>JAKFHU010000316.1:0-1250000 GCA_023783475.1 Daubentonia madagascariensis
CCACACCTCTCACCTCTCACAAAAATCAATTCACAATGGATAACAGATCTAAACCTAAGACATGAAACCATAAGAATTCTCGAAGAAAACGTTGGAAAAACTCTTATGGACATTGGCCTAGGCAAAGAATTTATGAAGAAGACCCCCAAAGCAATCACAGCAGCAACAAAAATAAATACATGGGACCTGATCAAATCGAAAAGCTTCTGCACAGCCAAGGAAACTATCACTAGAGTGAACAGACAACCTACAGAATGGGAGAAAATATTTGCATGCTACACCTCTGATAAAGGGCTGATAGCCAGAATCTATACAGAACTTAGGAAAATCAACAAGAAAAAATCAAACAACCCTATTAAAAAATGGGCAAAGGACATGAACAGAAACTTTTCCAAAGAAGACAGAATAATGGCCAGCAAACATATAAAAAAGTGCTCAACTTCTCTAATCATCAGGGAAATGCAAATCAAAACCACAATGAGATATCACTTAACTCCAGTGAGATTGGCTCATACCAAAAAATCCCCAAATAACAAATGTTGGTGGGCATGTGGACAGATAGGAACACTCATACACTGCTGGTGGGACTGCAAATTAGTACAACCTCTACGGAAAAGAATATGGAGATACCTCAAAGAATTAAAAGTAGAATTACCATTTGACCCAGCAATCCCACTACTGGGTATTTATCCAAAAGAAAAAAAGACATTTTATAATAAAGACATCTGCTCTCGAATGTTCATAGCAGCACAATTCACAATTGCAAAGTTGTGGAAACAACCCAGGTGCCCATCAATACACGAGTGGTTCAATAAAATGTGGTATATGTATACCATGGAGTATTACTCAGCAATAAGGAACAACAGTGAATTTAACACTTCTGGTATTATCCTGGTTGGAGCTAGAACCCATTCTTCGAAGCGAAGTGTCACAGGAATGGAAAAACAAGCACCACTGGTACTCACCATCAAACTGGTACTAACTGATGAACACTTACATCACACAGGGCAATAACATTCATCAGAGGTCGGGCGGGCGGGAGGGGGGTGGAAGGGATGGGAAAAACTCTCACTGAATGGATGTGGGGAGCACAGTTTGGGAGACGACCACGATTGTGGCTCTGACACGGGCAGAACAGGGGCAATGTGTATGGCCAAAGTGTTGTACCCCCATGATATTCTGAAATTAAAAAAATAAATTAAAAAAAAATAGAGGAGAGGATTTTGAATGTTCTCACCACAAAGAAATGATAAATGTATGAGGTGATGAGTATGCTAAATACCCTGATTTGATCATTATGCAATGTATACATGTATCAAAACATCACACTGTACCCCATAAAAAAAAAAGTTATTTAAACAGACAAGAAATTTGTTTAAAGTCACTTTATGCTTTTGAACAAAGATGGATCATGTGAATAAACAGAGTATAAGCAAAATTTTCGAATAACAATGATTGCAATTTTAGCTATCAGCCAAATTATATTTAGTTTTACAACATAAAATATTAAAGTGTATAATACCTAGTGTAGTGAAATGGTAATTGTTCTTGCAAACTGATCCTGGAAAGTATTAATATATATCCAATGGCCTTAGACCCTATAAGACCAACAGCTTAAAGTTTTGAAATATCTGAATAATGAGTGGAGAATATCCCATTGACCACACATTGACATTTTTCAAGCATAGAATCTCAGAAAATCTTCATGACCTATTCTTACCTGTTGTGAGGTCACACATCTGAAAGTGAATGCATATAAATGTTCCTGAGATTTTAGAGGGACACTGGGAGTGATGCAATAGTGTTTTACATTGGTTCAATAACCTAACAGGACCCAGGGTCACCATGAAACACAGTAAAAAAGGTCATTTACCCCTCAATGCTATAACCTCGTGTGTTAGAGTCTTGTATGTTAGCTGCCTTGATGGGACTTTAATTTGACCTGGATGTTTTAGCTATACCCTGCCACATTTCAGTTCTTCATCCACTGCCCTACTTATAATTCATTAATTTTCACTTAACATACATTTTGTTTACCAAAGTTAAAAAATCTTTTAACTTTATTATTTTCTTATTTTGACTTTTTTATTCTATAAGGAACATATTTGATGAAGGCATTTTGTGAGGTATAGAAATATAAAGAGGAGGAAAACTATCCATTCATAAACCCATTATGTAGTGACAATAACTATAGACATTTTGAAATGTCTATGCATATTTAATAGATGCATAATATTTTACTGTATAGTTTATCATAATATTTTAATTAGTATTCCTGTTTGTGTTGTTTACAAATTTTTACTAATATAAGTAAAACCACAATGTCATCTTTCTCCCTAAAGTTTTGAATGGTTTCTTCAAAACAACTTCTAAGAAGGAGATTTACTAAGGTGTAAGATATAAATATTTTTAGTTTTTTTGACATAAAAGGTTATATTGGTTTTTACAGAAATTGTTTAAATTTATACTCTATCACTAAATGATTTCTAATGTCATAAACTCTTAAAAGGTTGAGTATCATGGGATTTAATTGTTACTACAGTGTGTAAATAAATGATACATCATTATTTCAACTAACATCCTTATGATCAATAACAAGATATTAGACATTTGTACTTCCCCTGTTGTGAAATTATTTTCATTTATATGATGAATCTTAGTGTTCTTATTATTAATTGTGTGATTGGCATTATATTTTTGGTAAAATCTCTTGCATTTATATTCATTTCTTTGTGTAGATTAATGCATAGCCTTTGTCATCTTCTTGGGAATTTTCACCTGCTCTATGTGAAAATAAAAATATTTGTAGGATCCTCGTATATAGCTAGTTGGCTCCACCTCCCAGCCACCATCTTGGCCTTATAAGTATGGGGTCCTCACAACTCTTCTGCAATATTGCAGATGTCATATACTATCTCAAATCATTTCTTCAAAGATTTTCCTAACAAATCATACTCCCAGCTTTTGTCATTTCTGTTTTTAGGATCTTTTCACCTTGAATATTTCACATTGAGATTACATTTTATAGTTTAATCTGTTGTTTTGCACTTGCTTTTAAAGTCATTTTCTTTTCATATGCTTTCTATTTCCTGCATTGATCAGTTTCTTCATCAGGACAGTGAAAGGTTAACTTAAGTGATATCTTAAATACTACATCTTTAAGATGTTCTGTGATTTGGCTTTTAAGGACAGGAACTAGATCTTTCATTTCTTTATTATCATTCAGCTTTAGTAAAATAGTGTTGTGTACAACAAGCACTTCTGTATTACAACACAAAACAATACCTGCTGATTAACTATCTAGTGCTACTTTGTATTATGATTTTGTCTGTACACATTGTGTTTGGTTCTGATATATACACATTTATGCTTCTTTAATCTTCTCAAAAAGAATGTACATTTGGTCAGGGCTTGTGCTATTTATAACAACCTCTTGAACACTTTGTACTCAGTATATGTTCAATAATTTCTTTCCAATTATTGGTAGACTAACCAGGTGTTTTATTTTGTTGGAATGCTAATAATAAATGGAAAAGAAGTAAAAATTAATCTGAAGTGTGAGGCAGAGGTTAAAAAGAATTAATAAGTTTTGAAACACTAAAAACAATTACATGTAGAATAAATTGATTATAGAATAGTTGTAATCTACCTGGTTTTAACTTCTTTTGGGGGATAAAATATAAACTAAAAAAGAGAGAAATTGTCCCTTGACAATCTTATGTTCTGAATATGCTGCAATGACTAAATCACAGAAGGTATACTTATTCAATTTAGGGATCTTGGACAAAGCACTTATTTAGAAATCTCAATACTGTTTTACATAGAGCTTTTGCTCTACCTATTCATTCATGGTATGGTTGTAACTATTTTCCCATATAGATTATGCCCAACTCTGAATTAATTAGGCTAAATTTGTTCACTTGAATATACTGTCATATTTTTGTCTGGCTTTCAAAATTAACGTATACTGAATTGAGACATATAAGCTAAATGTAAGAGAGAGGTGAAAAATATGTTTCAATGTGCTCCATTTTCCTTCACATGTGAATATCTTTAAATCAGATTCAAGGAGGCAGATATTTTTGTCTTTAATATTAAAATTTTTGTGGATGGATTTTAAGACAAACATAGAACTTTTAAAATTCACTTATAATTTTTTAGAGTAGAAGTATATAAAATCATGATTTTACATTAGAAATTGATGAATTAGTAACATTTCAGTATTATTTTATTCTAAAAATGGGCAAATGATCTTTCTGAGCAAAAATTTAGCTTATATCAAAAATACTTCTGAATATACAATAGTCATTAATTACTTTTTTATCATTGACTATGATAATATCTGAATATAAATGTTGTAACATGTATTTTATAGACTTTAGGGTATGCCTATAATCTATGTTTGATTTCAAAAACTTTATATAAAACTCAGTTGTTTTTATTCTATAGACATATTTTAGATGGCAGTATACCATAGGTATATGAGTGTGGACAGACAGGCAGATACACAAGGGCATTCAATCCTGCTGAGAAACATAATTACCTCTCCATCTTGTTACCATGCTCACATAAGAAACAGCACTTGCTTGCTGATGAACCTGTTATGTGCAGACTGGCAAAGAAAACCTACTATGTACACAGAAAAGTTTAATTGAAAACCTGGAACTGAAAAGTAAATTTATTAAATTTATTGAAACTGGAATCAAGAGTTTTAAAACAATCACCATGATGGAATTATTTTATTATTTTAATCCAATGGCTGGGTAGACAAGGGCATGTGGGTTCTGTCTTACTTCAGGATCAATAGTGCCTACTGCAGTGTGCCTGATACAAGGGGAAGCAGTCAATAAATATGCACTGCATATGCAATAAATTGCACTGAATGGAAAAATGAACGAATAAATATAGTGTATATGAATATATCTATACACATGCATATCAGTGCTTAAGGCTGAACTAGACTTTTAGCTGCAACAAGAAGAAACAGTGGGTCATTTGTTAACTAAGGTACTATTTGAAGACCAAACACCTTTCTATTTACTGGCAGGCACTTATGACTAAGGAAAGCTAAACAATTTACTTCAGATGATTCAGAAGTATAAATAGAACTAACATAATTGAATGGGCTTTTCCCCTATTCTGGGGAATTAGCTTCAGTTCCATCTTTATTAGTGGCAAGTACAGTGTATCTCAGTTACTCTTTGTCTTTTGTTTCTACCTTCTGTAGGCATCTGTCACACTGTATTGAGTTCACTCCGCATTCTGTTAAAGCTTTAAGCTAGCTGTAGGGTATCTGCTTAGGAGCAGCTAGAGGTACTCCCAGCAGGGACACTGACATGCAGAAAGAATAAGCAAAACTACCCACAGAGGTACTAGCTTCCAACAATTTTGCAGAAGTGTGAAGATTTACAGTAGAAAATAAAGCACCGCATGCTGGGTCTGGCTCCAAGCCTCCCGGGAGAACCTTCCACTTAGGCAATCTCTTTTGTCCTATAAGCTTAGTGTTCTATATGAAGGAATTTAAATTTCATATTAACAAATTGGCTTAATTATTTTTAACCAAACTGTTAACTACCTGCAGTGACTTTTAAAAAAAGTTCCTAACAAGTTTTAGTTTTTCTTTCAAGAGGAAATTACACGAAGCTGTTAAAAACTGAATAGACTTTTTTCCAGGAAGGAGCACGGATTCCTCTCCCAGGGAAAGCCTAAGCAGCCAGGTGGGCAGCTTATAGGCAAGCACAGCTTCTAGGAAAAGAACTAGAAAGGATTTGAGCTTGCCTGCAGCAACGGAGTTTATCACTAAAGACTTCTTTCCATTACGTTGTTTAAATTTCTAATTTAGTAGCCCTTGAATTGAAGCATTGAGGTATGTTAATTCAGGTGTGTTCTGTCAAACTCCTCAGTGAATATAGATATGAATATTTTATTACAAAGAATTCAGGGCAAAGAAAATCAATCTGGTGGGTTTCATTTTGCCCACCAGTGTGGGAGTATTCATTTAAAACTAATTGTGGTCAAGAATTGGTTTCTCTTCTTCAATAGAGGTAAGTAATTGTATCACATCTGTGCAATACCATATTCACTCTTCTAAACATCAAGAAGTTGAGAAGTTCAAAATTATACAATATCCATGACTATTGACTTCAGAAGACTCATAACCTAAGGTAAAAATGTGAACATATGTCTAGTCTATTAGCACCTTTTAATTTCATATGAAGTTGTTAGAAACCTATGGGGCTTATTCATTTTTATCATCACCACCACAATGTTAAATGTGTCTTCTTTTAATTTTTTTTAAAATTTCAAATGTTAAGGGGGTACAAATGCTTTAGGTTACATAGATTAATTTTGTAATGCTTGAGTCCTGGCTATAGGTGTGCCCATAGCCCAAATAGTGTTCACTGTACCCATTAGGTAGGTTTTTACCTCTTCCCTCCCCCACTGGTTGATTTCCACTGAGTTTTACTTCCCTCTGTGCACATGTGTGCTCACTGGTTAATTCCAATTTAATAGTGAGTACATGTGGTGTTTGTTTTACCATTCTTGAGATACTTCACTTAAGAGAATGGTTTCCAGTTCCAACCAGATTGTTCCAAAAGGTATTAATTCTAGCAAAATGAATTCAACAGCACAAGAGTCAAGTGGGCTTCATCCCAGGGACACAAGGATGGTTCAACATACATAAATCAATAAATGGGATTCACCACTTAAACAAAAGCAAAAACAAATACCATATGAGTATCTCAGTAGATGCAGAAAAAGAATTTGACAAAATCCAGCACCCTTTCATGATAAAAACCCTCAACAAACTAGGCATAGAGGGAATAAATCTTAGAATTATAAAAACGATATATGACAAACCCACAACCAACATCATACTGAATGGGGAAAAGTTGAAAGCATCCCCCTAAGAACTGGAACAAGACAAGGAACTCACCGTTACCACTTCTGTTCAACATAATTCTGAAAGTCCTAGTCAGAGCAATCAGGCAAGAGAAAGAAATAAAAAGTATCCAAATTGGGAAAGAGGAGGTCAAACTATCGCTCTTCACTGTCTTTGTTCTATTGTGCCAAGCACATTCATGTACATAGGCATACTTCTCTATTATTCTGTGTTGTAATGATGGTGTTTTATTCTGTAATGGGAATTGATAACTTTATTCCATTAAGCAAGATTTGGAAAACTTCCAGCTGCCATCAATCTAGGAGAGAAGCTTCTGGAGTAGTTCAGTGATGCTTTCTAAGAGATGCAGATGGTTGGCCAAGACAGCCTTCACATTCCCCACAGCTTGACTAAACTTCAGCCAGGCTTCTTCCTGACAGTAAGCCACTACCTCATTTTCTTGGAGCATTTACTTTAGGAAACTTGTAATTTTCTCTGCCTTGAATGTAGTCATCAAGGAAGATGGCACCCCTATTGCCCAGCTTCAGTGGAAGGCTAGGGACCTAACTTCAGTAAAGGACAAGTGGTAAGTGGTAATTAGCAAACACAGATGGCCTAATCATATAGACCAATCTCCCTGCTAACATCCTTTAAAAGTTTTCTATGAGCTCACCTCAGCATTTAACAATCCTCTCAACTTTTGTTTAGCTAGTTAAGTTCAATCTCTCTCTCCTATTGCAGTAGCCTTGAATACATTTTTCCTTACTTGTTTAACTCTATTTGGTGCCATTTTTCTTTGGCATGGCAAACTTCAAAAATGAGGATTAGGTGAGAAACAGATTATGAATAAAATGTAAATACCATGATGGCTGGTTTGGCATGTGGAAAGAAAACTTCTCAGATGATTTATACAGTATTGGATAATGATAATTACAATACCACAGTGATATCATCTTTCTTCCCTTAAGAATTCTAAATGTTTTACAGAGAATCATCAAAAATTTATCACCTAGATTACTAGCTATATAACATACATATATATTTTTGTTTCCTAATGTGTGGCATGAAATAAATGTCTCAAGGTCAAAAAGGGAAAACAAACTTAATAGAATCTGGAATACTGGACAATTACACTGTTTTGTTTTGTTTAACTTCTTGACAACAATTTAAAATTTTTGTCAATCACTAGAGAAAGAGACAATATATCTTGAATTTTTGCTAGGACATCATTTTAGCACCTCATGTTAAATATGTACACTGCTGGCCCTGGGAGTTAGATTAGAACATAATGTCCATGAACATTTTGTTGGTTGAATGTCTATTTTCTTGTACTTTTTTAAAGCTGTTTGTCTAGTTTGAGTACTGCTGACCGTGTCATTCTTTGATATAACTCTATGTTTTTGAATTTTCTGGAATTAACACAGGTTGCTTTGGATAGTTTCTTTATCCCTCTATTCTCCTTACAATTTGTTCCTTTAGGGAACAGTTTATGTTTTGCCAAGTTACTTTCGAATTCCCCTGGGGCTTGTTTGAAATCCTATTTAGCTTTATATTTAGATATTTTTAGTGAATAACATTATTCAATGCTGTGGCCTACAGTGTCATACGTATGCAGACGACACTTAGATATTCTTTCCAGTCCCTGCAGACCTATGAAGCGGCTTGATGTTTTGCATAATTGTCTGTGTGATATTCAAGCATGGATGTCTTCAAATTTCTCTGAATTTAGCACAGATAAAATTGGGTTGCTACTGATTGATTCCCCAGGATAAATGTTTAAAATGTAATATATGCTGGTAATCTTAAAAGAGTAATTTTCTTTGATCTAAAATCACATTTTTGACCTCAGGATTACTGTAAAGTTTTGTGTGCATGTGTTTTATTAACCATACAGTTTCCTTTCTGTACCCACCCCGTGCAGACTTGTTACATAAAGATTTCCTGATTCCAGAAGAATTTCTGCCACAATTTACAATCAGTGACCTCCACTGCCACCTTTAAGTCTGATTCTAATAAAATTCTAAGTTCACAAATCTTTCCACACACTGCTCTTCAGCTCTGGAATCTATTCTTTTATGCATGAGAACTTTAAAATTACTGTTGATTTGTAAGGTTTAACTAAAAAACTTATTTGTTTGATTTAGCCTTTTAAATATTTATTGTGTCTTCTTTTATATTAAGTCTGCGTAGCACCATGGGATGGACACATGAAGGACACTTCATAAATATAATTGGGTTGATTGATAGGCCATATGAAGTGTTTGTAAAGCATACTATTTTACAATGAGAAGGGCTATTAATGAACCCACTGTGATTCTGAGCTGTGAATAGATGTATATCTAACACATCCTCTCACCAGGTAGCCAAAAGAGTGTACAACATTTTGGATACTGCATTAAATAAATGGGGTAGAATAAAATTCCTATGAAATGATTTCAATTCATTAGTCTGGTAAAGTTTAGGTATCACTTTAACTAAAAGGGTATTCTGGATAACTGGTACTTTTTCCCAGCTCTTTAAAGAAATGGGCTTTACATTTCTGTTCGACAGCCCGAGAAAGTTGAATTAGTTGAGTCTGAATTAAATAGAAGAATGCATTTAATTGATAGACCATAACATAGAAACATCTAGAAGTAGTACAGTCTGTCCCAGACTCATAGTGGTTCAACTTACAATTTTTTACTTTATGATGATGCAAAAGTGATATGCATTCAGTAGAAACTGTACTTTGAGTACTCATACGATCATTCTGTTTTTCACTTTCAGTATAGTATTCAATAAATTACGTGAGATATTCAACACTTTATTATAAAATAGTCTTTGTGTTAGATGATTATTTCCCAACTGTAGGCAAATATAAGAGTTTTGAGTATGTTTAAGGTAGGATAGGCTGAGCTAAGATATTTGGTAGGTTAGGAGTATCAAATGCATTTTCTACTTAAAATATTTTCAACTTACAATGGGCTTATTGGGACCAACTCCATTTCAGGTCAAGGACCATCTGTACATGCCTTGCTAGATATGGTTTTAAGACTTCTGAACCTGGTCAAGCTTTGCTGTTAAGAGTTGAGAATGTAAATACATATACTGGTCACAAACAGTTACCAGAATCGGTAGGAAGAAGAGTCACAAATGGTTTGCATAGTTCTTATATACATGCCCTACCAAGCTTACCCACTGGAATTACTAACTCACTGAAAAATGCCTGGGCACTTCTGCTGTTTCCCAAGAAGTGTCTGTGACCCTGTAATGCTATTTTTGGGGGTAGGTTAAAAGACCTGCCAACAAAGTAAGAGTACAAAATTTGTTATTGACGAGACAAATAAAATTCTATTTTTCTGTCAGTGGTGCAAAGACTATTCAACTTTAGCATAGTAGCAACTTGGATAGTGTTCTTCATGTCCTTTGAGATAAACTATAACACGTGAGCCTATTATTTATTGTTTCCAGCTGGGAACATTGATGAACATGGTCAGAACAACTATTATATCCCAGGTGTCCAAAGAATGCCATCTAGGAGCAGCTATTTATACTATATTAAAAGCTGACTGAGATTTGTCTAGTGGTATTATTTCCCACTGTTACACATATTACACGATACTTACTGCAATCTTCATTATAAGAAATAATACATTTCTGGGTATTTTTTTCAATTTTAACCATCTCCTTCCTTTTTCTCCAACTTTCAAAGTGTCATTCTTGCACCCCCACTAGAGTCATCTGTGGATCACATATTTGTTAGTTGCTATGGCTGCTGAAGGAATTAGAAACAGGTGAAGGGTTGAAGAGTTTTATGTGGGCCAATCCCAGCAACCATTCCCCACACAAACCTAGTTATCTTTGTCATGGTTTGTGACATGGTGTAGACTAACCTGAGGAATTCCTTTGGTATAACACAATAATAATACCCTGCAGGCCAAATATTCAGATCATTTTATATCCTATAGACTGTATATTAGGCCAGTAAGATATTATGGAGAGTTTTTTTAAAAACAAATAGAAGGGAACTTAAATTAAGAAGGGTTAAGTTACTTGCCTGGACTCATAGCTGGTAAGAAGTGGGAGCCAATAACTTTTTTTCAATTCATGCTACCTTCACAAACTGAGAGTCAAACCTGTGAGCTCAGATTAGAGGGGGAACAAATACCTTAATAGGATAATATTCATCATGCATCCTTCACACATGGGGTGAAGATGAGGTGGGGATTTACACTAAAGAGATTCAGGAGACTCACTTAGGTTTGTAACTGTTTCCACCCTTGATTAGTCTTGGAGAAATCAGGAAATGCACATATAATTTATACATAAGATATATTATACATAAATATATTATATATGTATATATTTATCCTATTAAAACAATTCTATACTTAAATGACCCCCTGCCCAACCATCAGGATAAAGTGAATAATTGTGATTGTGGTCTATGGACCTTTTCATGAACTGGTCTCTTTCCACACTCATCTCTACACCACCATCCTCTCTCCCTAATCTCCTTCCAGAGTGAACTATTTGCTATTTATACTATCTATACTCTCTCTTTCCTCTGAGTCTTTTTTTTTAACAAGTTTCCTCAATCAGAAACACTGTCATCCCTGTTCTTCCGCTTGACTGGCTAACTCCTATTCATGAGGCATTGTATTATCCTGAGTGGCTCCTCTGACTTCCCATAGCTGGGTCAGGTGACTCTTACACTATCTGGTATTTGCCATTTATCACAATTGTCTCTTTGCCTATTAGATTTTAAACTTACTGAGGCAGATTTGTTTCCTATTCACCAACGTGGCCTTAGGATATATTATAATGCAATGATGGTACTGTGAAATAATAAGAAGTATATGTGTGTGTGTGTGTGTGTGTGTATGTTTGACCCTGGTTAATGAAACCAGGGTCAAATATGTGCCTCTCAAGAACCAAAAAAGTTTGGGCAATGAGTTGCTAAGACCTTTGTTATTTCTTGAGTGATAGGAGTGTCTGACACAGAGCTCCTGATCCCTTGGAATTTCCTGGGTGATAGCATCTTTCATTTTAATGAGATGATTCTTGGAGAGCTTCTGGATGAGCGCTGGTCACCAGAAAGACCATGCCATGGTTGTAAGGTTGAAACTTTAAGCCCCACTCACCATACCGTAGGAAGGAGAACGGGACTGAGGATTGAGTTAATGATCAATCATGCCTACATGATGAAGCCTCCATAAAAATCCCTGAACTATGGGGTTTAGAAAGTTGTCAGGTTGCTAGACACGTAGAGATGCCAGGAGGGTGATGCACCTGGAGAGGACATAGACGCTCCACACCTGTTGCCACATACCTCACCCTATGCTTCTCTTCCACCTGGCTGTTCATCTGTATTCTGGTAATATCCTCTATAACAAAAGGGTAAACTAAGTAAAGTGTTTTTCTGAGTTCCGTGAATGGTACTAGCAAATTAACCAAACCCGAGGAAGGGATCATGGGAACCCTAATTTATAATTGGCCAGTCAGAAGTATAGGTGACAACCTAGTATGTGTGATTGGAGTGTGAAGTGGGGGACAGTGTTGTGGGAATGAACCCTTAACGTGTGGGATCTCAATTTTACTGTGATAGTGTCAGAATTAAATTGAATTATCAAACATCCAATTGATGTCTGCTGGAAAATTGGTTGTTGATGAGGTAAAATTCCCACACTGTTTGGTAACCAGAAGTGTTGTGTTGACTATTAACTGTGTAAGAGAAGAAAAAGGGTTTATTTTCTTGATACAGGTACATAACAAGTACTCAATATATATTTTGAGGCAATTGTAAAGATAACAATGGAAGACTTCAAATGCATGAATATACCAATGCAACCTGAAAAAAGGCTTTAAGCTCCAATAATTTAATCCTACCTCCTGGGAGAGTTTCCTGACTATGGCCTACCTAGGAAGTAAAACACAGGAAGTACAGTCATGGTTCCTCTATGACAATTCTGCCAAGACCTTTAATTTAGGAGAACTCAACATTCTAGGATATAAAACGGGAGACTGTATTATTATCTTTATTCATACTACCAGTCTACAGTTACCACTCAAGGCCCTTCTGTGCTGGTCTGCTACAGAGTCCTTGGGGTTCATCTCAGTGTTTATCTACCTTAGCCACCCTTTATTAAAACAAGACAGTTAAAATCAATAAAATGCTTAACATGAGAAATAGGCAGGGATATGAAAAGGAACAATTAACTTAAAAACATTCACTATATTACTTTCACACTCAGAAAGTATTTCTAAAATGTGACAGTAAAACACAAGGATATGTGTGTCTCTCAAGAACCAAAGAAGTATGGGCAATGAAAAAAACAATTTCTTTCCCTCAAAAAAAAAAAAAGGCAGAATACTAAAAATGGATTAAAGCAGACTGAATCCAGCTCCCAGAGAATTATGCACTGTATTAAAACTGAAAGCCTTCAGGCTGTGCACACTGACTCCAGTGTCCACAGATCTGGCCACATCCTACTGCCTTACTTCTGCCCGACTTCAATTTTATGTCTCCTGAATGGCCTTTTGTGAAGGTAGAAGATCAGATATGAAGTGGTTTAGGATTTTTAAAAGAAGAAAATAAAAGAAAAGAAAATGAGAAAGAGAGATAGAGAGACAAAGAAAGAGAAAGAAGGGAGGGAGGGAGCAAGCCAAGAAGGAAGGAAGGAAGAAAGGGAAAGAAAAGAAAAAAAGTACAAGAAAAGAAAAGGAAAGAAAGGAAGGAAGGAAGGAAGGAAGGAAGGAAGGAAGGAAGGGATGAGAGGGAAGGGAGAAAAATTTGCCTTCCAGTCCAACCCTTTATAGGAGTCCAAAATGACGTTTCATGTTGGGCTACTATCTTACAAATGTCTCTGTCAGAATTATATGATGGGATAATTCACATCATCCAAATTAAGGAACGCTTCAATATCATTTAAATGCAATAAAGGAAAACCAATTTCAATGTGCCCTTTATGTGTATTTCAAACTAGCAGATACCCAAACTTGCTGTCATATTACAGATTACAGAGACTATGGCATTTAAAGTTGCTCGTTCAGAAAATTACAAATTGAAGCAGGAAATGAATGAATAACTACATTATCATCAAAAGGAAATTTTATACACGGAAACTATAAATGCTGGGAAAATACCAAAGCTTCTGGGCCAATTATTATTTTTTCCATATTATGAATAAAATGGAAGAGATTCTGACATGTCAGTTGGTTTCCCACTATAAAATCAGCCAAAAAGGTAGAAAGAACAATTCAAATTAAAAATTCTCTGTTAGAACAATCTTTAATGTTAGTCTCTTCATTTTGGAATTGTGAAAAGGAGAAAAAAGTACACGCCCACTCATACATTAGTGTGTATTCACTACACACAGTACTATTTGCATTTTCCTTATCCAGGTAGGCAGTTTGTGCATATTTAATATACCTCTTCCATTTTCATACCTATGAACAAGCAGGCACTACCAGCACACATGGGAACAGGATGTCTTATGCATATACAATGTGTACCTGAAGACGAAAGTTTTGATGAAAACTTGGAAAACAAATATTCATCTCATTGGAATACAATTTGTGAATTTTTCAGCAGTTTCATGAAAAACTGAAAACTATTTGAGAAGAATAAATAAGCAATTTCACACAACTCTAGTTTGCTTTCTCTTGTTTCCTGTTTTGCTCTGTTATGCATGGTAGAGAATCTTATAAAAAATGCCTTATATTACTGACCCAGCTCTTTCTGAAAGTGGTTTTGTCACCCTTCAAGTCTTTAAAGAAAAATATGAAAGTAAAAATACGGGAGTGTTTGCATTGAGGAAAATGAAAGTTGAAAGGCACAATGAATGGGGAACATAAAGACTGTGGATACTGATAGACATTCAATATCTAATGAACATTTCAAAATGGAACTTCCATGAAAAGAAATAGTCTGCTTTAGTGGAAAAAGAAAAATATTAAAAAATAATTCTTAGACAAAATAGGATTTAAAGTTACCAAAACATACAAAGGATTATAGCTTATAGAATTCATAACACAATTGGTAAAGCCATTACTTAATATAATATTTAACCTAACACTAAAATAAAAATACATAATGAACTAACGAAATTTGAGAATATGTTCAAAATTCAATGATAAAATAGGCTTTAGCACATCTGAGAGAGTTTTTCTCTTTCAAAAGACTGTCTTTACATTACATTTTTTCCCTTTTCTTTTCTTCTTTTCCTAAGAAGTGAGTAGTACAGTTTCCAGAGGGCTTGGAAGTTAACTTTTGTTTCCTCCCTGAAACATCAAAGATATTACCATTTTGAAAAAGAATCATTGTAGATGAACCACACCTATAAGGAAAATATAAAAGGAGAACTTTTCACCTTTGGCCCATCTTTTATTTCTTTTATAATTGATAATTGAGGGTATGATAATTTATTGGTACTCAGATTCTATATTAAAATCCAGTTGTATCCCAAAGCAGTCATACTAATCAAATTGCGTTGGTTCTTGAATTGGGAAAGAAAATCTCTAATCTGCCTCAGTAAATGGAGAAAAAATACTTGATACCATCTCAAAGAAAGGTACTCTTTGCCCTCATTTTTCAACTGCCAACTCCAGAGGAAAAAAATATTCAAATTCAAACCACAATATGGTGTTAGGTCTAATGGAGGGTGAACAGGTGGCAAGGGAGTGGTTAAGGGTAGAGAGCAGGGACCAAATTGCAGCTGGGAACTGTTTCCTGGTTGGAACATAATAGTAAAAAGTTCCCAGCAACCTTTAACTGACCTAGAGCTAATTACCATTTAATTAGCATAACATGGGTGTGGTTCCATGAGGAATTCTGGAAAAGACACATGCGCAGAAAGGGAAACTGTTATATAACTTATCCTGTTATGTAATCTGTCATGTGATCTGTTATATAACCACAACCTGTCAATCATCCCCAAAGGTGGGAAACGGCAACCAATCCTGCCAGGAGAAAGGCAATACAAATTAGTGGGCCTATAAAAGGCAACATGTGCTCAGCCTCCAGCGTCTTTCTCCACTCCTGGAGACTGACCCATTCCACTCTCTCTGGAATGTATTTTCCCTTTGTGTAGCTTCCTTTACTTTCATTCTTTCTTTTATGTGATAAACTGTTTGTATTAAGTTGCTCTGTGTTTGTGATCACTCCCTCATCAGCTTGACTTGGTACCAGTATTCATTCTTGACACTGGCAACTGGGGGACCAGGGAACATCCACACAGATGAACCTAACAATGGTAATATGGTAAGAGACTAATATGGGAATATATCTACAATGTCATGTTCACGAAACTTTCTTAATTTTCGGATATGACATAAACTATCTGTAGTAGGTATAGTGACTGAAATGCAACTTTATTCTGATAAATATGAATTTACTAAAATAAATTTTGCATGTTGCAATATTGATTTTCTCTGATAACGTTAACAATATTTTCACATTTGTTATTATTACATGAATGTGCCATGGAAATTGCATCTACATAATATGGATTTAGCAGAGAGAACTATTTTATTGGTAGTTTTAATAATAAGAGTTGCAATCTATTGAGTGCTCACTCTGTGTCATGCTCTACTCTAAGACTTTCATAAGTTTAAAATTAGGAATTCCCATGATAGTGCTATAAGATCTGATTATCACAATTTTCCATATTTTAAACATAGAGGCACAGAAAGGTTTACTGACTTGCACAGGACATAGAGCTAACAATGGCAGGCCTGGACACTAAACCCAAGCTGAGTGGAGCAGAATCAAGAGTTTTTAAATCCTTGCTTTCCTGCCTCTAACACATTAGCCTTGTTTAAAATTTGGTGAAGTTTTAGGAGTTGAGTCATTTGACTAGATTTTTGTATTGACTTCAATCAAGTTTGATAAGCCATGTTACATCTATCGACTAAAGAACATGAAAGATAATATTATAAAGCACATCAGTGGGACTCTACCTGTTTCACCACCTACATTATACTGTTTAAATTATTTTAAGTTATTATAAAACATTGGTTATGGCAAGAATGAAATGTTTTGAATGCGGTGAATGTATTATATGGCTATTTGTAAAACCTTAATTATGTAATGACCCTTTCAAACCTATATCAAACTCTTAGTTTTATAGATACACACACAAAAAATCTCTATTTCCTTAGGTTCCAAATTTACAAGGCACATGATGAAGGAGCCTAATATTTTGCAACTGTGCTAACTGTCAAGAACCTCTTTACATCACTATTTTATTCGTCGGCAAAGATCAATACAAGTCACTTATTGTGCATTTTGTGGGCAGAAATAGAAAGGAGATCATTGATGGGCATAACTCAAAATCACGTACTATGTGGGGAAGTATTTGGGAGTCACTGTAACAATGAAAGTGGCAGCCTGTAAAAGTTATTTAAATTCATTTGGGGAGGAGAATGGCAGAATTAGCCACTCCACAAGGCTGGACTGTCTCTATAAACATTTTAATGGCTCTTTTTGATAAATGTAAATTTGCATAGGGTTTCAAAATGTTTGAGTGATTTAAGTAATTTAAGCATTTGCTTATATGTACTATTAGTACTTCCTAAAATCTTGAGAATGTAGTAAAATTTGCTGGGCAAGAATATTTGGATGTTTTAGAGAGGCCAGGAGAGAAACAATATTTTAAAATGCCATAAACAGTGATTGTTGAGAGGTAGAATTAATTCATTGTAGAAAACATGGTCCCTGCATTCAAAGTGCTTATAATGATCCTTTCAATTTCTTCCTCTAAAACACATTCCACGTGCTTAATCAAAGTTTGTGGTTCATCTCTTAGGCAATAAGTTAATTAAAATTAGTATAACATATGATCACAGTATAGTCACATAGTAGGCACACAAACACATAGGTCTGATACATAATAGTCACAAAAAGGATTTATGTTGAATTAAATGAATAACTAAACATATTTATATGATATGATACAATTAATTTTTATTGACGCCTCTATCTGTAAGGCAAAATGCTGGAACTTTGTAAACATTATATGTGAGGTAGGTCTTATTATTACATTTGTACAAATAATAATCCTAGGATCATATTTTCCATGTTTACTAAAAGAAAGTCTCTTTCACCTACATGTTGCCTTGTTTAGTTCTGACACAATTTCTCTTTGTCATTGAGCTCGTTTGTTCATTCTCCCGTACTTTTTAAAGATCCATTTGTTTATGTTTATTTATATTTTATATGGACATGAAAGAATATTTAGTGTTTATTGGTATGTAATCTTAACGATAATATATGCCCTCTACAAACTGTTGAGACACATTTTAAAACAAATTGGCGTACAGAAAAGTGTCAGATAATGTAGTTTACTACCTATTAAAAATTAGGTAGCTTGAAGACAAAAAAGTGGCAGGCAACTAATTAAAGTAGAGAACAGCTAATATAAGACTTTCAAGCCCTTAAAACACCAAAGAGAAAGCATGACACCATAAAATAGACAGAGTATAAACAGCTATTTGCAGTAGATTTCATACAAAGTAAAAATGAAACACAAGGAGACCCATCAGTGAGCTACATTGTAGAAGAAAATGCTGTTAGTGGAGATGGTTGAGCTCTCTTGAGTGTAGTGCTGGGTTGTAGCAAAGCTCCATGGGAGTTCATGGAGAAACAGCTGCCTCCTGAAGACAGAAATGCAAAACCCCAGAGCAGGACATTTGCTGACAACAGAAACCCAACAGCTCAATGTAAGAATAGTACCACTGGTACCATGAATGACTCCAAAATCATTCAAGGTCCCTTTTGCTGTGACCTTTAAGTGGCTTTGCCTGTAATTGTTTAATTAAACAATTAAAATTGAAAACACTGTAAAGGAATCAAATGTGTCTCAAAGCTTCATAGAAGAGTTGTGATATGTTTTCATAATCATGTTCTGGAAATCAGGGAAAAAAAAGTAAAGTTAATTACCCTCTTTAGGTAAATACAAAACTCAGACAATTTAAAAAAATTATCCTATTATTTCCAACTACCAAGTAAAATGTAACCAAGGGCTTCTGGTAGACAACTAGAATGATTTATTGTTCTGAGAATAATTTAACACTCAGAATGGTGAAGTTAGAGGGGGAAGTAGATAGATTACCAAATAGGGGTTGACCCATGGTATCCTCATTAATTGTCTGCATACTCTGACAACTACTGACGCTAGGCATCAATTTTATGTTTGTTGCTACTTTTAGAACACCTAGCATGCAGAGATTCAGCAGAGAAAAGTAAATCTTGAAAAACTTCAGGATGTGAGGAGTTTTCTCATTCCTAAATATTTTGCTTGCTTTTGTACTAAACAGGATTAAAAAAAAAAAAAGCTCCCCTGTCCCAAAGCAAATTATCTTTTTTCAAGGCATTATAAATATCTTAGAATTTGTTAAGATTAATCTCTTAAAATAATATATATCTTGAAAATGACTCCAAATTCATTGATAGTCCCTTTTGTTTTTTCTCTGTGTGTATAAACACATCATGGCAGGCTGAATAATGGTACCCAAAGGTTTCCAGGTCCTAATCTCTGGATCCTGTGAATCTTACATTATATTGCAAAAAATACTTTGCCAATATGATTAAGTTAGGAATATTGAAATAGGGAGATTATCCTGGATAATTTTTCTGCTGGGCCTGAAATGCAGCCACAATTGTCCTTATAAGAAGGAGGCAGAGGGAGATTCTGTTATAACAGAGAGAAAGTGATATGATGACCTCAGCAGAGAGAAAGATTTGAAATATTACTCTGTGGGCTTTGAAGATGGAGGAAAGGGACATGAATCAAAGAATGCAGATCTAGAAGCTAACAAAGGCAAAGGAATATATTCTGACACCACAGTCTTAGCCTAGTGAAACTGATGTCAGACTTCAGGAACTGGAAGAGAATGAATTTGCATTGCTTTAAGCCACTAAGTTTGTGGTAACTTGTTATAGCAACCATAGGAAACTAATACAGCACATATAAATACTTTCAAGATATTTAGAAATTGTTTAAAAAGAAGATTGGCCTAAATTAAGAAAATCTACATCAATAAACATTAGTGTATATAAGAATCATCTTGGGAGTCTGTAGAAAATCAGATTCCTGACCTTCCCTTCAATGAATCGATATAACTGAACTGAAGAAAACCCAGGAGCCTGCATTCCAACAATCCCTTGCAGGTAATATTCAGAACAAACATTGAAATACACTGACACTGACATAGGAGAAGGACTTATTATAGCTCCTAGGTTGGATTATTCGCTTTAATGATTAAACTGTGCACTTTGCCAGCTAAAAGGCTAGTTGGAGAAAGGGTCTCTTCCTCCTCTGTCTCTCTCCTTCCTTCTCTTCTTCGCTTACTTTCCTGTGTTTCTACTCCCTGAGATCTGGTAAAGTCTAGTGATATATTTATAAAATTTTAGATATATGACAATCAGTAACTTTATCAATATTGCTAGAAACCTATTTCAGTTTAAAAGACACACAAAATATTTGTGTTCTCTTATATATGTGAATTTCCCTTATGGTAAGAGTATAAATATTTTGGCCCCATGTGTTTGAAATGAGGGATTTTGAGAAAAATGCACATTTAGCTATGTAGAATGAAACTGTATAAAGACCATTGTTTTTGAACTTAGATTTATCTCTGAATCACTGCTTTACCACTTACATCTATATTTAATTGAATTGTAAGGCACACAAATGCTCATATTTTTATAATTATTTTTTATTGTGAAAAAACCCATATAACATAAAATTTACCATCTTCACCATTTTTAAACATGCAGTTCAGTAGTGTTAAGTATATTCATGTTGTTATGAAACAGATGTCCAGAACTTTTTTATCTTGCAAATCTGAATCCCATTAAACAACTCTCCTTTTCCCCCTACCCCAAGCCTCTTCTAACCACCGTTCTATTTTCTGTTTCTATAAATTTGGCTACTTTATGCCTCATATAAGGGGAATCATACAGTATTTGTCTTTTTGTGACAGGCTTATTTTACTTAGCATAATATTCTCAAGGTTCATCCATGTAGTAGCATATACAAGATTTCCTTCCTTTTCTAAGGCTCAATAATATTTTATTTTATGTATATACCATATTTTCTTTATCCATTCATTCATCCATAGGCATTTGGGTTGCTTCTACTTCATGGCTATTGTAAGTAGTGCCAATATGAATATGTTGGTGGAAATATTTTTTTAAGACTCTGCTTTCAATTCTTTTGGATATGGACTCAGAAGTGGGATGACTGGATCATACGGTCTTTTATGTTTAATATTTTTGAGGAACCTTCATACCACTTTCCATAATGCATCATCTGCTTGCCAGACATAGGTCAATTCCAATCCAACAAGTGTATTTCTGGTTTTTTTTTAATAGTAGCATTCTATGGCATGACTATATCTCATTAGGTTGATTACTTCTCTGAACTTATGATGTGGTCTTTATATGCTGTGCCATTGTATTCTTTGAGAACGCTATTCAAGTCATTTGCCATTTTTTAATCAGGTTGTGTGATTTGTTTTTTGTCTAAAGACTGAGATCCAGGGGAGCTAGAGGTACAAATTTTAATCCAAGGGCAGAAGAAGATCAATGTCCCAGCTCAAGCAAGCAGGCAGGCAGGGGGCAAATCATCCCTTCTTTTTTTTTTTTTTTTTTTTTGGTCCTATTTAGGCCTTCAGTCAATTGGATAATGCCCACCCATACTGGGAAAAACAATCTACTTTACAGAGTCTACCAATTCAAATGTTAATCTCATCCAGAAACACCCTCATAGACACATCCAGAAATAACATTTAATCTAGGCAGTTTGTGACCTAGTAAAGTTGACACATAAAATTAACCATCACAATAGGGTCCAATTTCATTCTCTTTCATGTGAATGTCCAGTTTTCCTGCCAGCATTTGTTGAAGAGGCTGTCCTTTCCCTGTTGAGTGGCTTCGGCACCTTTGTTGAAGATCATATGACCATATACATGAGGGTTAATTTCTGTGTTTTCTATTCTATTCTATTGGTCTTTTTGACTATATTTGTGTCAATACACAAATTGACACAAATCACAATGTTGTGATTACTACAGTTTTGTAATATGTTTTGAAATCATGAAATGTGAGTCCTCCATTTTTGTTCTTTTTTTAAAGCATTGTTTGGCTATAATAGCCAATGGAGGTCCCTTGAGATACTATATTAATTTTAAGATGAATTCTTCTATTTCTGTAAAAAATGCTATTGGGACTTTGGCAGAAGTTACATTGAACATGGAGATTGCTTTGGGTAGTATGGACGTCTTAACAATATTAAATTTTCCGATCAATAATCATGGGATGTTTTTCAATTTATATGGGCCTTCTTTAATTTCTTTCATTAATGTTTTGACTACAAAACAAGTACACAAGTGTTTGACATCCTTGGTTCAGTTTATTCCTAAGTATTTTGTTCTTTTTTTATGTTATTATAAATAAAATTGCTTAATTTCCTTTTTGAATTGCTCAGTGTTAGTATATAGAAATAAAACTGATATTTGTGTGTTGATTTTGCATCCTGCACCTTTGCTGAATTTTTTTTGTTAGTTCTAACAGGTTTATTTTTGTGTATGTATGGAAACTTTAGGGATTTTACATATAAGATCATGTAATCTATGAACAGAGCTATTTTCTACTTCTTTCTTTCTGATTTGGCTGCCTTTCGTTATTTTTATTTTATTTTATACATTTTTTCCTAATAGCTCTGTCTAGAAATTCTGGTACTAAGTTGAATAGAAGTGAAAGGCATTGGCATTCTTGCCCTGTTTCTGATCTTAGAGGAAAACCTGTCGGGTTTTCACTGTTATGATATTAACTGTGGACTTGTCATAAATGGCCTTTATTATGTTGAAGCAGTATCCTTTCATTTCTAGTTTGTTGAGTGTTTTTTATCATGAAACAGTGTTCAATTTTCTTAAATGCTTTCTCTCCATCAATTTAGAGGATCATGTGGTTTTTGTCCTTCCTGCTGTTAATGTGTTAGTGTAGTGTATTACATTAATTGATTTTCATATGTTGAACCATCCTTGCATGGTTCATTTGGTCATGTTATATAATGCTTCTAATGTGCTTTTGAATTCAGTTTGCGAGTATTTTATCGAGGATTTTTGCATCAGCGTTCATCAGGAATATTGGTCTGTAGTTTTGTTTTCTTATAGTGTCATTGTTTGGCATTGGTAACAGGGTAATGCTGGCCTTATAGAATGACATTGGAAGTATTTCCCCCTGTTCAAATTTTTAAGAGTTTCAGGAGGATTGGTGTTAATTCTTCTTTATATATTTTGTAGAATTCTCCCGTGATGACTTCTGGTTCTGGGCTTTTTGTTTCTTGGGATTTTTTTGATTATTGATTCAATCTCTTTACTTGTTATTCGTCTGTTTGGATTTTTCTCTTTCTTCCTGATTTAGTCTTTGTAAGTTGCATGTTTTTAAAAAGTTGTCCGTTTCTTATAGGTTATCCAATTTGTTGGCATGCAATTTTTCACAGTATTCTCTGATAATCCTTTTTATTTCTGTTGGTTGTATTGTCCCCTCTTTTATTTATGATTTTATTTGTGTCTCCAGTTTTTTTTTCTTAACTAATGTAAGGGTTTTGTCATTTTGTTGATCTTTTCAAAAACACAACTCTTAGGTGTTTTTTGGCCTTCTTCTATTGTTTTTTCTCAGTTATAATCTTTATTATTTCATCTTTCTGCTAGCTTTAGGTTCAGTTTATTCCTTTTTTTCGATTTTCTTAAAGTAAAATTTAGGTCGCTCATTTGAGATCTTTTTTCTTTTTCTTTTTAATGTGCACATATATAAAATTCCCTTTTAACACTTCTTTCACTGTATCCCATAAATTTTGGTATATTTTGGTTTTATTTTCATTTGTCTCAGGGTGTTTTCTAATTTCTCTTGTGACTTGTTCTCTAACCCCGTTTTCTTTGTACCATTGGAATTCTAGTTTTGTTCTATTAGAATTACAAAAGATACTTTGTATGATTTCGTTCTTTTTAAATTTGTTAAGACTTGCTTTGTGTATCAACTTGTGGTCTACCCTGGGGAATGGCACATGTGTGGTTAAGAAGATATTAAGGAAATACAGGAATTGAACAACACTATATAGACCAAATTGATCTAACAAACATATAAGGCACACCATACTCAATAAGAACAGAACCATATAGTTTTTTTTTTTCTTTTAGCATTTTGAATATATTATCCTACTCCCATCTGGCCTGCAAAATTTTTGCTAATTTCACTTATAATTTTATGGAAGCTCATTTGTGTTCATGAATCACTTTCTCTTGCTGCTTTCAAGATTCTCTTATTTGTCTCTGACTTTAGACGGTTTCATTATAATGTGTCTATGTACTGGTCTTTTTGGATTTATTGTAGTGTGTGTCATTTGACCTTCTTGACTCTATAAATCCATTTTTCCTCAGATTTTTTATGTTTTCAGACATTTCTTCTTCAGATAAGCTCTCTTCCTTTTTCTCTTTATTTTTCTTATTTTGAGGTTACTATAATGACTATATTGCTCAATAGAGTCTCATATGTCCTTTAGGCTCTACTCACTTTTCTTCATTTTTTTTTCCTTTTTGCTCCTCTGACTCAATACTTTCAAATGACCTATCTTCACGTTTGCTGTTTCTTTTACTTGATCAAGTCTGCTGCTGAACCCCTTCATGAATTTTTTCAGTTCAGTTATTATATTTGTCAACTGTAGACTTTCTATTTGATTCTATTTTATAGTTTTTATCTTTGTTGATATTCTTATTTTGTTCCTGCATTATTTTTCTGATTTCATTTAGTCATCTATCTGTGCTCTTTTAGCTCATTGAACATTTGAATAACAGTTATTTTAAATTATTTGTCAGGCAGCTCATAGATCCGTGTTTCTTTAGGGTCAGTTTCTGGAGTTTTACTTTGTTCCTTTGATTGAGTAAGTTTACTTGTTTCTTTGTAGTCCTTGTAATTTTTTGCTGGCATTTGGGCATTTGAAAAACAACAATCACTCCCAGTCTTTGTGTACTGGCTTCATGCGGGGGAATACTTTCTCCATTTGCCCAGCTGGAGGTCCTAGGATTTCTGTAACCTTTTCTGATCTCTTTTTCCTCCTGGCATCTGCAGCTCTAACATGCTGCTTGCCTTTGTTTTCAGCAGCTTCTGAACTCTGGCAAATGTTTTATCAGCTCTCTGAGTCAGGTGAGACAGAAACCCATCCTTCAGGTAGCCTTCAGATAAGCCAGTCTTGTGTCTACTCTTGTGTTTTTATCCCAAGGGAGGAGCCCAAGTCCAGGGGATTTCTTTCAAGTTCCTCTGGGTATACTGTATGGGAGTACATGAATAGATGTGCCAAATGCTGCAAATATTTCTCTTTTTTCATTGAAATCTAGTCCTGGTTTGCAATGGCTTGGGTATTGTAGCTTTCCAACTGGCCTTTAGAATTTTCATAGAGGTATTCTGGTCCATATATTATTGTTAACTTGGTGTTTCTGTGGGGGAAGAAGGGCCTGTAACTTCCTAGTCTTCCATATTGCTGGTGTCACTCCCTCATGTGCTAACATTTTCATATTTCTGAAAAAGGAATGTGTCTTTAAATGATATCTTAACCATTATTTTCTCTCCTTAATGATACATAAAGTAAAGGAATGTCTTAAAACAAAAGTGATTTAGATTTGATGAAATACATAAGTTATATGAGTTTAACTTAAAAACCTCAGTTCCTTTATTTGCAAAATAGAGACAATAAAATTAGAAGGAATTTCATAAAGTTAGTGAGGATTTTGTCTGATCTTTTATGCAACAAAGTACTTTTTAAGCATTCATAAAATGTTTGTGAGTTTATCCACCCCCCCCACCAAGTCTGCAATGGAAAGGAGCACATAAACTGATCAATAGTCCCACTCAGAGTTCACCTCCTTTATTAAAAAATGGGTAGTCTCAACAATTAGAAAATACTGAGAACCTAGATATTCAGTAAGTCTTCAGATGGAACTACAGGACTTTCCACTATACTTCACTTGAAATAAAGGTATTTCTGCACAACCCCCTAGAAATGCAGGCTCAGCACACGGATAGTCTGAATCCTAGAAGTGTGTTTTTTATAATGCTTCTTATACATTTCTCTCTTCCTTCAGTATATTCTATCAGGAAGGAGGGCTAGGTTCCCTAATAGTTCCCATGGCCACTCTTAATAGTTCATAGAACAATAAATAATCGGGCACTGACTCTCTCTGTAGTGTGAGAATCCACTTAATTGAATAACATTTCAATGAAATATTTTATTGGATGAGCTAGATTCTATTTAAATATTAGTTCAAAATATGACAATTTGGTAAACTAAATTATTTAACCGATGAAGTCAGGGAAAGATTTCAGATTAATTCCACAACTGAAATTACAGTTCAGAGCAGGTTAAATGTTTATAAATAAAGTAAAACCAAGGAATGATGGACAATTTTAACTTTGAGGATGAAAAACAGCTTACACAATAATGTTTTTGGCTAAGTCTAATTATGACCAAATCTGTGTGGCATATTTTACAATATACTCACTAAAAATATTTATCTTCTAATTAAATTAAAATTATTTAGAAATTGAAATAATAATTATTTTCTTGAATGAAGCTGTTTTGTGAGCATTGCATAGGTAGTGTTTTATAACCTTATAACCTAAATTAATATGAAACATATTATTCTAACCCCCAAAATAATGTTTAATATTCTTTAACTGAAGGTTTTTTAGATAAAATAAACCTAATCCAAAAATATTAGTGTGCATACATCCCTTCACACATCTATTAGATAGTAGAATTATTGGCAAGTGGTAACAGAACTGCCTCGGAGATTGACATATATGTGCTTGTGATCCCTGCAAATCGTTTCAAGGGCCCTTTCTCCATCAACAGTGCAGCTCTTTTCCTAGCTCCCAAGTTCAGTACCTTGAAATGATGTTTGTTTTTTCTCTTTTTTTCCCCTGTATGGTCAATAATTTGTCATTCAATAAATCACCAATTTTTATATATTTATTTATTTATTTAATTATTTATTTTTTTGTGATCACAGATGTTCATTTTATTAAATAGAAGTTTGTATTTGACAGTTTCTGGATTAATTTTTGAAAAGGAGAATAGGTGATAGGCTCATAATTAAGGAATTATAATTTAGATGCTAATGAAATGAGCATCAGGTCTGGGGAAAGCGGATTGTTTTCTAACTCTATGAGGGGATAATTAAGAATGGGTGTGCAAAAATTAAATATTTAATTTTAGACTGCTTTGTGTTAGTCAGCAATTAGTTTGAAATTTTTCTCAAATTTGCCCTCTTTTCTCTCTTTGCCCTTCCTGGTCCAGCTGCCGCCAGGGTCAGCTCCTTGGCCTCTGGTCTCTTATTTTGTGTCCATACTGCACTCTTAGCCAGTCGAGTGGCATTCTGCATCTCCTTCCCAGCCTGGGTAGGAAAGGACAGCAGCCTTTGAGACTCCCAAATCCAAATCCAACCTCAGACACTTCCCAGCCCTGCCTTCAAAATCCTCTGCCTCGGCCACACCAGTTTCTTCCCTGACTCTTTAACAAGCCTTTTCTCCCCTGCCTCTGGACTTCCCTGTCACCTTCTTCCCTACCTGAAACACCTCCCCCACTTCTCTCCACCTGTCCAGGTAGCACCCTCAGACCCAGCCTCCACCTCAACATGGCTCAGACCCACACTGACCTGACCCGCCATGGACTCCGGTGGAACTGGCTCCACCACTTGGTAGTCACAGAGGGCCTCGTGGCACCATCTGTGTTTCATTGCACTGTGCTTATTTCTCATATTGTAGCATGACTTTGGGAATGTTTCTGGTTGAGGAGAAAACAATGGGAGCTCCTTGTGAGCAGGTATCATTTTACACACTTCTTGGGGCTCTGTCACCACCCAGCACACAGAAAGTGGGTCATCCATCAGTTGATAGGATGTTGATTTATAAATCAGATTCACATTTCAGCAAGTAGGAAGGAGAAAAACAGTTCAGAATGCACCCGCTCACAGAAGGCACATGCAAGCAAAGCAGACATGCTTCTTCATTGAACTCATAGGACCTGTCACTGGACTTTTTCAAACAACGTAAAACTATTTAAATTAAATGGAATCTTAAATTGTTTAAAAAAAATGAATATGACTCAGTTGGACTGCAGTAGAAGGTAGAGAACAAACAAACAAAAGAAAATCCAGAAATCCAAACAGTTCAGTCTGCTTTGGATATTCTTGATTTGCCTAAGAAAAGGAGTAGATTCCTGAGAAACAAGCAAGAAATTGTGGCAGTGCTGTAATGTCTTGGCGAAGGTTCCTGAAAATGATGCCTCTGTCAGGTTATCTGTGTATGGCCAAAGTGTTGTACCCCCATGATATTCTGAAATTAAAATAAATAAATAAATAAATAAAATAAAATAAAAAAAGAAGAGGGTCCTAAGCAAGACAGGGAACAGATAACCAATTTTTATTTAAAATGTCTCCAGTATTTGTTCCTTATTTCTCTTTCAGCTGCCACTATTCAAGCCCAGGCTCACATACTGAATTACTGGAATAGCTTCTTGATTAGTTTTCCTCTCCAGCCTTCCCCTCTCATTATTCCTGTAGCCAATGACATAGTAACATTTCTAAATTACTATTTTCATCATGCTACTTCTCTACTTAAAAACTTTCTATGGTTGTCCTTGTGGGATAAATTCAAATTCCCCAGCCGGCCATGAAATCTCCTCCACCAGCTGACCCTGTTTGTGCCTTCAACAAATATTTATTGAGAGTTGACTGTGTTTAGCATACTCAGTCTCTTATAACTCCAAATATCTTAAAGGATGTCACCTTCTTGTTGGATATTTGTGAAAATATTCAAGATAAGTTAAATAACAAAGCCAGATAGCAATTTAAGGGTTTTTATAAGACAATATATGTTTGTGTGCATACTTGTATATAAATGCATTTGACAAGTATTATATATTGAATGGCAGTAATGATATGATTTTATACTGCATTGCAGTTATTGTAGTTTATAATGCATGTATAGATATGCTTTCTTATAATCCACCTGAACAATAATTAGAAATAGAGACAAATTTGGTGTTTAAAAATAGGAACTATGCAAACTAAAAAATATACATATTTTTGTGCTACAATCTTGAGAGATATACCTGATCCCAAATATGTCAGATTTACGGGTCATTATTTTGTCTGCTAGTGCAAACATTGTAAGTGTTTCTATTGCTACAACTATAAATATTACATTATATATGCAACATGTTACACACTTCCTCTTTCTGAGCACATAGGATGTCTGTAAGTCTATATTGCCCACATCCCTTGAAGTTAGGTTGGGTCACATGACTGAGTCTTGGCCAAGTTAGATGAATAGAAGTAGGGTGATCACCTTTTGCATCTATCGTTTATACTTTCCACTGTTCCCAGATTTCTCTTCATTTGTTGGGGTGTCTTTGAAGGCCCCCTGTTTCTGATGGCTTAGCTACCAATATGGAGGAAGACTGTCTGACCCGTTTATGACTCTGCAAATGTAAGAAATCAACTGTATTTTGTTAAGTCACTGAAACTTCTGAGTTTTTTTGTTGGTGTTGTTGCTGTAGCATCCTAACAGCCACATTTTTTCCTCAGTAAAATACATCAGAAAACAAGAATGATTTTAAAATAAGGATAACCATGAATCTGTTCTAACTATATATATGTGTGTGTGTATATATATAGCATAGCATAGCTGTATGTACACACACACACGTACACATATATGCAGATACATGCAAATTTGCACAATATATATGCATATATGTATAAAAAGAAATCACATACAGACTACAAAGCCATTATTAGTAGTCAATCAACTGAATTCACTACATGTCATGCATTTTATCAACATTAACTCTTTTAATGCTCACAAAAAGTTTAAGAGTCAGGTGCTAATATTAGATGAATTTTAAGATGAGAAATCTAAGGCAAAGCAAGGGTAAATAGCCCGAGTATGAGCAGCATTGTTAGAAGCATATCACTGGGGACACATCGTGCAGCTGAGATAACTGACACGGCGGAGGTGTGAGCGAAGGGGCTCAGCATCGTGGTCTTCCTGGGAAGTGTTTCCCAAGCGTGGCTGGCTGTTGCTCGTCTTTCACATCTCGGCGATTACCTGGCCACACTGTCACTAGCTACTGTCTGCTCAACACCACTGTAACCCTCTTCACTTTCAGGGTGGCTTTTTTACTTGCTTATTGCTTTTGTCCTTTTACTAAGAGCTAAAGTTTTTGAGGAAAGAGACATTCTTAGCTTTGCTTATTCCACTTCCCCTGACACAGTGTCTGACAAGTAATACATTTTCAATAAATATAGTTTAATTGAATGGATAAATAAATGAACAAATTAATGCTCTATTTTTGGAGGAGTTATAAGTTGTTTTAAGTTTTAAGCTTTGTGCTCTGTGAATTGGAAGGAATTGAGCATATTCTTGACATGGGTGGAGGTTTTCTCTTTATAGATGTCAAGCTAAGTGTAGAGGTTACACATAACTTTATCACACAAAAGCATTTAAGTTAGTAGACATCTTTGGAGTCTTGGAAACAAGCAGCTTCTATTGCATAATAAACCACTTTGTAAAGGTGAAATCATTATCCTTATTTTACCAATGGACAAAACAGAGGCTTAGAGAATTTCAGTAGAGGATTGCTTGAGGCCAGGAGTTTGAAACCAGCCTGAGCAAAAGCGAGAACCCCCATCTCTACAAAAAATAGAAAAATTAGCCAGGCACGGTCGTGTGCACCTGTAGTCCCAGCCTGTGGTTCCCAACCCCTGAGCCAAGGACCGGCACCGGTCTGCTGGCCTGTTAGGGACTGGGCCGCAGAGCTCCACTGCCCAAGCCTGGTCCCTGGAAAAATTGTCTTCCATGAAACTTAGGAAGTGGCCAGGGGGAGGCACACAGCAGAAGGTGAGCAATGGGGGGAAACTTCATCTGGTTTACAGCTGCTCCCCTCCCCATTGCTCACATCACCACTGCCTGAGCACCGCCTCCCTCCCCACCATCCATAGAAATATTGTCTTCCGTGAAACCGGTCCCTAGTGCCAAAAATGTTGGGGACTGCTGTAACCAGCTACTCATGAGGCTGAGGCAGGAGGATCACTTGAGTCGAGGAGTTTGAGGTTTCAGTGAGCTATAATGAGGCCACTGCACTCTAGCCACAGCAACAGAGAGAGACCCTATCTCAAAAAAAAAAAAAAAAAAAAAAGACTAAATGTACACACAGATATTCTTTGTACTAAAAAACGAATATCCTTCCATGTCATAAGATGATCCACAGAGCAAAAATATATTCATGGTATATGTTCTTGAATCATATATTTAAGTGACTGACAGTATGCACAAAACAGTTCTGATATCAAATGACATTACAATGAATCACAGATTTATAGGGGTTCTTATTTCAAAGAAATTTCAGAAGACATCTCATTCGCAGTGCATGTGATACTTCAACCTCTGCTACAACTTATTTGTACTCCCAAATGTGTTCTTCTGTTCTCCAAAATATAGAGAAATGGAAACGTGCTCAACTTCCTCATAATTGTCCTGTGTTTGCTTGGATTTCTGGCCTTGTTGTGGAGAGTTGACATTTGGTGCCTGTGTTGACTAGAGCTCACACAAATTGCAAATGTAAATGAGAACATCTCATGGCCAAATTCAACACAGCTTGCCTGTTTCATCCTTCGAATGAAAAAGCAATTAGCCACTCAAACCTGTGCTTTTGACAGTGTCAATACAATTAATGAAGGTGCAACAATTTTAAACACCATTGGCTAGCAAAGTTTTGTGTTTTATATGATTAAATATAGTTCAATATTATACCTATAAGTTTACATTTTATGCCTAACAAAATTAATTTTTGAGTCAATCTTACTAAAGGTATGTAAAAGAATATAGAATAATGCACTTTTTTTTAGGGGAATGGAGTGTAAATATGCCAGATAGATCTTGTGGTTTCTTTGAGTGGGTGAGGGAGTATAGCAGGCTGCAGTTGCTCTAATTTTGTCCGTTTTTGGCAAATAAAACCTAAACGTATACAGATATCTCTCTATGCTGAGCAATTTCAGTGCAGCCTATAATTGCACCACTATTAGTGATAAATTCTGATTTACAGCTCAATTGGCCAGAAGTGAATATATCCTCAAGGTCATTGTGATAAAGATAGCAAGAACTTTGGGGAGGTACATAAGTTAAGCAAAAGATTTTCTGGTGCAGGAAGTGGAGAAGATCTGTTTAAAATATTAGAATACTACATGGAGCCATATTGTGCAGTGCTGACTCCATACATATAACACAAAAGGTCAATTTGAAGTGTTCACAGAGGCCCAACAATAAAATATTTTATATTTAACAACAAGAGTCTCTTTTTTTTTTCCTGCAAGGGAAACCAATAATTACATGATGTCAAAAGGGAGTAAAAATGGACCAATTAAATCCTCCTGGAAAGTTACACTTTAAATGAAATGCAGCAGAAAATTAGAGAAAATAGAAGCAAGAATTTAAGCTACCTAGAATTGCATATGGAGCTGATGCATTTGAGAGATCCTGTTATTTCTCCATAAAACAAAAGTGAAAGCTCACGATATAGGGAGTGATTCTGAAGATGACAACAAAGGTATTATAGAAAAGTTTGAAGCTCACTATATTTTAAAGTGCAGTGAAATATGTGAAAAACACTTTTGCTTTCCATGAAAACGGAAAAAAAGAAGGTAGATCTCTTTGATCCATGAGCAATTGATTTTCAACTGGTGTTCAAGTCATGCAAATTTGAGCATGATTTATAAGAGAGAACAGCATGTGAAATTGTATCAGACTAAGAGTACAAAGAGCTTAGTCCCCAGAGACGTGAATAAAGTGAGAGGGTGTAAGCATTTTCAACTGCCTACAGTTGAAGAAATACCCAGAAAGCTAACAAAACCTCTCCTATTAATATTGTTGCTTGTCACCAGGGTCTCCAGCATATTTACTGTGTTAAAGGGGTTCTAAAACTTCTCTCTAATGTTCTCATCACAAAAAAAGTTAAATACTAGAGGTAATAGATAAGCTAATTAGTTTAATGTAATCATTCCACATTGTATTCAAAAATCATAACAGCACTTTTTACCCCATAAATATGTACAACTATAATTTGTCAATATACAATAAAAAACTTCTTGAATAAAATTGTTACTATGTTAAGTATGCATTGTGTAGTAATAATATGAGCCTTATTTAATGAAGAATAGGCTCTGAAGTAGTCTCTTTTCATTGGTTTCACATATGTGAGTTCCCATCAGAAGTTAGGCAAAAAGTAAGGAAATATTCTTAAGGGAGAGGGAATGTGGGGACACTGAGCAAAGGCTGAGACTACATTTAAATGTTGCTGTTCTTTTGGTTGGTGTTGACATATGGAGCAGGAAGCCCTGATAAGAAGCCTCCGGGGAATGAAGCATTCTCTCCATGGGCATGCATAGATTCTAGAAAGAGTGTGTCACAGGAAAGGAAAAAGAACAGTATTTCACATAAACTATCTTGCAAGTGGATCTTTGGATACTTTCATGACATGAATTGGCCTGCTTCCTGTATAGACTTTCTCTCCCTTGAGATAAACTGCAGTTCCAAAGATTCCAGTAAGACTGCAATATTAGGAACTTATGAGGAATTATTCTTAGATTTGTGTTTCTCCCATCTGGTGCTTTTTTTCACCATAAGCACTGGCTGTTAGGGGCTCAAGAGAGCCACAAAATCCCATCGTAAGTAAATCTATAGGCAGGCAAAGGCCTGTTGAGGACAAATACATGTGAGCAATACAAGTAACTCAGTGCAGGTACCTCGGCTCTGGCATCACGGGAACCAGGAGCCTGGACACTAGTAGTATTGTACAGAAGTATTGTATGGAAACCTCCATAGGTCCCCATCATCATCTAAAATCTGGCTTTTAAGAAGAATACAGCTCACAAAGAAACTTGTTAATAAACAAATGTAGAACATATCAAGTGAAAGGAGGAAGAATGAAACATTAATAGGAAAACTTGAAGAAATCTTAAAGAAAGTGATGGCAGTAGGGAAATATATTTGATCAAGGGTTAAGTGCTCAGATGAGAGATTGAGAGGCTGGAGCAGAATATGTGAACACCTGAGATCATAAGCCCATTTCTCCCAGGCACGTGGAATGTTGTAGTGCTAGATTGACTCACAGAAGCGGCATGGGTGGGATAAAGGCATAAATAGTTTCAAAGTGTATCACGTTTCATGACACCCATATGGATTTCCACACTATTTTCACTTCTCAGAAATTAAATGGAGGTTCATGTAGTGAGAGAATTCCTAATGATATGAATTTAAATGAGTTCTACGATGCACCAGCTGTGTGACATTGAAGCAGGCACTTAATCTCTTTTGAGTCTTAGTTCCTCCCCTGTACTATGGAGTTCATAATATCTGTGAAATTAGATTATTTTGGTCTCTTCTCATTCTAAATTTCTGTGATTTCAAACATTTTCTCCCCTCATTTACTTTTTTTTTTTTAATTGGCATATCCACTTCCTCTCTCCTCATCTTCTGAGCTATCCATTCCCAATCAGCCTACAGTCGTGGCGGCAACAGAAGTGCTAAGCGCAGGAGAGAAGGAAACGTTTATCTCCTGGGTTCCTTCACCTGCACGTCTGAGCTCAATACCTAGGTCCCATGAGCTCTTACGTTTCCTCCCCATGGAAATAAGCTTACAGGAGAGTGCTATATGCTTATTTGTTTATCAAGCATTCATGACATCTGTGTTACTTGATGGGGAAATCAGACAGAAAAGTCACAGCTCATACATGCCATAGACTCTCAAACAATGGTCTTGTGAAGTAGTGATAAGTAATATAATGAAAACCAAAGGCATCTAACAAAGCAAAGAGAGAGGAGTCTCATCAACCTTGAGATGAATCTACACTGCATATTGAATGTTGAGCGAGTTGAAGCTGACCAGGTAAAGAGGTGGAGAAAGGGCACTTCAAGAAGAAGAAACCTGATATTTTTAAGTAGAGGAGAGAATTCAGATTCATGTTTTAGATCAATTCCTGTGGTAGTATAGAGAAAAGAGAAGAGATAATGCTGAAGAAAGAAGATCAGGTAAGAGTTGTTTTGCAGGTTACAGTGATTATATGTAAAATGCCTGAAACATAGTAGGAGGTTGTTAAATCATTAGTCTCCAAACTCCAAGAAGTTAAGGACTTTATCTCATTTATTATTGTGTATCTGGTACACAGCAGAGAACCAGGCATACAGTAGTCACTGACCAAACGTCTATCAGATAATATGTGTAATATCTGCAGCATAAGATCCAGCAAGTATCAGACTCACTATTTCTTGACCTGGATCATGTTATTGTAAGATGATAAAATAAAGCAGGGAGAGGGGTATGAGGTGTGTTAAAGAGGTTGTTGTTTTAGGTAGAGACCCAGACAAAGTTCACTGAGGAGATGACATTCAAAGGATGTGAAGGACTTAGCTGTGTGAATATGGAAGGTGAACAGCAGGTAAGCATTCTAGATAAAAGAAATAGCAATTACAAAGGCCCTGAGTGAGAAAATGTCTAGAGAATTAGGAAGCATATTGTACCTCTGGATCCCAGGCTATGAGGCTTGTGAGAAGAAAACAAACTTCAGGAAAGTAGCGTTGTTAGGGGACAGCCAGGTTTTAATTAGAGCAAGAAGGTGGAAGGAACTATCATGGAAGTGATTTAAGTAAAGGTGATTCTGTTCATGTATGACTTGGAGCTTTAGAGAGCATGAAGAAAATAGTTTGAGTAAATGGGAAGCAGATAAGATAAGGGGCAGAAAAAAACAGCATAAAGTGTCCAGTGAAGATCAGAGTCCAGAGGATGGAGGATGACCTGGAAGTCTGAGGTGTTTTGTGCTCACCTACCTTAACAGGGACCAGCACCATGATAAGGTTACCCATCACTGTCACACTCAGATGCCAATGTCTGTGATAGCTGAGGGAGGAAGAGAAGAGCAATACCATCCCCTGCCTCTTTATCAGCACTTTATCTTCAATATTACCAACAACAATATGGAGTCATAATTTTTACAGAGCAATCTCAAAAAAGAAAGAAAGAAAAAAAGAAAAAATAAATAAATGTACACAATAGGCACCTAATCAAATATAGCCTAGATTAAAATAAATGATATAACCCCTATATCTGTGTTTGGTGGGAGCCAGAGCTAGCGGAATTTATGAGAGTAGGGAGTTCATGTGCAAAGAAAACTTGGAACAATCCAACCAGGCTCTACTTAGGCTGTCAAAGATGACTGAGCTTGCAAAGGTAAGGGGGTTGTTGCATGTCTTTCAAAGTTAATTCCTAATGGGAACCTAGGTCAATCTCAGTTGAATATTTTTAATGAGCTATAAGAGAATTAGCATGGTCTCTTAACATTCTGATTAATTCTTGAGAAATGTGTTTAAAATACCCACAGAAAGTTATTTTTTTCTTAACAGAAAGTTATTTTTATCTTAAGAATGATTGAAAATCAATTTTTGAATAAAGTTGGTTTATATTTCTCAAGCAAATCTTAGAGTTTTGCTTTAGGAATTGCACATTATCCAGTGCTAGTTAGGTTTTAGACATCTGATTTAAAGGCTTAGAGTTGTCATATTCTTTATTTTTTATCCCAAAAAATCCACAATGAAGCTCAAAGATGCTCATTTCCTTTCTTTGTTCTTTAAAAGAATGGGACTATCTCTCATTCCACAATGTGTTATTTTAGGAATTACCCATTTTTTGTCTCTGTTTTTTTTTTTCTTGTTTAAATTACATCAGTTGAAGGTTGATGGGGATAATATAAAGCTAGCACCTCCCCCCCAAAAAAAAAAACAGCTTCAATAAAATATAATAAATTAAAACAAAAACAAGTACCTAGAAATGGTGAATTCTTATTCACAAATAACTTGTTGCCCATACATATATGTTCATGTACTTTAGTTGACTCTTAGTGGCATAATCATTGCAACTCACTGAATTGGAAACTATTTTCTTGCTTTTAAAAATGTAGTCAGAACGCTATGCTGGTGTTTGCTGAATGGATGAAGAGAAGCCTAGTGCATAGGTTGTAACCCTTTGCAAAGGTTCTTTATATGTTACTTGCCTATGTCTCTGGCTTTAAGGCTAATGGGGTGAGGAAAGGGATAAGCTGCACAGATGATTAGTATATTTTCACGTAACACTAGCTTTCATTGGACTTTCACTTTGGGTCAGGCACTGTACTAGCTACTTTCCATACATTATCTCAGGCAATCATCAAACCTAGGCAGACCAACTCTAGGATTTACATTCTTAGCCACGAGGTTTTGTTTCCCAATTACAAGTCATTCACATACCATCATTTCAACTGTTACTATAGCCACAAAACACCTGTAATTTTATTTTAAAAAATAGTATTTTTCTTCATATTGATCCACGTTTTCTAAACACACCTTAGCACATAAGCAAAGACATTAATAAAATCAAGAGTTTAGGGTGTTAATTATAATTCTTTTTAATAAATATTAAAATAAAGTAAATGGAGGTTTTTAAATAAAAATGCTATTAAATAAATTTAAATTATTAAATAATTATTAAACAAAATATATGCCTAAAATACCACCTCCTGTATCACCAGTGTCACATATCCACAGTTTAGGAAATACCATTCTGCTATCATGTTTCCCATCCTAGGATTATAGGTTTGAACCACAGGACAGAGGATATGGAATATGCATAAATTTTTGCAGCAGATTCCAAAGGGATTAGAATCACAGAGAGTACTCAACATGATTCGTTGGAGTGTTGAAAAATAATAAACATTTATCTGTATTTATGTTGTTTTCATTCCTTTTAATTTCTATTTTGGGTGCTTTGCAATGTATATGATGTATAATCAGAGCTACTTATAATTTATAAATATATAATACTGTGGAATATAATCAGTGTTATGGTTTGGATGTTTGGCCCCTCCAAATCTCATGTTGAAATTCGATCCCCAGTGTTGGAGGTGGGGCCTGGTGGGAGGGGTTTGACTCACGGGGGTGGATCTCTATGAATGGCTTTTTGCCATCCCTATGATAATAAGTGAATTCTCTCCCTTTATTAGTTCACGCTGAGAGCTGGTTGTTGGAAGAAGCCTGGCACCACCTCCTCCCTCTCTCTCTTTCCTTCTCTTGCCATGTGACATGCCTGCTCCCCTTTCACCTTCCACCTTGAATAGAAGCTCCCTGAAGCCCTCACCAGAAGCAGATGCTGGTGCCATGCTTCTCGTACAGCCTGCAGAGCCATGAGCTAAATAAACCTTCTTTCTTTATAAATTACCAGCCTCAGGTATTTCCTTTATGACAATGCAAAATGGACTAACACATTAATAATAATTTTATTGATGGAGTGAAAAATATAATAAGTTTAGTCTTTTACTTAGTGCATAGAGATTTATACTGTCCTTGTTCCTTCACCCTATGTCTGGCTTCATGGCTTTTGCCTGAATGAGGAGAATCTGGTTGAATGTTAATAGTCATCTTTATACTAGTCTTTGAAAAAAATCCATAATCCTTGACACCTGTAGATACTCAGAAATGAGGTATTTCCATATGCTCACCAAAGCTTAATAATTTATTCAAAATTTTTATTGCACAATATTTAACACATAGAGGAAAAAACAAAAATAATGATCCAGAATTTTGTAATTTTGAAATCCATAAAGCTCAGAAAGCAGAAACTTTTTTTATAATTTACTTGATCATAATACCCGACCTAACATGGACTTGTCTGGCAGCAAAGCCTGATTTGAACTGATGTGAGGATACTTACGTTCTTTATGCCATTTAGTACGAGTACATGCATGTACTATAGAAATATCTATCTGTGATGTACTGCCCCAGATCTCACTGGATATGTTGTATATTACCTTTCTAAAATCCTAACAACTGAGAATTCTAAGGCACATTTGGCTTCAAAAATTTCAGATAAAGGATTTTAGACCTACAGGCCAATGCCCTATGCAGTTTGTTAAGATCATTTCATAAGATTGTGCCTGGAAACAACTGTGTTGAATAAGAATCCCCAGGAGCCAAATTCAGTATAGCTTTAGGTATTATTTGCCCAGGGATTGTAGAAATGCAAACATTCAATGGGTGGTTGGATCACTTTACATATTAGTTCTTCTCTAAATCTGACATTTTGTGATTCTATGAAATGTTAACAAAGATGTATATTACTGAATATAAATTAACCTTTGATTATCAGTCATTTTGAATTAGCCTTATACTCTTATTTTCCAAGCATGATTATATCTAATGTTTTGATTCAGTTAATAAACTTATATGGATTACTTGGCCCCATTTGGAATTTATTTTTTAAATGGAAACCTGTTGAGCTGACCAGAAGTTAGAATTAACTAATACACAGAGTTTAATTGAGATATTTAAGCTATGCTATTGATTGGTATTTTGAAAAATGTGAGTTCATTTTATACAGACTTGAGGGCTATATTGCAAATGCTGGCAGATTTTACCAAGACAGGGGACATAAAATAATAAGTTCATAGACTTATCTCAGAAGACAAATATAAACCATCAGTGAAACATGCTAGTTAAGTCACTGTTGAGGAAGAGCTTTAAAAGAGATGACATGATATATAATAGCAATTATTACTAAGATGGAAAAATCTGGAAAGCCAGGCTGATTTTGTGCTAAGAATGGTAATATAATTAGGAAAAAAAAGTGAAGACAGTTCTACCTGTGCACTATAACATCACCATTGAGATTGCTTTTAAAAAGAGAACATTCAAGTGAATATTAGTGCATGGAATGACATAAAAATGGACAGAATTATTAACACACTCCCATTCTTAAATATTTTAAAATAAATAAAAAATTTACCAGAGGATATAAATTCTTTGGAATTTAGGGATTTTGTGGCTTCAAACAGTATACCAATGCATGTGCATAGAAAGGGCCAACAGACCACCAGCAAAACTTCCTGCAAATATAGACTAAAGCGTTCATGTTCAGAGCTGGCTAGAGGCATACACACCAAGATGTCTAAGGAAAATCATGACCACTGGAACTGTTCCTAGCTTGAGGCTTTTTTAAAGACATTTCTGTAAGTCAGATGAGGAGAGTTGATAGTATTTTTAGACTGGAAGTGTCAATAAGGTCATTTTGAAGACATTAGTCTAACTTCCTATAATTTATTCATAAATTCACAAGGGGTTATTTATATACATATTCATATACTTTACTTTCTTATTTGTGTCTGTATGTGACCCTCAAAGACTTCTCAGTTCTACCCTGGTTCACAATCACAGTCAAGGAGATGACCTTAACACCTCAGTCACAAAGTGACTTTCCTCAAGATTGGAGGTTTTTACTCTTGCATTGAAGCAGTTTGAAAAAAAGTTAGATTTTTGGTTGTACTTATATTATGTGTTTAAGAAAACATACCTGGACATATGTGGGAGTAGAGGCCAGTGTTACATTATGGAACCTAAGGGATTAGTGACCACAGAACAGAAGGAACTAGTAGGAATTCAGAAATCAGGAAAGTAAATTGGAAACAGATTTTGACAACAGAAGTGTGGATTTTCATATGCATTTTCTCAGTGTTGCTTCTTGCTCTGTGGACGTGTGACTCTATTGCTATTCACCACCATGTTACATCTGAGCATCTATGGTCCTTAATTGCTTTGCAGTTTGCCACAAGCAGTGAAGGCTTTAGTAAAGAAGACACTGGGAAATTTGCTATGGTATGGTTTGCATTTTTATTGCACTTTTATTTTGATTAGTTAAATCCATTTTACAGTTGATACAGTTAATGGGACTAATTCTCTTGATAATTAGTGTAAATTGCTCACTTTTAGGGTTACATATCTTTAAAAAAATCATAATAAATAAATAAAGGAATTAGTCTGGATAGCCATGGCCCATTTAGTAAATTTCACCCTATAGCATGCTAAATGATTTTATAGTAGCCTAAGATAGTCTAATGTAGAGAAAGAAAGTTACTTTTCTTAATTTCTCCATGTTAAAAAACTAAATGTTAATACTTACATATTTACCAATTTTACAAAAAATAATGATTACTGCAGTTTTCATAAGGAAAATAAAATGTCAAGAAGTATAATATGAAGCTTCCCTGAGCTTACTTTTTAAATAAAAATATTATTTTTGAATAATTTTAGATTTACTGAAAAATTGCAAATATAGCACAGAAAGTTCTCATATAGCTGACACACAGTTTCCTCTATTATTATCTTATATTTTCTTACCTGTACATTGAGGTACATTTGTCACAATGAATGAACTAATTTGATACATTATTATTAACTACAGTCTATACTTTATTCATATTTCCTTAGTTTTTACCTAATATCACTTTCAATTTCCAGGATTCCATCTAGGATAACACATCACATTTAATCATCATAGCCTCTTAGACTATAGATTCAGAAAAAGCACTTAATAAGACTAAACACCCATTCTCAGACTAAAAATAAAAATGGACAATTTCTATCAACCTATAAAAAACCTTGAGCTAACATACTATTCAAAGGCAAAGAATGATTGCTTTTCCCCTAAGATCAGAAATAAGACAAGACTATCTGCTCTCAAAACATTCATTCATTGTCACATAGGAGGCCCTTGACAGTGCAATAAGGCCAGATAAAGAAGTAATAGTCTTCAAGATTGGAAAGTATAATTTTGTACATTAAAAATCCAGGGAGATACAGATATTGGAAAAGAAGTAATAGAATGCTTTTTATTTGCAAACAACCTCATCAGATATATAGAAAATATGAAGAATTTTACAAAAAGGTACCAGAACCAAGAATTTAAATTAGCATGATCACAGAATACAAGGTGAATATGTAAAATTCATTTATTTTTCTAAATTTAAAAAACACAGTTGGATAATGAATTTTACAAATATTATTGAAAAAGATATACAAAAATACTTTAGAATAAATCTTACAGTAAAAGTACAAGTTCACTACTCTGATAACTACAAAACATTGCTAAGAAATATTAAAGAAGATCTAAAGAAATGAAAAGATATGTCATGTTCATAGATTGGAAGATGCAATGTTGTTAAGATGTCAATTTTTCCCTTAACTTAATGGTTAATAAGTTTCATACAATTCCTATACAAATACAAATCCCTATACAAATTCCAGCAGGATCTTTTGAAGAAATAAACAAGTCTAAAATTCTTATGGCAACATCAAAAATCTAGAATAGCCAAAGCAGTCTTAAAAAAGAAAAGAATTAAAAAACATAAATCTGCAATAATTGCACTGCTTATACTTAAGACTTACAATAAAGCTATGTTTTCTAAAGAATGTGATTGACCTAGAAAAGACAGATATATCAATGGAACAGAATACAAGCTCCTGATCTGTTTTGTCTGATAGAGATGCCACTAGCCACATGGTTATTAGAATTTAAATTACTAAAAATTAAATTAAATTAAAAATTATTTACCTCAATCACACTAGCCACCTTTCTAGTACTCCATAGCCACATGATTGACTACACTAATGGACAAAGTAGATATAGCACTTTTCATTATTATGCAAAGTCGGGGGCAGTTCCTGTTGGACTCATCCATATATGATCAGTTTGATTTTTGACAAAGATACTAAGTAAATCCAATGGTTAAATTAATGTTTTTTAACAGATCTTATTACTACTGCAGATGAATATCTGTTTTTAACAGATACTATTGCAGATACAACTGGATAACTCCATCAGCCAAAAAGAGAAATAAAAAAAAAAATTCTGTACACAAGAGTCTGGATCATAGACTTACAGGTAAAACTCATACCTATAAAACTCTTCAAAGTAAACATAAGACAATAACTTTCTCTTTTGGGGAGTAGAAAAATAACATATTTAATTGGGCAGAAAAATCACTAACTATGAAGGAAAAATAAGTAGTAAATGAAGCTTCATGAAAAAAATCAAAATTTTCTTTTCATTAAAAGATACCACTAAGAAAATGGAAGCCACACTGTTGGAAAAATTGACAGATACAGTAATTGTATCTGTCAGTAGTCTTGAATCCAGAATACATATAGAACTCAAAAAAAATCAACAATAATAAGATAAGGAATTCAATAAAAATCAGGAAAAGACTTGAACAGACACTTCAAATATCCACTAAACACTTAGGAAAAGTGTTAACCATTAACCATTCAGGACATGCAAATCAAAACTACACAAATCCAAAGAACTATGCACAACAAACACATTAAAGTGGCTCAAATGAAAAAGTACGGTAAACCAAATGAAGGCAAGGGTGTGAAGCAACTGGAAATTCCATATATTACCAGTAAGAGTCTAAAATGGTAAAACCACTTTGAGAATTGTTTCACCGCTCCTCATGAATTTAAGCATACGTTAACCCATCATCCAGCAATTCCATTCCAGGAGAAATGAAAATATATGTCCACAAGAAGATTTTAAAACAGTCTTATTCATAATAACCCAAACTGAAAACAACCCATATGGCCCTCAGCAGGAGAGTGGATGATCAAGTAGTGATACATCCAAAATACGGAACATGACGCATTCATTCTTCCCACCTACTTAGAGGGAATAATCTCATCTGCCCGTATTCTCAATATTATGCCACGTGTTACTTTGCAATACTAACTGAAACCTATTCTTTTCCTGCCCAGGCATTAAATCAGTTTTTCTTTCTCATTTTTATTTCTATTTTTGACTTAAATTACATCAAAATGCAGGATTTAAAAACATGTTTTATGTAAATATTCTGTGTTAACAGTTTCTGTTAGTTTTTCTGCAGTAGTTAGGAGTACAGCATTCAGTGGTTAGCTACACTACCCAACGGTTCCCCCCTTGGAATTTATGAGAGGATGCAACTTTGAGAGACTTCTCATAAGAATCAATTGTTGTTCCACCTGCGTCCCCTTTCATTTTTAGTATCCGATAATACAGCTATTTGCAATTACGGCCTATAAAGTAATTACCCTTCTGTCCCATCAGCTCTGTGTGTACTCTGACCTCCCTTCTACCAACACTACCCATTGTGTTATTGGGAAAGCTGATTCCATCAATGACAGTCGGTATAGACATATATGAATTTAGGAAAGAAATTAAGAACATGACTAAATAGCAAATGCTGGTAATTTGGGGGAACGAGGTGTGCGGGAATGACACATCAGAGGGGAGTAAGCAACAAGTACAATATTATATAATTTACCGGAAAAAGTGGGGTCACGGTTTTTAAAAACTTTTGCCATCTTTTCTGAGAAGTTACCCTCAACTTTTCCTCTTAAATGGGACGTGTATTTTCCCTGTGAAAATTTGAATTATTTTTTGGCAAATATCCTTTCCCTCCCACTCCCACAGTGAGTGGGATACATACTTCATCAATCCTTGATGTTAGGCTTGTTCATATGATTGCTTTGGCCAAAGAAATGAAAATATGACACACTCAGGGGCCTTATATGTGCTTGCTCAGGTTACCTCAGCTGTCATAAGAAGAGCAAGCTACAGGTAAACTTTCCTCTTTAGCACGGTCCCCACCAAAAAATATATGGAGAAATCTTGAGTTCAACGTACAGCCTGGAGCTAAAGCCCAGCCAAATCACAGCCTGAAGACAGAGCCTCCCAGACGGAGTCCAGCTTAGATCAGGCAAATCACAGTAAACCTGTAGAAATGCACATGAAAAGAGATGCTTTTTGTTGTAAACTGTTGGGTTTTAGCACGGTTACGCAGCCTTCTTGTGAAAATAGCTGACTACTACATCCCCAAAGACACTGTCCACTCAAAATACTCCATATGTCTCCTACTCCCCTGCTTTGTTCTGATGACGAAATAAGACATTAACAGTACATGTGAAAACATAAATGATAAAGAAAAAATATAAGTATGAACTAGTATTTTTACCTTAATTTCAAATACAGCTTTTTTTTGTATGTCTTACTTGTGTTTTGAGTATGGGTTCCTACAAATCTAGAAACCTCATGAAACATCATTCTTATCTTTTTCTGTTGTTTTATTAATAGTTAGTATCTGTTACCTTTAAGCTACTCTTTTATATTTAGAATGCTAGAAAAATGCCACCTCATTCACAATTTTTAGCTCTCCCTTATTTTTGCACAAATTAAATGTGTGTATTGATGGTCTGATGAGTATCTGAGACTTTGTCTTCTCAACTCTATTCATCTTTATCTCTAATTTAGAGATATCTGGCTGGCATGGATGTTATCATCAATAAAATTTTTCCAGTATTTAAGTCATGAACTCTTAAATTTACATCTCAGATCACTACTTCACTCTTTCTAAGTCTATTTACCACAATAATTTGCTCATTCAAATAACATTCATGTACTGTTTTATGCAAAATGTTAAAGGATATAAAACTTCTTAATAGTATGTACTCATTACCTTTTTGTTGTTTCTTTCTAACTCACTCACCTAACTGGTACCTGAGAACTGAATCACTTTTATAGTCAGTCCTTGCCTTCAGCTTATGACATGCCAATATTTTCTTGGGTGGTATACCTTAAAGACATCCCAACCACAGGAAGTTTGCATAAGAACTACTTAAAAATAATTATCCCTTAAAACTATACTGCAGTGTTTCACATACAGTAGATGTTCAATAAATATTTATTAAAAGAATGTTGACATATCTGAAGAATAACCCTCTAATGGGGGAAAATAGCTCTCTAATGGGGGAATTCTGATATTGTGACTAAACATTAAATATTTTAAATTATATAAAAGGAAAAAAGAATACCCACTTTTATAAAGTCTACTTATAATACTGATTTCTACTCATAGCTTTGGAAGTAAAATATTTCCTGTTTTCTAGTTGCACTATTTCATCCTGGATAAAAATTGATGGTATGAGAGAGAATTAGGGCTTCAGAAGAATTGATTATGACTATACAGACATATTAATAGAGGTAAAATGACCTGCTCACCATCTCTAATGTTTCTATCAGTGACCTCTGTGGAAAGGCAACATAGCAGATTATTTTTCCTAAGTTTCTGAGTTGTGCTTTTTATCTCTAAGTAGCACCAATACTGCAAAAAGTATCACAGTGCATGTTAACATGATCCTTACATGACAAGGAAAGTCATTTATTTCCAATGAACAAGTCAGTCACAAAATCAAAATAATTTTTTTTCCCTTTGGATTTAGTGCCAGTTTTGTTGACAGCATGGCATTCTCCCAGAGAAGGCCAGTGGGGTCTTTTACTACATTCACTGAATTAAGCTGAATGAGAGAAACAGAAAAGGGAAAAAAATTACAATCAAAGGCTCTATCAAAAATATTCAATACAACTATAACAGGTTCACTTAAGCAAAACAAATAAGATAATTAGTATTACTTTTCATAATTTTGCTTTCAATTACTCCCTAGAGAAATGACACATCATATAAATGCTTCTGAAATAAATTAGCAGTGAAGTCACATGGCAAGGAGAAATATACATTAAAGTGATCGGTGTGATATACATAAGACTACAGACTTTTAATCATGAGTTTCTTGTGGCAACCAAATAAGTGGAAGATTTGTATAACTTACATATATTGGTATTTTACAATTTTATTTTAGTCAGCAATTTTGTCATTATAGGTTTATGTATTTAAGCTCTATATTTCAGGTTTGTTCATTTAAAAAATAGCAAATCTAGGCATGAAATATGCATTCTTCTTATATATACATAGCTGTGAAAGATAGCACATTATGCAGTAGAAACATAATTATCCCTTTAGAATTTTGATAGAAATTCAGAAGAAACTTGTCTGTGTCAAAATGCTATGTTCTGGAATATATGACCTTCCCTGACTACTCGCAATTTCCCTCCCACAACGTTTATGTGACATCTATCACAAAGTTCTACACTTACATATTATGGATTTCCCTGTATTACATATTATTCAAATGTCAGGGCTGCACCTAAAAGGCTACATAAACCCCCCTTTCTGAGTCCCTGCTGCGCTTATCACAGAGCTGGGAATATCATCCATTTTGGGGAAGGACTTAGTGATGATATATTTGTTCTTGGTACATAGGGAACTGAAAAAGGTTCAGAATTTTTAGTGCCTGGAAACATATCTTTACTAAATAATGTCATTGCCAATTCAAGCTGCCAGTGTTAGGCCAATATCTGTATGACCTCATTTAGTCAATTCAGTTAAAACATCAGGGAAGTAACTCAGTGACAAAACTCAAACAGACCAGAGATTGCTGATTGGTTGCTTGTCAATTCTCTTCTTGAAACTGTGGCATCGAGTAGCCATAAATTATATGTGTTTCTTTTGTGCATTCTTATTACAATTTTGGCTTAGCAAGTACATGAATATATGCATCTAGCAGTCAAATCAGATTTATAACTGGAAAATACATTTTCAGAAAATTATACCTTCACCTTTTTGTGCATTGAAAAAATGTGAAAGAAAGAGTTATAAATTACCTTCAGAAGTAGTAAAAAAAAAAGATAACTCTTTCTTACTATATAGCAATCTATAACAATAACAGTATTACTCTATGTAAGAGAGGTTCCTATTGGCAAGTTATAACCCCTCACTGAAAATTCTATTCCTGTGGAAAGCTATAAACTTTCTATTAACCTGGAAAACTTTTTCATTTAAGCTAAATAGAAAAAATAATAAGCATACTACCATTTACATTAGGTTCATAAATTCAAATTACCATTCCTGGTTTTGATCAAGTTTGAAAATTTAGTGAACATTATACAAACTTAATAAATCTGTAGTCACAATTTTATAGGTTTTTTTTTAGCTTTTAAGACTTTATAAATAAAATAAATTTGCTCATTATATAATATTTTGAAAATTCAGAAAAATTAGAGAGAAAAACATAAAGAACCATAATTCTACTTTCCAAAGGTAACCATATATCAATGTATTTCTTTCCTGATGTTTGCCAAGGGGAATCCATGTTGCATATAGATCATTGCATCTTGTCTTTTCACTTGATATTAATTTATGTGCATTTTATATTGCTAAAGCCCTTCAAAAATTTTAATGACTACATAGTGTCTCATGATATGGATGGGCATATTTCATTAAAAATTTCCTTTATTTTTACACATTTTGGTTTTTTCCTAGTTGTACTACCTGCATTAGAAACACGGATTTGTTATACAGAATCAGATGGCCATAGATATAATCTGAATTTATTTTATTGTTTATTCTTTTTTAAAAAATACTAATTATACACTCACACAGAGAATGACAGAGTTCTAGAAATTGTAGTCTCCTGTTCTTCTCCTCTCTTTCTCCCTTAAGACAAACATTATCAACTCTCTCAGCTAATTCACTGTTGCTTTTCTAAAACACCATATCCTAAATTAATATGTTTTCCTTCCTACTTCTTAATTTTTGTGTTTAAGGCATTAACCATAACTTTCCACTATGGAGGATGACAAGTTAGCTTTCCCGCCTCTCATAGTCTCCACCGCACCATCCCTCCACCACGTCTGGCTCATCCTCCTGACGCATGTAAAGCATAGTATTAGTAATTTCATGATAAGGAACTTATAAATGTATATAATTACATTTGTATGCCACCGATTTTTCTCTCTCAAAGCTTGTAGAATTTCAGTGTGTCCCAGCTTTCTGAAATTTCAAAACAGCGTGTCTTGGTAGGTAGGGGTGTGTTTGTCTCTAGTATGCAGAGGACTGTGTACTCTATAAATTCACATACATCAGTTTTGGGAAATATTCATGTTTTATTTCACTGGTGTTCTCTTTTTTTTTTATTTTGACTCTCCTTCTGGAACTCTCAGTGACTATTAAACTTTTTGGCTAGTACTCTACATTTTCTTACCTTTACTCTCCTGTATTCTGTTTGTTTTTTACTCTATTTTCTGGGATTTTTCCTCAACTCTATTTCCCAAGCCTTTTATTGAATTGTCCATTTCAGCTATCATACTTTTTATATCCAAGAGATCTTTTTCTGTTCTTTTAAAAAATAGTATTTCATTCTTGTTAAGGTGGTAGTAACTGCTATTATCTCTCTCTAGAATCATATGTATTATATATGATATTATATATATATTTTTTTCCTTTGCTATGAATATGTCTATTCTTATTGTTGTTGTTTTTTATTTTGGCCCCTGTCTTTCTGCAGCCTGTGTTCAGTTGTTGCTGCTTGATGACTTCCTTGAGTGTGATTTGATGTCCTTGTATCTTTTATGCTAGAAATAAAAGTGTGATTTTTATTCATCCCAATGCTTATGGGAGTTGGGTCAGCTGGGGGAAATATGCTAGTGGTTTCTGCATTCAGTTAAGTATATATTTTCTTCTCCACTATCTCTGCCTAATGTATGCGATGAACCTGTTTTGCACTTTCTAGAGAACAAAGTCTAGTCTTTTATAAGGAGGGAGTGGTTAAGTGATGAGAAACAATTGTTAGGATATTTAGAGTCGAGGTGGAATCTTGGAGTTAGAACGGATATAACAGCTTCATAAACTAATTTTCGAGCAGTACTCCTTATTTGAAATTCCCTCCTTTTCTAGGTGTCTGGATTCAACAATTATTGAGGACCTTGTGATTGAGCATTCTCTGGTCTCCTAAATCTTTCCTCTGGTCTGCGTTTTCCAAAATATTGTTCTTCTCTTCTTTACCATTCTCCTTGTCCTTCAGGTGTTTTTGCTTGTAAAAAAATTCCCATTCTTTCTGTTTTCTCCAAAACAAAGTCAGTGGTCATGTCCTCTATCCCAACCAAGAAGTCAAAAGACTCAACTATAGATACTTTGTGCCAATTTGCTTTCCAGAAATGCTGTACTAATTTACACTCTTATTAGCAGTGCCTGAGAGCTCTTATTACTTATTTCATAGTACACTTGTCAACAATATTATACATTTTTCTTAATATTGCCAGTTTTATAGTCACAGAAAGGCCATAATTTAAAACTAGAAGAACTGGAGAAAACATCCAATCTAAACTCTTTACTTTGGAGATGGAAATAATAAGTGCTCCATACATGAGTGAAAGAATGATGGGGTCTGGGGATCTTAGCTATTTAGTAATTCTGAGTAAATCACAAGTGATTCTTGGACCTTAGCCTCCATTTTTATTCCTGCTCTATTGAGCAAGGGGTCCATGGATTGAATAAAGGGAGTCTCATAAACCTGCATGAAGACAATTATATCTTCATTTCATTAACTTTATAATAGTATTACAAATAACTATAATCTTGTCACCAATAGGAATCATAAAAGTATTTGTATAAATTTGAGTTGCAGACCTACTCTAATGCTCGGTACTTTAAAATTAGTAGTTAGCTTCATACACTAGACCTTGTTATTTAATGTGTTAATCAAGTATATATATATTCCATTACAAATTTATTTTAAAATCACCTTGTTAAACATATTTCAATATTATTGGTTTCCATTGCAAATCTATGTATTTTATCTTAGTCATTTAAACAGAGAGAAGATTACAAGTCCCCCCACAGATAAAAGAAGTTCTGGCTGGGTGCAGTGTCTAACGCCTGTAATCCTAGCACTCTGGGAGGCTGAGACCAGAGGAGAGGACTGCATGAGGCCAGGAATTCAAGGCCAGCCTGAGCAAGAGCCAGACCCCCATCTCTACAAAAATAGAAAACAAATTAGCTGGATGTGGTGGCACGCACCTGTAGCTACTTGGGAGGCTGAGGCAGGAGAATCGCTTGAGCCCAGAAGTTTGAGTTCCAGTGAGCTGTGATGACACCACTGCACCCTAGCCCATGTGACAGAGTGAGACTCTGTCTCAAAAACAAAAAAAGTTCTGAGAAGAATAAGAAATGGGTCAAAATGGGTCAAATTTTAAAGATTACCCAAACTTCAGGCATGTTATGGATTGATTACTTGCTCATAGTTTGAAAATGTTGCTAAATTTTTAAACATTTTAATTTCATATCCCTTCATTTTATATTGTTCATTTTACATTTGAAAAAATTCAGCATTTCACTTTGTTTTCAACTATATAGTTCCTCCTTCTAAAATCCGGTATAGAATTAAGTAAGACTTTTGAATGCCTCATTTGTTTTGTACATTTTTTCTCTGGATGTGATGGAAATATTCTAATGACAGAATGGAACAATTTGCTATTCTAATTAGACTATTGTAGAACTTAATTTGCTGTACTGTAATCGCCATGTTTTTGGCTCCCCTTCTATGCAAATTCAAAATTGAAAGATGAAAATTGTACTGAAGGAAGTAACCAATAGTCAATTAGAAACATCTGGCCATAAAAAGTTTGAGGTAGAGAGTCAAAGTTGGCCTGGAAATAAATACACATCTTCAAATACACAACCTGACACTGGAAAGCATTCTTGTGCATTATTGGTAATAAAATCCAGCAATTCTTTAAAAGATAAGAGCGATATATAGTATATCAATTAGACAATATCTGGAAAAACATATTAGAAATCTTTTACTTTAATTCCTCAGGCTGTTGTGACATACACAATAAAAACAAGATCCAGACCTTCATATTAAAATACTCAGAGTTCAGGTATAGGAAACAGAAAAGAAGACTAATGAATTCTATTTAGTGTGATAAGTGAAACAGACGTACATAGCAGGTAGATTGTAGCCCAAAATAAAGATGAATAAAGTTTCCTTGTTTGAGGCAGGAAAAAGAATTAATCCAATACTTGCATATAAAATTATTTGAGATGGCTTACAAGTTGAACATGTTAGAAAAAAGGAAATTTTGTGATAGAAACTAAACAAAGCATATTAACCGAACCAAGGGGGTGGATACCATGAAGGTTAGCTAATTACTACAACTGGTTCTGCTTTTTCTGTAGCATAGGGTAAAAAAAGAAAATCTGTTCACTTAGATTAACTTTTACTCATGAGACATTTTACTGTTTACTTAGATTAGTTTTTATTCCATGGGATATTTTATTCAAAAATATGTACCTAGAACAAATCATCTGTGATAAAAACGTTGAGGAAATTTGGCATAGAGTAACACTAGTTTTTGGACTATGTATATTTGACTGGGAGAATTCCTACAGTGATGAAAATTGTACTAATCGGATTGCAAATGACTTTTATTAATATCCTGAAGAACCAGTATTTCACGGAACATATTTTGGAAATACTGGTTCAATAGTTTTCACTTAATGTTACATACAATAAGCCTATATGTTTCATGATCGAATTTTCCTACTTAATAAACTGTTTTGAATAAAATAGCCAGAGTGAAGTCTAAAAAACTGGAAAGAAATAGATTAAATAAAAAGAAAGTCATTAAGTAGACAATTTAACAGTTCTCTTTTATGTTACAATTTTGTTTTATAATATCAGATAAATTAACTGATTTTTGTTATCAATTTCATGATTAGAGAAGATGCAGTAAATAACAAATTATTAAAAATACTGAGCAGAGTTGGCATTTTGAGTGTTATGAAAGGGAATTAATGAAAGGGAATTTAAGACTATTGATTAATTCTTGTGTATTATAATGAAATATATGAGACTCCTGATATAACAATTATAATTGTTACAATTACAGTAATTTTACCATATATGCAATCCATTCATTTAGTTGAAAACCTCAGAAATTGACTTCCTGACTCTATTTTTTTAAAACAAAGTAGCAGAGATGTTCCTAATCAAGATATTTTATGATTGAACACCTCTGAATAATAGATAGAATTTTGATAAAGATAGAAGGAAACTACTTGCAAATGTGAACGGCATGCTTTTATTAGAAAAGAGAAAACTGACTCAGGGAAATATGAAGCATTAAAAGGAATAATATATTCCAAATATGCATGTTATTTTCTATTTAACAAAGTTCAGAACCTAGAAATTTTGAGAAAAAAGAGGAAAAAAATTTTAAACTGTTGTGAAGAAAATTTAAGAAAATACTTATTCAAAAGAAGGTAAAAAGTTGTCTATATATTATAGTTAAATACTAATTTCCTTATGGACAAGACACACTATTCCCTGTTGGCAAAGAAGCTATCTTAACTGAAATTCAAGGAAAAACATGGATAGAATAAAAATAATTTCAATCAAATAAAATAAAGGTCATTATAAGAGATGGAGTTCTTTCAAACTAGAAAAATAGTTATATATTTTGTGCCCAAATAGGAGGTCAAAAGGAAATTACATAAACTATGTTAGAGACTGATAGTATTGAACCAAATGATTGTTCATTGTATTATCTGCTTAAGAATTTGGTGCCCAAGGGAGAATAATAGAAGAATGATTGCCTTTTCAAAGTGAATGAAAGCTGCAATAATTTTTTTTTTTTTTGGTCACAACTAACATAACTTGCAATAGAAGTAGTTAATAATAAATTAAGGGAAATGCAACAGATATTTTAATACATATGTAATTATGTTATTCCTACACTAACATCAGAGTTTTCTTTCAAGTTGTCCAATTTTGGCATCATATTAATTTTATATTTTCTTAGGAGGAAATTTAAATTCAAAGCATATATATTTTTGAAGGTATTTTTAAGTTATTGGCAAATGACAGAATGTGCATCAGTGCTTACAAGATATTAAATCAATGTTTTGGTCTATTTTCAAGTCATTCCAAACCATGGCCAATTTCGTTTTTCTTTTAAATTTGATCGTGTTGCAGGTATTCAGTTTTATCTTAAAGTGGTGCTTTGTTGGATATTTTCCCAATTTGCTGCAATACTATGCAAGGCAAGTCACACACATGCCTGCCAACAATGAAACTGGCATGTATTCTAAGTCATTGTGGAGGGGATTGGTTGGCTTGAAACCCACCTGAGGGGTCTAACAGTTTTCAAGCCATTAGCCTAAGTCTTCTTCCCATGGAGAAAATAAGAAGATTGTCTATAAATCTGTGGCAACAAAACAAAAATATTTTCCAATTATTTTGAAAAATTAGATCACATTTCCTTCCTATTTTGTGTCTGTTCCTTGACTGTGTTCCATGGAAAAGAGCATAGAACATCAAAAAAAAAATTCCAGTTTTGGAAACCCCTTTAAAATGGCTCTCCAGAAACACTCAAAGGGTATGTCAATCTAGATTATGTATTATCCACAGACTGGTTTGACTTTTTTATTATCACTTATGAATTTGATCTTCAAGTACCAGTAGATGAGGCTATGATTATGCACATAGTTCTTTGAAGGTCTGAACTGAATTGACTAATGAACCAATACTTTCATAGAAACAGAGCTTAAATCTATAACTGATCTTCATTTTCTCTATGATTCTCAAAAATTACCCCTTAGAAATATTCATCTTGATGATTATTTCCTTTCTATTTATGTCTTTTTTTTTAAATTAATGAATCAGGGGCACAATCTTCAATTGGAATAATAATAGCAATAGCAATAAAATGATGCTATTGTTATTATACTGTATATTTTCTCAACATTTGAAACTGTGAATAATTTAGATCATGCTTATAGATAGTATAGTGGCTACTTAACTTCTTGTGGGGAAAAATCCTCATAAATCATTAGTAGACCAATTCTATAATTAAACATTTAAATGTATCAACAATAAAACACTTGTACGTATATATTACATTTTAATTACTAGTATTTATTGCATGCTCAATAAATACTAGTAATTCTACCCAATTATGCTGTACAAGGCATAGTGAACACAAAAGCAAACAAAGAAGGCATCTTTATAGAACTTATATTTTGAATAAGATGATGGACAATAAACAAATACATAATTGTGTTGACATAGAGCAAATGAATAATTCATCTAAGAATCTGTTACCAAAGGTTGCCAAACATTGGCCTATGGGTTATAAATGGCTGTTAATATTTTCAAAGGACCCCTGGTAGGCAAACTAATTTTAAATGTCTACAAGTATGGCCAACAAGGTTTTCTTGATGCAAAGGTAACTCTGTTCTTCTTGAAGCCCCAGTTACTGCTAAACTTTTGTTTTGTTATTGATTGCTGAGAAAGAATATCAGAAGCATCATGATATGTTGTATGGCATTTATTAAAAGCCCACCATGTCCTGAGGACTACTTTAAGCACTTTGAATTCTCATAGTAGTCCTATAAACTCTTTTAAAGGTAAGAATTCTGAGGGATAGAAAGAGTGTGTAATTTACCTAGAATTGTACAGCTATTAAGTGAGGATAGGTCTATATGATTCCAGATCTTATCACTACAACCAAGAATGTATTCAATAAATGTAAGAGAAAGAGGAAAATTTGATACTGCCAGGGTTAGAAAAAATGAAGTAAAATAAATGGTTCTAGGAAATGTGATTTAAAGGTTAAGTTTTTATCACATGTAACTGGAAAAAATGGAAGTAATTATACATATAAGTATTTTTATAATTTTTATAATACTTATATAAACTTATATATTATAATACTTATAACCTATAAATATATATATGTGTATATATAAGTATATATATTTTCATACACATATTTAAAAAATATGGGAAAGCAGAGTTATTCATGGATGCCTGATGATGCCCAGAAGTTATCAACTCCAGAATTCACAAAGTAATAAAGGAAAGAAGAAATTTAATTTATTACTGATTCATAACTATTCAATATCTCCTTTATGGAACAACAGAGGGCTTTAAATGTAAGCAGAACAGAAAAGTTCAAAGATACAGCCCACACAAGAGCAGGTGTTAACATTTTTAATATTACAATTTGAACACTTGTATCATGGAAAATATTTGTTAAAAATCACATAGGTGGTGTCATAGCATTTATTTTCTGCCCACAAGGGAATCTAATCTCATTTAGGACCCAGTCTGGAACTTACTATTACCGCCTCAGAGCAAACTAGTTGCATCAGTCCTCTTATTACCACAGTGGTAATTGAGCAAAATGCTGATCAGCCAAAACACAGGGGCAACTAGGGAGAGAGGAAAAATACATATTAGAAAAAGACAAAAAGTATCACAACAATTAAGTGAAGAGAGCCTATTTCCTAGTAATATTGCCAGATGTTTTGAGTATATGGTTGGGAAATAATACTTTCTTAGTAATGAGATTGAGTATATCTTCAAACACACTTGTGTATAGGTAATATATAAATCTATACCTTTAACCCAGTCTATTTTCAGAGATAAATACTAATATTTTCATTTGCAGAGCCTCAGGCAATATGACAAGTACTATGCTAGGTATTAAAAGTAAGTAAATAAAAGAATTAAAACCAAAACTCTAGCCCTCAAATAATTGGAAAGAGAGGTAATTAAAATATGTTGAAAAAGATATTTACTTTTGGCCTTGATGGAGTAACTAATATTAAACTAGCTTTTCATATATATATATAAAAAAAGACAGCATATGTCTGTGTTGCATGAGAAAAAAAATGAGATGACCCATATGATCACCTTTTTTTTCCTTCTTAACCTCACAGCATGTCCCTAATACAAAAGAGTGAACTCAATCAGCTTTGTAGTCTTGCTGAGCTGAAGAGACAGAGATAGGAGTTCAGAAAAGTTAGAGAACTGGAATGTGAGAGGCATTGTAATGGAGTAATAGCTCTAGAAATCTGCATGGGCCTCCCTTTCAGGCCTGGTCTTAACTCTAAGCTACCCATGCATAGAATGAGTTTCAATGAGGACAGGCAAAGAATAATTACCAGGAAAGGATTAACTACTGGAGAACTGTAACCTGTAGAACTCTTAGATATCACAGGGTTGAGAGAATTTGTGATATGACCAACCCATGTGCAGAAACACTATTGAATACACACAGCACTCAGTCGAGATTCCAGAAAGGCCACAGATTTGATGTAGTGCTCACCTAGTCCTAGAGCAAAAGGCTCTTTATACTCTTCCTCACAAAGCTGAAAAATAAACCTGAAAAAAATCAAGCTGATCAATAAATTAAATGCCTGCCAAACAAAACTCAGTACTCTTTTTAAAAGAAAACAAAATCTAGATACACAACAATATTTTCAATGCCCAGTATACAGTCAAATTTCTAGACATGTGATAAGTCAGGAACTTGTACCCCATAACAAGAAGGAAAAATTACTCGACAGAATCAGAACTCACAAATGACAGAAATTAATGATATAAGAAATTATATACTTTAAAATAGTTGCTATATCTACAAACTGATATATATTATATATTAGTAAATATTATATATATGATTTGAAGAAAATATGAACATAAAAAGATAGAAATGAAAACTATAAGAAAGAGCCAAATAGAAATTCTAGAACTGAAAAATACAAAATAAGAAATAAAAACTTTATAGCTAAATAGCAGATTAGATACCACAGAAAAAATTGATCAAACCAGGCCAGGTGTTGTGGCTTATGCCTGTAATCCCAGAACTTTGGGAGGCTGAGGTGGGAGGATCAGTTGAGGCCTGAAATTCGAGACCAGCCTGAGAAACATAGTGAGACTCCATCTCTACAAAAAAAAACAATTGCCAGGTGTGGTGGCACACGCCTGTAGTCCCAGCTAATTGGGAGGCTAAAGCAGGAGGATCGCTTGAGCCCAGGAGTTTGACGTTGCAGTGAGCTATGATCATGCCACTGCATTCCAGCCTGGGTAATGGAGCGAGACTCTGTCTCTAAAAATACAAAAAACAAAAAAATCAATCAAACTAGTGAACTTGAATAAAGGGCAACAGAAACTATCTAAAGTAAAATACAGATAGCAAAAAATGCTAAAAAACAAAATAAAATCTCAATTGTGGGACAGTATCAAATAATCCATCATTGAGAATATGACAATAACATTACAAAGGACAGGAGGAGGGAAAATGGAAGCATATTTTTATATAGTACATAAATTATACACAAAGTGGTATAATATACATAAAATAGAATAATATTATTTGAAGTTAGAATATTATAACTTAAAGATATATGTTGTAAATTCTAGGGAATTTATTGAAATAAAAGAAAATGGTGAATTGAGTCAATAGAAGAGATAAAATGAAATACTAAAAAATTCTTATATAATAAAATATGGCAGGAAAAAGTAAACAAATAACAAGGAGCACCTGGGACTAAAATAAACAAATAGTATGATGGTATACTTAAACCCAATCATATCACTAAATATAAGTGGTCTAAGTAGTCCAATTAAAAGGGAGAGATTGTCAGATTGGATTTAAAAACAACATGATTGTGTATATTCTGTTTACTAGAAACCAATAATAAAAATAAAGACAGATAGGTAAAAGTAAAATAATGGGAAAAGATAAACCATGTACAGAACAATACTAAGAAACAGACAGTGGCTGTATCAATATCAAATAAAATAAGCATCCTCCTCCTGGAATAAAAAGAAACATATATTCAAAGTAAAAACAGAGTTTTGAATATGCGAGCTTAACTTCCAAATAACATCTTAGCTGTACCTCCCTGTATATTCAATAGCCAACGTTTGTCACTCCTAAAATATTCCCGTATAGAAATTTTGAACTATCACTGCCTCAGTAATATTTTCACAGTTCTTGAATTAATACTAGACCTTCACTGCTCACCCTTGCCTACTTTTTCAGCCTTGTCTGTCATTACTTTCCTCATGGGGACCTTAACAACACTTGTACTGACCGATTTGCAGTTACCCAAATGCAAATACAACATACATTAATCAAACATCTCAGTATTTTTACCCATTGGTTTTTATGGAATGTACATTCCTACTCCTACACCTGGGCATCTCTTAACGAATCCTTAAGTATTCAGCTCTGGTATTACCTCTTACAGAAGGCTTTCCATTATACCTTTAACTTGGGTTGAGTTCTCCTTTCACGAGCTTCTACAACGACCTCTCAGTGCATGTCACCTACTCCTGTCTGCTTTCTGAACCGTATTTGAGCTCCTCAAAAAACTCCTTGAGGAAAGGAATATTGTTTTTTTGGGGGGGTGTCTCCATAGTCTTAGCATCAAACTCAATGATTAGTACAGATAGATGGCAGTTTTACAAATTGTATTGAAACTAGGATGTTTGATTCCAACATTTGATTTGAGTACAGGTACATTATTTTGCAGAATAGAAAATAAACTCTTAAAATGGGAGCTTTTTTCACAATTACTATGTAATGTTTACAGCAGAGAGTGTAACTCCATTTCTACACTTCTCTATCCTATTTAAAGACAATTTTGACTTTCATGAAGTTTCAGAAATTTCCAAGTGAGTCTCAGCTACAAATATAACAAGATGGGGAGAAATGAAGAATTTTCATATTTCAAGAACAGAGAAACTTACACTTAAAATTACTCTGAAGACATGTCATACATTTTTTTTCTATGTGAGACTGGGTGGCATTGGAAGTAAAATGAGAAATTTAAAATCTAAATTATTTCAAGTCAAATAACTTGGTAATCAAGTTTATTTTCTCCATTTTATTGATAATAATATATTTTCTAAGTAGCGAATTCATTCAATAATTATTTATTGAGAGCTCACCACACAGCAGGTGTTATACTGGATGTTGAATATTTAGCAGTGAACACAGACAAGGAGAAAAGACAAGCATGAAATAAAGTATTATAAAAAATTAATAAGTCATGTATATGATATGTGTTTAAAACAAAACACACTGGGTGCTACTTGTAATTTCTTTAGGATTATATTGTTGATTAACCAAAAAAAGAAAAAAAAAGAAAAGGAGGGGGGGAAGACAAAAAGCTTGACTCTAGTTAGAAAAATCCTTTGAAATTTGATGTTGGGTTTTATAATGTCTTTGTCTTCTCAGCTTCAGGTCAGGTCCTTAATGTTCATTGAATAGGAAACCTGTTTTTCACTCAGTGATTGCTCAGCTATAATAAACCATTAACATTTTTAAATTTGATATTTTACCTACTCTTTACATGTATAACACAGTAGAAGGTTTTACTTTACCCCAGGAGCAATTTTCTCCAGAATATGAATATTTCAACACAGTTCCTTAATTTTTAGGATCACTTTGCTTTTTCTCTGTTCAAGAAAAAAATCCAAAGAAAAACTTTACAAAATTTACTACTATTTGTATAAACTTATGGCAACAACTCATAGCAGGGATGATAGAGAACTTTAGAAACTTTGATCTTATCTTCAGTAGGGAGGAAATTGGGTGAAAGAGCTAAGGGAATTATCATAACACATTTGATTATAATTCTAACTTTCTCGCTGTTGAGTAGGTAGATCTTTTCACAGTTATCACACGTTATTCATGAGAATCCTGTCTGGGTATAACCCTGGCCATGAAAATGATTTCAGATAAATTCCATGATCTCATATAGAATGGGTTATTGGGTAAAATAGAAAGTTACGTGGGGCAAAAGACAGCAAGAGAAGAGGAGATCTGTTTGAAAGTCACATCATCTCAGGAGAGTTGTTAGCTTGGGGTCTGTTAGGACCATAGTGTGGGTCGGTGTTCCTGCATGCTAATTCTACTTCTTGTGGATTTTACTTTTTATAGGGAATTTATGGGAACATGACCTTTTCAATAATGAACAGGGTGCTGAGTGTCTGTTCTGCAATAAGAACTACACAGGTTGCTGTGAAATGATTTTTAAATTTTTATTTTGGATAAACAGATCCCTGAAGGAGTGCAGAACCCTCCCTCTCTAAATTAAACCTGCCCTGGTCAGTCATGTCTAATTTTGTTCCCCAGTTCTCTACTTTAAACAAAGCTCACTTCTAGTACTTGATGCATACTCTTTTTACATTAAGCATTGTCTGAAATGAAGCTTGTTACCTGCTCTCTACAGGAGTTAAATCCCTTGTAGGCCATGGAATTTTTCCCAATTTGGGTGTAGCTCTTCCTGCTGGAGAAAGCAAGATCCTCTGGTTCCAGATTCCTCCAGTAAACCAGAAGCGATCTCCTAAGGATATTTTTGGAGAATCTTCCTCATTTCACTACTCTTAGATATGTAATAAAAACTCATTCATCTTGGATGTGTTTAACTGTAACCATTTTGAAAAAAGTGGAGAACTTTCAAAATGAGTTATCCAATGACAGATATCCATGAATACAGAGGCCCTTGATAAAGCAGAATTAATCTTTAAGATTACATTGACAAAAAGAAAATAAAGAATTTCTTTTAGAAATTTGCAGTATTAGTCAATTTAATTAACAGAACATATTGCACAAATTTATGGCTTGAACATGAGGCCATAAGTATGCTCAGCCATCTGAAATATACCTTAAGTGGACAAATAAAATATGCTATATAGTTTCTGAATACTAATGCTAAGTGCTTTCTTCCTAACAAATATCTCTATACTTAGTGGCATTTTAGAATTTATTTTAATAGATATTTAATAGGTATTATTTTCTAATAAACAATGTTATATTTTCTTAAGCTTTTCTGCCTTATACCACACTAGCAACTAACAAAATGAACTGTCATCTCTCTTTATCCTTAAAAAAATTTGTTAAGACTTAAACCAGGTAAGGAGCAGTGATTCTAGACCTCCAGGAAATGTGCACATACTAGTATCTTCAGTAGAATATGTTTGCCCTTTTCCCTCCATCAAATTTCAAGTGCCTCTGAGTACTCAGAAGTAATGGAGAATGAGCGTGTCTCATTTACCTCATGGCATTTGTTGCCCAGAGGGTGACATAATCATTGAAACCTAAAACTCTTTATTATCATCAATACCTTCTTAAACTCAAAAGTATTTTTTTGGTAATAGGCAATTTGTCATTTAATAACCTTGAGAACTCACTTGTTTATTTTTGTGACAAAAATAAATTACGTGGCTAATTTGAGTTCTTACTTCAGTAATTATCTGTCATTTATGACATTTGATGACAATATGATTATTTAGAAAATACTCAAGAATTTTAAATGTCAAACTCGACATATTTTTCTTTGCTTGTCTAACAAACTCCAAATATCAAAATTTTCAGTGCACACTTATGCTAACATAATGTACAGGTTTAAACAATAAATAAAGTGTCTCAATAACCAATTTAGGTAGGTAACATTAACCCTGATTGCCACTGGTTAAATCAAAATGCAGTTGAACTAATTGTCTGCACCACTTTATGTAGCTTTTCCCTGACAGAGGAAGGGTGGAAATCAGATGTCTGATTCTTGGTGAGTGATCATGATTTCGTGCAAGTAGCTCACAGACATCATAGGTACATGCAACACATATGACCTCTTGTACCTTTGGTATTAAGATGCCAATGTTCTCCATTCAGCAAAGCAGCCACCTGATTCAACTATTCTAGGCAAAATGCCATGGCAACAGCTGGCTTCTCATTCTAGCAGTGATTTTTACAATCCTGCTGGAAGGCCATCAGCTGTAGGCTTTTCCCCTCTCTTTGTTCAAGCTCTTTTCTATCACTGCAAGAGAATGTTAGAGATGCTCTTCAGAATATGATAAGGCGGGAGGAAGTAGCATAGAAATATATGTGGTACTATTCTCCTATTAGCAGTAGAGAGGGAGAGGAAAAGGAAATGGCAGAGCCAACCTATAGCAAATAATAAAAGGATTCTGATGAAAAGGATAAATGTCAAGAGCCTCTAGTTATATTAAGTGAAAAAAAGTTTTATAGGAGATGAAAATTAAATTTAATAAAGATAGTAGCACTGAAAAATGGTATCTAGACAATCAAAATGAAGAAGCTAAATGAGTGGAAGGGACAATAAGTGGGAAATAATTAGTAGGGAAAAGAAACAAAGGGAATAATTCTTATTCAGTTCTCTCTTAGTAAAGCTATTAAAATAAATTAAAGCAGCAAATGCCTTTGAAAACTAGCATGAATCAAAAGAGAAATTTATAGAAACATTCATTCAGAAGGTAGCTTGGAAAATTATAAGTTGTTTTAAACATATAGTACAGAAACATGACCTAATAATATTTTGTTATACCTGATAGAATAGATTATGCACAAATTAAAATATGTAGGTTGCATTGACACAATATATAGATTGATATGTAGTGCATTGTTCCAAAATGTATACATTAGCATTAAAGTGTGACTTGTTATGGTACACATCATAATACCACAAAAGCTTTTAAATCTATTGTATGAATGATCCATTTTTCAAAATTATGAGATCATCTACCAATTGTACTAAAAATTTGATTATTTAAATGGCTGGTAAAGTATTAAAAGAATAGCGTCAATAGACTTTTCCAGTTACTTTGCAAGTTTATGTAGTAGTTACTCTAGTATTTGCTCCTATGTGGCTTTAGAGACTTTCTAGTCTTAATGTTTCAATTTAAAGATGAGTAAACAAAGACTCTACCAATCAGAACTGTACTATTATTATTTCAGTTTGTGTGTATGTGTTTTTACCCCAGTATATTTTAGGGTCCTTTAAACTAGGATCCATGATTTTCGTTTCTTTTTCTTCTACGTTATCTTGCATAGGTTCTTGTGCCTAGTAAATACAGAATAAATGCTACTGAGTTGTTCAAAATTAAAATGAATTTGCCTATAGTAATATAATTTTATTTCCTAAGAACACATTAATTATTTAGACCAATGATTATGATGTTTTGTAAATGCATATAAATGTTGCTGTCATAAGACCACAAAACAATATTGTTTGCACCAATGACTTTTGAAACTCAGAATTTTTTCTGAATCAGGTCTTAATCAACATCAAAAGACATAATGCTAATGTTTCTATTAGAGATATGTTTGGTACTAAGTATGAACTAAGATAAGCTAATACATTGATGGACATGCTAGAGGATAGTGTAGTCCAGATCGCCTCTTGTGTCACTGACAGTGACATCAGTTCCTCTGCCTTTGCAGAGGGGCTGATATCTTCCAGGACCATTTTATCAAGCTATTTCCTCATTCCCTAGAATAACAACTGGTTCAGCAACAGCAAATATGTGGTTGCCACTGTGGTTCATTTGACCTCCAAATAGAAAGAGGTCCCTGTTCTCTACTCCAAATATGGGAGGAACGGTGTTCTCATTATGTGAAGATTTATGTCATGATTTTATTGCCATTTACTGAATATGTCACATCTCATACAGATTTTTACATTGGACTACTACTATCAAAATTGACTCCATTACTGTATAAAGAATAAACAAAATGTAAACAAATAAGAAAATAAAAGTACGTGCAAGAAAAATGAGCTAAAAAAGGACAAGAAAATATTTATATTGCTTTCATAAGTTGAAAGATCTCTTTTGGGATATTATTATTATTCAGGAAAAATAAATCAGAGATTTTTTTTAAATACTCCTTAAATTTTATTTATATACATAATGTCTCTGTTTCCTTGCCCAATCAACTCACAGTTTTGTTGGATCCTTCCCAATAACCAAAGACAATGTATTTTCCAGTATATCCTCCTAGAAGTAACTGATTGTTTGCAAGAAGCCCCTACATACTATTCTCTTCTAGTTTTCTCATCTGTCTATGAAAGATAATTTAAAAATGTCTATCTTACTAAATTTTCCATCCACTTTCTGACAACTCTTTTTAAAAATTTTAACCTTTCTGATGTGATTGCCAAGACAGAATTCTAAGTCATTTTTGAATGTTACTTCTTAATCTAACCTCACTAATTCCTTTTTAAATAAGCTAGCTAGATTCTTAATAAGCTTATTTTTTTTATAAATAAAGTCTTCATAAAATAAAACACACTTACCAAGATAATCCCTTTAGTCTTTCTTTAAATCATTCAGTATGTGGGTATATGTGTATATATGTGTGTGTAGTTCACAATGCCTAGTACATACTAGATTATATATATATATACACACGTGTGTGTATATATTTTTTTTTGTGTGTGTATATATGACTAAGATCATACAATAATGAAGTCTGTAACCAGACAAAGCAGGTTTATGTTGCCCTTTTACTAACACGATTTATTTAATAGTTTCTCCTCTTTCTTAAATGCTTCAGTTGATAAAACTAATTGTTTTATCTATTATACTCTGAATTCCATAATGTTTTTAAATTAATGTATTATAATTTTATCCTAGACAACATATCAATAAATGTGGAAAATGAGTATTTTAACAAATTCATACTTATATTCCAATCTATGTGTCACCAAAAAAGTCAGGCTGTTTAATTTTAGGTATTATTAAGTGCTTTATTCCTTCATTCACTTATCCAACAGTATTTATTGGGAACCTTCTATAATACATGCAGATGTTTTTGTTGGGCCCTGCTATATACTGAATATTTTTGTCCCCTTAAAATTTATATATTGAAATTCTAACCCCCAAAGTGATGATATTAGGGAGGTGGGACCTTGGGAAGTGATTTAGTCATGAGGTCTGAGCTATCATGAATGGGATTAGCACCCTTTACAAAAGAGACACTAGAAAGCTCTCTTGCCTATTCCTCTAACTGAGGACACGGGAATAAGACAGACAACCTTGAACCAGGAAGTAGAACATCACCAAATACTGAGTCTTTTGGCACCTTGATCTTGGATTTTCCAGCCTCCAGAACTATGAGAGATAAATTTTTATTTATTATAAGCCACTCATTCTATGGTACTTTGTTTTAGCACCCTGAATGGACTGAGGTATTGTTAAGACTTCCACAATAAATGTATTATTATAGAACTCTACAAAGTTTTACATTGCTCCTATATTTAATGCTGATCTGTATTTATATCTGAATCAAAACGTATGATGGTCTCTATATAAACAAGTTTAGTAGAGTCTTTGGCATTCACAAATGTTCAGAAAGAAAATTAGTCGCATTAAAAAAAAAACAGAAAATACTGACAAAAGTTCATCTGTTCTTTTTATGAAAATGAATATGCCAGGTATTCATAGTCAATCAGGAGAGAGTGACAAGAAAATACGTTTTCAAAGTAAGTGAAATTGGAGATAATTATTACTATCTCTATTCCTGTGGGTAGAGAAAGAAAAGTCATAAACTCAGAAAATTATTTTAAATGATACTTGAGTGATTCTCAGAGCCCTATAATCTTCATTTACCATAGACATGATGTAGCTACCTGCCTAGTCATTTCCAAGAATTTTGTCTAGATTCCTTCAGTCTTAGTTTCTGTAATATTACAGAATGAATAAATAATTTAATTCAGGGTACAGTACTACTACTTGAAGAGACAAAAAAAGTTTCTGCTGGGTTTTCTTATTGTATTTATTGAAATTTAATTCAAACAAAGCTTCTGTATATCCATACCTTTTATTTAACATTAAAATTAGCTTCAAGATTATACTTTTTTTCCAAATTTATATTAATAATAATAACTTAGATTTGAAGAATCAATACTCATGTTTATGCACATATATTAGAATAAAATTTGTGTATAAATAGGTATAACTGATAGATTGGCTAGCCAAAACTATATTACTATACATCAACTTTGTTGAAAAGAGACTGATTCCATGCCTTGACAATCAAATATATGAGACAAGTAGAAAAATTTCTGTTACAAAAATCTTGGGGACTAAGTTGGGAGGTGGTGGTTCAAAAACAATAAAAAACAATAAGAAAATAACGCTTATGTCCAGTTTATATGCATTTGCAATTTCTGCCTATTAATACAGGTCCACCCCAAAACACAAGTATCGTTGTATAGGCAGACTGACTAAACTTAAAACGTAATTGATTCAGAAAATGAATGATTTTTTTATATTATCCTTCTCAAAATGAAAAATATGATTAAAAAACAAGGGCAGAATTTCTTTCCCTTCTCAATCCTGTGGCTATTGTGCTGTTTTTTAACCTTCTTTCTTTTAACAGACTGAATTATGTTTTACTGGCTCATTGCCCTTTTTTGAGGTAATTTCTCAATGTACATTCAGCGGTCTCCTTGACTCATTCTTTGAAGATTAATTTTATTACGTGGGATTACTATCTGCATTATCTGCATAGAAACCTTGCACTTTCAAAATTCATTTTCACAACTCAAAGGTACATCATGAACTTTTCTTCCTTCCCTCTCTCCCTCCCTCCCTGTCTCCCCATCTCCCTCTCGCCTTCCCTTCCTCTTCCCTTTATCTATTTTCTTTTTCTTTCTTTCTTTCTCTTTCTTTCTGATGCCACTAGTTTCATATAATTGCTCCAGAAATTAACTTTAGAATGTTGACTCCTAAAGGTAGTTGATAACAATTTTCAGTAAAGATTTCTTACCTTTCTCAGTAACAATTAACATAAATAGGAACTGCTGTATCCTCATCTTTATAAACTATGGAAACTTATACACTATTCTTACTTTACTCATAGAAGAGGAAGGCCTAAGAGTCACCAAGAAATTTAGTTTATTATCGCAGTCAACATTGGTACCCATATATTATTAGCTGTAAGTTAATTTAATAATATACATGATGAAGAAATTTCAGAGATCAGCTGACATAACCTTTCCATTTAATGAGAATCTGAGGCTTAGAAGTGTGCAAATTCACACAATTGGAGAGTTTGCAGACCATAGCTAGAACCCAGGCAACCACTCTTTTAATACTAAGTTCTTTTTATTACAAATAAATCTACTGATATATTTATATTTTTGTTTGGCCTACATCATTAGCAGTAACAGTCACCAATATCTGACTAACACAGTGGGTGACAGAGAATAGTCAGTAAATCCCTTTTGAATTGAACAATAGAAATATTTCCATATCTCATATTATTTTATTATCACATAAGTTTGTGGTATAGGTATCATTAATTGAATTTTACATACTGGGAAACTGAGGTTCAGTATGTAAATTAATTACCCAAAATGAATCAACTGGTAAATGGGAAAAACGGGGAATTCTAACTTTTTTTTAAATTTCAGAATATGATGGGGGTACAAACACTTTGGTTATATATATTGCCTATGCACTGCCCAAGTCAGAGCTACAGTCGTGGACATCCCCCAAATTGTGTGCCCCGCACCCATTAGGTGTGACTTTTCCCATCCTCTCCACACCCCTCCCACCTGCCTAACCCCTGATGAATATTATTTCCATGTGTGACATAAGTATTGATCAGTTAGTACCAATTTGATGGTGAGTACCAGTGGTGCTTGTTTTTCCATTCTTGTGATACTTCACTTCGAAGAATGGGCTCTAGCTCCATCCAGGATAATATCATATGTGTTAATTCACCATTGTTTTTTATTGAGGAATTCTAATTTTGATTCAGGGTTTTTCTGATTCTCCTACACATATTTAACACTTAATCATAATTTGATAACATCTCATCTATTTTTGTCGTGAATTAAAATGGAATCAAAATGGGTTTTATACTTTAAACTTTAAATTTTATCATAGCTTGTTCACTATATTGAATCTAATCTGGGATTATAATATGTGTAATACAGAGGAATTTTATTATAAGATATTCTTCAGATGGCTATCAGTTTTTCCATTCTTCCTAGTACTGTCATCACAGAAAGGCATAAAAGCAGTTTTTAAAACACTACCCAGAAGAAATAATAGAAATTAATGAGACAGTGTGATCTATTTTATGACTTACTTATTGAAGTCACATTTTGCAAAAGCAGAATAATTTTAAATTAAGTTATAATCAATTGGAACTGAGTTCTAGACATCAATGTTCAATATCAATATTAGAAATAACATATTAATCATCTACATATTTATTGCCCAGTCCCATACTAAGTAATTTACAGCATGAGTTAAAGGGAAGAAATGACTCAAATCTGCAAATTTAATCTGCGATAAGCACACAAACTTAAATATAACATGTTGTCCTTTTCATCCTCTCCTTAGCAGACAGTTCTCACTGAAGTAACTAATTTTTGTGGTAATAATTTTTTAATGTATTATCCAAATTCTTTTCTCAAGTTTTCTTTGTGACCAATGATATTTTATACACACACACACACACCCCTGGTAAAATAAATGCTGACACATTGCAAATTGAAAATAAGGTGTTTTTGCTAAAAAAAAAAAAAGCGAGTAACCTATAAAAACTAACAATAGAATGATCTGCAAAGCATATTATTTTAAAGAAACAAGCAATGCAGATAAGTGTGAGAATACCACAGATATTAGAATGGCAGGGCAGAGGATGCACATGCATTCTCTGTGTATAAGCACTGAGTATTTCTGCAGTGATACTTCGGAGACTAATAACTGTGTCTGCCTTTAGGGAGGAGGCTAGGGTCAGGGTATCAAGAAGGTGACTGATTTTTCTTTCTTTACAGTCTTTGTGCTGTTTGAATTTTTTTAAACATGTACATATATTACATCAGAAAAATAACATGTACATTGTCAGCATTTGTGATGCTCGTGTCTTCTAAGGTTTGTGTTTGTGATCAGTGTTTGTGATCTTTGTTCTGTGCAATAACAGAGTTTATCAAAGTTTCCAATTGTTTTCTGATATTATAAGTCAGTTGAAAATGTTATGAGAGCTTACGATGGAGGGACAGACATAGGAAAAAGAAGAAAAAAAAAGAAAAAAAAAGAAAATGTTATGAGAGCAAATCATAACAAAAAATTTTCAAAAAATCTTATAAACTATATTTCTATAATATTTTTACTTAAAAAGCCTATAACTGGTCAGCCTCTTTTGCATATCATATCATTATAGTAATAGTAAAATAATATAAAAACCATACCTTCTAGGAAGAATTTTGATTTTGTCAAAATTCTTTGTTAGTGCTTAATTTTTTTTTTCTCTTCAATTTTAGGGCAGATACCTCTCAGGATTCAGTATAAGTAATTTGGATGCCAGATCTTGTTTTGGACATATATCAAAAGAAGGGGGTTTATCGAGGAAAAAAGAAAAGGTAATAAAGAATTTGAAAACTTAATTTGACTTTATTATTATAATGTTTTCATTATGTTCATTATCACTATTATCACTCTTCGATTCTTAAAGAACAGTGACCTGTTCAAAGAGGTAAGTAAAAAACATACTTTTCAATTATTTATTTATTGAAGAACAAAGCCAAGTAATTACTATTTTCTAACTCACATCACCTTACCTGTTACAAATACTCTCCCAAATGCTGGTTTTTAAGGAATGAAATCTTGCATTAACTGAATTTAAGATTACTCCTCAGAGAAACTCCCAGTCTCTATGGCTGAGTCATGTTAGCTCTCCTAAACCCTGTTAAAGTAGTTGTATTGGTTTTCTACTACTGCTCTCACAAATTACGACAAAACTGATGGCTTAAACAACACAAATTTATTTTCTTAAAGTTTTGGAGGTGAGAAGTCTAAAATCAGTCTCACTGGGTGAGAGTCAAAGAACATGACTGGTTCTTTCTGAAGGCTCGGGGAGAATTCTTTTTCTTGCCTCTTTTCAACTTTGACAAGTCACCTATATTCCTTGGCCCCTTTCTTTCATCAATTCAGCATCTTACTTCTGTTCTCATATCGCCTATTCTCTCTGACTCCTTCTGACTTCCTCTTTCAAGAGCTCTTATGATTGCATTGGGCCCACTAGGATAATCCAGAATAACCTCCCCATTTCAAGACCATTAATTTTGTCACATCTACAAAGTCCTTTCTTCTATACAAGGTAACACTCACAGGTTGCAGGGATTAAGAAGTGGACAGTTTTGGGGTATCATTGGTCAGCCTACCATGGTAGCCTACACACAAAAGTCTTTGAAATGTCTTAACATAGTTAGGCACTTACTTTCTTCTCTTCTTAGATAGGAGGCATGAGTGACTACATCCCCCAAATTGCTTTTTCAAATCAAAGTTAATTCTGCTGTTAGCTCTTTATGCATTTCTGGCTTTCATCCTTTCAGCTTTGAGGATTTGTATCTTGTGAAGGCAGTAATGGGTAATAAGCTGCCTTATTGCCTTCTTAAGTCACAACCACCATTTCTATGGTAATTTAAAATCTCATAATCTATTCCTTTATAAATTCCATTGAGTTTGTAACAAGGCCTAAGTTTAAAGCTTTCTGTAGTCACCAATTATATTAAATAAAGAACCTTGAAATAATTCAGGCATGTGGTCTTCTGAGCCCAGGATGCCATCAAGAGCAAGAACTTATCATCATCCATTTTATATTATCAGAAAGTTCAGAATTAGAAGGAAGAGTTCAGATTATTTATTATTATTTTCCAAGCATAAAGTAGATTTTTCTGTAGCATGAGCTCATATCTTTCCAAATATTGCAATATATTAAAAAGCACTAACAATTTCCCACCCTGCAATAACATTTACAGATAATTCAAGAACTTTCATTATAATATTTAGGTTATTTCAAAGATGTTTGCAAAATAGAGGAGATTTCCTCACGTGTGTCTGTTACAAATACATATTTGGATGTTGATACAGGGATAATTTGAAAGTATGTCTCTGTTTTAAGGAATGAATTTTTTTTCACATGTATGCTTACTGTTGAAACAAACATATTGTGTTGAAAACTTTTATCATGTTTTATAAATTCTGATTTTAATGATGTCTTGATATTTCTTTTGTTCTGTATTTTTTGTTATATGGTCTCTCTGTGTCCTCTTTTATTATTTTTTGTTTGTTTTATCTTGTTTTAAATTTTGATTGTTACTGTTTTTCTTCTTCATATCAATATATGCATTCATGATATGTAGCTTATTTTTTCTATTAGCACTACTAGTAGCATTACTTATAATATTAAAAGATACATTTAAAGTAATTTCCTTCAGTTTTAATTACAACTTCTAACATGTGCCTCCATCATCTTCCTCTGATCACTTTTTAAAATATAATAAAAAGATAAGGAAGAAAGCTAACAAATATTTACATAACTGTTACCATAAAATGGAAGTTATATATAACTTATTTTATATTTTACCTTTTATATGGAGAACTTTCCTATAATTCTGAAGTTTGATTTTAATAACTCCAAGGACTATTTGCTTATAATCTTAAGAATATGAATGTTTTTAAGAAGAAATTACATGTGTTAGAATGCTTGTTGAGCAAACCGTTTCTTCTTCACTTAAATGGATATCTATGCTTGTCATTAATCTGCAGACTGTAGGTACATTGATTTAGTTCTGAAAACTGAGTGCAGATAATTGTGGAAAGAAATATATCTGAAATCATTACATTGCAAAACCTATTTTGCCATTTAAATGAACTTCAGAACACAATGCAAAACTATCATTCCTCCACACTACTGTTTTTATGTAATGATAATGAAGAAATTCTCAAACTTATTTTTGTTCATTCCTTAGGCCATATTTCCCACACCATCTATTCACAATATCATTGTGAATATTAGCTTTCTAATGCTACCGTAACAAATTACCACAAACTTGATAGCTTAAAGCAAAGCATATTTATTATTATTCATTTCTGTAGACCAGATATCTGTCAAGGGCTTCGCTGGTATAAAATAAAGATGTTGTAAGGGTTGCGTTCCTTTCTGGAGGCTCTAGGAGAAATTTTGTTTTTTGCCTTTTCTAGCTTTGAGAGGCCATCCGTACTCCTTGGCTCCTGGGCCCCCTTCTCCTATCTTCAAAGCCGGTATCATTGTATCGCTCTGACTCTTCATCTTCCTCTGACCACAGCAAGGAAAGTTTCTGCTTTTAAGGACTCACATGATTTGATTGGATCTACTTGGATAATCCAGGATAATTGTCCCATCCAAAGCCCTCAACTTAATCACAACAGCAGAGTTTCTTTTTGTTGGGTACTTAAAATCTATCTCCAATTAATACATTCATTTATTAACAAAAAACCTGGTATGGGCAGTTTCTTATCAGTCAAATCACTAGATTTTCACTAGGAAGCACACTTATAAAACACATCAGTAGATTTTGATAACTGGTACCTCAATACCTACAGGATAAATTCCAAACCTTTAGTGTGGATGGCAGAAAAGATCTCTCAATCTAACTACTTCATTAACATCACTTTATGCTTGTCCCTGCAGCTCATGCTCCAAGCTTACGGAGCTAAACACAATCCCTCAAATATGTCACACATTTGTGGCTGAAGGTAAAGGACATGTTGGTTATGGTACATACCCCAACCAATTCCTCCTTCTGGTTTCACCTGGTACACCCAGAGCACCAGGCTGTTCTTTATATCAAATGGCCACTGGGTAACAGTCCAGAGATGTGTGCCTGTTGCAAGAACACATGAGGTAGCCTGCTGTGAAAGGATTTAACCTTAGGAGCAATTATAATGAGAAAGCCAATTAGCTGGTTCCTTCTGAAATCAGGCTTAGAGAATGTAATGATAGTTTGCCACTCAGTTGCAAAGGTATTACAGCAGGCTGTCAGTGTAACTGGGGAGACCTATAAGATAAACTCTGTAGCCGTGAGTGAGAGAGATAATTGTCAGTCTCCAGATAATTGCCTCATTTCCTCACAAATATTATTGTTAATATTATTATCATTATTTAAATTCCTGATCATTTGTATATACTAGTAGATTTGGTGCTACTGCTTTGATTTGTACTAAGGCACCAGCAATTTTACCTATCGTTAGTTTTACACCATCTGTGCAAACGCCAACACAGTGAAAAAGACAAATAATGTCTTTGTGTCATTATAAACGTAGTGTTAACACATGTTAAAGGATCTTAAAGCTACCCAGGAGACTATGGACAACAATTTGACACACCTTTTCTTTAAAATCTAAAAAGTATCTGATCCATGTAAGGTAAGTGGTCTAACTAACATATTACTTGAATGGTGTTTCCCGAGCTGGAATGCTTTCTCCAACTACCTTCTGAAAAATTTTTGTTGGTCAACTCTTTGAGAGCCTAACTCAAGTGGCTTCTGTACTCTGTAAACTTTTTCTTTTTCTACAAATAGAATTAACTTTAGGGGTTTACATTTTGCAAATGCAAACATGGCTTTAGAATTTTCTTTTTAACAAATGATTAGGCAGTATTTTTAAAAATCACAGCATAGAAAACTCTCAACTGTGGCTCACTGGAGATCTGCCATTGCCAAAGGAATATCATCTTCACAACCTGTTTAGCATGCTTACAAGGAGGTTGTAAAGTTGTTGTAACAGACACCACTTCAGAGATTCAAATAAAAGCTACATTATGTTTTCTCCTTTGAGCCTGGCATTAAATTATACAGAGTACCACTTTAAAGAAGAAAGTTTCATATCACTGCATGCTTTATCAAGGGTACAGTTGGATGGTAAGGTTCAGACATCCTTTTTAGCTGAAGAAATTATACAGCAGCATAATCCTTTTGAATGAAACATCCATGTATATCCTGAGAAATTATTTTTATATGTAGTACTGAAATACCCAATCCTTTAGAAAATATTTCTGAAAAGACTTTATTGTACTATAGAGCATAAAAACTAACACATCATTTTCAGCCAATATTTTTTCTTCTATGAATTTCTTTTCAAACTTCTGATAGGGATAATATAGATAACTTTTTAAGCTTACTTTCATTGTCAAGAAATAGGAAGAGTTCACTTTTAAGTGGAATTATTCAAGTCAATTCAATAACTATGGCCCTCAGTCTATTGTCAAGAGAATAGATTCCGTAGTTGGAATGAATGTTTGGAACTATGCCACCTGCATCTGAACACTATAACATTTGAAAAATTAAAAAAATTAAAATCTGTGATTTAAAGGAATATTAATTATTTTTGACATTATAATAAAATTAATATTTTATTTATAGAATTCCTAATGCCTCTTTAGGAAAAAATAATTTAGAAAAAAATTGGCTTTTATTTGCAAAATTCTGAATGGATAGAATATAACAACCTCCTTTGGCAATTCAAATGTATGCCTCTTTTTATGCTGTAGAAATGTGTGTTTTTTTTAAGAATAAATTTGGAATTGAGCTATAAGCTTCATATATACAGTATCTATATCTAGAATTGTGCTTGATTTGGTAGTATTCATTAAATCAATTAACTTTAAATTTCTTTGCTTCCCGAACTGTCAAGCTGTTCAATGTTTGCTCACTAATAATATGTTGAACACTTACTATATTTAAGACACTGTGCTAGGTAATCTCAATTTCTTCACCTGTGCAAGGAAGTAAAAGAAATATCATCATATATTACAACACATCCTTACACAGTGTGCAATAATAAAGAGGTCTTAGATTGTACCTGCCATGGTGTCTATAAATGGGCCTGATTTGTCTAGGAGTCAGAGTAAATTTAATTCTCTTGACATGGTAATTGCTTTAAGGAATCTAGGTCCAAGTCCATCTGTAAATGGCATGCCCAAGGATATCAGGGTGGTTCAACACAGGTGTAACTCAGAATACAGTTTGATGGTAAGGGAAAGGAACATCCTCCTTCCTGGATTATGAAGAAGAATGCACTTGTGGTTGATTGATGTGTGTGGCTATTTCTGAAGCCAGCACAAGACCAAAGCTGACATTCATGGAAGGCAGAGCCTCCAAAACCATAAAGAACTGGAGCCAAAGGATCAAAAAATATTTCAGTCCATCCTCCTATTGGATTTTCAGAAACTTAAGGCAATCCACTCTTATTTTTGTTTAAGTTAGCCTTTTTCTTTTTTAAGTTGCACTTGAAAACATCCTAACTGATAAATCATCAAAAAATAAAGGTACTTGAGAAAGATGAATTCAGGCAGAAGAAATGAAGTGGAAAAGACAGCAAACGAGAGTGCTTATTGGCTAAGTCACGGTTGCAAATTCAAACGCTGCAGCTCGGGAGACCTATATTAATGAAGCAAATCAGGCATAAGATAAATTAACAAATATTGCCCAGGATACCATTGACATGTGTGATGTAAATTGAATGCTATGAGATCTTTCTATTTTCAAAAATCTTTTAGAGGTTAAATAAGATATTGTGTGGAAGATGCTTGGCACAGTGCCTTATAGACATGAAACCATAAGTGGCAACTATTATTGTTTGTGAGAATGATGGCAAGGTGTGTGGATAGTCAACAAATTTTCACTCACTTCTCTTATTCTTAGTCGAACAGAGGATATGCACAAGAGAACTGGAGGACATAGGAGGAGAAAACAAACAGGTGGCTACAGGTAAGTAAAGGTTACCTCAGGAAATTAAAGGACAGGTGGGGTGTCAGAATTGGAGTGACTAATACGGACATTTGAATACAAAGCATAGTAGAAGGATACAAGGAATAGTGAAGTTAACAACAAAATAAAGGGAAAAATGTTGAGGGACAAACATGGAACATTTCATTGATTGTATATAATAGTAATTCAATGTTTTTGAATTTAGACAGTTTAAATCGAAGCTCTATCATACAATACATGGGCAACCTTAGCTAAGTTAATTAAACCGAGTTTCAAATTTTTCATCTGCCATATGTAAATATTAATAGCAACTCTCTCATAGGGTTCATGTGAGGTTAAAGGAGATAATGCATATAAAACATATATTTCAGTGCCTGGAAGAAAGTAGTTGTTCAATAAATACTACTGAGTTTATTGTTATTATTTAGTGGGGTGTAACGAAGAACCAGTAAATAAGAATGAGAAGAAAGGAAGGAAACAGAGTTTAGGACATAAAAAAAAAAACAAGAAAAAATTACAAAATGAAAGATGTAAATTTTACATAGTAAGAGAAAATCAGCGGCCACAGAAAACGTCAAGCATAAAGAACACAAAGAGCAAGTCATTGTCCTTGATAAGTCATCAGAAAATTACAGGACATTTTCATCGAAAGTGTGGTTCTTAGTTTGGAGGTAGAAGAAGCCACATGATCAGGCATTAAGGAGTGAGGCGGTGGTAGTGTGTAGATCCATAGAATGTAGATGATTGATTGAGATTTGCACCAAAAGCAAAGGAAAAATATATGGGACAAGTCTGATAAAGAAGGTTTTTATTTTTGCTTTTTTATTTTAATGTGGAGTAGACCTGGACATATTGTAGTGCAGATAGAAGAGGTCTCAATAGAGTTTCTGGAAAGAGAATAAGAATGATGATGGATGTGCAATGGCAGAAAAAGAAATACAGAGGTTAGCCTTCGTTAGGAATGAGGAAGGCACCTCTTCTTTTAAAATAGATGATAAAAGGAGAAGGAAAACGTTTTGTTAAAAAATGAGATAGTTTGCTGTCATCTAAACACTGAAACCATGGAGCTCGTATTTCATAACACTAGCCTCTTTGGTAATTTAGAATGTTTCATCAATTTTTGAGCATACGGAATATGGTGTATTTAAAGGATATAGAAAATTCTTTTAGAAAAATTATTTACTTATGTACTTTATTATTCCAGAGAAGATTAGAAAGTTCATAAAAATACATAAAATCCACCAAAATAATTAATCAGAAATATGCACTGTGAAGAGATCACCAGTGTAGAGGTATAAATAAATCTAGAAATGACGCTAGAACACAAAAAGTTGTGACTCTAACCTTATACCTTATAGTAGAAAAGCAGAAGAAAAAGTAGGATAAGCATATGATTCATAATGTTGATAAAAAGCAAATTAGTTTTTTACAAATTTCTTCTAAAGAGGACACTGCAACCTAATAAACAAAATTCTCATCCACATCTTATGGTGAACACAGGTTAGACTTGTATAGTGCTATTTCTTTTAATGTAGGGCTAATGGAATTATACTAAATCACAATTTAATAAAACTAGTCCTGTCAAGAACCAATACAATAGTCCTCAACTATACAGATATCTGATGAGCTAAATAAACTCATAGATATCATAGTATCTAGAGAAATAGACTATATAATCTTCAGGCAAACTTTCCTAAATATTATTTTCTCTTAACCCAACTTCTGATATTGGGCAGTAGTGAGTTTAATATTATATGCCCTGACAAAAAAACTCAAGTACAGGTCATTTATATTGGCAGCTAAATGTGATATGGTAAGCTTATCAGTGAGCCAAAATTGATAAATTAACAAACCTGAGGAGGTTGATAAAGGCATATTCAGTAGATAAAGCCAACACAATACTCTCAGGGTCAAATGGAGGAAGCACCTGCCGGCAGGTCAAGATTTTCCTTAGTTATTAATTTTGGGTCAGCATAGTTGTTAGGTAGATGATAAATGATTTTTTACAAAATATTCATTGCCTATGTCAGTTGTTCATACAAATTAAGAATGTGAATGTGACACTTTAGGTCATTGAACATTAGTTCAGAAAATAAAAAAATAGTATATTTCTCATTCCCTTGATTTGACCAAGTGATTTTTTTCCTTTTTCTTATGTAGTTTCCTTCATCCTCATTTTCCTCCATTTCTTTTTTCCTTTTGATCAAAGGGCATTTATTAAATATCCATATCTATGTGGCTTGTTGCTAAGCTCTATAGAAACAGTCCTTGCCTTTTGGAGCTTGCATTGTGAGACAGAGGATGACAATGTCAAGAGACACATATAAGGCAGACCGACAAAAGAGGAAAATGTTAAACACCACGATGCTTTTAAAGTGCAGCCAGACAGTCCTTTCTTTGGAACTGTTCTTTCTGAAATCCACAACTTTTCTTCCTTTCATATTTCCAATATTTTCCTTTCCCATTCAGTGTTGCCAAATGTCCATAATATGTACTTTACATTATAATGTTGTCTGTTCATTTGGAAAAATATGACAATCAAATTCTCAAGTATTTACTGAGGTGGGAGTTGTGGATGTGAGGAAGAACATATATAGTGTCTCTGACATGAAAAATTAAAAGAAAACCAACAAATTTTCCATATTAACAGCCTAAATTTCATAATGTAAATCAAATCATGTGTTTGGTAGTCAAGTGTAAATTTATAAGGAAACATTGAATTCGTCATGACCATTAATTAGGTATCTGAGTATCAGTGTCTGGAAGTATACTATGAAAACACTTCTTCTCTTCCTATTTAGCTAATGGGAGAATTCACAAACATGTCAAAATGCAAGCAAAGTGTGTTTAAGTTTTATTTCAGTTAAAACATCATGAATATAAATTAAAGCAAAGTTTATTATTTTTTACATTATCATTTTGCTCTTTTCCCAAGGCAGAGTCACATTACATTGAAATAAGAATTATATTGTAAAATATTCATTATTCCATAATATGTAGTCATATTATCATTAGAATTTAATCAGTTGCAAGTGATAAAAATCCTCTGCAAACTTGTTGAAGCAAATTGATCAACGAATCTAATCTATATCTTTTACCTATCTATCATCTACCTATTTATCTGAAGAATACTGGACAGTATAGCTTCTGGGGCCATATCCTTACCTCAAGCCTTCTGTACTGTGAGTGGGATCAGAGCTGCTGTCAAAAGAATAGGTATACAGTTGCTGGGGATACAAATAAGTGTTCACAGTATTGATGAAATTTAAGTGACAGAATAAAGTATTAGTATTCCCACTAGTTTGCAACAGAGTAGAATAAAGCAAAACATAACAATAACTATATGCTGAGAACAATGTGAATCTTTGCTCATGGGTTAACACATATTTATTCTTACTGTCTCTAATCCCAGAAGGGAATTGCATTTTGGAAAGATCCTCAAATAGCTAGACAAGTGCTGTATTTGACTCTAATTAAAATTTAACCTTTTAGATAAGTTCTATTAAAACATAAAATTTATTCTATAATCCCTAGAGATGTAGCATGTGTAGTATATTATTAATATGACTAAAGAAGATTTACAGAAAATGTCTGAATAATCAACCAAGACTTTAACATAAATGTATGCAAATTTGCCAAACATCGATGTAAAATCCTGAGAAGTATCCTCAGGAATTTTCCTTTTTATTATGTTAATGGTCAAGATCAATTGAAACATGAAATGTATGGAAATTTATGGAATTTTATTTAATGTAAGTGCTGCCAATTTTGCAAGGCAAGATATATAAAAAAGCCAAACGGATTTGAATTTAATATGTAAGTTGGAAGAAATTTGGTTAGACTGAGTTTTTTTCAAGGGAGGAGCTTATCAATAAATACTATAATCTCTAAACTGAGTTAGAGATTTCAGGCTTTGCTTTTAATTAAGGTGACCATATTCCAGTTTGCCCAGGATGGATCCAGTTTATACTTGTTGTCCTGGCATCTTGTTCTGTCCTATTTATTATTGTTTCAGAGTTTTGGTTTTTATTTTTTTTGGTAATTAAATTTTATTAATAGCTGCATTAAACTAAGCATAAGATCAGATTGTTTGACCTCCCCCCCACTGTAGGAGTTGCATGAGTAATTAACAGCAGTCTCTGATATAAAATCTAAAACAAACACAAGCAATGGTAATCTATATTTCTTTTTCCAACCATGTTCAGATAAAACATGATTAACATTTCCCTGTAAAAAAAAAAAGTTTACAAGGTGTTCCTATTAAAAGGAAGTGTTCTCCATCACGAAGGGTAGAACAGCTTACTCCTTTCAGTCCTCCACATTTGTGTCCCTGGTGGCGAGCAGGGACAACCGCTTGTTGTACCTTGGCGGTTATGGTGGCCTGCTGGGTACAAGAAGCCTCCAGGTTTCCACTGACAGGATGCAAAACATTGGAAATATGTGGAAATACACGGTGTGGGTAATAAAGGCTGAGTAGTCTTGCCACAAGAATATAGAGAATAGTATAAATGTTCTTGCTAAAGTGAATTTTAAAATGTATTGTGTGCATCTAAGCCTATTTATTTAGTTAATTTTTTTGCAATATAATTATTTGGCAGAAATGGGCTTACAGAAACAAAGTATATTTTAATAAAAAATTAATTTCTGTCCTATTTATTAGGTAGATAGGATCTCCAGTTCTTCTCAGGACAAGGGTTCCCTGCTTTGGTGCTGTTTCAAGCAATTGCTCCACCTGGGAAGAAGGATGAGGGCGGGCACTCCATTTTGGTGCTGCCCCACCCTTAATCCTATCTTGAGCAACTGCTACACCTGGGGAAGGAGGGAATGCTTTAGCAATCTAGGGATTCCCCAGCCCAGGCATAATAAGATTTAGAAAGTGACCTAGAGTAACCTAAGGGTAATTAATATGCCATTAGCCTGAATCTGCATTGTGGTTTACCCCCCCAGGTGGGCTTTCTTAGAGGGAGCTTGTATGTGCAGATGGAATTTTGAGGACACCTGTTGGTCATTTGATGACATCCCACACCTCCCAAGAGCCCTCCTCCAGACTGGGCTAATAAAAGGAAACAATCCGAGAAATCAGAGGGTGTGAGTGGGTCATTCAGTGAGTCAGTTGGTCTGTCTCTCTCCACTCGGGGAGACAGACCCGTTTTATTCTACAAAAAAGAGCTGCTCTTGTGAAACTGCTCCCTGCCTGAGGTTACTCCATCGTATTGGCCTTGCTGGTGGTTTTTCCAAGACAGGAGTCAGAGGACTGGGATACTAGTCTGGACTTGACACTTTGGTGTGTCTGGTCATTCTTCAGCCAAGAGCACACCAAGAACCGAGGGCAGACTCCCACCCTGACATCTTTGGTGCGGAAACCCGGGATTCTGACATATTGTCCATCTCATTCTCAAAAGAAATATGAAGATGAATGTGTAACTTGCACAAAATGTTTGTCAACAATTTCTATACACTACAGGGGCCTAGACCACATGAGAACCAGGAAACATAAATCTGCTGCAGTGGGGTCAACTTCTACCTCAGAGGTTAGTAGCTATTTTTAAAAAGCTGTGTTCATCCATAATGATTTAATACATGAAGCTGCAAAAGGTAGATTGACATATTCTGAAGGATGACTTTTCATTTGGATCAAGTAACTATTCTTCTAAATTAATTTCACTTATTTTTAAAATTAGGGTATTGTTTATATACAATAAAATTCATTCTGGATGAAACTTCAAACTTGATCCCAAATTTTTTATGCACATAGAAAAAGTGAAGCAAATGATAGCTGTTAATGTGCTGGCTACATTAGCAGATGAAAACCTGCATGAACAGTTAGGTAATGTTCAGTTTTATATGTGTCATCAGAAGCTTCAAAGAGCAAAATAAATTAATTCTAGTAATAGTTCATTTTCCCCCCATCCAATTCATAGACAAAATTATAAGACTTTTGGTTATTCCTTTCATTTAAGGTGATACATCTGATATTACTGTAAATGCTTTTTAAAATTCATTTAAAAAGTTCATCACTGAAAATAAAAATATTTATGTGATGAAAACACAAATACCAAGTTCAGTAGAATATAGCATAGGGGTATAAACTGTCTGTACTAATTTAACAAACCTATGAAACATAAATGTACTCGGAATTTTCCTTGGTGCAAGCATCTAAACAAACTGTGATATTCCACCAACCAAATAGAAGCTGTAGTCATCAAAATTTACCAATATTTTTATATTTTACTTGAACTTTGTTAAAAATATTTTCTATAACTTGTATGTCTAATCTCTACCAATTAATGTGCTGTAGAAGCATCTTTAATGGCATCTTCATTGCTGCTTATTGAGACATAAAGGACTATTCTCCCATAGGGAGGTTTTTTTGGTGTTATATTTTCCAACTAATGTATTTAGAGTTTGAGGCAGGAGAATCTAAGACCAAGCCACAGCGGTTCTCTCCTTAATCCACTCCATTTGCCTTCTCTCCCAAGATGTACTTCCATAGTGTTCAATACATTTCCAAGGAACCAAAATAAATAAATTTCTGGTGAGTTGTTTAAAAAATAAAACTCAACCAATCAATAAAAATATTTTTATCAAAATGTTCAACAAATGGAGCACTAAAAACTTCGGTTTTGAAACTTTAGTGAATCTCAGTTATTAAAAGAAATGTTGCAAACCAGAAGACACTGAAATTTACTCCTGTAGAAGCAAAGCAGAAAAAAATGAAATAAATTATGCTAGTGCAAATGGAGTGTAAAACTTAATTCTGCCAGGCACAGTGGTTCATGCCTGTAATCCCAGCACTTTGGGAGGCCAAGGCAGGAGGATTGCTTAAGGCCAGGAGTTTGAGACCAGCATGGGCAATGTAGCAAGACCCTGTTTCTCTCCACAAAAAGTAAAAAAAAAAAAAAAATTTAGCCAGGTATGGTGGTGCAAGTCTGTAGGCCCAGCTACTCAGGGGGCTGAGGTAGGAGGATGGCTTGAGCCCTGGAGTTCTAAGTCACAGTGAGCAGTGATGGTGCCAAGTTTATAATATTATTCAAATTATCTTCGCTTGTGGGAGAAATCTTTTGATAGAGCTTATATATACTTTTCCCTTTTAAAATTGAGACTTCTATTAAACATTGTTTTTTAGACTTGCATCATTCGTGTACCATTTCACAGCTTTTGCTATATTTGCTATTCATGCAATATTTTAGATAAACTGTTTTTAACTTAAGTTTATTTTAAAAGAAAAATTTATTTCATCACCCTAAGTGGAGCCCTATATTTTTTGCTGTGATGAATTACAAATAGCCCGTAACTATTTAAAAACAAATTACATCCATCTATCTCTAAAACTTTTCAAGTTAAGGATGGAGTTTATATTTTTAATTGAATAAACTTATATTCTTTGCTAAAATGGAACAAAATTGGTGAAGTCTATGATTTTGCATCATTTAAGAAAACATAAAGTCATCATAAGTAGAGGCAACTTAATGTGTATTTTCCCATAAAGTATTTATCAAAAAAAACTATTTTGAAAGGAGACAAAGTTAATCTTTTGAAAAATCTTTGAACTGAAATATTTATATATTTCAATATGAAAACTATAAATATATGAGAATATCCTCCATTATGCAGAATTTAATTTGGTCTTACCAGGTACCTCAGCACCTTTAGAGATAGTATTTTCTCCATTAAAAATATTGTGGTCTAGACAGAAGAGATATTTCAAGGCGGGGCAATTTCAAACTTGTTAAGCATAAAATGCAGAAATCTATGGACATCTTTCTAAAGAGAAGGATGCTCCACCTTCATTCAGAGGTAAAGCAGATACATAGAATCTTTTTTTTCTTCTTCTTTAATCAGAAAGATTGTATGAGGATAGTTGAAGTACCAGGATTATGAAGAATGAGAGCCTGAGTTCAACTTAAGGAAATCCCTATATTTGCATGCACCTAATTTATTAGTGGTAGTCTTCCAAGTGATTTCTGACCCATAGCTACATGTAAAAATGTGGAAATCAGCCAGCCTAATTTTTGAAGCTAAGAATCAGGTTGAGCACTCATTTTCAAAATTTCATGGTTGAGCTAGATTTCCCACTCAGTTGCAGTTAAATTTCTACCTGTATACCTCTCCCTTTCAGGTGTTAGAACTTTATAGGCATGAGAGATACGTTTAAAGAGGAAGGCGTTATGGTGATGCTAGAGCATTAATACTAGTTTCTGAAATGTATTAGAATTTATTTCTGATTCTGAAGCAAGTTGAACAATTTTAAAGAGAACTATTTTTCAGACTTAACCAGATATTCATCCATACATTCAGTAAATATTTCCTGAACTCTTTTAACTCTTTTTTGTATGTGTTAAAAAGTGTTTATATGTCTGGTTGTATGAAGAGAACTACTGATAGTTATCTCTTTTTGTTTCCATTTTTTTTGTGTGTTATAATTGTAAAGGTGGGGTGGGCTCCTCATGAGTTCCCCAGCCTTACAATAATAATTATAAAATGAATCTCATTGAGGGGATAAACACTGTCTTTAGTTTTGAGTTACTGATTTAGTATTAATGTTTTGCATAGTTTCTTTTTTTTTGTTTTAATGTTTTATTGTGATAAAATATATATAACATAAAATTTACTATTTTAAAAGGATGAAAAGTTTTGGAAATGAGTAAGTGGTGATGATTGCATAATTTCTTTACAAAATTTTGGCAAAGTGATTTGCGTTCTGAAGACAGATACAGTTTGGGAGCAGAACTTGTCCATTGAGTAGAAGATGGAATACAAATGATGTGATTTGAGGAATGCAAGGATTCCACCATTAGAAACACCTGCCTTTGGAATCTAAAGCATTTTTGTATTAAAGATATTCTTCTTATGATGCCAATATATCTGCAAAAGGGCAAGAGACTGTAAAGACCCAGGAGGCTGCAGGTGGGCTGGTGTTTTACTCTTTTTTTCCTTTGTCAGCTTATCAAAAATCACTGCATGATGGGGGGGCCTTTTTTAAAAAGATAATGCTGAACCTGAAAACTGTCCTCTTCCTGTTGAAGTCATCGTGAATACAGAATTACTCACACTGGAACTGCAAATGGCAGAGAAAGTCCATTTCCTGATAATCCTCAGGAGTAATAAATGTTTGGTAGAGTACACTTTAGCAGAGAATACCATTCTTACAATGGAGTATTTTGTAGTATATAACACAGAGAAAGAATACCTTACGACTTTAAAAACAATGCCCAAACTAAACTTAAAGTCATAAACATAAGCCATCATGAGAAAACAGAGTTTTCATATGTTACTTAATGGGGATTATGGGAAAATCAGTGAATGACATGGAAATAAGAGGATGCAATAAGAGTCAACACCAGGTAAGATGAAAATCAGAATAGAGATATTTCTGAATGGAGACATTTTTCTTTAGTCTCATCTTGCATAGTGAGAAGGATAATACTAGAATCATATTTTATTTGATCTGTCCTCTGATATGTATATATGTTTTTATCATCGATCTATTGATCTACTAATCTATCTTTTTGTTTATTATCAACCTGAAGTATAATTTCTGTTCCCACTTAAAGTGTACAATTTGAAGAGTTTTGACAGATGCATACATCTTCAAATCATTGCTGTAATGAAACTACAAAACATGTTTGTCACCCTCAAGATGGCTTTTAACCATGGCCTCAGGCAATTGCTTATTTGCTTATAGATTAATTTGTACTTTTTAGAATTGTGTATTTATATATACTGATTTCTGGCTGTCTGTCTATATATAGATAGAATCATATGGTATGTTTTCTTGGGCTATGGCTTCTTTCACTCCGCACAATGATATGAAGATTCATTCATTTTGCTTAGTGTGTCAGTAGTTTCTAGTTGTTGTCTAGTATTCATTACATGGATATATCTTATGTATTATTTATCCATTTGCCTATTTTTGGACATTTGGGGTTTTTACCATTTATTGACTATTGTAAATAAAAAAATCTGTGAACATTCATGTACAAGTCTTTGTGTGAACATACGAAAAACAATCCAATAAAAATGGATAAGAGGTTTGAGCAGACACTTCACAAAGGAAAATATATGAATGGCCAATAAGCACATGAAAAGACACTCAATATAATTTCTCACTAGGAGAATGCAAGTAAAAATTTCAGTAACATACCAATACACACCTATGTGAAAGTTGTCAATAGCAAGATGGAGTCACTTGTGTTAAACCCAAACAAAATTATTAAGCAGAAAAATCTGAGCCAAGAGGGTCTGACTGAGGGAAACAGGAGGTTAGGAAGGGAAGGCCCACATGCACATATGCCTATAAAAACAATTACAAAGACTCTGAAGGCTCTTAAGCACAATGCCTATAACAAAAACTTTTGCCAAGGACTTTCCAAACTGCAGTTTGCCATAGGTACAAGAACACTTGCCTGATACAGTGTCTCCATTAATGAACTTATGTCAACTCCTGTGGTAAGCCCCTGTAACCGATGTTCTGTGTCTCAAAACAACTTGTATGCATTCCTCTTTTTGCCTTTGAAAGCTTCCCCTTGCCTCAGCCTCCGCAAATGTGCCCACAGTTGCCATGGCACACATATTCCGTGTTCCATTTCTTATGCTCATTTCTAAATAAAGTCATTATCTTTGGAGAATCTCTCTCTGTTTGGTGTTTATGTTCTACTATAGTGGCTACAGTTTTAAATGACTGAAAATACTAAGTTATGACAAAATATGGTGGTGCTGGGACACTCATAAACTGCTGGTGAGAGGGTAAAATTATACAACCACTTGGAAAATGGTTCTAGAGTTTCTAAAATAATTGAACATAACATCTGTGGTATGACTGAGCCATACCTTACCTAGGTATGTACTCAAGAGAAACAAAAGCTCATTTTAAAAACAGCACATTAAGCAGAAATTTGAGCTATGCTACTTTGTGTGGCTTTGGGCAGGTTGATTAGCCATTCTGGTTTCAATTTCCTCATTATTAAAAATTGGGAATAAATAAGATATATTCATAGAAAGCCTCACTTAGCCCCTAGAATACACCAAGACTCAGGAAATGTTAGTTAATTTTCTCTATATGTTAATTGCTCATTTGGCTCTAAAACATTCAACCCACAGTGTACATCCATTCTTTCTAAAATATTTTATCCGGTTATTTAAAGTATAAACCTCTAAAAAAAGTATTAAGCTGAAAAGTCTGAGCCAAGAGGATCTGACTGAAGGAAGTAGACAAGATTCTGTAGGATCAGGCAAGATGTACATCACACAGAATGGTGTCCAGCTTCTGTCCTATGGAAACAAGGCACAGGGTAGGCCCAGGGAGAAGGCAAGGACACCTGTAGGCCAGGAGAGGGGCACCTACCTCATGATTCTTCCTGATTGACTCTCATGACCTTTGTTAAGTATGATTTTGGAGATAACTTGAATACATTCTCCACTATTTATATTATCCATATCTCAAAGTTCATATAACTCTATTCAGACTTAGTGGTTGCTATGGTTGGAATGTCTGTGTCTCCGCAAAATTCATATATTGAAATCTAGTCACCAACGTGATGGTGTTGGGAGGTGGAGCCTTTAGAAAGTGATTAGGTAGTGAAGGTAAGCCCTTAGGAATGTGATTAGTACCTATATAAGACAGGCCCAGAAAGCTGCCTTGCCCCCTTTCCACTATGTGAAGACACAGCAAGAAAACACCATTTATGTACCAAAAAGTGGGTCCTCACCTGACACTGAATCTTACAGCACCTTGATCTCAGACTTTCCAGCCTCCAAAGCTTGTGAGAAATAAATTTCTGTGGTTTATAAACACTCGATTTATGGTATTCTGTTACAGCAGCCCGAATGGACTAAGACAGTGGTAAACATATCAGTGATTATTTATTTAACCAATGGACAATTACTGAGTAACAAGGGTACACTTGGAAGATCAAGTAGTAGGAATGGTCCCTAGCTGCAGGACCTTGCTTTGACCTCAAGGAAGCAGGTATTGGGCATGTAAAACATATTATCCACCATACAAGCAGAGTGCTCTAGAAATTTGGAGTGAAAAGTAATCATTTTTTCCTAGAATATTTGGGGAAGATATCAATGAAAAGGTAGAGTAAGAAGAAGCAGATAGGCATGTCATATGTGTGTTTGAGAGTGGCTTTATGAGAAAGGGTGGGGAGGCTGTAATGTTTAAGTCAAGCTGAGACAACAGAGCACAGCCTGGCTGAAGTGGAGACTTTCCATAATTAAGGAGTGTGGGAGAAGTGTGGCAAGACAAGCAGTGTCTAAAGCAGAAAGGGGATAGCATTTATACTTCAGTTATAAGGAGCTATGGAACATTTTATGTGTGGCTGCTGCATGCTGCGTGATCAAAGATGTGTTTAAGAAAGAATAAATCTGTAGGCAGGCCAAGATAGATTGAGCATCTGGAGGTAGCACAGACACTAGGAGAATATTAAAGTGACTTTTGTGATAATCTGGGATCAATGTTAATCTTTCAGCTCAGTGGCTTTTCACTCTATTCCTCTTCTGTGGCCTTTCCTAGACCTAGATTTGGAATAATCCTTATTCCCCTGACTTTGCAATGAACTTGGCCTACTGTGCAAAAGCTGAACTACTAGGAATGTGAGTTCAGACCAGTTAACCTTAGAGGAATATCACAAAATTAAGGAGATGTTGTGCTTTTTAGAAGGGAGGAGATGTGTAAATACAGAGAATTATCAGCAGCTGTCATTTTAGAAGAACGATCTTTCTCTTTGTTGTGTTGTGTCCCCTGAGGAACAATTGAAGGTCACGTTATTAAAAGTGCTAGTATATTATAATATTTGTGTCAGCTAATTAAATCTGTCATATCAAACATCTTCTATTTTGCCTGACACTTTCTCTTAATTCCCTCTGTTTCTATTCAGTAAATACATGGTTGGGAGTTGGGGGTTGGCGGGGAGACAACCTCCACTGTCAGAGTCAAATTCACAAAAATGCTGCCAAATAACTCTTTGTGTGCTTCATTGTATATGTAATGTCTTCATTATAGATTTGCTTTATCAACCTGGATTTTCCTGAAAATTACCTGATTTCTCAAGCATAGCATATACTTATAAATGTTAAAGAAAATAATGGTGATAAGGAGAGACCTTAAAACTTTTAAAAACTGCTACAGAGAAAAAACTAGCTTTTTGAAACAGTTATCCAATTTTTGTGCTCATAATTTATTCTTGAGTAATTTAGAATTTCCCAAATAATTACCTGAGAATAAACTCTAGGAAATACTGGCCTGTCTGAGGGGGTCACACGTAAAGTTATACGAATAATAGGCTCATTCTGAGGTTGCTAAGAACATGTCTACAAAGTCTTATTCAGCACTACGTTGATGTTAACCTTCTGTTTTACCAATTTATCTGAAAGAAAGTTTTACTACCACCACTATCAAAACAGTGTCCTAGAAAATAAACTCGTAAACTATGTGCTCCCTCTCCATCCTGGTCCCTAAGCCTTTACCAATAAATTTTGCAGTGATCTTCCGCAATGGAGAGGTTTTCAGCATAACTTATGCTATTTTCTATGTCTTGGGAATTTTCTTATACACAGGCTTTTGGGTTTTCAGCTCTTCTCACTGATTTCAAAGTATGCTTTAATATTATTTTTTGACAAATTAAATTCTGAATAATCAAAACATCACATGTACCCTATTAAGATATACAACTGTTATGTACCCATAATAATTCAAAATAAAAAATTTTTAAGAAAACCTAAATACACTGAAATGAAAATTCTCATACAGGGCAAAGCCTTCACTAATGTCTATATCAATATTGTCTCTTAATTCTTTTTCCTGATCCTTTCCTTCTACTGGATGGACTCAGCAGAGTACAAAAAACAGCTGTGGGGAGGACAAGAGGGGACTTCTTCTGTCCTGCTCCCTAACTCTGAGCTATAATCCATTCAGGTCCTGCTGGCAAAACAGTTCTTCTGTGTTTGGTGACTACTATGATATCAACTTTTGACTAATACTATTTCTTAAGAGCACCTGAGTGTCATTCAGCAAATAAACAAAGCAGGAATTTAAGCAAAAGTTTGAAGAATCCTGGATTTAAAAGTAAGTTTTTGACTGAACACTTGTCCATCTCCAATCACCCTACAAAATTGAGCTATATGCTTATTGATCTTAGACAAGACCATACTTTCATCACATCCCACTTAAGCTAGTGTAAGCTGATAATTTATAAATTTACATACATTCAACACACACACACATACACACAGTCTATGTTAAGCTAGTTATTGATAAATCGCTTACTAAAAGTATAAAACTTGGTTCACAATTCTGTTTATTATAAAAGATTATTACATAATCCTCTTATAGCATAAGAAATCATTCTTTTTAAAATCAGTTATTAAATTAAACTAAACATAACACATGAGCACCATATCATGAGAATATTACTCATGTTAGGTTGTATTTCCAAAATTCCTTTGTTTGAACTCATGCTTTTAATTCCGTCAATTGTAATTCCAATTGCCCATTAGGAAGAGCATAAATGCTTTATGATAGAATTTGCACAGTCATTAAACAGGATATCTCAAAAGTGTTTTAATAAAATGAGAAAATGGCCATGATTTAATAAATAGACATCTTTATAAACAGCACAATCCTATGTATGTGTTAAATATATCTATAGGAAAACTCTATACACACATATACATCAAAATATTAAAAATGGTTACTTCTGGGCTGGGAAAGAAGATTAGTTAACTTAATCAGTTTTCTGTTTTGTGAATTTTTATGTTGCCAATATTTTACAGTAAACAATTACTAATTTTCTATAAGGAAAATAATATCTTAGTTATAAATTTAACCATGAATGTGACATGCATAGCACACAACCTCATACATAGTAGGTATTCAACAAACATAAAATCCCTTCCCCACTCAGCATTGAAGAAATGAGTAGAGATGCATTTTTGTTATAAATTTTTGTTATAAATAAAATCTTACTCAAATTGTCTAGAAAGCAACTGTACTCGAATATCTTACAGCCTTGGCTAAGAAGAACAGCATAAAACTTAGAGACAGGGGTTAGCCCTGGGCAGGAAGAGCCTTCGCAGAAGAAAGTTAAAATGACTCATTGATGCACTGGGGTCTAATTAAGCAAGTGAAGCATGAGGGTGATATCATCAAAAATTGTTCTAACGGTAGGGAAGTGATTATGGAAACTATTGCAATGGTCAAGTTCACTCATAATGAACACATGAATAAGAAACTTGCATTAGCCACTGAAAGCAAAGTTTTATCTGTAACATATTTTTTCCAACGATAACAAGCAAAGTCAATGCTTACTCCAATTTGCTTTTTGGAGTGAAGGTGAAAGGTCAAGTTCTTAAATGACCATAAAACACAAAATAAAATTTTCTTTCAGGCAAATACCATGGTCAGGGCCATATAGACAGCTTAAATTTTTAAAAAAATCACTCAGGTAATAATTCTGGCTTCATCTGGACCACATAGTTAAACATAATAGAATTCAAGGAATAGGATAACTGCATGTTTGGCTTCAACTCTTATACCTCTCTTCCTATACTTCTGCCCTTTTGGGCTTTCCTTTTCTGCTTACTCATGGCTCATCTCACTAAAAAACTAACAAAATGCAATAATCAGAGGTAATATACTTAGCAGAACATCACTCCATTTATTCATGCATTTTTACTCATTTATTTATACTATATATATTTATTCATTAAGTTTTCTTTCAAAAATATTTTTGGAGTAACCACTAAGTGCTAGGTAGTATTCTATTTGCTGAAGATACAAGGCAATTATACTAGAAAAATTTCTACATTTCTAAAATTGATATTCTATTAATAGAATATAGAACACAAACAATAAATAACACAATTGGGCCAAGGTATGCTGCTGCACATTTAACTACACTGTAAGGATGCCTGAGGAAAATTTGGTGCTGCTCCTGCAGGGCCACCTGATTGCACTTCTGCTGGGCTAAACACTGTTGCTGGGGTTTGGCTTGGTTTGTTCCTTTGCGTTTAGGCGAGGCTTCTGGGTGTTGAGTCCTCTTCTCTCAGCTGCCTTAGTCTTTCCTCAGTGCTTTTTGGCTGTGTTCCCCACACCAATCCTGCCTCTTCTCCATCAACTCAGGGACCTATCCCAGCTTCTGCTGTAGACTGATCTTGTTCTTCCATGTTGAGCCTCCAACAGACTGCTAATCTGAACTCCCTGAACTAGGAGACTTTTTATACAGGTGCTGAGAGTGACACAACCAGGCTAAACCTCAGGGCCTCCCTAATCAGGCCAGATAGTCAAGTTTATTTGGCTGTGTCTTGGATGTGGATATTGAGGAAGAAAATATCAGGAGAACTTAGTTATGTTTTTTGCATATTTTTACATGTTATTTGAAAAGCAGGAAGATCAACATAATAAGCCTGAAATTTTTCCTAAGATAATCATTACATTGAAGGGGATCCAAAATAAAAATAAGAGATTTTCACACTACAAAATATGAATTTAAAGTTCATGTGGTTAAATAAGTAAGAAAGATTATTCCTAAAAGTTCTGAAAATAATGTTGAAAGACTAGCTCTACTACATATAACACATACTATAAAGTTGTAATATTTTTAAAAGCTCTGAGATGTTGATGCATAAATTAATAGATCATTGTAAAAGAAGAAAAATTTTATAAGTATATCCCGATACATAAATTTAGTGAGAGATAAAGTTTCATTTTTGTAATAAATGCTATTTCAACAATTGTGTAGATCCCTGGAAAGTAAATTAATATGAATCCTGTCTCACACTTTTACTGCAGGGAGAATTCCATTTGGAGAAAATATTTAACTATAAAAATAAAACAAAAAAAAACTTAGAAGAAACCATGAAACAATATATCTTTTTAAAAATCTTAGAATGGAGAGGGTTTTTTTTTTCCCTGTGCATGGCACAAAACTTAGAATCCATAAAAGAAAAAAAGAATAAATATGTTTTTATATCCCACAGCAAAATCAACATAAGCATAGTAAAAAGACAAATATTAATTAGAAAAACTATTTGCAACTCATAACATGAAGAATAATATTCTAACACATGAAAAGCTTCTCCAACTAATAAAGAAGAAATACTTGGCAAATCAATAGCAAATAAGGAGCAAAGGATATGGACAGACATCTTCAAAGAAAATTAATTACAAAATTTAATCCTATAAAAGATGTGCAAAATCATTTAAAAAATCATATGCATGTTAAAACTACAGAAATATATTTTATCTATTTACTTTTCACCTCTTATATTGGTAAAAAGTAAAACATATTGCTTAGGCTATGGAGAATCAGAAGCTGTGATATATTGTACCTAACCAATTCATTAGAAATTGTCATCTATTGCACTTAGCCAATTGAGTTACATAAATTTTCCTGAATATTTCTGCTAAGCCCTGGTACATTGTCCTAAAATGCCCCATACAATTTTCTTAGATGCTATTTGAGCCTTCTCTTTTTTTCCTGACCACTGTCCTTCATATGAAATCTCTCTTTCTTATGAGCTCTTTTTGAAGATTTCATACCATTGTCTATTTTTAATTAAATATAAAATTGTCAAACTATACAAACTATAGCATCATAAAGTCTGAGACTTATTTATTTTTAAAAATAAACCCGTACCTTAACTTACCTTAACTTGCTATTTGCTAATAGTAAAAATATCTTTAATAGTATTGGACTTCACAATTTTCACAAACTTCAAATGTTTTCTTATTTGAGACCACAATAACCATCAGGGCTGGGTGTCATTATTTACCCTATTCTACTGATGAGCAAATTGCATCAGGTTATGACCACATATTGACCAGGTAGCAGAAAAGTTATATATAGATCTTGGCTTTTCCAGTTATTGGTCATGTTAGATTTAGTAATTTATCTAACTTCTGTAAACTAGTTTCCTTGTCTATAAAATAAATGACAATTATATTTACCTCAGGGTTTCTGGGAAGAGTAAAGAAGAAAATGAAAATAAAGCACGTGGCACATGACCAGTCACATAAAAAGTGCTTACCTATTATTGTCATTATTATTATTTTTCAATAACACAGCTTTTGTTACCTATAGATTTATTTCTCTTTACAGGGTGTTCTTGTGATTCAGGACGCTTATAGGTGTCTTAAAATGCTGGCAGTCAGTCGGTTTTGGTGATGGATTGATGGCGAATTCAATAATAGAAATGTGTTTAGTGCTTTACCAACATACTTTTCTTATATATAATTCAATCAAACAACCAGTAATAATCAGGTAAAATGGGAGTTGGCATTGAACAGCTTTATTTTTCATTATTACTCTAACATCAGCCCTTCACATCTGTTCTTGCTTGCACTGCGTATGGTGCATGAATGATATTTAGTTTGATTAGTGTCTATTCTTTTTTCTAAGACTTCATCAAAACATTTGTCTCATATCAATATAAATTTCTCTCTCGCTCTTTTTCTTTTTTTGTACAGAATTTAATCTTGCCCATCCACACAATTTAATTCTCTGAATTACTAGATTTCTTTTTACTTTTCTTGTCAAAAGCTTCAAACCCAATGAAATAATAGATCATCAATTCCTATTGTGAAAAGACTGGATATATGAAGTAGCTTTAATTTAGAAGTCATTTTCTGTTGGTGTGAAAAAGAAAGTTCCTTTATCTTTTTTAGCTACTGAGTTATGGTCAGCATATACATAAATGCTGACAAGAGCAATATTAAATGTGGAAATTTGGAGGCAAGAGATTATTTTATTTCACTAATATTTTCCTTTTTTATTATGAGTAATGCAAACTATAATTAAGCTATTAAAACAATTATTTTTAGCAATAATTGTTATAATTTTCTATAAATCACATTAAAAATTATTTCTCTCTCCATAATGATTTTCTCCTTGATGTGGAAGTGAAAAGTGATCATTTCATGTTCACAATAGCTTGTGAACAAGGTAACTATAGACTCCCACAAGAGAAGAAAAGTAAAAATAAAAGAAATTCTTTTTTTTCATATAACATATTGACACTTAATTATGAGAGGAGTTTTTGAAACTTCTGTTATGGGTTAAACAATTGAAACACAATCAGATCAACTGTAGCAGAAATATCTAAAGAAAGAATATAAATTAAAATATATCTCTATGCAAACAACTTTTCTAGACTGAAAAGCAAAGTTCTGAGACAAGATGGTAGAACATGGCTCTAAGTTGCTTTCATAGTCCAGTAAGTCAAATGCTTATGTTGAATTATCTGAGTATATTCATTCCTTTAGCAAATAGGTTTTGAATATTTGCTCTGCCCCAAATCACTTCCCTAGGAGTAAAGTATACTGTGATAAAGATAGGTGAAGTCTAGTTTGGTTGAAAACATTTATTTAGGTAAAAAAAATGATTGCCACAATATCATTTCCTTTAAATTTTGTAGCTATATCTTCTCAGTAATACTAGGTAAACTGTATTGAGTACTTAACATAATTCAGGCACTGAATTGAGTATATTACTTATATTAATACTTGTCATAGCCCTTAGATGGGCAGTATTGCTTTACTGATTTAAGAAGAGAAATTGAGGTTTAGAGAGATTGGACAATATAGTCTATTTTTTCCCAGCTAATCAAAGGAAATACTTGGAATTTGAATCAAGGCTAGTTTAATTTAAAGCCCATGTCCTTTCCATGTGAAATTATTTTAGTAGCAGTTAGTAAATAGATGAAAACAGGCAAATATTATTTGTTTGTTGTTTTCTGATGAGATGTGGACCACGAATATGGCAGGGGTTCATGCTTGAGTACACTATTTAAATTTCTGCAAGAGTTGAGTCTCCCCAAGAAGAAGGTAGCTGATTCTAACCCCTCTGGTCCTCTTAACAACCTTTACAGTGTCTCTCTTTTTGTTTTAGTGTCTTTAGCTCCGCCTATCCCTACTTTTTAATTATTCTAGATAAATTGTCTTGAAGAATGCCATTTCAATCCATAAAAGATTCTTAGGCAAGTATTATAACCTGTATCTGGGTTATTGCCTTCTCTGTCCTGTGGAACTAGTATTGCCTTAGAGCATGCCAGTTAAATTTGAATTTCAGATAATCAACCAATGCATTATACTAAAAAAAAGGCATCTGAAATCCAATTTAACTGGGCATCCTATATTTTATCTGTGAACCCTATTCCTGTGGAATGTACATACAGAAGGGAACAAACATATTGGCTAGATTGTCCAATTGAGGTGGTTACTAGGTGGTCAGCTTGCAGAAGGTTATTCTTTGTCACCAAAATGTGCTTCCTGAAGTTGCAGCCAATGCCCCTTCTGATGACCCCTGGAGAGCTGTCCTGGAGTGGTTCTGGATATTCCCATGCAGAATACCTCTTATTAAACCAAATGTCTTAGAAAATTATATCTTAAGCATGTGTGAAATTTTTTACTCAAAAGGGAACCAGTAAGAAGACTGTGAGATGTTTCAACAAGGGTTGTGGGAAAAGAATTTAAAAATCCATGATGTAAATTCTTTGCATATGATCGTGAGGATAGGCCCAGACTACTACCTTTATCGTTCTGTGGCTTGACCTAGGTCTGACAACTTGGAACCATTGCCTGAGGATGCCATGTGTGATCTATTAATCAGGAATTGTAAACAATGAACCTGTGGCTCTTAATCAGATGTGGTGAGCAACAGATAATGAACAATGCCTCTTTGATTGTTGATCAAGAAACACTGAGCAAGAAAATTTCATTCTCTAACAGTGTCAGATAGGGGCTAATTAGAGATTCTGTGCAAATTTCTTTCTTCCTTTTTTCCCTTCAAGTAGTTATCAGAAAATTCCTAAACATAATAAAATTCACTAAATTGCTTACTCTTGCCTGTTTCTCAGGTTTGGAAAAGGAGCTGTAATTTTTATTACTAAACAGTAATAATATTTAAATATTTATTTCTGTAAGCACCCTGGAATTGTACCAAAATTCTATGAGGTTAACGGAAGGCAAGTAGACAAATTAGGCCTTCCTCTTCCATATTTGAGTACACCCATACTTGGCAAGGACTTAGATCTTCAGAATGAGACCCACAAGTACTCCCTCACATTCATCACCCCTTATTACCTCTCTTAAAACAGTCCCTTCTCTTTAAGAACCTGCCTATCTAATATTCTTGCTACCAATTCCAACCATCATTTCCTACAGAGTCTCAAAACTCTGGATACCCCTTTTTTTCCTAGCATATTTTACAAATTTTACAATGTTTTTCTCTCTGCATAGTTTTTGTGACTCTATTTAGGATGTGGATAACTGAGCTCCCTTTCTGTGGATAGTATCAGGGACAAATGCTAGGGAGAAAAGTACCACTACTATCTTTAATAACATCAACAAACATCTGATTCACCTTTTTCTTTTTTAGCATGAATTGCTTTTTATACTCTAGGTTTCATCTCCAAGTAATAGAAATTTCTGCTAACCAAACACATCATTTAATGATCAGATCCATATGCTACAGACTTTCTGAGAGGTGCAAATCCTAACAATTATATTCTGTATGTTACTAGCAGAGAAGGAGAGACAAAGAACTCTATTTATTTCTTTCAAAGTGTCACCTTTTCAAAATTATATTTTAGCCTTAATCATTTCCTTTTGTTCTAATTGCAAAATGTTTTACTCTTTTCTACTAGGAAAATGTGTAATAAATTATTCAATTCAGATTATGTATTAATGTTAAGTAGATAGTTAGGATATCCGGCTTCTCTAGGGACAAGGGCTCCCTGCTTTGGTGCTGTCTCTAGCAATTGTTCCACCTGGGAAGAAGGATAAAGGCGGGAACTCTGTTTTGGTGCTGCCCCACCCTAATCCTATCCTGAGCAACTGCTACACCTGGGGAAGGAGGGGATGCTTTAGCAATCTGGGGATTACTGAGCCCAGGCATGATAGGCTTTAGAAAGTGACCTAGAGTGACCTAAGGGTAATTATCATGCCATTAGCTTGAATCTGCATTGTGGTTCACCCCTGCAAGGTGGACTTTCTTAGAGGGAGCTTTTATGTGCAGATGGAATTTTGAGGACACCTGTTGATCATTTGATAACATCCCACACCACCCGAGAGCCCTCCTCCAGACTGGGCTAAAAAAAAGAAACAATCTGAGAATTCAGAGAGAGAGTGAGTCAGTCTGTCTCTCTCCACTCATGGAGACAGACCTGTTTTGTTTTACAATAAAGAGCTGCTCATATGAAACTGCTTCCTGCTGGAGGTTACTCTGTTACATTGGCCCTGCTGGTGATTTTTCCAAGCAAGGAGTCAGAGGACCAGGATAATAGTCTGGCCTTCACACTTTGGTGTGTCCAAGACCACACCAAGAACTGAGGGCAGACTGCTACCCTGACATAAACATGTGTGAGATACTCTAAGCATTGGATTATAGGTAGTAATAAGTTTAAATAATTAGGGCAAAAACAAAAAAGAGGGGACTAAAAATTAAAAAAAAAAGAGAGAAGATACAGATAAATAAAACCAGAATGGAAGTGTAGACATTACAACCAATACTACAGAAATACAAAAGATCATAAGAGACTACTATGAACAATTATATGCCTAAAAATTCAATAACCTAGAAGAAATGGATAAATTCTTAGATACATAGAACCTAACAAAAGTGAATCAAGAAGGAATGAAAAATCTGAACAGACCAATAATGACTAAGATCAGTAATTTTAAGATCTTCCATCAGAGAAAGCCCAGGGACAGAACTTCATAGCAGAATTCTACCAAATATTTAAAGAAGAACTAGTACCAGTCCTTCTCAAACCCTTTCAAAGAATTGAAAGAAGAGAGAATACTTCCAAACTCTTTTTATGAGGCCAGCATACTCTGATACCAAGGCCAGATAAGGACACCCAAGAAAGAAAATTATAGGCCAACATCCTTGATGATGCAAAAATCTCCAAAAAAAAATACTAGCACACCAAAATTCAACAGCATATTAAAAGCATAATTCACCATGGTCAAGTGGAATTTATCTCCAGGATACAAGGACTGTTCAACATACACAAATTAATAAATGTGATACATCATATTAACAAAATGAAGGAAAAAAACAGTATGATCATCTCAATAGATGCAGAAAAAGCATTTGAAAAAAATTACCATTCATTCATGATAAAAACTCTCAACAAATTAAGTATAGAAGGAATCTACCTTAACACAAAAAAAGGCCATATATGAAAAGCCCACAGCTAACATCATACTCAATGGTGAAAAGTTAAAATCTTTTCCTCTAAGATCAGAAATCAGACGAGTATGCCCAGCCTTACCAGTTCCATTCAATGTAGTACTGCAAGTTCTAGCCGTAACAATTAGACACAAAAAACAAAAGAAAAAAGAAAGAAAATACATGCAAATAGGAAAGAAAGAAGTAAAATTGTCACTGTTTGCTGATGATATAAACTTATATATAGAAAACCCTAAAAAAAACTCTACCAAAAAACTGTTAGAACTGATAAACAAATTCAGTAAAGTTGCAGGATACAAAATCAACACACAAAAATCAGTAGCATTTACTTACACTAACAAGGAACCATCTGAAAAAAATTAAGAAATAGATCTATTCACAATAGCATAAAAAATAATTAGAAGTAAATGTAATCAAGAAGGTAAAATATCTGTATAATGAAAACTATGAAACACTAATAAAAGAAATAAATGATGACACAAATAAATATAAAGTTATCTTGTATTCATGGACTGGAAGAATTAATAATGTTAAAATGTCCATACTAACCAAAGCCATCTTTAGATTCAATGCAATCTTTACCAATATTCCAATGTCATTTTTCAAATATATGGAAAAAATAATGCTAAAATTCATATAGATCCATAAAATACCCCAAATAGTCAAAGTGTTAGGTAGATAGTTAGGATCACTGGCTCTTCTCAGGATAAGGGCTCCCTGCTTTGGTGCTGTCTCAAGCAATTGCTCCACCTGGGAAGAAGGATAAGGGCGGGCACTCCACTTTGGTGCTGCTCCGCCCTTAATCCTATCCTGAGCAACTGCTACACCTGGGGAAGGAGGGGATGCTTTAGCAATCTGGGAATTCCCCAGCCCAGGCATGATAGGATTTAGAAAGTGACCTAGAGTAACCTAAGGGTAATTATTATGCCATTAGTTTGAATCTGAAGTGTGGTTCACCCCCCAGGTGAGCTTTCAGAGAGGGAGTTTGCATATGCACATGGAATTTTGAGGACACCTGTTGATCATTTGATAACATCCCACACCTCCCAAGAGTCCTCCCCCAGACTGGGCTAATAAAAGGAAACAATCTGGGAAGTCAGAGAAAGAGTGAGTCCCTCTCCCCTCCGACTGTCCCCACTCCCTCTACTCCCTAAGGAGGAGTAGAAGTATTTACTTCACAAATATTTGTTTTTACAGTGAAGCCATCTGGAGTTAATATAAAATTTAGCCACTAAGTGAAGACCTGTTCTTGCTTTTTCTTCCAGTTTTCATCATAAAATATGTTTTTTGCAGCAAATGGCATTGGGTGTCTAGGAATCTGTTTTTAATGGCTTTATGAAGGTCAATTGGACTGTGCCACAGCAACAAGGGGTTTTGTCCTTTTATTTGTTTTAGAAATAGGAGTTTTGAATACTAATGAATCTTCTAGCGGCTTCTCCCCTCTCTGCCGTGTTGTCATGGCAGCCTGTAGCATAACCCCTCTTCCTATGAATCAGAAGGGAGATGTCTGGACCCGTACTTCAGCTGAATGGCCCAGTTCATTACCTGGGGATGCCTAGGTCTAACAGACCCTGGCAGGTATAGCTTCTCCCCTTTCCCTCCTTGCTCCTTGGCCGGATGGCCCAGGTCATTACCAGCTCTAACAGACCCTGGCTGGCACGGTCTTTCCTCCCCCCCCTTTTTGTTCCCACCTTACATTCTAGATAGGTGCACAGGGATTGACAATCCTTTCTAACACCCCTTTGGGATGCATTTTTCTAAACTGGGATAAGTTTGATCCAGATACCCTGAAAAAAAAAGTTTAATCTTCTTCTGCAGGACTGCCTGGTCACAGTACAAGCTGGATAATGAAGAACAGTAGCCACCACAGGGGACTCTAAAGCATCCCACTATCTTACAGTTGGACCTTTTTTGCAAAAGGGAAGGAAAATGGGCTGAAATACCATATGTACAGACTCTCTTTTATTTATGGGGAAATCCTCAGTGGTGCAAGTGATGTTCTGAGTTAAGTAAGATTATGGTATTAAGAGATCCTCCTTAGGTTTCCACATGTTCTGAGCTGCCCCCATACTCGGGAAGGCCTGAAGGGGGCCCTTCAAAGGGGAAGGTGGTGCTGTCTCTACCTCCGCCAGGGGGAAATGTGGCTTGGCTTCTACCCTTGGAAGTAGTGGGGGAGTTCAGACCAAACCTGGTCCATAAGCCCTTTAGTAGAGTTAAAACAAATAAAACAGGATCTGGGGAGCTATACTGGTCATCCTGATAAGTATGTAGAGACATTCCATCATTTGTGTCTAGCCTATGACTTAGCTTGGAAAGATGTGCATGTTATTCTAAGCCAGATTTTAAATGACTTTGAGAAATCCAGAGTGTTAATGGAGGCACGAAAGTTTGCCACCAGATTATACCTTTCAGATCCTAGATATACAGTGGGTGAAACAGCAGTGCCCATGACTGACCCAGGGTGGAATAATCATTTCTCAGAAGAGAGGTGGGAGAGAGAACATTTTTTAGCATGTGTACAGGCTGTCCTTAAGGCCGTCAGGCAAAAGATGATCAATTATTGCAAAGTCTCTGCCATAAACCAGGGACCTGGGGGAAACCCCGTAGCCTTCTTGAATTGGCTCCAGGAGGCAATAAAGAAGTACACTGCTCTCCATCTTAATCCCATGAGGGACAGGTGATATTAAAAGATAAGTTCTTGACCCAAGCAACACCAGATATTAGGAGAAAGCTCCAGAAGCTTGTCCAGGACCCTGCCACCTCTCTGGATGATATGGTGGCTGCCGCTAATTCTGTGTTCTATAACAGAACTTCTGAGCTTGAGTCTCAGGCTCAGGACAAGGAAGAGAGAAAGGAGGCTAGGCATGCCCAGTTAATGGCAGCACTGGTGCCCACATTTGGACCAACAGCAAAAGGCCCCACCAAAGGAAGGGACCTCCTCTGGTGCTGCATCTGCCGACGGGAAGGGCATTGGGCTAAGAACTGCCCCAATAAGGATAGGCCACCCAAGGCCCCTTGTCATCAGTGCCATCAAACAGGTCATTGGGCCACACTCTGTCCTATGGGATTGTCCCAGGAGGGGAGCCGGTCCCCAGGCTGGATCATGGTACAACAATGAAGGAACACACTCCTGTCAGCCCCCTGGAAGATAATAATCACTGGCCTGGAGCCAAGGATAACCCTCCTGGTAGGCCCGTACATTTTTCTTCTTGATCTTAGCTCTGCCTACTCTGTCCTCACCTACTCTGAAAAACTGAGTACTCAATTCTGTATGGTCACCAGAGTCTCTGGGGTCCCTACCAAACAATTCTTTACTCTCCCTTTGCTTTGTTTGTGGGAGGATGTGATATTGAACGTTCATTTCTAGTATTTCCTACTTGTCCTGTCAACCTGCTAGGACATGACTTGCTTTTTAAATTGCGAGTATGGGTTTCTTTCTACCCTCAGGAGGAACCCAGTCTCATAGTTCTCTTAACAGATTCAGAAGTCTCAGGCCAAAGTCAACAAGACTGGAAGCCAGATATTCCTGGGGTAGTCTGGGACATCGCTTCCCTGGGCCATGCTAAAATGGCCCAGCTGGTTATGGTTCATCTCAGACCACAGCAAGGATATTCTCATGTTAAACAGTACTCTTTACGACCTGAGGCCCACTGAGGTCTTGAGCCTCTTATAAGAAAATTCCTGGTTTTGGGTCTACTTATCCTAACTTGATTTTCTTGTAACACCCCTATTTTACCTCTCCAGAAAAAGGATGGTACTTACCCATTGGTGCAAGACTTGAGGGCTGTCAATCAGGCGGTGGTGACTTTGTACCCTGTGGTGCCCAGGTTACTGGGTAAAATCCCCCAGAGACCACTCATTACAGCATATGGGACCTAAAGTATGCTTTTTGGGCATTCCTCTCCAGCCTGTCAACATTTATTCGCTTTTGAATGGGCATCCCTACATGGCACACCCACCAACTAACCTGGATGGTGTTATCAGGTTGTCACATTTTTGGCCAGGCTTTTGGCCAGGTAAAGATCTAGATGACCTCCAACTCCACCGGCGTGTGGAGCTTCGATATGTCCGTGACCTATTGATCTGTTCCCCAAGCTTAGAGGAGGTGCCATTCAAGTCTTGCGATTCCTGGATGACAGGGGGTACAGGGTGTCCCATCCCAAAACCCAACTGGCTCAATCTAAGGTGATCTACCTGGGGCTTGTTCTTACCCTGGGAAAACAAGAACTGCCCCTGGAATGCATCTAGGCCATAGTCCATCTACCTGAACCCACCACTCGGCCCCTTCTGGGCTATTTTCTTGGACTTACAGGGTGCTGCCAAATCTGGATACCTAATTATGGGTTCTGGCTAAGCCCCTTTATAAAACCTTAAAATGAAATACTGATAAGGAACCTCTGATATGGGTTCCTGAACAAAAACAGGCTGTTAAAGCATTGAAAAAGGCTTTACTCCAAGCCCTGGCCCTAGACCTACTGCACCCTCAGAGAACCTTATTTTTATATGTTCATGAGAGACATGGAATAGCTCTGGGCGTGTTAACAGTTTTGGGGGCCACAGTTACAACTGGTGGCCTATTTATCAAAGAAATTGGACCCCATGGCTGCAGGCTGGCCTGCCTGTTTGAGAGTGATAGCAGCCATATTTCTACTCTTAACAGAGGCCACTAAATTCACTATGGGAGCTTCCCTTACTATTAGAACCTCCCACCAGGTCTCTGAGCTCTTCCAGGGAGAGGTGACAAAGTGGATCTCAGATAGCTTTTTATTAAAATTCCAGGCTATGTTAATAGAAAATCCTGGCTTAAAAATTGAGACTTGCTCTGGGCTCAACTCTGCCACTCTTCTCCCAGAAGAGATGATAGGTGAACCAAGCAGGCTAGTGCATAACTGTTTAAGAGATTATACTCCATCACTAACTTCTCCAGGCAGATCTATCCTTGGCCCCCCTCCCTTAAGCCCATCAGTGGTTTACTGATGGCAGCAGTTTTGTTAAGGATAGGGAATGATATGCAGGTTATGCAACAGTGACCAAGAGTCTAGAAGTGGTGGAGGCTCAGGCTTTACCAGCAAACACATGTGTCCAATTAGCTGAACTTATAGCCTTAATCCAAGTTCTCCAGTTAGCCAAAAATAAGAAAATAACATCTGCACAGATTTTACTTAGTGTTACATGCTCACGAATCTATTTGGAGAGAGTGAGGATTCTTTACCACTCAAGGAATGCCAATTAAGTATGGGCAACAGATTCATGTGCTTTTAGAGGCTGTTCAGGAACCAGCTGAAGTAGAGGTCATCCATTGTAGGGGACATCAAAAGGGAGCTGATCTGATAGCTCAAGGAAACTGGGCTGCAGATATGGCTGCCAAACAGGCAGCCCTGGGCAAAGTGTTTTCTAACCTTATTGGAGCCCTAGTACTTTCTAATCCCACTCCCCCTATTCCACCTTATTCCACCTCAGAAATATCTGATGGGTTGATTTAAGGGTACCACTTGAGTCCCTCTGGATGGTTAGTTAAAGGAAACCTCTATTACTGGCTAAAGAGGTCAAGAACTTGGTAGAAGCTGTTCATAATGCTACCCACTTTGGCCCAAAGTCACTTAGACATCTCTTGGAACAACATTTTGTTTCTTCATTAGTCTCCACTATTAAACAACACACCTCACTTTGTACTACTTGCCAAACCAGTAATCCTCAAGGGGCTTTGAGGGCAAAACTTACCTCTCCAGCCCAGTGAAAGGGGACTTACCCTCATGAGGACTGGCAGGTAGATTTCATCCAAATGCTTCCTTATAGCGCATTCAAGTACTAATTAGTGTTTGTTGACAGTTTCACTTGTTGGGTTGATGCTATCCCTTGCAGGACTAAAAAGGCCACTGAAGTTTCCTGAAGACTTCTGGAGGACATCATACTTCATTTTGGCCTTCCCCAGTCCTTACAGAGTGATAACGTTCCTGACTTTGCTTCCCAGGTAGTGCAAGGAGACTCTAGGGCCCTGCAGAGCTGTTATTATCTGCACTGCACCTGAGCCTTAAGCTCACCCTCTGCAAGATGACCAGGAGACCAGACTTAGTTGGTTACAACTTCTCCCAGTCATTGTTTTGTGTTTATGCATTGCAGCTAAAGCTCCCTTTTCTTTGAGTGCTTTTGAAATGCTTTATGGCTTACCTTTTTCTCTGATCACTTTGGATTTTGATTTTTAGGAAATGACTGGACACCAACATTCCCTTCAAGTAGCTCAGTTCTTGCAGACATTACAAGAACACAAAATACCGCCTAGAGACCCTTCTTCCCCTAGTCCTCTCTGCAAGCAGGGGGGACTTAGTGCTCAAAGAGTGGAAGGATGGGTCCCCCACATCCCAGCTAGTCCTGGTATAGAAAGGTCCTTATCTGGTCTTTCTACTCCAACTGCTATTAAGGTTCCAGGGATACCTACTTGGATCCATCATTCTCGGGTGAAACCATAGAAGGACCAAAATGAAACTCATTTGGCCCCTGCAGATGAAGATTCCAACATCAGGGAAAAATACTCGTGTACTCCCTTGGAGGATCTCCGGTATTTGTTTAAGCAGACTTCTGCTGTGGCTCCTTCAGATAAGTAGTGTAAACTGTTTATCCATGGGTGAGACACCTTTTGTCCTGGCACACCAAACTACGTTTATGTTAAGGCTCAACCAAACTTGCTGGATATGCCTGTCCACTCCTTTTTGTTAAGTCAGGACAGGTTCAGGACAACATCAATGCCATCCTAGAGTCCACCTCCAATCTCCAGATGTGAGGCAACACCTCTAGGCCCTGGTGGATGTTTTTGGTAATTCCTTTCATCACTCTGTTATTTTGTATCCTGAGAATTCTGATATTGGGGCCGATCCTTATAAATTTTCTAACTAAATTTATTTTATCCCATCTAGAGGCCATCAAACTACAAATGGTCTTACATTCTCTGCCAGCCCCAGTGCCTACCTCCTCCTCACACAACTACAACAATCTGCTGAGGGCATATACCAAAGTCCCCTGAAGAGACCGCTGGAGAACCTGCAAGAGGCCACCCAAGTAGGAATCGTTGCCCCCACTCAGCAGGAAGCAGCTAGATGAGTTGACATCCCTACCCAATGATTTGGGCCTCTAAAATAGAGAGTGGGAAATGTTAGGTAGACAGTTAGGATCTCCAGCCCTTCTCGGGACAAGGGTTCCCTACTTTGGTGCTGTCTCAAGCAATTGCTCCACCTGAGAAGAAGGATAAGGGTGGACACTCCATTTTGGTGTTGGTCCACTCTTAATCCTGTCCCGAGCAACAGCTACACCTGGGCAAGGAGGGAATGCTTTATTAATCTGGGAATTCCCCAGCCCAGGCATGATAGGATTTAGAAAGTGACCTAGAGTAACCTAAGGGTAATTACTGTGCCATTGGCTTGACTCTGAATTGTGGTTCCCCCCACCAGGTGAGCTTTCAGAGAGGGAGCTCGCATATGCAGATGGAATTGAGGACTCCTGTTGATCATTTGATAACATCCCACACCTCCTGAGAGTCTTTCCCCAGACTGGGCTAATGAAAGGAAACAATCTGAGAAGTCAGAGAGTGGGTCAGTCAGTGAGTGAGTCAATTGATCTGTCTCTCTCCACTTTTGGAGACCCGTTTTGTTTTACAATAAAGAGCTGCTCATGTGAAACTGTTTGCTGCCTGGGGTTTTTTTCGTCTCATTGGCCCTGCTGGTGATTTTTCCAAGATACTAGTCTGGACTTGACACTTTGTGTCTGCATTCTTTGGCCAATAGCACACCACGAACTGAGGGCAGACTGCCTCCCTGACAAAAGCAATCTTGAGCAGAAAGAACAAAGCCGTAGGCATCACACTACCTGGCTTTCAAAATATATTGCAGTCCTATACTAATCAAAACAGCATGATACTGGCCTAAAAATGTACACATTGACCAATATTACAAGATAGAAAGCCAAGAAATAAACCCACATGTTTATGCTCAATTGATTTTCAACAAAGGTGCCACACAATGGAGAAAGTACAGTCTCTTCAATAAATTTTGTTGGAAAAATTGGATAGCCACATGCAGAAGAATGAAATTGGAACCTTATTCAATACTGTATACAAAAATCAACTTAAAATGAATTAAAGACTTAAACATAAGACCTGAAACTGTAACACTACTAGAAGAAAACATAGGGAAATGCTTCATGACATTGGTCTGGGCAAATATATTATGGATGAGGCCCCCAAAGCACAGGCAACAAAAGGAGAAATAAACAAGTGGGACTGCATCAAACTAAAAAGCTTTTGTACAGCAAAGGAAACAATCAATGGAGTGATAAGATAACCCACAGATTGGGAGAAAATATTTGCGAACCACACATCTGATAATGGGCTAATATCCAAAATACATAAGGAACTCAAACAACTCAATAACAAGAAAACAAAGAACCCAATCAAAAAATGGACCAAGTACCTAAATAGACATTACCCCCCAAAAGTCATACAAATGGCTGACAGACATACTTAAAAATGCTCATCATCACTAATTATCAGGGAAATGCAAATTAAAATCATGAGATACCACCTCACACCTGTTAGAATGGTTATCATGGAAAAGGTGATAGATAACAAATGTTGGTGAGGGTGGGGAGAAAATGGAACCCTTGTACACTGTTAGTGGTAGTGTAAATTAATATAACCATTAGGGAAAACAATATGGATGAAGGTTCCTCAGAAAATTAAAAATGGAATTATCATATTATCCAGCAATCCCACTTCTGAGAATATATCCAAGGGAATTGTAATCAATTTGCTAATGAGATAGCTGCATTCCCCTGTCCATTGCAGCATTATTTCACAATAGCTAAGATATGAAAGCAACCTAGGTGTCCATTATTGAATGGATGAAAAAAGAGAATGTGATATACATACACAATGACATACTATTTAGCCTTATAAAAGAAGGAAATTCTGTCATTTGCAACTACATGGATGAACCTGGAGGACATTATACTAAGTGAAATAAGCCAGGCACAGAAAGACAAATACTTCATGATCTCACTCATACGCGGAATCTAAAAAAGTTGAACTTACAGAAGTAGTGATTAGAATGGTAGCTACCAGAGGCTGGGGGCTGGGGATGTGGATAGGAAAAGGAAAGATGTTGATCAAAGGGTACAAAATTTCAGTTAGGAGGAATATGTTTTAGTAATCTATTGCACAGAATAGTAATTATAATAAATAGTTACACATCATATATTTCAAAATTGTTAAGAGTAGATTTTAAATGTTTTCACCACAAAAAATTAAGTATGTGAGGTAACAGATTCATTAAGTAGCTTGATTCAATCATACCACAATATCAAATAAACACAACAAAATATCACATTATACCTTATAAATATATAATATATATGATTATTGTCAATTAAAAATAATAAAGTAAAAATTCAAAATCCATATTCACAATGATACCTTTATTGATGCACAAGGTTTATAGCTCTCAGATCTCACAAAAAAATTAAGTTTTTACAATGCGATTTAAAATACTATCTTATTTAGTTTAAAATAATTAGTATGGCAATATTATATATTTTAATTTGTAGTTTATATTAATTAATTTATTGCTTCAATAAATTCAGTTGAATGTTTGCTATGAAAATGCAAGTAAGTGCTTTGATTATATGTTCAAAAAAATAAGAATATTAGATTTATTATAGAGTTTGAAATGTCTGCATTAACTTATCACCACATCACATATCCTTGGGTGGCTGCTTCTCAGACTAGCCTTTACTTAAAGACAAGTGTGTTAGATCAGACTATTCAAGTAGCATCTTATAGAACAAGAGGCAGGGGAACTTAGAGCCTACAAACTTGGATTCTGGTGTTAAACAGATAAGGGTTGAAATCCCTGCTCTGTCATTATTTAGTTGCAAAATCTTCCGTATGATATTTAACTTTTCCAAGCCTTCTATCTACGTATGTAAAGTGAAAATAATAGTAATATTGTGCATTAAATTAATAGTGTATCATAGAATTGCAAGTGAGGATTAAATAAAACAATGTGTTTCTATAATATCCCAAATACAGCAGACATTGACTAAATATTAAATAATTTTACTACCACAGGTCTGAATTTACCTGTTGCTACTGCATATATGAACATGCTTTTTTATCTTTATCTTTACCTCTTTATAAGTAGTTAAAAAGTGTGTATTCTAAAGATTTTCTTTTCAAGCATTAGTCAAGCACCCTAGCTGGGGGCTCCTTGACTCAGTCAAACCTCAATTTTCAATCAGTTTTAAAGGACCATCAACCAGTTCTTTTAAATATTTTTTTTATATCTGAATGGATCCCTCCTTTTCTATGACAAAGCCATCATTGTTGTCCATGTCTAGCTTATGTCTATCAATCCAGAACTGTCCAGTAGAAATTTTTGTGATGATGGAAAGGTTCTAGATCTCTGTTGTCTAATATGCTAACCACTAACCATATATAGATATTTAAATATAACTTAATTACATTCAATAAAATTAAAAATTTAGTTCTTTAGTCATGCTAGCCACATTTCAAGTGCTCAATAGTCACATACAACTATTGTCTACCATTTTGGATGTCACAATGACAACTGGTCCACCTGTCTCCAATTTATCTACAATCAATTCCATTCCACAGAATAGTCCTGGTTTAATATTAACTATGAACAATTTTTATCACACTATTCTCATGTTCAAAACCTCTTTTGTCAAAAGCATACTCTTAAAAATATATAATTACATGGAAAAATGTTCACATACTTTAAGGATTAGAAAATATCATTTATGAAATGATAACAGTCTAACTTTCAAAATTTGTGGTCAATATTCTGTTTGTTTGTGTATCTGTAAGAATTCTCATACATTAAGAATTTTTATCCATATATTTAATTTAAAATGATTTACACTTAATTTTCTACATTTATGCCTTTCCAAATTCTTCAAATATTTGAAAATAATTTTTATTTTTTTCTATTTGTCATATCTTCTTCAGATTATTTGTTTCTAGTGTTTCTTAGCAGTTGGTGCAGTTGACTCAAGCCCCACTGAGGTAGATGTCTTTTTAAATAGTGGTGTCTAGTAACGATCCTAGTTGCACAGATATGAACTGGAAAAAAAATAATTTTAATCAGTTTTGTTTTATTTAGCTGATTATGACTTCAAACACTGCTGAAATTTTGAATAGGATCAGGTGGGGAGAACTTGGTAACAAACGTATAAAGATCCTTAATTATCATGTATTATCAATTGATATTCTAAAATTTTGCCTTCCAATTAATATTTTCCCATTTTTTTCTAAGGATATCAATGAAAGAACTTTACTGAACACAAACATGACTTGCTAAAATCAACAAGGTTTGTCTATAAAATTCACCCAATTTGCCAGTCTAGCAACTCTATCAAAAAAGAAGTTATTCTTTGTGAGCCCATGCTGGCTCCTAATGATCATTGCTTTCTCTTCCAAATGCTCTCAAAACATATGTTTAATAACTTCTAGAACTTCACTAAGTCCTTTCAAGCCAGGCCAAGAAGTTTGGATTTTATCCTATGTACAAGGGAAGAAGGATCTATGTTTTTATAGTTATTTTTATGTTTCTTTCATTAAAATGTAAGTTTCTTGAAATTAGGAACTGTGCTTATTATATGTTAATCTGAGTATAAACACATGAATTACAGAACTCCATATATACTAGATAAATGAATGAAAAAATAATGTGACAATATTTAAAATATTTGAGTAGGTGAATAAAATAATTAAGCATTTATTTAAGAAATGTTATTTTGAATACAGGATTGAATGGGGATGGGGATAAGCAGGAGTGAGAATATATTCTGGGAGACTTACTAATAATCCATTGAGGTACTAATAATCCATTAAGGTAAGAAAAGATGGGGATGTGAGTTAAACAATGGTGGTAATCTGCAGGGGAAAAATGGGATGAATAGTTGATGGATAGATAGACAAATAGTTGCATGTGTGTGCATGTGTGTGTGTGTGTGTGTGTGTGTATATGTATGACTGATTAGATCAGATACGTGCAGAGATCCATAATGACAGACAAGGTTTGGGCTTAAGTATCTCCATTTCTTAGGGTATTCAAATTAACTAAGTCCCCCAAATGACTATGGCTTTAAGTACAATGGAAGGTTATTCTTTGCTTATTAAATGGAATTGTATCGGGCAGATCTGTTGAACAGCCGTTCAGGTCCCTAAACTGATACAGAATTTCAACCTTTCAATTTATAACTACTAAGCCTATCTCAAGGTTCCCGCCAGCTAAAAGAAAATTAAAATGAAGGAACATGGATAGGGATATTTGGGACCATGTGCGGAAATAGAACACATCACTTCCTCTCACATTACATCAGTTGAAATTCAGTCATATGGTCACACCTAAGAGCAACGGAGGCTGAGACATACATTTTAACTGTCTACGAATGAGGAGGGGAATATAAATTTAGGTGAGTACTTGTCATTAAGATGACCCTATGAATGGAAGATGGTGGAAGAATAGATATTATGGGGCTAGGAATTCATTTTGGAGCATGCACTCAAGGTACCACTTAAATATCCATATGTAGAGATATCCAGCAAGGGAATAAAAATACAATTCCTGAGTCCTAGTGGAAGGTTTGCTTGGATTCCAGATTTAAAAATCATCAGATTATATTTTAGGTCATTAACTATAAAATGTCTGATTTTGAATCAAAAGTTTTGTTTATTATATCTCAAAGAAGAAGCAGTACAATTAATCAAAGTATGTGCCTAAACTATTGACACAGTTTTGCCATCTTAATGTTAGCTTGTTTATGCCAGCAGCAAAGAAACCTGGAGAGTGAGTGGTGATGAAATCATGAAAGGCATTTTTCACAGCTTGATGAGAATTTTAATATTTTTCCTTGCAAGAAGTGGTCCAAAGCCTGGAAGAAGTGGTAGTCAGTTGGTGCAAGGTCTGATGAACACAGTGGATGACAGAGAGATTCCAAGTCCAGCCTCTATAGTTTGAACAGTGGTGTTTTTTGCGACATGTGTTCTTGCAAGAGGATTGGCCTGTCTCTATTGACCAATCTCGGCTTGTTTAATTGCAAGCATCCTCATCATTTCATCCGATTGGTTGCAGTAGACATCCACTGTAATTGATTGACCGGGTTTCATGAAACTGTAGTGGATAATACCAGCGCTCGACCACCAAACAGACACCATTAGCTTTTTTGAATATTCAGTTTTGGACTATGCTTCAGCACTTCATCTTTATCCAACCATCGTGCCAAATGCTTGCGTTTGTCAAAAAGAATCCATTTTTCATCACACGTGACAATACACTATAGAAATGGTTCACCTTTATGTTGTGACAGCAAAGAAAGGCAAGCTTCAAGACGATTTCTCTTCTGATGCTTATTTAATTCATGTGGTACCCATCTATCCATCTTCTTTCCTTGCTGATTTGTTTTAAATGGTTCGATATTGTTGGAATAGTAATGTCAAAGCCTGCTGCTAATTCATGCATAGGTTGAGATGGACTCACTTCCACTACAGCTTCCATCTCATCATTATCCACCTTAGTCTCAGGTCACCCACATGGCTCATTTTCCAGATTAAAATCACCACAATGGAACTTCTCAAACCATCCATGTACCATGCGTTTATTAGACACATCCTTCCCAAACACTTTGTTGATATTTTGAGCTGTCTGCACTGCATTGGTTCCACGATCTGTCATATTCGAAAATAACATGAATTTTTGACTTACCCTTGGTTTCACAAAAATTGCTCTAAAAAAAATTTGAAAGATAATCAGAAGCCAAACCATGTGCTTGAAAGAATGAGGATGTACCTTCACAACAAAAATGAAACAGGAAGTGTCCAAGTGAAATGTCAGAGATATCAACTGTCAAACTTAGTACTTAAGGAATCGGACATTTCAAATTTAAGAACCTATTAGGGGAGTAAAGTCATGAGTGAAAGCAGTTCTTTTAATAAGAGTGTAAAATTGAAGTAGAATAAGTGAGAAGAATAAAAAACAAAGGAAAGAAGAAAAAGCTAATGGATAAGTCTTACAGAAGAAAAATAAAAACTAACTCCGTATAGTCAGGGAAGCACTCTGAAAAAGGAAGGCAAATCCAAGGGAAAAGATAACCACGACAGCTGAAAGACACAGACGATAGATAATAGTGTCAAAAACGAGAGTGGGCTTCAATTTCAAGTACCATAGAGAGATTAGGTCAGATGAGGATCGAAATGTATCCCTCCCTTTTGGCAATAACAAGACATGTATGCACTTTAATAAATCAGTTTCAATGGTGTTATGAAGGAAAAGTCAGATTAAAAACATAATAATTAGAAAAAGGAAATAGATTTTTGCCAGAAGAATGAGGGAAGGTGAAACACCTGTTTTTGATGTTGCAATGAAAAGGAAGCATCCTGAACAATTTTACACATTGAACAAAAAGAAATTATTAGGGATGGAAATAATTTAGACACAGGTCTGAGGGTGTGGAATCTGAAGGATGAGTTGAAGGATTATCCTTGTACAGGAAAAGGGGCCTCTCTTAGTCTAAATAGTAGGAAAAATGAGAATCACCATCTCTTAGTACTCTGAGATGTAACACGGGTTTTTAAACTTGGATTTACTTAAAATAGCTTGCGTTATATTTAAAAAGAGTTAGAATTTGATTTTACCATTATACCAATTATCTATTTCACTCATTCTATTTGTCTATATACTCAGTCGATAGTCATGTATTGAATGCTTATGTATTAATAATAAATTAAGTTTTTCAAAAAGCGTCACTTCATTGCTTTCTCTTCCAAATGCTTCCAAATTTAAAAGAAATAAAAAACACAGAAAATTCTTCAATGAGCATTATATAGAATTATAGTTATAAAAGATATATATTAAACAATGATGAAGGGATTAAGTTAAAGAAATGTTGATCAAAATGTGGGTTTGATTATTATATTTACCTTGATATTTTTTATTATTTTTAACAAAGTGAATATTTATAATGCTTACATTGGATTCAGGTTATGGAATTTTTTCAGCCACCACATAAAGAGATTGCTCTTATATTTATCCTGTTCATTCAAATCCAATTATACTCACAGTGGTAAAGAATGGAAAAGTAGCTAATTATTGAGTGTGAAACTTAGAAGTTTCCATTTTTTTATAGTTACCTGGGATAAACAACATAATGAGCTTGATTCCCTCCACCACAGGGTGCATGGACTTAAGCTTGGGAAGAAGAAAGAACTTTTTGAACCATAATAGGTTAGATATCCTCATGGTCATCAAGTATAGTCATATTTCCCAAAAGTTTTGTGTCTAGTAAAAAACACAAATTATTATTTTGGGAAAAAAATAATAAAACAGTTTCACTCTGATTCTTGACTTTACATCAAGAATGCAGAAGCAGCATGGCTTCCTGGGCACAGAGGGACTTCCAAAATGGTACTTACTCTCTGCTCCCTGCTAGAAACTGACTGAAAAAAGAACTGGACTCCTGACGAAGCCAGTCTCAACAGCTGCTTTCTTTTCTTTCTTTCTTTCTTTTTTTTATTTCAGAATATTGCGGGGGGTACAAATGCTTTGGTTATATGATTTGCTTTTTTGCAGTGTGAGTCAAAGTTATAAGTGCGCCTATCACCAAGATAGTGTGCATTGTACCCATTAGGTACAATAAATTAGGTACAATAAATTCACATTAGGTGTGAATTTACCCATCCCCTCCTCCTTCCCTCACCTGCTTGATTTCCGATGACTGTTATTTCCACATGTGCACATGGGTGTTGATCAATTAGTTCCAATTTAATTGGAAGTACATGTGATATTTGTTTTGCCATTCTTGCGATACTTCACTTAGAACGGTCTCCAGTTCCATCCAGGTTTTTACAAAAGGTATTAGTTCCCCATGTTTTCTTTTTTATGGCTGAGTAGTTATCCATCGTATATATACACCACATTTTATTAATCCACTCATGTATTGATGGGCACCTGGGTTCATTCCACATCTTCACAATTGTGAATTGTGCTGCTATAAATATTCGAGTGCACATGTCAAACAACCCCATAAAAAAGTGGGCAAAAGTCATGAACAGAAGCTTTTCAAAAGAAGATAGACTAATGGCCAATAAACATATGAAAAAATGCTCTAATCATCAGGGAAATGTAAATCAAAACCACGATGAGATATCACCTAACTCCAATGAAAATGGCTTTTATCAAAAAGTCCCAAAACAACAGATGCTGGTGTGGATGTGGAAGAAGGGAACACTTACACACTGTTGGTGGGACTGCAGAGTGGTACAACCTCTGTGGAAAATACTACGGAGATACCACTAAGAACTGAAAGTAGATCTACCATTTGTTCCAGCAATCCCACTATTGGGTATTTACCCAAAGGGAAAAAAAAAAACAACTGCTTTCTTAAACTAAAACAATGGTAAACCAGCATGGTATGCATAATGATGATCATTATTAAATTATGTAGTCTCTGCTCTTAGCTTCCTATATTTTTTCTATTTTCCACACATACACTCACTGACCTCTACTTTTTCTTCACACACATTAAAAAACATCACAGTTATATGGACTCTTAGATCTTGGAGCTCCTATAAGTCAACCTCTCACCCGAATAGGAATCAAATCTATAATATTTTTATAGTGGATGGCCATTCAGATTTGACAATGGCCCGCAGTTTTCTGCATGCCCTCAGAAATACCATTTCAAAGGATTATACTTGTACCAGGAAATACCTTTATGGCAGGAAAGAAAATCTAACTTCCCGACAGATGTTTTAAAAACATCCCAAAACAGAACAAAATACTTCTAGATATCAACTGTACACCTGAGGGTTATCACTGCTAAGGGAACCTAGAGTCCTAGTCTTTCAGTTAGTTTGCTGCCCAGGTAAATTTTGATTTCAGAATTGATGGATATCTAATATGCTAATCATTAAAATGGCTCAAACTTGCAGTTTCAGTTTTATCAAATTAGGCAACTCTTGAGTTTGCAGCTCTGAACTAGAATTTAATGACACGTAAACCAACACCAATATGCACCCTAGGCAAATACAACAGAGTTCTTCCCTATAACAAAAAACAACAGCCATGACAACACAATGTATATTTTAATTATGCTTAAGTGCTTCTAAATCTCTAACTAAAAACTTGGGTTACACAGCTTTCAGAATTCACAAAAATATTAATTTATAATTTTACTGATAAATAATTTTTTCCCAAAATGGGGCTCAGTTTTAGATAACATCAATATTTTAACTGACTGCTAAATATTATATTTTCTTTTTAAAAATAAAACAACCTGTGAGCAAACTGAGAAAACTTTAGCTTAATATGTAGTCAGCAGTCACGACTGATGGTAAACTAAGAAGAAACATAAAATATACAAGCAAAACTATGCATATGGTCTCGTCATATGCTTAGATATTTTATTTATAATCCATTGATTTATATTCATAGATAAATTATAACACACATAAAATATTTACTTGTAGATATAGTTATATATTTATGGGATGAAATAAAAATAAGTTTCCAGTGTTTACCAAAATATCTTCTCTAATGATTTTAGAAAACACTACAGTGGAATATCTAAGGCAAAACTTACAACACGAAGGATAAAACTTTTTATCCCCATGTTTACTTGCATGAAAAAAGGGTATGATTTAGTAGTAATAGGAAAGTGACGGAAACATATTTCATTTACTAGAAGTTGATATTGCAAGGAAAGGAAAGCATCTTTATAAAAAATTACTGTGGAAACTGGGACAATTTAAAGGGGAAGACAATTCTTCATTAATAAAGATCAATGTGTCAAGATATTCACTAGATGGATGTATGGAATTTGTTATATATATATATATCTTTACATATATACATGCACATATATCTCATAGCTTTATTTGAATTTCTATATCTTTCCCATCTACCTGACTTTTATGAAATCCATACTCCATAAAGCTTCTGCTTCACTCACTCCTAACTTCATTCTCCCTTCTAACTTTCCTACTTTCTCCTGCCATCACTGCTAAAAACTGAACCTTTTGAGGGGTCAGTGCTACCTTGGCTATCCTAAAGAATCAGACAATTCTCTCCAACTATAATGTTGCATTCACAATTTAGTTTCAAAATATGACAGTCTGTGTGCTTATGGAAATCAAGTACCAGATCCACAATTAGAAAATTATCAGATGATAAAAAGTCCTGCGGGGAACTTATAAAGAGGGGCATACAGCCAACACAGAATATGAGACAGGACTATGCTAGAAAAAATGCACTAACATGGTGAAAATTTCAAGGCAGAAAGTTTTTCAAGGCATTCAGATAAAAAATAATAACAATAAATTTAAGCAGCTTTTAAATTGTAACCAAGAAAAGAAGGGAGGGATAGGTGTGCTTCCTGAAGCTAATGATCGAATGTTGATAAGTGACAAGGTGAAGGCAAAGCCACTCATGTCTATTTTACTTGTCTTTTCTGTCATTGTGAGTGATCTGTGAACTTAAAAGGATAAAATGAATGTTGTTGAAAGGGATTTAAGTTCAACGTGGGTGAAGAGATTGTAATGGTTTCTCTGCATAAGTTCAGCAATTCTGGCTCAGATGAAATGTATCCTAAAACAATGAAGGAGTTTGCCCATGAGACAGGCCACTGGAACTGAAATTCGGAGTTTTAAAGATCGCAAAAGAAGTTAAAATATTGCAGAATGTTTCTCAAACTAACAACAACAACAATAACAATAATTTATAACATAAAAGGAGAAGGGAAAGAGAAGTAAGTTTCCTCATTATGATTGATTAGTGAGCTTAATGTTGATCTCAAACCATAATCAGGACCAATTTTTAAAGAACGATTTATGGAAAGTAACAACTATTCAAAGCCAGTATGGTGTTACTGAGAATGAAATATTGCAAATGAGTTTTGAGATTTCCTTTCATGGCAATGAATGTGTCTTGACTGGGTATACTTCGTAAAAATAAGTGGTTTTTTTCCTTTAATTTTTCCTTTTGGCAGACTAGCAAGATCAGGATAAATTTATGAATATAGTATCTCTAAATTTCAGAAAAAGTATTTTTTATGAACTTGAATAATGTCCTAGAATAAAGAATAAACATTAATTATGGTATGATGTGGGTAATGAGTCAATCTAGTTAACAGAGAATAAAATGGGATTCAGACAATGCCACAAGTAAACAAGCCACACTGTGGTTAGTCTTAAGCCACTCTAAATAGATATGCCTTATCTTCTATAAGAAGGAAGGGGGCAAGACACAACCACCAACACAAATCAGTGGAACAGAGTCTATAGAAGCAGAGATACCAAGGTGCCCACCCCACAGCTGGGAGTCAGTCAACATTACCATCCTGTCAGAGTGAGCACTCAGACATAGAGCTGGTGCAAAGAGGATAAACTTAGCATAGAAACAGAATAAGATGCATCTAAGGCTTGTGTTAAGAATGCCAGATTCCAGATCTAGAGGAGTACTTTTTTTCCCCTTTCCAATCTTCATCTCTTTCATATTTTTTTCTTTTTAAAATTTTGTTATTATTATTTTTTATTTCAAAATATTAAGGGGGTACAAATGTTTTTGTTACATGGATACCTTTTATAATGCTTAAGTCCGGGCTTTTAGTGTGCCCATCACCAGAATAATGTTGATTGTACCCGATAGGTAGGATTTTACCCCTCCCCTCCCCTCCTCCCCTCAACCCCCTTTTTGATTTCCTATGACCTTCATATCTCTTTGTGCCTGTGTCTGCCCATGATTAGCTCCTAATTATTAGAGAGTACATGTGGTGTTTGTTTTTCCATTCCTGAGATACTTCACTTAGGATAATGGTCTCCACTTTCATCCAAGGTGATGCAAGAGACATTATTTCATTCCTTTTTATGACTGAGTAGTACTCCATGGTATATACACACCACATTTTCTTAAGCCGCTCATGAACTGATGGGCACTTAGGTTGGTTCCACATCTTTGTGATTGTGAATTGTGCTGCAATAAACATTTGAGTGCAGGTGTCTTTTTGATAAAATGACTTCTTTTCCTTTAGGTAGATACCCAGTAGTGGGATTGCTGGGTCAAATGGTAAGTCTACATTTATTTCTTTGAGGAATCTCCATACTCTTTTCCATTGAGTTGTACTAATTTGCATTCCCACCAAAGTGCGTAAGCATTCCTTTCTCTCGGCATCCATGCCAGCATCTATGGTTTTTTGACTTTTTAGTAATGACCATTCTGACAGGGGTAAGGTAATATCCCATTGTGGTTTTAATTTGCATGTCCCTGATGATTAGTGATGTTGAGCATTTCTTCATATGTTTCTTGGCCATTTGTCTATCTTCTTTTGGAAGATTTCTGTTCATGTCTTTTGCCCACTTTTTAACACTAGAGGAGTATCTTAAAGGTCTGGTTTTCTGAGAACACAGTACTTCACAGAAAATTCAGGTAGTTAGGAAGCAAGTCACAGTGTCCAAAGATTACAACAACCTGTCATAACACAAGAAACTGTTAATGTTCTTTTAGTCAGTGAGGCTTTCAGAATGAGTATTGAGGGTTACAAATGATGGTATTCAGAAGACAGCAAAATATCATTCAATTTGTATAGAATTGTAGCCATTTCTTTGGAAATATCGTTTTCTTCTGGAAAGGGATCCTGGCAAGAACCAAGAGGACTTTTCTATTATTAAATAAATAATAGTAGTACAAAGCATAGAAGTAGAAGTAGTAAGAGCAGCAGCTTAATAGTATCACTGATAACAGCAATCTGGGTTTCCAGTCAGGACTTTATCTTCATGGAAGAGTATTTGGAATACTAATCAAAGTAACTACTAAAGAAATGATTCTGCCAGAAACCTAGTCCTCTGGACTGGACGAATATGAAGATGGAGTTCGATTGCATTTATTAATTTATTAATTTGGGACCATCCAGGAATCCTCTTATCCTTATGGGCTAGCTCTAAAGGCAGGAAGGAGACAAAAAGAGGTAATATGGATCAAGCATCTAAGAATTGGATTATCCTCCTTGGGCTTGTAGTTCTACTTAATTTTATCTTCAATCAGGTCAGAAGGAACTGGGAAGAGGGGATGGTTATACACGTTATTTCTGTTATTCTGTTTCAGCTGGTAAGGGCCTGAAGCTCCAGGTGAAGAGCATCACTGATTCTAATGCAATGAACCTTGGAAGGCTCAGGCAAGTGCAGAAAGGATGGATTCTAGGTCTAACACTTATAAACTGCATGACTTTGGGCAAGTTGGAACTATTGTCAGTTGTACATCTTTCTATGTAAAACAGGAATAACAGTACTTATTTCACTTTAACAATGAAATAAGGTCATATGTATAAATCACTTAGCACAGTGCTATCATTTCTTCAGCTGAAAAGCTACAAGGCCACAAACATCACATGCATTTTTTTTCAATGTTACACAGTACTTAGCACATTGTAGAACATTTGTTAAATGAAGGAACTCTATTATTGTCAAAATTTTTGAACAAATATTTCCATGAAATTAGGGAATACATATTTAAATAGGAAGATGACAAATATTTGGCCAAGACACTAAGGTTTTGGAGAAACAGCATTGCATGTAAGAAAAATATGTGGTCTGATGTGAAAAGAAACAAAGAGAAAACTTGGTGCTACTGTTTGATTCCACCACTGGCCCTGTGACCTTGGACATCACACTAAAACACAAAACACTTGGAGCTTCAAAGTTTTTACCTTTTTGGTGGTGATAGATGATTAAATTATACAATATTAAAAGTAATTTTCAAACCTGAGAGTTTATGATTCTAATTTTGTATTTTTACCAAGATTTGAAGAAAATGAAACTACTGATTTTAATGAATTAGACTTTCTAAAGAAGAAATTTTCTTCTCAGTTATAGGACATGGCTTGTATGTATATGAAATGATATATATTATTAGCTATGTACATTTTTATACACATTTATCAGGCAAGTATTGAAAATTTTCCTTGGAGATATACCCTTATTATAGTGTCAGCTATGACTCCATATCATACCTTTAGAAACTGATGTAAATTCTTCCATTAATATACCACAATTTATTTCTGGTCAAAGGAGCATCTATGTTTACATACAGCTAAATGTATTATATCAAAGTCATCTCAGGAAACACTGAGAAAATTCTTATAATTAAGGAGCACACTTTTTGCTTAATCAAGTGACTTTAAAATATTGATTAGAAAATTCTTCACGGGCAAGTAGGTTTTGTTAAGTCCATACATTGACTATATTAAATAATAATAATAATAATAAATAACATTAAAACTACATTAAGGACATGGCTTAAATTGACAAAGCTAGGAAATTCTAAACTGACATAGAAATTTATCATATATAGCAGTTCCTAATCGCGAAGAACTCCCTTTGAAATCATGGTGACATTTTCTGCTGTAAGCACTATAGAATCGAGACAGCCAGTCCAGGCACTGCATTGAATCTACAAAGAGGGCAGGTGTTTTATGTGTCTGACCACAGTGGATTAGTTGAAAGATGATGTTTCATTATGAATTCAGAATTCCTCAAGCATTTCTACTTTCACACAGCATTGTTGACATTTTATTAGAGAGAAATCCACATTTAAATGTGAAGTCTTTTACAACCTGCCTACCTTCAATCTCTGCCTCCTAGTCTGCCCCAACTGCCACAGTGAGCATACCACTTCCCTGCCTCAGCCACTTTAAACATCCTGATAAACACAGAGTCAAAGCTACAGTTACTCTTCATAAAATTGTCTTAATTTTTAACATCTGATCACAAAAATAGTAATCAATATTAATAATTACTCTTAAAAAGAAATGTATTATTATATAATTATTAATCTTGGTAGGCACCTTTATTATAAACATCAATAGCTAACTTTTATTCAGTGACTGCTTTGTGCAAAGCACCATGGCGACTTGCAACCTTTCATTCTTTGTATGAGAGATCCCATGTCAAATTTATATCATTAAATCTGACCTAGAAACTTCATTTTGTATAATGCTGAATTAATTAATATACATTTTTCAAATGCATGCATGGTTAAATAGATATTTAGTAAGTGCCTATTATAGGTTAAAATATTTACTAGATATAATATAAATGAGTTTACAATTTAATTGGTAAGATAAGATAATGAGATAATTTTTTAAAAAAACAGAACTTGTATAAATATGTAATTGATGGTGTTTTTTTATTGAATGGGAAAAAAAAGTATGGTCATGTGTACATCTAAGACCTTACAGGTATAAACCTGAGGTGTGATTGATAGGCTGAAAATAGCCAACACTATCCTCTTGTGCTGGTTCATGCCTGAAACAAGCAATTTGATTGGGAGAAACTTGATGTATCTCTAACACCTTTGAAGACCTGGGTTAAAAATAAAATAAACCCAAACTGAAAGTCTTAGGAAGACCTGTGGAGTACCGGCAGTCAAAACTTTGCAAAAAAATGAGGACATGGAAGCTGGCCATTTTATTTATATTCAAAAACACCAATTTTCTAGCACTCTGGTTATGATGACAAAGCAATGATTTCCTGGCAAGAGTTGGTTAGAACTCACGAAGACTAGGGATACAGATTCATTGGAAGATTGGTCAATGTAATTAAAAGAATTTAAACTTATATATATGTGGCAAAAAGTATTATTTGAAATTTGATTCTCTCCTTATATGTTGCACATGCAAAAATAGGTATCTATAGGCACACCTAGAGAAAGATCTTATTGGAGGAGTAACCAATAATTCCTGGAAGAAAATAAGACATAAGAGGACTTCAAGCTATATTAGGACTTAAGGTGTCTATATAGCATTCTGAAGTTTATATAACAAATAAAGTAAGCTTTAAATTTTAATACAGTATGTATTCATAGGTGTCTACCCCACTCCCAGAACCAATTTCTATCTCAGTTCATTTGTGCTGCTATAACAAAATATCTGAGACTAGGTAATTTATAAAGAAAGGAAATTTATTCATCACAGTTCTGGAAGCTGGAAGCTCAAGATCAAGGTGCTGGCAGGTTCTATATCTGGTGAGGGCCCCATCTCTACTTCCAAGATGGCACCTTATGGCTGCATCCTCAAGTGGTAGAAGGCAAAAGCAAAAATGGCTTAGCTTGTTTCTTCAATCCCTTTTATAAGGGCCCTAGTCCCACTTGTGAGGACAGAGCCCCACTTCTCAATATTATCTCCTTGGATCTTAGGTTCCAACCTATAAATTTTGGAGGGGGGACACATACATTCCAACCGTAGCAATAGATATTAACATGACTTGGCAAACAGACCAATGTGAAAGGAGAAATGGATGTTGTTATGGATTGAATGCTTGTGTTCCCCCAAAATTCATATGTTGAATCCCTAACTCCCAATGTGATAGTATTTGGAAATGAGGCCTTTGGGAGATAATTAGGTTTAAAGGAGGTCATGAGGATGGAGCCCTCATGATGGGATTACTGTCCTTATAAGAAGATACATCAGCAAGTTTGCTCTTTCTCGATCTTCCATGTGAGGACACAGCAAGAAGGTGGCAGTCTACAAGCCAAGAAGAGAGTTCTCACCAGAACCCAATCACACTGGCACCCTGATATTAGATTTCCAGCCTCCAGAACTATGAGAAAATAAATTTCTGTTGTTGTTTAAGGTGTCCAGCTTATGGTATTTTGTTATGGCAATCCAAGCTGACTAATATATATGTCTATACTTCCTTCAAAAGAAAGAAAAAGCAGAGGAGGAACATATTGAGAACATGTATAATTTTATGCTTTATTTTTGCTTGCATGATTTATAATGTCAAGTAGAAAGTCTATAAGCAGAGGTACAAATAAGAAAAATAAACAGACTTAATATTATTGTGGATTAATGCTCTGCCAAAATCTGGCTGTTAGTAATTACAACATAAATACAAAATAAATATGTTTGAGGCTCGGTGTGGTGGCTCACACCTGTAATCCCAGCACTTTGGGAGGCTGAAGTGGGAGGATAGCTTGAGCCCAGGAATTTGAGACCAGCCTGAGCAACATAGCAAAACTCCATCTCTACACAAAATAAAAAAATTACCCAGGCATGGGGGTACACACCTGTAGATCCAGCTACTCAGGAGGCTGAGGTATGAGGGCTGCTTGAGTCCAGGAGTTTGAGGTTGCAGTGAGCTATGATGACTCCACTGCACTCTAGCTGGGCACCAGAGAGAGACCCTGTTTCAAAAATAAATAATAATAATAATATTAATAACTAAATATGTTTGAGAGAATGACTCTAATATATATTCAAATAAAATAAAGATTTTGGATAAAAAATTTATAAGAGATTTACAAATTAACACAAAACCATATGTATGGAAATAATGGAGGACTTAAACTCTGTGAACATCTTTTTGAAATCTAATTCTGCTAAAAGGATAGCATCTAATAAATTTGTTGTTTACCTTGCTGACAATTTTATCTTGCAGGAGGAAGCAGATGAGCAATTTCTGGATTTCATTCAGATGGGAGAAGAAAATTGGCTGAGGATGTGAGAGTGATGGAAACCTTTCAATTAAAGTGGCTGTGTCACTTGGAATTTGGAATTGAGAAGGACAGAAATGCGCAGCAGATTGAAAGACATACTCTTGACTATAAGAAAGCTGAAAAAGGTAAATGTGACCCCATGATTTCATTTGTCAACTCTAAAGTGTTTGAGTGTCAAGAGCATTGAAATGTTCTGAAATAAATTCTGATGATTCATTTCTGCATAGCTACAATGCTTAAGAACAGTAGGAGACAGCAAATGGATCCTATATGACAGTTTGGGAAAGTCTGCAATAAGGCCGAATCTAAAGGGATTTCCGAAGATGAAAGGAAGGGCACAAAACCAGGGAAAATGCAAAAGGAAACCAAGAATTTTAAGACTAGAATTAAGTTAAATCCACAAATCAGTTAATAAGAAAAGTGCTAGAATCTGTTCTTAGAACAAAGATATAAGTTAACAAGTTAATTATCACCTTGAAGACAGAGAGGTGCAATATTCATGGATGTAAGAATGAACGCTAAATGTTCAATTTCCGAAGAGTTTTGTTTAGTTCAGTAAGAGGACTGATCTTCACCAATTATCTCCTAATAGTCTTTTTCACACACCAATAATTCAGTATATAAGTTATGAGTTGTTTTATACTGGATTTTCCAGAAGCAAACACTGAGATGGAGATTTGTGTAAAATGATTTGTCACAAAATGATCCCAGTGCAGTGGGAGAGGGAAAAGGAACGCGGTACACAAAAGGGCGTGCAGTGGTCTCCTAGGGCTGCTGAAACAAAGTACCACAAACTGGGTGGCTTAAAGAACAGAGATGTATTGTCTCCGTTTTGGATACTAGAAGTCTAAGATCAAGGCGTTGGCAGAGTTTGTTGCATCTGTGTGCTGAAAAGGAAAATCTGTGCCATGATTTTCTCCTAGCTTCTGTTGCTTTGCTGACGATCTCTGACTTTCCCTGACTTGTAGATACATCACCCCATCTCTGCCTTCATCTTCACGTGACATTCCCCCAGTATGTGTGTTTGTGTCCAAATTCCCCTTTTTTATAAGGATACCAGTCATATTAGATTAGCGCCCACTCTAATGACCTCATTTTAACTTGTTTATCACTGTAAAGACCTCAATTCAAAATAAAGTCACCTAAAATAATGGAGATTAGGACTTGAGCATATCCTTTTTGAGGGACACAATTAAATCCATAACAGGATAGGAGGACAAGCACAGGTGTAATGTCTAGTTACGTTCCTTGTAAAATAATTTGGCCCAATCCCACAAAAGATCTGCAGACATTGTAGCTGCACCTCAGGGTTATCCTGTTCAGAAACAAGGAAGTGAGAGTATTTATATCATTGCATCATCATTCTGTGGTTAGTGGTTGCCCCAGGTAGACAGAAGTTCCCAGGCACTTCCAAATCTAGACCCAGCAGTCTAATATCAAGACTCTAGTAAAAGACTGCAGAAATTGGCTTTTGGAATTGAAAACACATTAAAGCCAATATGCATGAAAATGGTAAAGTGATTTGAGAGTCTATGGGCAGACCACTAACCAGGTGTTACAAAGTGACACACGAAAGAGAAAACAGTTCATCACTTAAATGTTTTCAAGTCTCTAGAACTAGATGAATTATATTACAGGATGCTTAAAAATGTATGGCAATTTTAACCATGGAATCACTGTGGGTAATCTTTGAGAAATATAGGAAACACAAAATATTGTTTAATATTGGTGATGAACACATACTCTTATTTTCAACAAGGGAAAATTCTGGTAAGTTTGACATATGACTTGAGAGTATTTAGAAATAAAATCATTTGTTACTACTAGTTAACATGAATTCATCATAAATGATAAAAAGAAATAACATGATTTCTTTTCAAATAATTCTGTAGAATACATTTCAAAGGAATATTTAGAGGGTTGCCTGATTGAACAACTTCATGGGTACCACTCAAATGGTGTTCCCAGGAACTATGTAGTGGACAATTTTTTTGGTCATTTATAGTGGCCCTGTATATGTGAACATGTGTAATAATTTAGCTTAACTTTAAAAGTATCTTTAATAGATCTTCTAATTAATATTCTTATAAACACAATAGAGAAGTAGCTGTATTTATAGCCAATTGGAGTCTGTGTCGATTAATACAACTGTGTAAAATGAGGAAGTCCATAACAGCATACAAATGAATCAGTTTTTAAATTTTTGCAAAATATTACCAATTACTTGGATAAAGACATATTTTATCAAATTTTATTTATTCAATCATCCATTAAAAAACAATTTGTTGAACACCTACAATATATCATAGGCTACTATTGAAGCTGAGAAACAGAGTTGAAAGGACATTGTCCTTTTCCAAAGGTGCTTATAGTATGTCTGGGAATATATCTTAATAATAAAAATAATACTAGCTAAAATGTATCAGTTTTTATATGTAAGTCAATGTAATACACTTTGTAATCAGCTATGGTTGCTAAGAAGAGTTCATAATTTCTCTCCATTTATGCTTTTTTTTTTTGAGGCAGGGTCCTACTCTGTCACCTAAACTAGAGTGCAGTGGTGTCATCATAGCTCACTGTTACCTCAAACTCCTAGCTTCAAGCAATCCTCCCATCTTGGCCTCCCAAAGTTCTAAGTCCATTTTTACTTTTCCAAGGAAAAGTGGTACTGATTTTTATGGTAAAGTACAAAGACATTTATTGAATGGGCTAGATTTCTAGAGGACTAAATATTAATAGCAGGGTAATAGGTATTACCTGAACAAATGCCCCATCTGTCTTTTTATTTTTAAATGAATATTTTATTCTATACACTTGGGGTTGTAAGACTAGTCCAGAGCTGCTAATGGCTGCTATGCTATCCATAGGAAGATTTAGTGTAGTCAGCCTTGGGCAGCTTCTAAATGACTGGTGTGTTCTACCTAATGCAAGCTTTTCCATTCCATAAGGTAGAGAGAAACAGGATTTGGGTTTGGTTTAAAAGGAATAGAGCAATAGAGTTTGCTGGCTTTAGGCTCAGTTCTAAGTATTAGACAAACCACTGGTATAAGTAAAAGCAATCAAACTTGATTCATTAGGGTTCTATATTGAGGTTGGGGGAAAACCCCTACTTGTAACAAAGTGTTCCTTCTCTGCTCTCCACATATCTTAGAACATTCACATGTTGGCGTTTTAGATTGGGTTTGCTGGAAACAGATTCTGAGATAGGAAGTTGCATGAAGAAGATTCATTGAGGAGTGGTCTTATGTGATACATTTGGAAGAAAGTGAAGAACATCAGACTGGGCAGAAGGAGAAGTTGACCCTCAATGCAGCTCTGACTGAAAATTTAGTTGTTATTGTGCAGTGTCCTGGATCTGGAATAATTATTTTTATTTTTGTGCCAGTTTGAGACATAGGGGCTAAGCCTTTGTGTTTTTGTTATTGTTTGTTTGCTTTTGTTTGTTTGTTTTTTGCATCAACCTGTCATTGGTTGTGGGCAGCTCCTGAGCTGGGGGTTCCCAGTGGCCAAGGACAATCCTTAACGAGGGGCAGAGCTATTAGCTGTCAGCAGTTAATTTTTCCAGAATTTGGAGTATGAGTGGATAGGCTTTGAAAAGGGGTTCTGAGAGGAACACTAAAGTATCCATTACAGTTGGTTAAAAACATTGAACAAAGACGGGGAAGAAGGACAGGGTAGGAGGAAACCTATTACAGATAATTCCAAGAAAGAAGATGTATGCAACTAAAACAGTACAACTGTTACTGGTGAACACATAAAAAGCTATATGAAGGGTAGGTTAAAAAATATAATACATAGAAGCCTTCAACAGCTAGGGATTGATGTGACTAGAAAAGTCAGACATTCACAGTGGAATTGTGGCAAGCCATCTGTTGGGATAGTAAAAATTGGTCCCCACAGATTTCAGTGTAAATGATGCAATTTTAAAAACTAATTCCTTGTGCTCTTTTTAACTTTAAATTTTAGCAGAAGTGAGAATAGATTTTTGAGATTACACAGGCTACTAAAATAAAAAAGTTAAAGTTATTATTTATATATGTATTTTTTATATTTTATATATATATATACACAGTCTTGTCCTTTTTGCAAAGAGAAGAATATATTTATATATAGTTGTTCTTACTAACTACAATAATATTCATTATATAGCAAACTTCAAAAATAGTTGTTGAATCTTTATGCCACCAAGTTTCCAAAGTACAAAATCTGGGTAGTTTGGGTATTTCAGTTAGGGTAAGTAACAACCTACATAAGATCTGCTGTGCTCTGTTATATCTTTAAGATGACATTATCTGATCATTTAGCAGGTGTTTTAACCTGTTTGGGCTGCTATACCATACTACCATAGGCCAAGCGGTTTACAAACAACAGAAAATTTTTTTTCACAGTTCTGGAGACTGGGAAGTCCAAGATCAAGTTGCCAGCCAATTGGTGTTTGGTAGGGCCCCCTTCCTGGTTTATAGATGGCTGTCTTGCTGTGTCCTCATATAGCAGAAAGGATAAGGGATCTCTCTGGAGTCTCTTTTTATAAGGGAATGAATCCCATTTATAAGCACTCTACCTTCATGAGTTAATCACCTCCCAAAGTCCTCACCACCAAATACAATAACATTGGGGGTTAGGTTTCAACATATACATTTTGGGAGGGGACACAAACTTTAAATCTACAGCAGCCAGTTATATCAAGTACTATATAAACTTGACCTTTTTTTTAAGAACTCACGTCACAGAAGATTAGTGGTGATCATAATCCCAACAGACACAATGTCAAATGCCGTAATCCAGAATGTCAAAATCCTGAAAGATCAAAATCCCTCAAGATCAAATCCCTTATGTCTAAAATCCCTAATGTTTAAAATCCTGAAAATCACAATCACAAAAGATTAAAGTCCCAAATGTTGAAATCCTGAAAGCCAAAAGCTGGGAAAGGAATTAGTGTGTTTTTCGTTGTATGCAGGAGAGTTGCATCATTTTAGGCAAAATTACTATCTTGTCATTGTCTTTATTTGGAAATTAAGTATGGTTTAAGGGGACATGTATGGGTGCCAAGTTGACAGGGGGTAGGCTTGTGGACTTAATTTTAGGTATCAACTTGACTGATTAAGGAATCTGCACTCTAATGTTTATTGCAGCACAATTCACAATTTCTAAGATGTGGAAGCAACCTAAATGCCCATCAATTCATGAGTGGATTAACAAAATATGGTATGTGTATACCATGGAATACTACTCAGCTATGAAGAAAGATGAGTTAATGCCTTTTGCAACAATTTGGATGGAACTAGAGACCACTATCCTAAGTGAAATATCTAATGAATGGAAAAACAAACACCACATGTACTCACTATTAAATTGGAACTAACCGATGAGCACACATATACACAGAGGGAAGTAAAACTCAATGGAAATCAAACAGGGTGGAAGGGGGAGGAGGGGATGGGTGAAAACCTACCTAATGGGTACAGTGAACACTATCTGGGTGATAGGAACACTTTAACCCCGACTCAGGCATCACAAAAGACATCCATGTAACCAAAAACATTTGTATCCCTGTAATACTTTGAAATAATAATAATAAAAAGGAATAGCTCAAAACGTGGTAAAGCATTATTTTGAGTATGTCTGTGAGGGTGTTTCCAGAGTAGATTAGTGTATGAGTCTGAGTGGACTAGGTGGAGAAGATCTGCCCTCAATGTTGCCAGAAACCATCCAATTAGCCTGGGCCTGGAGATAAAAAATATAGGTGAATTGGTTTCTCTCTGACAGCTGAAACAGACTTTCTTTTTGCTGCTTTTGACATTAGAACTCCAGGCGCATTGACCTTTGAACTCCAGGACTTATACCAGTGGCCCCTGAGTCCTGAGGCTTTTGGTCTTGAACTGAGAGTTATACCATCAGCTTCCCTGTTTCTGAGGCCTTCTTTGACTTAGCCATACTACCAGATGGCATCCCAGGGTCTCCAGCTTGTAGACGGCCTGTCATAGGCCTTCTCAGCCATCATAATCACATGAGCCAATTCCCCTAAAAAATCCCTTCACATATATCTATATACATATCTTATTGGTTCAGTCTCTCCAGAAAACCCTGACTAACACAGATTTGGTATTGGGAAGCTGAATATGATTTCTTTTTATTGTATTACTTACAGCACAATGAAAGAGATCTGTGAAATTGTTCCTCCACAAAAAGGCCATGATAAGTTAAATGTATGAGTCTACTTAATGGTGAAAGATAGAAGTTTAAAAGCTAATTATTATTGGTGCTGTGAAAGCAGAAAATCGCTTAATTGCAATGGTCGAGCAATAACCAGACTTTCAAATGGATAGCATATAATTACAAAATTTGTAGACCACAACTACTCTCCCAATACAAGTGCAGCAAGTGTTTCAAAGATCACAGAAGTGAAAACACAGGTGAAAAACACAAGAAATATCCCCTGCTAAATGATTCACTTGTGTATGACTCCTGCCCTTTCACACATAGTGCCAATTTGCTATGCTATGTATTTTAACTTTGCATCATTTCCAATACTGGAGGTATAAATTATTGTGTCAAAACCTTTAGAGAGTTCTAATTCATTTTATGCTTTTTTTTGGCAAATTTGAGTCCACAAAAATGTATTGTCACAACATTGAGTTTGTGTATAAGCATCGTGTGTGTATATAAAAACATTGAAATTTCCTCAATAAATGAAGAGCAGTCCTTTTTGTATATATACATTTGTGAAAAATAAAATTTCTCAAGATCTTGGCTCTTTGGATGACTGCATATGCCATGCTGACCTATCTTGATTTTTGGTCGATCTTGTCAAAATACTTAGTTTATCCATTGTGGTATTCAAATGACCAAAATTATAAAGCTGGGTGTACGCAATTACCAAGCATAGTGCCATACATTTATACAATTTTGCTTTTTGACTTAGTTCTTTATGAATACAGTTTATCTGTCCATAACAATTATATTGTGAAACTATCATTAGAATACCTGAGTATATGTTTGCAAAAATATGTATGTTATTATTACATATTTTACTGTGTAAAGTGGCCTATGAGGTGTTCTGTCATGTTTTTGTATGTATCTCAAATAAATCCCTTTTTAAATGTCTTTCAAAGAATTTTTAAAATTGTTTTTTCCAGAATTATATTATGAGATTTTGATCTTTTGGGATTGTGATTTTAGGGATTTTGATTTTTTGGGATTTCAACATTCAGGATTATGGCCCACACCCCCAAAAAGTAAATATATAAATACATATGTATATATATTTTTGTGTTTTTGTGTATCTTGAATGTGCTTTTTGAGCTTTTTCTTACATTTGGGGCATAAGGGAATTTGACAGTTTTTTTACAATGTGTCTTAATGTTTTCTGAATTATTTCTGTTATTATTTGTTAAATTTTACAAATCTCTCCTATTTTCTCTGACAAAATATTTAATTATTAAACCTGTTTATTTTTTAAAGATATGTAACTGCTTTTGTTTGCAAACATTTAGCATTCCTAAATGTGTGACATTATTTTCTGTACCAATTTGTTGATTGAACTGGTATGAGAGAATAGGTTGTGATTAGATGTTGTTATCTCATTACTATGTATGACTCTTTCTTTCTCTTTTTTCTTCAATTTTGTCTATACATCTGAAAGTAAACTTGTGTCATATTTAAATTTTTCTTCTTCTTGTCTAATTGTTAGATACAATTGAACTTCTGTCCTGTTTGATTCCATCCTGTGGGCCACAATAAAAGCTTTATAATATATTTGAAGAAAGTTTGAATAAAATGTTCTATGGTATTTTTAAGGTAATGAATGAGTTAAAATATCTGAACAAGCAAACCCAGGGCAGAAAGCCTTCTTAGTGTTTATCAAGAATAATTTGCATATTCAAATTATACAAGATGAAGCATTTCTAACACTTAAACGTACATATACATTTTCCACTTTATGTTCAATGGATTGAAATATTCAATGGATTCATTATACAAAATAGTATGTACATCTTTTCTATGGGTGTTTAAGAGTACTAAGCAATATGTGAAACAATTATGCTAATATATGCACTAATATATTTAGAGTAATTAAATGCTGTAGAAAAGAAAAGAGACCTTCTGGTGTATGTTCATTCATTAGGTTTGCATTGATAGATGATTAAAGTCTAGTTTCTTTTTTTTCTTACAGCACTAATATATTGTATGTGGCTTACATCTAATTGAGGAAAGTATTTTAAAACAGAATTTGAATAATTTAAAGTTTGTAGAATGCTTTTGTGCAAGACTAAGCTAAGCTATTAAATAGTGTATCCCAAGATTTTAGTTCAGTAAATGTCTGCAAGAGAGATGTTATTTGGTACATGATATGTTTACACTTTATTTATAAATACTTATTTGGTTTATTGTCAAATCTACACTGAATTTCATAAAATTTTTATTTATCCAAAGCCCACAGTAGCATAAATATAAGATTATTATTTTGTATCATCGTATATTGCATAGGGTTCCAGAGTCAGACATACCTAGAATCCAACTCCATCTCTTCTCCAGATATTATACTAACAACCTGACAGAAAATTACCTAACCATTTTGAGGGCCAGTTTCTACATTTAGAGAAGAGGGATAGATAATAGAGTTCTTGGGAGAATTGAGGGCAATTAGTAACATAATGTTTGTAAACACAATGTCTTGCCTATAGTAGGCTACAGTTAGCACTAGCTACCATTCCTACTATGAGAAAGAAATGATGAATAGGCTGATACGAAATAAATACTTATTACAAATGCCTAAAAATGTCTAGAGTTATATATAATTTATATTTGCATTCGTAATGATTAGCCTGAAAATCTAAAATATAGGATAGTACTTTTTGAATCATTTGTCAGATTAATTTATATTCATTAAAACTTACTGTCCTCATACACTTTTCTAAGTCATAATTTTCAGAAAATATGTATGAAATGATTGCTATCAATGGCACACATTGATATCAGAGTGGCTGATATGATTTAGTCAAAAAAACAACTAAAACAATTGTGCTCAGTAAATGACTTAATGTCTCCATTTTCTTTCCTGAAAAATGAAGAAAACAATACATGCTGTATTAGGCAGGCTTCATTTCAGCTGCCCATAACAGAATCCCAACTCAAAGCAGTTTAAACAAAGTGATCTAGTAAGGATTTTAAAGGAGTAGACTGAATCAGAAGGAAAAACTATTAGAACTGGTGGTTATCTAACATCCCGAAGGAATGAGACCAAAGACAGAAGGTCACTTAAACTGTTTCTACTCATTTGCTTCATTTTTGCTTTTCTCTCCTTTGTTATGTGTGGTTTCTCCCAAAGAAAGAGAGGATGACAAGCAGCCCAAGGACTGCATGACTGACCCTGAATAATCTCACACTTCTCCCTCTCAGGTGAGAACAACATACCTAGGGAATATATCAGCCTGATTTGGGTTACACGCCCACTGCTGGGTCGAATATTGCATTTACAAAGTGTTTATAATGGCATGTAGGTCCACCCAATATGATCTACAGAGATTATGGTTGTACCACCATTCTCAAACCCCACAGAAGCTCCGTACCATAAGACATGGGATCTGGTATCCCCAGCAGATGCTCCAAGGGGCCAGGTAGCCTGGAAGTATTGTAGGTGGGATTTAACCACCCCAACTATGCTCACCACCCTCTTGAGGGAACTTTCTCTAACAAGAAATAGAAAACAGTAAGGGAGCTGCAGATGGGCAGATACTTTCACTTTGTTCCTGTCTCTGACTGCTCCTAGTTTTCTTTAATTCCTCACCAGAACTATCCTTCATAGACAAATGACCACGACTGTGAAGCGGTGGCTAGCTGGATAACACATCACAGTGTATTTATTCCCATCCTTTCCCAACACACTCAACGTTTTCTTCACTCTTTCTGCCCAATATTTCTCACCGAAGAATTAGCAATTACTCTTTGACTCAGACTGTTTTCTAGGTATGCCAAGCTAAGACAAATATACACTGTATCACTTATTATTTTGTTTATTGCTTGTAATATAAGCTCTGTGAGAGCAGTGTTACTTTTTTTGTTGTTAGTGTTCTCTTTACTTGTGTATCTCCATTGCCTAAAACTTCCTGACGTATGCCAGCTCCTGGAAGAATAATTATTGAATTCAAAATTAATGGACAGCACTAAGGTTACATGACCTAAGGAGTACTATTTTAAAAAGGAGTATAAAAGAGAACTTTTCTGGGATTGAAGCATGACAATGACAGGCATGAAGTGGGTGCTCAATAATTCTTCAATAATATTGGAAAAATAAAATTGATTCCACATTGAATCCTACCCATTTAGTGAGTGGGTACTGTGTGCCACGTGATGCAAATTTCTCAAAGTGTAGTGATGACAAGAAAGGATCCTTGCCTTCAAAAAATATATAGGTCCAGTACGGGAATGCATAACTTTTAAGGTACATTAAGATTTTCCAGAAAAAAAAATACTATAATTATTTACATTTTGCTTGAAATAAAGCAATTGTTACTTATGCAGGTGATTTCCATCCTACTGCTACTTCCATTTCTAAGATAGAGATGATTACCAGGAATGGAAAGTGTACTCCAAAACAAACCACTTTGCTTAGATCACTGGAGTACTTTCCATGTTGAAATCTTACAGCAAGCGAAGATGGAGTAAAAACACAACTCAGCGGGTTTCTTTTCTGTCCTGGTATTTATTTCTCCTTTTCCATCTGGCAACAACAGAAAATAAACAAAGGCAACAGCATCTGTTGCTTCTGCTGCTTTGAATTAAGCTGACTTAGTTTAATCAGTTTGCTCCCATTAAATCCATTGCTGCACCTTCCCAGGTATTAGTCTGACCTTTAGTTTGACACTCCTTTTTGTTGGGTTTACCAGATTTTTTTTATAAAGACATAAAACCCAGAGAGATTGCAATTAAAAAGCCAAAGACGTTTAATAGCCTTTGCTTCAGTTGTTTCTGTGCATATAAGCATAAGGTTTTTAAAATCTAAATTTACATATTAGTGTCTATATTTAAAGCACAAGTAATAAGCCTCTGATATTAAAAACAAGGGATTGCCTAGAGATTTGTTTTAAATGATAGGCTTTTGAAGCTTTAGAAATGGTTGTGGGGTGGTTCTCCTTGATAAGGAGATGGGATGTAAGAGAGATTACTAAATGATTTTGAGTTTCGGAAATGCACTGGTTTTTATGCAGGTCTTGATATGCTTGAGCACACAAATACATTCCATAAATCTAAGTTCCCCAGAACTCAAGGGTAATGCATTTCCTCTTGAATTCCTGTCCTGATCAGCAAAACACACACAGACACACACACACACACACACACACACGCCTCTTAAAAAGCAGCCCCAGCACGGAGAAAGGTGTAATTCCTAGCACATCAATCTAAAGAAGAGAGAATCAGAGCAATTTCTTCTCATAAAATTGTCCCTGGGTACTTGAAATCTGTTTGCATGATTGTAAAGCAGCATTATAGCTATAAAATGTTTAGAAAGTTTGTTCTTTCTTTTGAACTACTTAATTAGAATTGAGCTTGATATGAAAGGTGTTATGCAATTAAACTTGCTGACCATATTAACATTTAAATGAGAAGAAGCAACATCAAGATATTCGAGTAAGAAGTTCAGGAGAATAGTCCATCAAGGCTCTGACAAAGAAAGAGCATTTAGGATCTATACTTACAAGGTTCATATGCTAATTATCAGTTTCACTGACAAAAATATAGTTAGTAAACACTGCCCCCAAAAATGTTCTCAATCTTAACCCTCAGTTCCAACAACTTCAAATTCAAACAGTATGTTTTGATCGTTAATGAACATAAAGTTTACCAAGTTAAAGGTTAAAACATAGTACTGTTACATCTACTCATTTTCAGTAAATAGGCAGTATTTTTTTTAAACCAACATTCTGTTACTTGCTACTGTTTTTTATAGCAACGAACAGTTGTGTTTTGCTTAAACAACAGTTGTGAAATGTCTTGTGCTGATACTTGGTAAAAATGGAAATATCAACATCGTTTATGTAGGGTTTTCAAGCCATAAATCAAAGGTATGTTCTGTTCTGCAGTCTACCTATTAAGTATGAATGGGCTTTTCTGATTGGTGTGACATTTTACTTGACAGTGTCAAATAACAGACAATAATACCCATTTTAAACTAAAACAGAATGAAATGTTCATCATTTTTGTCAAATACAGAACAAATGATCCTTGTGAGAATAAAGCACTTTGCTACTCTTCAAATCGTCCAATATTCAAGAGTGCATTTACCACCAATCATTAAAGTAATTTTGTTATGAGTGATTTTTTTTGTGTACTAGTGATTTTTTTAGACTTGTTAAGAATGTGAAGTATTTTATTCTTCAAATTGAAACTTGGTCATAAATCAACATCACTGAATGTTTTTAAAAATTTAACTTGCCTTCAGAATTCTTTCCTTAATTCTGAATTTCTTCCCTTTTATAGACTCATGGAATAGTAGAGAACTAAAATTTCTTGAGTGCCTACTATGTGGCAGGCATTTCATACACATTGTCTAATGTAATTCTTATAATAACCCTGCTATGTTGTTAATCCCATCAAATAGGTGAGGAAATGTAGCCTGAGATGAAGGAACTTGGGAATACTATATGTGACCTGCCTGCTGCCTTATTCTAGGCATGTAGGGAGCACAGCCTATATATTATTTATTGTTGTCTTCCAGGGACAAACATTAATTCTGCTGCCCAGGAATGAGTACCTGATGTGGCTGAGAACTCAGACTCACGTAGGTCTGTGATGGAAGAATGCTTCCCAACTGTGTGTGTGTGTGTGCCTGTGTGTGTTTGCTTCTGTGTATGTTTTGTCCAGTCATGCAACCACTCTCAGCCAGTATAAAATGGGAATAATAAATCCATCTTGAGATTATTGTAAGGTGAGCATGTTGTGCATGTCTGTCACAAATTAAACACGCCACAAATAGTATTCATTTTCTTACGGTGTTCCATATTTATTTGTTGAACTCTACTGAGGAAGATATAAAAACACCTTTGATTTTCATGCACAATGAAACAAAGGGAAAGATTTTTGAATAATAAAAAATAATATCCTAACTGCTAGGTTAGTGAAGCCTTGTGCCAAAAAACTGCAGCTTTTTATGAAACTGGAAAAAAAGTCTTGAAAATAGCCTATTTTCCTCAGTTTGGGGATATTCGTTTCCACTTAGAGTACAGTAGCAAATAAGGTTTGATGTGGGAAAATAAAAAAAAGGGCAGATGAGCATATTCTTTCATTTTTATAATTCTATGTATTAAAAAATTTTTCTAGGTTCTTTAAATAGAAATATTTAAATTGGTATATTTTAATACATATGAATAATTTACCAGAAATGGGGACAAATCTGACAAAAATAGGATTTTCTTAAGTGTGTATACAAGAAAGATGTATTTGTAAGAAATCATTTCTATGGCTTCTGAGTCTGAGTGTTAATTAGCAGATTTTTACTCTTTAGACTGGGAATCATACTTCTGTCTAATTTCCTACTGAATTTGATAATTAATTACATTTGCTCTTTGCTTCATTAATTCCCTGAAAACAAATCACAGTTTTTGTGTCTTTTGTCTATCTCAATTTTATAGTTTTCACTTTCTTGAAAAGTAAATAGATCATCTTTTGGAGAATTATATCTATTCCAAAATTTCATTTTAAATAAAATTATAAGTTCTACTTAATATTTCTTCATATATTAGAAAGATATATAAAATAATTTGTAGAACATATAAGATAGAAATGTGAATAGTAATTTAATAAATATTAACACATTCAATCAAAGATAATGATAAGAATGCTGGAAGTAACTCTATTTAATAAAGAATACGATGAAATATTTTGAGCAGCAGAATCTCTTTATAATTTCTCTTTTGGAATCTTCCTGCTCTTTACTTTACTTGGAAGTAAAAGACTAATAAGTATGCAAAGTGATTGTCAGAGATGTTATTTGAAAATGGAACATAACATTTATATGACAATTAATGTACATTTAATTTCAAAATTTTCTGTATCAATAATAACATGCACTGAGAATTGATGTGACTCTTTGGGAACTCTGAGGCAATATAAGGATCATGCTTAAGGGTATTTTTGTTGTTCACATTTTTTAAAATTGGTTATGACTTGTATGGAGTTCCCAGAATACCTGATTCATCTTTATGTCCTATTTCACAACCATTCTGAATGAATAAACAGAGATTTAATATACTTTCAATGTTTTTGTGTATTTTCTCTTCCTCCCTCTTGGAAGAATGAGGCAATTTCCATAAAATGGGCTAGTCAAATTCCTATGAGGCTACATTAATACTCACTTAAAATATAAAAAACTACTTAAGCAGCTTTTAGATAAATACCAGATTTGGTTTATTCGAGTGATCCGAGGAGCAGGGAAAGTGACAGAGAGAAAGAACAAATATCAATTAAGAGTAGAATGGTGGGAGGGGCAAAAACCTACCTAACGGGTACCACGAACACTATTTGGGTGATGTGCACACTTATAGCCATGACTCAAGCGTTAAAAAAGTGATTCATGTAACCAAAAACATTTGTACCCCCTTAATATTTTGATATAAAAAAGCAATGAAAAACAAAAGGGTAGGATGGTAGCAAAGCCAATTTAATTGAAAAGAAGCAGGAAGCATATTTTTTCCAGAAGATTTTGATTTTGTAATTTTAAATTATTAACTATAAAAAATTCAAACATACACAAGAGTGTAATGAACCCCTAGACCCATCACCTAGACGAAACAGCTATCCAGATTTTGTGAACTCACCCTTGCCTCGTTCATTCCTTTTTGATATAGTTGTTCAAGTGTTCTAAAGCAACTCCAAGAGCACGGATCTTTTCACCCATACGTCTTAGGATGCATATATCTCCAAAACCCGTGGACAATTTTTTACACACACACAAGGCCAGTTTTTATACTGAACAAAATTTATGATACTTCCTTACTATCATCTAATATCTAGCCACATTTAAAAACGCTTATGCCAACCAGAATCCAAAACAAGTCTTTAAAATTGCATTTTGTTTTTATGCCTCTTGTCTGTTTTACTCCACAGTCCTCCCTTTTTTATGTCATTAACTTGTTGAAGAATTTGCATCAAGAGCACTGTAGGACGTCCTACCCCAGCAGGGGTGGGGAACCTGCGACCTTGGGGCCAAATGTGGCCTTCTGGATCCTTGAGTGCAGCCTTTTGGCTAAATCCAAATTTTAAAGAACAAATCTTTTTAATGAAGGGATTTGTTCTGTGAACTTTGAATTCGGTGGAGGGGCTGCACTTGGGGATCTGGAGGGCCACACGTGGCCTTGAAGCTGTAGGTTCCCCATATTATTTTACATCACGCAGCTTATACTAATCGCATAGGTCCACTTTTAGTTATGCTAAGATTGAATAGTAGTTCAGACCATTACATCCTGAACCCTCATTGTAAAGTTTCCCATTGATAATTTTTCTACTGGTTTTATTCAAAACAGTTATTTCACATTGAATAGCTGAAAATTTTCCTTCTGTAAATAATAAATTTATACTTAAATTGATCTATTTAGTTATCCTGAAATATAGTTTGCAAAGAAAATGCAGGATAAATGCTGACTTCTTTTCTTTGTCCTTTTTTCCCTTTATCTCCTTTATGAGTATCATTTTGAAATCAGAGGTTTCTGTATTTCAGTATGGGTCAATCCATTGTAGCTATTATTCTTTCCAATGATCATATCATTCCATATCTGGCCACTGGAAGCTTGTTCTTGTGGGCTCTTTTTCATTTTTATTTTATTATTTTTTCAGTTTTACTGAGTTATAGTTAACATTTAGCAAACTACACATATTGAAAATGCACAATTGGATAATTTTCAACACATCTGAATACTTATGATCATAACCACAATCAAGAGAATGAACATAATCATCATCCAGCAAAATTTCCTTGTGCCTATATAATCTTTCCTGCCAGACTCTTGCCACGAGATCTGTCCCTACTCTCTTCCCCTTCACCAGGCAACTGCTGATCTGTTTTCTATCACTATGGTTTTGCCATTCAGAGAATTTTATGTAAGTGGACTACACAATACATAGTCTTTTGTGTTTGACTTCTGTCACTTGGCATGATGATTTTGAGATGGATTCATGTTGTTATGTGTATTAATATTTCTTACTGCTGAGTAAATATTCCATAAGAAGGATATATCACATTTCTTTATCCATTCACCAGCAGATGAACATTTGAATTGTTTTCAGTATGTGGCTACTACAAATAAAGCTGCAAAAAACATTTGTGAACAGAATTTTGTGCGGACATATGCTTTCATTTCTTTTGGGCAAATACATAGAAGTGGAATTGCTAACTTATATGGTTTAATTTTTTCAAAAACTGCCAAAGTGTTTTACAAAGTGATTGTACTGTTTTAAATTCCCACCAGGCTACATAGAAGGACTATGGTTCCTCAACTTTCAGACATTTGAATAGGTATGTGCTTGACTATTGCTTTTGATCATTTTTCGTGTATGCTATTGTATATCTTTTTGAAGAAGTGTCTGTTCAAATCTTGAGCCAATTTTTTAATTGTCTTGTTGGTTTGCTTATTATCGTGCTTTGAGAATTCTTTATATTTTGGATACAAGAACTTTATCAGATGTATGCATTGCAAATATTTTCTCCTAATCTGTGGCTAGTGTTTTCTTTCTCTTAAAAGTATCTTTCTAAGAGAAAAAGAGAGTTTTTCATTTTGGCAAATTTCAGTTGATTAATTTGTTCTCTTATAGATCATGTTTTTGATAGTGTATCAAATAAATATTTCATAACCCAAAATGACAGAGTTTTTCTCCTATGTTTTCCTTTAGGAGTTTTATGATTTTTAACTTTTACATTTAAGTCTATTATCCGTTTTAAATTAATATTTTGTATATGATACCTATAGATTTAAGGGTTTTTTTTTTGCATATGGATATTTACTTTCCAGTATCATTTGTCTTGTTGAAAATCAGTTACGAATATGTGTGTAGATCTCTTTCTGGACTCTGTTTTGTTCTAATTTCCTACCTATCTATCTTTATACCAATACAACACTATCTTGATTACAGTAGTTTTATTATGAGTTTTGAAATCAGGAAGTGTTAGTTTTCCAATTTTTTTCTTCTTTTCCAATATTGTTTTGGCTGTTCTAGGTCCTTTGAATTTTTATATATGTTGTAAAATCAGTTTGTCACTTTTTATTTTTAAAAGATCCTGTAGGAATTTTGATTGGGATTGCACCAAATCTATAGATCAATTCAGGTTAAACTGACATTTTAATGATATTGTCTTCTTAATCATGAACATGATATGATTTTTTTTTCATTTATTTAGGTTTAGTTTAAATTCTCTCAGCAATGTTTTGTATATATCAGTGTACAGGATTTTTTACATCTTTTGTTAGATCCTTATTTCATATTTTTGATACTATTGTAAATAGTATTTTTAATTTAAATTTCTGATTCTTGTTAGAATAAGAATAAAATTTATTTTAGTATATTGATTTTCTATCCTGCAAAATTGCTTAACTCATCTACTCATTCTAGTTGCTTTTATAGAGCCCATCAGCCTTTCTACATTACCTAGAAGATGATCTTAATGTTTATGAATAATGATACTTTTACTCTTTCTTTCCATTCTGGATGCTTTTGTTTCCCTTATTGCACTAACTGGAACCTCTAGTACAACATTGAATCGAAGTTGTGAGGACAACCTTGTTCCTGATCTTTTGAAGAGAATATTCAGTTTTTCACCATTAAGTTATTACATGATGTTAGTACTATCTTTTGTAGATACTTTTTATCAGGTTTAGGAAGTTCCCTTGTATTCCTAGTTTGCTGAGAGTTTTTTTTTTTTTTAAATCAGGAATGTATATTGGATACTGTCAAATTCCTTCTCTGCAAATATTAATGTAGTGTATATTTTTGCAAATAAAACCAATGTGTATATGTGTAAATATATTTCTTTATCTACTAATCTGTATCTTGCATTTTTCACTTAACCATATATTTCATATGACAGAAATCTCATTGCTTTTTAAAACTGCATGTTGTTTAATATATGATTATACTTATAACTTATTCAGGTTCTTATTGAAGGATTTATGGATTGTTTTTAATTTTTGTTATCACTAGTAATGCCACTATGAGCAACATTTTGCATAATCGTTTTACATTGCCAGAGTAGAAGAATATATTTTTCCCCACATGCACAGTAGAGTATGCTATGAAAATTTGGAGTTTTGCCATTATGATAGGTTAGGTATAATATCTAGTTTTTGTTTTAATTTATATATAATATATATCTTATTTTGAGTGAGGTATACCTTTTTATGCATTTAAATTAATTTTACATTTTTATTTAAAATTCTTTGAATTGTTTTCTCAGATCTGTAGCTCATTAAGATTTCATTCTTTCATTCTCAAGTTGTAGAAGCTCTTTAAAATTGGAATACTATCATTTTGTCAGTGATATAAATTGTAAATATGTTTCCCAGTTTGTTATTTTCATTTCTTTTTTACTTTGTTTATGATGTCTTTTGCTCTACAAATGATTTTATCTTTTTTCCCCTTTCTTTGCCTCTGTATTCCAAATGACATTTAATAGGAGTACTTTCCTTGATCTAGATAAAAAGAATGCATCCTTCTTTTCTTTATAGGTCCTTGTATTATTATTATTATTGCTATCACTATTATTATTTTTACATTTATGCCTTTTATTCCTTTGAAATTTGTCCTTGTGGATGTATGATATATCTTTAGCTACTTCTTTTATTGCTCACCTGAGAATTAAAAGCGGACTCCTAAGGGTTTGTATTTGTAGCAGCCTATATATAACCCCTAAGAAATGACCAGCCTCTACTCTGGGTTTACATTTCTATCCTATTATAATTCTTGTAAAGAAAAAATATAGTTGTTGCACAAGAATCTTCAAAATATTGTAAACAAAAGAAAACCAAAAAACCTTCTTCTCAATTTCATTTGACTTTTCAATTTTGTGGGTAAAATACACTTGAGGTCCTTTGGTAGGTATATATACCTGTAGAAGGTCATAGGTCATGTTTTCCCCACTAGATCTAATAGCCATTCAAGAAATCTAAGGAAGCCTCCAGTTCCTTTAAGATTTAAAATAAATCTTGCCAATGTAATAAGGGGTCCAGTTATGATTGCTTGATGTTATTTTGAACTCCTCATTATACTGAGTATTCTGAATCATTTGTGGACACATTAAAATAAAATTCTGCATTTGTGGTTCTCCTGATAACCTAGGAAAGTAAAATGTGAATTTCTTTATGCTATCACAATAGTACAAGATTTTAAAAACAAAATATTAAGCCCTCTGCCTTGCTTTGTCTATCTTTAAAAGCACTTCTGGTGTACCCTGCAATGTCAATTGTCAATAGACTAATTAAAACACAGTCACACATTCTTTTTCCCAGTGTTTAGATTGTACAGGTTGACATAATGGCACAAAAACTTTAACTTCAAAATTTATTTTTATATTGCTGAGAAATAATGATACTGTACTCTCCATTCTATCCAAGCAATTTAGCAATTTTCTAAGCAGCACTCAAGCTGGCGGGAGGGAGGTGGTAATTTTTCTGGGAAGTGTTTCTTTTCTGTTTCAAATTCAAGTGAATTAGCCCCTATTGAACTTTTTGGAGAGAGAAATTAAGAAAAAAATAATTGCACTAGAATGGATATGCCCATTTGACTTTTGCCTCTTTCAAAATAAAATGGCTCTGTGGAAGTGATATTACTGGCATGTTGTTTGATAGAATAAATAAATAAAAGATGAAGTCAAATAAAATCTGAAATAACAAAAGGGGCCAAGTAATGCACAAAAGAGGTAAATTTGATGTTAGTTTACTTTATCTGAGCCCTATTATTGGTGCCTTTAGAGAAACTATATGCTAATGTTTGCATGAAGTTATATTTAGTTTTTTTGTGTGTATTGTTCATGCTTAAAAAACAAGTAAAAGCTGCAGAATACATGCATATCTTTTAAGTATAAATAGACTATACAAAATTTTAAAATTATCTTAAGGTAATATTTTAATCATAGATTTGTATATCATTTTCAATATGTCCAAAACTAGATTTAATTCACAATTTGCTCTTCTAATTCTAACTATATCTATCATAACAACCTATCATTCACATAATGTATTGTAAGAAATGTTAAAGAAATACTTGACATTTTACTCTTTCTGATACCCACCATCTAATCAATACCTAGGCCTTCCTAAATATCACTTGATTCAGTCTCTGGACTGCCTTACTTCAGGCAATTATAATTTCTTACTCAAACCCTTGAGAAAACTACCTACCTATATTCATATCCAGATATCCAGACAACCCTTATATAATCTGTCATCCACTAAAGGACCACCATCTTTATTCTATTAAAACACACACACACAGATTTCATCGTAACATTTTATCACATTTTTCAGATCAAGCATCTTCAATCACACACCGTAGTCTGAAATAACCCAGCCGTAGGGAGTTGACTTGCTCAGGGCTTTTTGGGCACTGCTCCAGGCCATAGTCCTCAAATTTGGCTCAGAATAAACCTCTTTAAATTATTTTACAGAGTTTGGCTTCTTTTCTGTTGATAAGATCCACTAAAGTTAATAACAGTAAAATGAAAAACTGAATACATAAGTGTATATAACACGTTTTAGAAGTATAGTTGTGTTTGAGGTGGAAAATAGAGTAATGACTTAAAAGAAGACCAAAGGACAACTTACCTTTTTCTCTTTTTTGTTCTTTCTTTTTCTCTCCTTTCTTTTCTCTCTCTTTTTCCTTCTTACTTTCTTCCTTTCTGTATTGGGCAGACTTAACTTGTATTGAAGTCTGACTTGAAGCCATTTAAATGGATACACAAAAATAAATGGATAACTGATGAAGCAATGTCACAAAGGTAACCTTCCTCTGAGAATAAAGAAAAACACACGGCTAGGTGAAGACTCAGCCATGAATGACAGGCAGCCACAGACAAGAGGATTCTGGAAAGGTACAGAGGCAAAGGCAAAACTCTATGATTTTCTGTATCTTTCACCCCTGCAGAACGTAACTGATAAAGCATTAAGAATTCCAGATTACCAAAGAATAGGCCTCTGTTTATTATTACTAGGTAAAATTTAGACTATTTTTAAGAGAATGTAGTTTTATTATTTTATTTCCCTGTGTGTAGCAGCCCTGCATAACTAGAAAGTTCACTCACTGAAGTAACAGAGGTGTGAACCACAAAGCAAATTACCAAATTTCACTGATTCTCTGACTCTTATTGGGAAAAAATGAATGAGAGAGTCAGACGGTCCAAACGCATGGAAAGAGGAGATTGGTGTTATCGAAAGCTCGGCACTTGTCCTCGAGGCCACATCAGAAGAAGAACAGGTGGTTTGATGAGAAGGAAAGAGAAGTTTATTACTTTGCCAACAAAGGAGGAAAATGGTAGACTCTCATCTCAAAAAATCCAAATTTCCTGAACATAAGCAAAAATACAGAGCTTTTGAAAGGAGGGTCCTCAGTTCTGGGCTATGGTGGTTAACTATTCCAATCATCCTATCTTTGCCAGAGACAAAGCTTGTGATCTCCACCCACCTGGGAGGCCAGTGCCCAGGCTTGGGATAGCTGAACTATCTCCTGTAACACAACAAAAGACATTCCCCAGACTCCTCCTGACCACCTGCCTGAGGCAGGGATGCAGGCTTCCATTCCCAAAAAGAGTGGGGGCAGTTTTGAAGAGACAGAGAACATTGTTTTGCAATTTTCTTTTTCAGGACATTCCCTCTGTTACATATCCCCACCCTCAATTTTATGCTTCCGTATCTATGGAAGGAGGGGCGACTACTCTGTGACATTGGCAGATAATAAAACTTTAAAAATAGATGAGTAAATAAATCCAGGTTAAGGGTTTTAGAATTATAGTGGGCAGGGTTCATGATGGCTGGGTTACAGTTTGGTTTTATACATTTCACAGAGACAGGAATTACAGGTAAAGTCATAAATCAATACATGGAAGGCATACATTGGTTTGGCCTGAAAAGGTGGGACATCTCAAAGGGGGGGGGGTTTACAGGTTATAGATGGGTTTAAAGACTCTTTGACTTGTAACTAGTTAAAGAAATGAGGCTTTGTCTAAAGGCTCAGAATGTTTTAAGCTAAGATAAGGAAGTCTGTTAATCAGAGAATTGCTACCTGCCATATATTTGTTGTGTAAATTAAGAACCTTCAGGTCTGTCTTGTATAGCCTTAGGCCTGTTAATGAGTTACAAAGGATATCTATAAGAAGGGAGGGGGGCATTATGAGGCATGTCTGACCTCCCTTCTCATTGCCAGCAACTCAGTCTTATGGTATCCCGTTGTCCAGGAGGGAGTCCATTCAGTCAGCCAGTTGGGGGGAGGAACCTTAAGATTTTTAGTTCACAATATAATTGTAGGGGCCAAGGGAAAATTTCCCCTTCATTATCTGAAGGTTTACTAAAAATCAACTGACAAAAGGCAAATTAATAGGAGGAAGGCACAGAAAACAGAAAATTTACTAATGCACACATGTGTGCAGAAGTGTCATACAAAATATGAAAACTCAATGAAAGGGCCAAATGATTGATGCTTTTATACTATCTTGAGGGTATAGAAAGAATAGGGGCTTGGAGCATGACAAGACAGGTTATAGGAAGGAGAAAGAAATACATGAGGCAAAGGCAGTCTTGTTGTGTAGATGAAACCTCACAGGTAGCAGCTCTGGGAAAGTATAGGTGGTAATCTATGTTGAAAGTTCTCTGTCAGACTTTCAAAGGTGTAAGACTCTCAGTTAATCTTTCCTAGATCCAGAGTTGATTGGGGCCTCAGGGAAAACCTGGCTATTTATTTCCCCAGTGTAGATTTTCTCTGCAGATGCAATTCTCCTCCACAAAAGGCGGGTTTACAGAGCTATTCCTGTCTGTAGGTCCTCTGAATAGCCATCTTGAAAGATGCCAAACAAATATATTTTGGGGTGAACTATTTATGGTTTCTTTTAGCACCCTATTTGAAATTTTATTTTTAGAAAGCTTCATATATTAAACTAGGATTGGTAGCTATGGAGATTTGGGTTAGAAGTTTGAGAGAAGAGATAGGAAAAGGGGAGAAAAACTGATTGGGATAACCAGAAAAGAACAAATTTAAGTATGTCATCCCATATCTTCTTGAATCAATCTCTTAGTCCTGAGAATAGATCAGTTCAGTTAAACACTGTGTCTCACTCCAGGAGGTGGCATTACAGATGGGCTCTCAGACATATGCTGCCTCTGTGTATGATGCTGACAAACAGATCTCTAGTAAGAGGCATTTCTATGAAAAGAGAAGAAAACAGAGGTTAATGTCTGCAGTAGTCTATAAACAAGATTTTCTAGAGTTTGGAGGGCGGTCACTTGCAAATATTACTGCTAATCTGACAGAATTTTTCTGGTTTATAGTTTGTATATACAAAGTTTGTCTGAATATAAGCTATTGCAGTGATTTTTCTTCAAGGTCAAGATGACTAGCTTCAGCTTGGAGGGCCTTAGGAAAAAGGAAGTTTTAACTTCTAGTGATTACAAGTCAGAGAGGTGGTAGAAAAAATTGGAAACATTAGTCTGGAGAGTTGCAACCACATATTGGAGGAAACTAAAAATTCAGGATTCAGTCCAGATAATAAAAAAACTCAAAAACAAATGGACAATGCTAGAATCCAATAACAGGTACACTATAGTTTTCTTGTGAAACATAATTTTTCTCTTGCTAGTCCTCCCCATATTTACCAAAGATAATTATGTTAAGACCAATTTATTTGTTAAATAAATTTAGTTTCATTGACTTGGCCTGATTATTTCAATAAAGTGCTTATTATTAGGCTCTTTTAAAGTTGGCTTTGCTAGAATTTTTTCATAAGGAAAAAATTACAGGTGTCTGTAATACCTGTACAACTTGGGTGGATGTCTCTTTTCTCAAGGTCCCCCAAATATCCTGAAGTTTTTGGGCCTGTGAGAAAGTGACATTCTTTATTTACAACAAGGACAGGAACCTTGTAAAAGAACCATGTATGCAACGTACCAGGCTAGTCTTTCTTCAATCTATTGGTTTTATAAAGTCAACTTCAATCCCTCAGCAGTCTGGTCACATTTGAAAATATGACATTCCAGTCAAGCTGTAGTAAAATAACCAATGTCTCCAATTGCAACCTGTTATAAAAGAAAACAAAAAACAAATTCTTATTGAACTAATGTGAATACCTATATTGCCATAAAATAAGAATACTAAAAAAATAGTTTCTGAATTCTGGGGAAAACAGGTAGAGAGAAAGATAAATGTTCAATTTTGTTTATCAAAAGTACACTTTAACAAATTGCTGTAAAGCTACAGATAGCTTAAAAGAAAAGAAAATTTTCTTGAATCTGTAAAACAAAACTTAAAAAGAATCAATGTTTTAAACAAAAAATGTCATAAAAAATTATTTCAGTCCATCATCAACTCAGTCCCATGTAATTAATCCTTGTTCTGCTTGATATTAGATTAGCAATTATATGAGTCCTTTTTTTAATTAGAATTCTGGAAATTTTTACCCAATCCAATGTATTTGTCAGAGTCTTTTCCATCCTTTACATATAACTTGTTTAAGACACAACACTTTAGGATTTGAAAAAAGCTTTTAAAAAAAATTAGAATAAAGCAATTTACTGTGGACAAGACTTAAAATGGCCACTGTTAAAGATCTGAAAAGAGTTAATAAAGATGAAATTGACAATGAAATTTGGTTATTTTCTGTGGCCTACACCAATTTTACATCATATCCATACTTATGACTGATAAAATATAGAAAGACATATCATATTTTTATGAATCCCATACAATTTGGAACATATTAATAGCAAAACCATATGAATAAATCTAATAAAGACAGCTTGAAGTACACATAACCTGGTTTTCTCTTTTTTTGCAATTTTCTCAAAAATTGAACAAAATTTTTTATTATCTTATTAATACTACACAAAATGTTGTTTAAAAGAGAAAACCTAATGTTGCTTTTTATTAGTGTGTTATTAATACTAAAGCTAATTTTAATAAAACCTTATACACAGATCAATTCAATCTCGATCAGCTTTGACCACACAAGCTAAATTTTCCATAAGCCTTTTATAAACTCTTACAAACCTTTTTCTATTTTCTTTTTGTTTCCCTCACTTTTATACCTGTTTAGTTTCATCAATATCATTCTTTTTCTGTTTCTTTAAATTGAAATAACCTTTAAATAACTTCTAATCAAGACAAAATAATTGTTTCTTTAACAAAAAACACATCTTTATGTCTTCTTCATAACATTTCTAACTAAAAACACATCCTATCATCCTTATATACTCTGCATATATAATTGTTTCTCTTCCATCTAGTGGTTTTAATCATAGGTATTAATTACAATTATAACTCTTAGGCACTCTAATTTCTAGTGAAAAACCCAGGAAGCAAGCAATTTTAATTATTATGTACCAGGTGCAGAGCCCAGGACAGAGGACAGAGCTATGAAGAAGTCAAGAGAATCCAACTCCTTCTAGCATGGCCAGGAGGCAGAGCTAGACCAGGGAGGATGGGGCCATATTGGGCTTGACTTTACCCTACAACTGGTGACCCGGGATTTGTGGGCACACATATGTCCCCAGGCCTCACCATGGCCACTTTTCTAGACCTCAGGACACAAAGGTTCAAAACCCAAAGACATAAGCTCACAAATCAAGAAAGTATCAAAAATACCACAGAAGCAATAGTTTTATGACTTTCAAACATCTAGCAGAGATAGTATAAATTTGTCTGACCAGTAGACTCAGGCAAAAATGTCTAAAATTCTGAAGACATTTTCATTTTACCAACCATTTTAAAACCAATTTTCTTTACCAAATATATTACTACAGTCACATTAACTTGAAAAGCATCTCGGCTAGTTATTTAACTTATGTGTGCTCATTTATAAGTCAATTTGGTACCATGTAGACAATATATAAACACAGACAAGTACACATGTATACATAAGAATACAGACAAACATAAAGATTTTATAGCTGTGATTTTTAAATTTTAGCCACAAGACAGGTGAAATTCACAAATTTAAAAGTAAAGTTGGATTAAACTGTGCCTCAGTATATAGCACAAGTTAAAGTTTATTTCTCCTACATGGCCAAAGCCCTTACCAAGTTTCAAAAAAAAACAGGATGGTAAATTTATATCTCAAAGCACAGAGAGTGAAGTTGAGCTTTTCAAAGAAGTTTAGGTATATTAGAGGAAGATTAAAAATGGGTGCCAAGGTAACACAAAATCATAAGATTTCACCACAGTATTATATAAGGACATCAATTTTAGTTTTATCTACTTATCTGTAGTTTTCAATTTAGTCTCTGTTTTCCAACTGGACTACTGAGCTCAGAGTGGAGCCCATCAATGAACAAGATCAAAAAACACTTGCAGTTTCCATGACCTAATACTTCTATATGTGAAAAGCAGGTATAACTGGAAGGCAGAGTACCTAGATCCCCCAAAATCAAAGATCCCATTTTTACACTAAATCTTGGGTCCTCTAGAGTGAGGCAAAAGCCCAAAAGGGAAATGTCATGGGTCTGCCTGTGCATGCTCTCACAATGCACCTCACTACAAGGACATTCCCATGAGGCTGGTGGTCAACCCAACACCAATCAGCCCACTTTGTGGTCAGCCCATTCCCCATGGGAGTATTTTATCCCTTACTGTGGCAAGTGTTCCCATAGCCTCCAGGTATCTAAACCACACTTTTCTTATTTAAATGTACAAATAAATGAGTAGCCTCCTGTAGTACTAACTATTCACTGCAACCACTGTTAGCCACCTCTAAAACTGCAGCCCTCACCAGTGACTTGCCAGCCATCACACACTCAAAGGTCAAGTACTCTCTCCTAATCCAAAGCAATCCCTGGTACTCCCAAAAACCAATTAATCAGGGAACTCAATGCAAGAGAAAGCAGAACTTCAGACCTGAGAGAAACCTGCCCACAACTCTTGGGGCTTCATGAAGAATACAGAAGACACCAAACAGGAGGTATGTGGCACCTTTTTCTGTGTTCCTTAAGGGATCTCAGGGCTGCTAGAAGTCCCCTCTAGATCTCTTCATGTGGTATTGAAGGTGGCAAAAAGGAAGGAGGTGTAGAAGTAAATGGGAGGACAAGTCTTAGAAGAGTCAATTTGGGGAGATTTTAAGCTTCCATAAAAGGCCAATGAAGTTTTACATTTTTCTCAGAAAAAGTCATGCCAATGAGAAAAAAAGTGAACAGAGACACAGATCATAGAACTCTTTTTTTTTTTAAAAGGGGTTTCAGTTGACTGAAAAAAAAAATCTCAGGGGAAAAACAGTATCCAAAAGAGAAAAAGCAGAAAGGCCCTTCAAAAAAAAATGTGTGTGTATATATATATGTATACATATATATATATATACACACACACACATGTATCTCCATATAGCCTGAATATCAGCTTTTAATTAAGCCAACTTTTGACCATAGAGCTCTTTAAAAAAATCTTTTAAATATGCAAGCAGCCAGCTTTCCATCCTGGGAGCTGTCAGCCTTTCACTGGAGCCTAGAGAATGGCCTATATGGAGAAGTCTTTCCCCTCTTCCAACTGGGAGGGGTCTTCCTCCTCTACCTCCTCTTGAGATTCCATCAGTGGTGGGAGATACGTCTTTCCCGCCCATTACAGGGAGGAAAACAAGTGGAAAAAAGGTGCTATGACACTCTAAATGCAAGCCAGTTTTAAATCAAAGGTACATCTAAGGAGATGACTCAAAAGAAAAGCAAATAAGTGCACATGACACCAAAATCAAGAATCCCTTCAGGACTTTAACCAAGGTCTCTAAAGAGGGAGTAAAACTGCAACCCTCCCAGGATCCAGACCACTCTCAACAACAGCCCAAAGAAAGGAAAGTTTCACTGCCCACAAGTGGGGTGCAATGTACATTTCTGTCCAGCCATGTTCTCTAGGGTCTCAGCTTCTCAGCAGACTATCTGCACACAAAGGCTCAACAGCCCAAATGCCCCATAGACAAAAGATTAAAAAACCGTCAGTATGATAGGAAATCAAAATCTGTCCATGGGGGTAGAAAGGATTATAAATGAATTGGTACCCCATGTTTCTTTTTCCTTTGAAGTTAAAGAACTTATACTTCCAAGGGACTGGTACCCTGGTGGGAAATTGAACCCAAGACACAGCAATGTACGCATGGATCCTCGGCTACTAGACTACAGGCCTTTTTACGGATTATTCAGAAGATCCAAAGCAGGCAGTTTGAACATACAAACGATTTTACTTTTGTTTTAAATCTGATTTCTGATTTTTAAAAAATTCTTGCTAAAGGAGTTTCTAAGGCTATATACTCCTTTTGTATCTTTTAATAGATACCAATAACATAGCTATTTAAGATAAGAACTGTCTAAAAAGTTTTCTTTTAAATATTGCTAATTTATTTATTTTATCAGTGACTCAAACCAATAAACTTTTCACATGGAAAGTCCCAGAGGTAACTGTCCAGGGTTAGGTTACCCTAGACATAAGTGGTGTTTTTAAAACAGACATAGAAGATGAAGCCCCCCGCCCCTATTCATTCCCAGAAATAGGCCAAGATAGTAAAAGACTCTTGTTTGCACAGAAATTTAAGGATGGTGTTTATGCATATGGTGTCTCCAGAATCCCACAAATTTGTGGGGGGTCATCAGTCACTGACTTGTTAATCTGTGGCACTGGGTAGGCTCTCCTGGGATTGAACTTTCCCAGGACTAACCAGGCAGCACGGACTAAACCACAAAAGCCCCTTATGGATGGGACTTCTAATTAACACAAACTCCCCTGACAGGTAGGCAGGTCTGGAACAACGAGTGTGCTGCTTAATATCTTACATGTCTCAGGATTTCCAATCTTTTCAGACTGGCCACCAAATGCCACCCGAATCACTCGCATAGATGGTGGAGACCAAGAGAGAGTGCTTCCATTTTGTCACAAGTCAAGCTCTCAAGGACATAAAACAAGAGGCAAACCTCACCCAGATTTTATTTCAGGGCCTGTAGTAGCCCTCTTCATGACAGAATTAAAAGGGAAGACAGAGACAAAGGAAAAAATAAAGATTATTTCTGGGAGGAAAAGGATCCGACAATATGAATATTCTTACCAAAATGTATACTAGAGTTGCTATACCTAAGATTAGTCTATTTAAATGTTTTTCTCCCACCAATCTTAAATTTGGAAGAAAAAAAGAGACAAGTAGTGATTTTTACCATTTGCTCAACTGTATTCCACAGAGAGAGACGAGAATTACGACTGGTAAAAATTTCTTACCCTTCTGCCAGCATCTCAGGTCCTGGGTTCCCTTGACTGTGGCTTCCAGAAGAGTACAGAGGTTTTGGTATCCTGATCACAGGTGCCAAAGCCGTGGGGGTCAAGGGAAAACTTCCCTTTTGCCCCTGATGTTTCACTAAAAATCAACTGACAAAAGGAAGATTAATAGCAGTAAAGGCATACAAAATATATTAACATGCATATCTGTGTATGGGAGTCATACAAAATATGAAAACTCAAATAAAAGTCCAGATGGTTGACATTTTTATACCACTTTGAGGTTACAGAAAGAAAAGGGGCTTGGAGCAGGACCAGACAGGCTATATACGTGAGGGAGAAAGAAAGAAAAGCATGGGACAGAGACAGTCTTGTTGTGTAGATGAAAGCTAACAGGTAGCAGTTCTCAGAAAGAATTAGACAGTAATCTGTGGTAAAAGTTTCTCTGTCAGACTTTTAAAGGTGTCAGACTTTCTTAGATCTGGACAAAAGGGATAAGGAATTCTGGGAAAGCCTGGCTGTTTATTTTACCAGTGCAGGTTTTCTCTACAGATATAAATCTCCTCCATACCTGGCAGCTTTTCAGTACTATTTCTGCCCACAGGCCATCTGAATAGCCATCACAAGAGATGTCAAAGAATTATATTATTATATATATATTATAATTATATATTACATATTATAATTTAGGGGGTGAACTGTTTTTGGTTTTTATTAACTGCCACACACACAAAATTCTGCCTGCCAAAATAAAACTATTTATTTAAAACTGAACTGGGGAGCCTGAGAGAAGACTTTTTCTCTCAAATCCCCTAAATTCATTCAAAGTTTCTATTCAAACTTTTAGTGACCCATTAGTTTCTAAATAGTGATTCTGTCCCAGTAGATTCTCTTTTTCCTAAAGCCATGCCTCTGTTGGTCCCCTATATTTCCTTTTGTTTTTGTTTGTGAAAAACCTCATAATTTTATTACACATTCTTCTCTACAATAAGACTTGTGAATCCTTTGGATTTTAAACTTTGATATGTGCAATCAAGCTTTTAGCATTCACAACCTCAATTCTTAAGTCTCTGGTTCTTAAAATTGGGAAACATGGCTTTCAAATTGCTCTTTGCTACAGATTTACAAATGTCTATTGCAACATTGGCTCTCCATTGAATTTCTCTCATTAACACAAGCAATGACCTGCTGGTTGCCAAATCCTATGGATATATTTCGTTTTATTTTATTTGACCTCTTTGGCCTTTGGCAGAGTTAATGGCTCAGTGCTTCAAATTCACTCCTCCCAGGATATCTGGAAGAATGCTTATTCATTCTTGATCGTCCTTCTATCTTTATAGGCCACTTATTCTGGCTTTTTTTCTGATCTGCACATTCAATATTTGTGTCCAAATGCAACTGCATGTACCTTCCTCTTCTAATTTAGATATCCTGCCCATGATTTCAACTGCCATTTGATATGCTGAAAATACTGCTATCTAGATTTCCAGCAAAGACTCCCTTGAGTTCCTATATGGAAGCACAATATATGGTTATTGCTTCTTTGCTTGCTTGTTTCACCCAGGCATTAACAGTACTGTGTTTGATATGATCTAGGTCTGCTACCTGTCCAGTCTCATATTTTTTCCTTCTGTACATTATGTTCAACAACAGCAAACTACTTTAGTTCCCTGAAAATGCAATACTCCCTCTAGCTCTTTCAAGACTTTACACCAATTGCTTCCTCTGTTTAGAATGCCTTTTCCACCACCACTCACCACCAGGCATAAAACTATTTATCTTGTAATGCTTAATTCTAATGCTCCCTCCTCGATGAAACCTTCCCAGACTTCCTAAGTCTGGTATTCCTTTCCATGAGTTCCTTTTCTGTACCTTGCATGTAATCCTTGGTCTGTCAGTCATTAAAATGTATTTTAACTGTTCATTATCATATTTGTTTTTGTAACAAATTGTGAGGAATTTTAGGGCAGCCATAATGCCTACTTTATTTTGATATTTTAAAAACTGAGCACAGTGATCTAAATAAGATAGGTAGTCAATAGATACTGGCCAAATGAATGAATGGTGTTTGATCCAGCCTTGTTTTAGATTTCAGACTAAATGCACATGGGCTCCTTCATATATGTTGTATTCTCTACTTACATGCCATCATTTCATGTAAGTAGAGAATTTATTTTTTCTATTAGTTTGAAGACTCACCCTGGGTATGCTAATGTCTCCAGTTAGTCATTGATTATGTTTAGATGATAAGTAATCCATTGAAAGATTTTTGGTAACAGGTATCTTTGGCATTACTTCTTATCATGGCTGTAATATGCCAGCTTTCAACAAGGGCATAATTAAAAGCTTGCACATACAGGCTTAGTTGACTTGCTCCTAATCTGATCTATGCGCATGTTAGCAAAATTGAGATTTAAAAAAGCACAAAGGAGATATAGTGACAATTTTAATTCTTACAGCTCTCATTACATTTTTAATTTTAAAATTATTTATCTTGATGAGTAAGACTTTACTATTCAAGAATTTGCCTTCTTTTATATAAGAAGATATACATCTTTTCTAAAATAAGTCAGAAAAATTAGGTATAGCTTAACATTAAAAATAGCTGGCTCTGGAACAATATATTTTAAAGTTATATTAGTGTATCTGTGTGCATACATGTATATATCTTTATGTATATACACACATATATACAGATTTTTCTAAGGCATATATATTTAGAAGAGATATTTATAACTTTATAAATAAATGTGTACTATCCAATAAATATTTTACAAATATGAACATAGAAATAGACACATGCTTGTGGAAATGCAGAAATTTTCTTAAGGATTCACTTCAACACTCTTAAAGTCTTAGTAGTTTTCAGGTTAGCATAGTTTTTATTTGATTGTTTCTGTTTGTGGTTTATGCAAAAAATTGATAATTTTTAAAAAGGTCATCTTTGTTTTACAGTAGTTCTGCTGAAATATTCTTATCTTTACTTTTAATCTTTTTTTTTCTTTCCCCCTTGAGACAGAGTCTCCTTCTGTTGCCTGAGCTAGAGTGCCATGGTGTCAGACTAGCTCACAGCAACCTCAAACACCCAGGTTCAAACTATCCTCCTGCCTCAGCCTCCTGAGTAGCTGGGACTATAGGTGTGTGCCACTGCACCCAGCTAATTTTTTCTAATTTTAGTTGAGACAGGGTCTCACTCTTGCTCAGGCTGGTCTCAAACTTCTGAGCTCAAGCGATCCTCCCACCTTGGCCTCCCAGAGTGCTAGGATTATAGGCATGAACCGCCATGCCTGGCTTTACTTTTAATCTTACCTCAGTTTTTATACCTATAACAAACACTAATAAAACTTTAAAAAGATTTCATGAATATTATTAAAATATAAACTTACATATATGGTAACTAGTATACACATTAAGTAAATCAAATAAAAAATTCAAAAGTTATAGCTAAAAATAAAAAAGTAAGATTTATTAAAAGCAGTTATGAATTCGCATTGACTATGAATTTTAATAATTTATCACTAAAATTTAAGGTACTCAGGGAACTAATGTATCTGTCCAAGATTGTGGAGAACACACTGTTAAGGGGGAGATGTGTGCAAAAGCCAGGGTGGGTCTTATAAGCAAAGTGAATATGCTGTGGGATATTAGTTAGGGGAATTTGATACTAGTTCATGGGGAAGGCCCAGGGACAGATGAAAACATATTCATCCAAGAACTTTGACACTGGGGAGACCTTTGGAATTTTAAAGAAAATAGTGTGTGATATGAGTTTGTCTTTGCAGTATAGATATACCCCCCCAAACTATCTTCCCGTTAATGTGTTCTCAGTAAACCTCCTCTTGGTTTTTAAAACTGAAAGATCACAGAAGATATGATCACTTCTATTTTGGTTTGGTTTTGTCAATGTTAATAGAGAAATGATTTTTATTTAAGTGTTTAAATCCTAATATACCATGTGTGGAAAAAAGTTGCTACCAAAAAATTGGTAAGATATCAGAATTGTGTTTAGATGCTTAGAAAAATAGCATGAATGTCCAAAGAAGGACGTACAATGCAGTTATGAACTTTATTCTTTCATTTTCACCTGAAACTGGCTTGATTTCCCTAACGTATCTCATTAAAAATAGATGAAATTCAGTGAAGTGTAATTTTTTTACCCTAAAGCATCAATCACAGACCATAAATATGTATTACTTCTTTCCTGTTCAAAAGTGTCTAGTACAACCCTAAAACAATGGGGAATCTCTGTTAGTTCCTCTGAATCACATAGCTGGCCTGAGATTGCCCCTCTGATGACCCAGATCCTCTGAAATATTACCCTTTGCAGTAAGAAACAAATAGACCACTGCAATCCTTTTGCCTTCCCTTTCCTCAACTTTCTTCAAGCTTTACTTTCTACCCCATTTGGAAAATCAGAAAGAGTTCATTTTTTGGAAATTGTCTTCTTTTTACTATAAATTTTTATTTGTATTTTTTATTCAATTTGTTTACTGCTGAGTGTTGTTATGCTTTATCAAAAAAATATTGTTGGGGCCATACAAACTGAACATGCTACTGCACAGAGAGAAGCTGCTTGTTAAAAATAGGTTGGTGATCAAAAAATGATGTTTTAAGCAGTTAATATTTTAATGTCATAGTGTTACTGAAAGTTCGACACTTGTCCCCAAGGCCGTATCAGTGAAAATGAAGAATGAGGACAAGTGGTTTGAGGAAAAAGAAAGTGAAGTTTATTAATTTTCTGGTAAATGAGGAGGGTGGTAGACTAGCGTCTCCAAAGACCACTATCCTGTCTTTAAGCAGAAAAACAGGGCTTTTTAAAAGGGGTGGGGTGGGGTTGGGCTTGGTTCTATGTGACCAGTGTCACATGTTGTGGCTTCTGGGCTATTGTCGTTTAACTATAATTGGTGGTTTCGATCTACCTTATCTCCGGTGACTATGATCTCTTGATCCTTGGACAATTCTGTTGAGCCGTCTCCTGTGGTTTAAGATACTAGAAAACAAACAGCAAAGGACATTTTTCTGCCCTTTTTATTACTGGCCTCAAGAAAGAATGCAGGTTTTAATTCCAAAAAAAGGGTGGGGGGTTTTAAAGAGACAACTAAAACATTTTGTAGCCCTTTTCAGACCTTTACCTCTGTTACAATAGTTTGGTTACATGCATATAAACATTTTACTGTCTTTTAGTTACATTTTAGGAAATGGGTCATGAGGTTTTGTTTGATATGTAATTATATAATTTTTCCCATTAAAAAACTCTGGAAAACAGGCTTCAGGTTAGCATTTTAAGGCAGATCATTTGATTTTTCAGGATGGGATCAGTAATGGGTTAGAGATGTCAAGCAGGAGATGCTTAGTCTCTTTTTTTATTACATTTATTTTTCTGTTAGAAACAGTGGGCTTGCAAATTAGTAGGTAACAGTAGCAAGTTGAGGAGGTATATGCACAGATTTTTCACATTTCAGGATGGGAGGTGAATTGAGACAAATGTGACACAAGTGTATTCTAAATTGAGCTCTGCGTCTCTGAAGCAAGGTTGAGAAAAACTTGAGTAACAGTTTAGTAATTTTTTTTTCTAGTGACACAGGGCCAGAACAGCCCACTAGAGACAAGATCTTCCAGCCTCTTGACTCCAGTAAGAACGAACCTAAATAATTTCAAACAGATAGTTATTTCTGCTTCTAAAATATACCAAGGAAATGAGAATCTACCCTTTGGTAACTAGTTCCACTATCTCACAGTCATTATGCCAATATGCACTATTAAGAGGCCTAAATGCACACATTACTGACACAATGGGCTATAATTGTGCCTTTGAAACTGCTACACAATATCCAATCTATGATTATTTAGGGAGTTTACATCCACCCATTATTGATACAACAGCCCTTAATAGCACCTTTGTTGTCAGAGGTTGCTGTGTTGCTTAATAATTCCCAGCACTGTTTGAAACAAATTGGTGGAACACTACAAACAGTGGGAAGATTCAGATATTTATGTGCAAGTATTATAGTCTACACTTAAAATTGAATTTATATATTCTATAACTGAATGCACACTTCAATCTCTTTGAACATTTTTGGAAACTGTTCCAAATCAGCAGAAAGATTCAAATTAACCAGGGTATGAAATGAACAAGTTATCAATGCCACAATATGATGAATCATGGTTAGAATGTTTTTAAACATTACATATCAAGCATTTAAGAAAAAATAAAACAAAGAAAACTCCATTTAATTTTGTAGTATTCTCTAGCTCTTTAGGCAGTGATACTTAACTAGAGAAAGCTTGTTTGTGCTAGTTCTTCGCTGTACTTCAATAAGGCAAAAATAGAGTAGAGGATAAAGGGAAAATTCAGGGAAAATTTTGCTACCATATATTGTTTTCCATGTAGGAAGTTAACAGGTTCATAAAGCAAAGAGAGATGATAGCAGACATTTCAGAACCCAGGTTGTTAAGATTCTTTTTTCTCTTGATGTGATATTTAATTCATAGATTTTTAAAAATTTTCTCCTCTGAAACCCTCTTTTCTGGAAAGGAAGTAGTAATCACTAATACTTTTTGTTGTAAGATAAAAATATCCAGAAGATAGTCCTAAATGATGTGTAGTGATAAAGGATGTAAGGTCAGCAGAGAAGAGGACAGGAGGGGAGGGAAGGAGAGGGAGAAAGAAAGGAAAGAAAGAAAGAAGAGGGAGAGAAAAAGGAGGAAGAGGGGAGCAGGAAAAGGAGGAGGAAGATGAGGGAGGGCGGAAGGAAGGAAGAAAAAAGAAAGAAAGAAGAAAGATACAGAGGGCCAGAGGGACAGGCAAAGGTAGAGAGAAAAGGAGAAGGAGGGAGGGATAGAGAGAGAGAGAGAGAGAGATTAACTTGATTTGGTAATTTGGTAAAGGTGGTTACAAAATATTCCTAAAAAAGTTCTATTTATAGTTGCTTGAGTTCTTGGGGATCTGAGACTTGCTGCCAACACATTCAACTTTTTTTTCCTGAGTGAATCATAAAGGTAAATACAAAATAAATAGATATACCTTATATGGATTTTCTTAGAAACTTTTTTAAATAGCTTAGTTAAAATTTTGCCTCACATTTTTGTCTATACTTTCAAGGGTTTTTTTTTTTTTTTTTTTAGTTTTTTGAGGGCCAAGTTTAATTAGCCTAATCTATTTTTTTCTTTCTAATCTCTTCCACAGTTCAGGCACATAAAACCACAAAGCAAGATGATAAGCAATAAGTGGAATAATTAATGCAACACACTGAAGCTAATTTTAATGTATATTTCTCTCCATTTCTCACTAAAAAAAAATGGAGAACTTGAGTGGTTGAAAGGCTCCAGTTACAGTTATTCTGAACATATCATGAACTTATAGTTTTTTGTAAAATTGGAGCCTTTGCAAATTTAAGTCGCCACCACAGAAAAGAAAATTTAATGAATATTTTTTAAAAGTATTTTAAAGGTGAATTGTAATGTTGGGTGCAGTGGCTCACACCTGTAATCCCAGCTACTTGGGAGGCTGAGGTGGAAAGATCAATTGAGGCCAGGAGTTTGAGACCAGCCTGGATAGCATAGCAAGACCCCGTTTCAAAAAAGAAACCAAAAAAAGATGGAATAGACATACTTTTCCATATTCCTCCTATGGAATAAATCTAAAAACACAGTTATTATATATGAAAACAAAGAAACAAACAAAATAAGACTCTGAAAGGTGTAGAGAAGAAGGGAGACCACGTAAGAAACTGGAAATCCAAAGAATGACATGGTGGTAAGTTTCCTAGGTTTTATATTTCCCAGACATGGAGATGAAAAATCTAGCAATGCAGAAATGCCAACAGATGTAGACAAAAAAAAAAAAAAAAAAAAGTCCTGCTATCTGTAGCCAAATGACCAGGAAAAGTCAGCTTATCAAGATAGAAAACTTTTAGACAATAACTTCTCTACTGCATCCAAACACCACAGAACAAGCTCTGATTCCTCACCTACCCATGACAGTAGAGGCCAGGTGGGGAGCATAGACTTCCACACTTTCCAGGCTGTAATAAGGCACCTAAAATCCCGCATTGAGGTCGTGTCACAAGGAGCTGGAACTTTCATTCCTACCAAGAGCATACGTCTCCATTCCATCTTCCTACCCCCTCCTCCAATGATATCAACGGAGATGATTAAGCTGGGCTTTTATCCCCACCTGGAAGTAATAAATTGCCATCCTTATCCCCAGTGGAGTGGTATCAGAGAAGAACTATTGGAGAGTCAGAATTTTCACCACCTGCCTCTGGGGTTCCCCACATATTGTCAGTGGAGGCCACGTGGGGAACAGCAAGGAGGCACTGCTATCCTTCCTGGCCAACCAGGGAGGTGTCAGTGGAGGATTAAGGAGAATTTGGAATTCCTTTCTATGCACACTGGATACGAGAAAAACCCACACCTTGAGTGTTGGTGGAGGCTGAGTGGGGTATCTGGACTTCTAGCCCGCTCAGTAACAAGACAATATCTTTCCTATTTCCTTTGCCTGAACAGGGTCAGAGGAACCCAGCTGAAAATGAGGGTTTAAATAAAATACAGGTTCATAATGCAATAACCCAAATGTCCAGGTTTCAATTGAAAATCACTTGTCATACCAAGAACCAGAAAGATCTAAAACTATATGAAAAAGGACAAACAATAGACACAAACACAAAGGTAATAGAAAAGTTAGAATTCTCTGACAAAGATTTTAAATAGCCATAAAAAGAAAAGCTTGAAGAGCAATTACAAACACAATTAAAACAAATTAAAAAAATAGAAAGACTCAGCAAAGAAATGGAAGTCTGAGCAATGAAATAAAAGATACAAAGTAGAACCAAGTGGAAATTTTAGAACTGAAAAATACAATAACTGAAATAAAATTTGAAAGGCTGGGCTCAACAGCATAGTGGAGGGGACAGAATAAAGAATTCTCTGAACTGAGAGATAAGGAACATAAAAATTACCCAGCTCAAGCAATACAGAGAAAATAGACTGAATAAGAATAAATAGAGATTCAGGGACCTGTGGGAGTATAACCAAAGGTTTAATATTCATGTACCAGACTTTAGAAAGGAGAAAAGAAAAACATGTTGGGGGTGAAAAAGTCTTCAAAGAGATATTGGCTGAAAACATCCCAAATTTGTCAAGAGACATAAAACTACAGATTCAAGAAGCAGAACAAATTCTGAACAGAAAAAAAACCCCAAAGATATCTATACCAACACACACCATAGTGAAATTTCTGAAAACTAAAGACAAAGAAAAAATCTTGAAAGCAGTGAGAAAGAAATGACACCTTTCCTATAAAGAAAACAACATGAATTGCAATGGATTTCTTATCAGGAATCAAGAGGTCAGAAAGAGGAGGCACATTTTTCAAGTTTCAGAATGAAAGAACTGTCAAACCAGAATCCTATGTCTTGTGAAAATATTCAGGAATAAAAGGGAATTTAAGACATTATCATATAAAAGAAAACCTCGAGAATTTGTTGACAGCAGACCTACCTTAAAGGAATAACTAAGGGAAGTTCTGTAAACAGAAAGAAAACAATAAAAGATATAACCTTAAAACATCAGAAAAGAAAGAAATACCACAGTAAACAAATATGAAAGTAAATATAATAGGCTTTTCTTCTGTCTTGAATTTCCTAAATTGTTCTTGACAACTGAAGCAAAAAATTATAATAACACTGTCTGATATGGCTCTAGATGTATGTAGAGAGAATTTTCAGGACAATTATTAATATATTATAAAAATGGGATAGTAAAAGGACAAAGGGAGGTAAGGTTTCTATAGTTCATGTGAATTGGTAAAATGATAACACCAGTAGATTGTGACAAGTTATGTGTATATAATATAATATACAGAGGAAACCCTGAAAATTTTATACACAAACATACACTCAAAACCACTAGAGATAAATTAAAATCAAATTCTGCAAAAAGAAAACAAAAGGACAAGTCATCACAGAAAGGTAGGGGGAAAAAAGAAAAAACTGAAAAACAGGAAACAAATAATAAAATGACATACATAAGTCCTGTGTTATTTTCTTAAGCCTGCCTTAACAAATTACTAAGAACTGGGTGGCTTAAAACAAGAGAAATTTACTATCTTGCAGTCCTAGAGAATAGAAGCCTGAAATCAAAATGTTGCCATTATCATGTTTCCTCTGAAATCTGTGAGGAAGAATCATTCCTTTCCTATTCCTATCTTCTGGTGGTTGCTGACAGACCTTGGCATTCCTTTGCTTGTAGCTGCACCACTTTATTCCCTTCCTCTGTAGTCACACGGCTTCTGTGTGTGTCTCTGTTCCCAAACCTCTCTCCTAATAGAACACCAGTCATTAGATTTAGGGCCTACCCTAATATAGCATGACTTCATTTTAATTTGATTCCATCTACAAAGATCCTGTTTCCAAATATTGACACATTCACAGGATCTGGGTGGACATGAATTTTGGAGGGACACTATTCAACCCAGTATAAGCCCTAATATATCAATAATTACATTCCATATAAATGATCTAAATACACCAATTAAATGACAAACATTGGCAGAAAGATTATCAAACATTATCCAACTGTATAATGTCTATGAGAAACTCACTTCAAATATAACAATATAGGCAGGTTGAAATTAAAAGGATAGAATAAGATATATTTTTCTAACATTAATAAAAAGGAAGCAGGAGTGGCTATATTAACATCAGATAAAGTAGACTTCAGAGCAAAGAAAATTACCTTAGATACACAGAGCAATTATATAATTATGAAAGGATAAAATCACCAAGAAGACATAGCAATTCTAAGTGTGTGTACCAAACAACAAAGCATCAAGGAAAAAGTGAAACAACTGAAAGAAGTAAACAATCAGCAGTTATAAGTGGAGACTTTAATTCCTTCTGTGTTAGTTTTCTTGTTGCTTCAGTAACAAATTACCATAAGGTTAGTGGCTTAAAACAGTGCAAATATATTACCTAACAATTCTGGAGGTCAGAAGTCAAAAATGGTTCTTATAGAGCTGATCCCTTCTAGAGGTGTCAGTAGAGCTGATCCCTTCTAAAGACTCTAGACGTGAATTAATTTTTTGCCTTTTCCAGCTTTTAAAATTGGCTGGCATTCCTTGGCTTGTGGCTGCATCAATCCAACCTTTGCTTCCATCATTACATTGCCGTCTCCTCACAGTTTCCTTTGCTTCCCTCTCATATGGACTCTTGAGATTACACTGGACTCACACAAATAATCCAAGATAATCTCCTTGTCGCAAAATCCTTAATCACAAAAAAAATCTCAATTTAAAATCACAAAATCCTTAACTTGATCATAAAAAGTCCATTTTACTACCTAAGGCAACAGAGTTACAGTGTAGGGGAGGCAAAAATTTAACTGTACCTTCTTAAAATCTCTGGCTGGATCTGAGAATTAATTTGGCATAAGACAGACTAATAGCATAAGAGTGTCTAACTTTAATGTAAGTTTTACTTGTCATGGGAGCCCTGGTAATACAATGAAGACCCAAAGAATTGGCAAAACCTAAATTTTGTAATACTAGGTTGAACAAGACAGGCAACTGTGTAAAAGTAACTGAAAAATAAGGGGAGGCTAAAGGAAGACAAGGATTATTTTAACAAGGTCTGTTTGTACAGAGCTCTTTCATCTGAACTTCCTGTCTTTGGTAATGAAAATGTTTCTTTTTTTCTTTTTTTATTTTTTTCTCTTTTTTTTATTTCAGAATATTATGGGGGTACAACACTTTGACTATATATATTGCCCATGCACTGCCCATGTCAGAGCTACAATCGTGGACATCCCCCAAACTGTGCGCCCCGCATCCATTCAGAGAGAGTTTCAATGAGAGTGTTTCTTTTCTCCTGTTATAAGGAGGGCAGCTCTCACACGGGGATTTCATCTCCTGTTTTCAAGAAAAAGAAGGGGAATAAGAGTGTCCTTCTTCTATCTGCTATTTTTCAAGTACTTTTACCTCAAAATGATCAATATGCCAGAACAATATATTTTGGAATGGTATGTTCTAAACTCTAAACAGATTTAGGAGATTGGGAGATAAACATGTTTATTTTCAGCCTACCACACCCTTTCTCAGCAATTGATAATGACTAGACAGAAAATCACCATGGATGTAGGAATCAATAGCACCATTAACTAATAGAATCAAATTTACATTTATAGAACACTCCACCTAACAAGAGCATAATATAATTCTCTCCAAGTGCTCACAGAAAGATAGAACTTATCCTAGGCTCTGAAACAAATCTCAACAACATTTAAAATAATGAACTGAAAGTGTTGTGATGATTAATTTTATGTGTCAACTTCACTGGCTAAGGGATGCCCAGATAGCTGGTAAAACATTTTGGGGTGTGTCTTTCAAGGTGCTTATGGAAGAAAATAGCATTTGAATCAGCAGACTGAGTAAAGAAAATTTTTCTCACTAGTGTTGGTGGATATGATCCAATCCATTGAGGGATTGAATAGGACAAAAAGGTAGAAGAAGGGCAAATTTTCTCTCTCTTCTTGAGCTGAGACATCCATCCATCTTCTCTTGCCCTCAGATATTGGTGCTCCTGGTCCTTACACCTTCAGACTCAGACTGCGACCTACACCATTGGCTCCCCTGGTTCTCAGATGTTCCTGCTTGGAATGGAACTGCACTGTCAGCTTTCCTGGTCTCCCAGCTCGCAGACAGCAGATCATGGGACTTCTCATCCTCCATAGCTGTGTGAGCCAATCTTTCATAATAAATTTCTTTCTATATATCTATATCTGTCTACTTATCTATCTTCTATTGGTTCTGTTTCTCGGGAAAACCTTAACTGTTACAAGTATATTCTCTAACAACCATGAAATCAAACCAAAAATCAATAATTGAACTATGAGAGGAAAAATCACTGAACACTAGGAAACTAAACACTACTTTTCTAAATAATTTGTTGATCAAAGATGATATCACAAGGAAATTAAAAAATACATTGAACTAAATGAATGACTATACAACATGCCTAATCTGCGGGCAACAACTAAAGTATTAATGAATGAGGATTTGTATAGCACTAACTGTATACATTAGAAAAGAGGAAAAGTTTCAAGTAGATGATCTAAGCTCTAACTTCAAGAACCTAAAAAAAGAGTAGCAAAAGTAAACCCAAAACAAGCAGAAAAAGAAAATGATAAGGAAAGGAGGCAAATCAACATAATTGAAAGCAGAAGAACAATAGAGAAAATCAATGAAATAAAGAGCTTGTTCTTTGAAAAGATCATTAAAATTGACAAACTTCTAGCAAGACTACAAAGAATAAAAAAGGAGAAAAGACACAAATTACCAATAACAGCAAATAAAAAGGGATATCATTACATACTTTGAAGACATAAAGAGATAATAAGGGAACACTGCAAACAACTCTATACACTAATTTGATGACTTAAATGAGATGAAACAATATTTCAAAAGCCACAAATTGCCACAACTCACCCAACATGAAATAGATAATTAGAATAGCCCTAGAATTATGAAATTGAAGTTGTCATTTGAAAACTCCCAAATAAGAAATCTTCAAATCAAGATGGTTTTGCTGAAGCATTTGCCAAACATTTAAATAAGTAGAAATAACAATTCTAAGTAATTTCTTCGTGAAAATAGAAGAGGCAGGAACAGTTCCCAATTCATTTTAGGGAGTTATCGTTACCCTGATACCAAAACCTGATAAAGACAGAATAACAACAACAACAAAACTATAGGCCAATGTCACTCATAAATATAAATATAATTATTCTTAACAAAATATTAGTAAATAGAATTCAGTAATATATGAAAAGAATTATGCACCATCACCAAGTTGTGTCTATTCTTGGAATGCCAAGTTAATTTGATATTTGAAAATCAATCCATGTAATTCATCAAGCTAAAGAAGAAAAATCACTTGATTATATCAATTGATACAGAAAAAGCATTTGACAAAATTTGAAGTACATTTCTGATTAAATTGAGAATAGAGGAGAATTTCCTCAACTTGATAAAAAGCATCTACAATAAAAAATCTACCATAAACATTGTACTTAATGGTAAGACTAAATGATTTAACGCTAAGATCAGAAACAATGCAAGGATATTTGCTCTCATCAGTCTTATTCAACATGATTTGGGAAATTTTTGCTGGTGCCATAAGGCAAAACAACAACAACCAAAAAAACACACAAAAAAACAAATAAACAAACAAATTCCCACAAAATACAGATCCAAAAGGAAGAAATAAAACTGTCCCTGTTTATGAATAACATAGAAACTCTGCATAAAAATATCTGAAAGAATCTAAAAAAAAAAAGAATCCCAAAAACCAAAAAACCCTCTTAGAACTAATAAGTGAGTTCAACAAGTTCACAGGATGCAAGATAAACATGTAAAAATGAATTGCATTTCTATATACTAACAGTGAACACATGAATACTGAAATTAAATATATCATAACATTTTTAATGGATTAATAAAAATGAAATATATAGATATAAATTTAAAACTTGTATTCTGAATACTACACAATATTGCTTAAAGGAATCAGAGAAGATCTTAATAAACAGAGAGTCACATGACATTCATAAATTGGAAGACTTAAAATAGTAAAAATCTCAATGTCCCCAAATTATATATACAAATTTATATACAGGTTTAATTCAAAGTCTCAGAAAGATTTGTATGTGTGTATAGAGACAGAAAAGATTATTCTAAATTTATATAGAAAGGTAAAAGAACTGGTATAATTAAAACAAATCTGAAAAAGGAGAAGAAAGGAGGAATCAATCTATCCTATTTTGAGACTTATTATTGGCTACAGTAGACAAGACTATGTGGTATTGGTGAATGGATACGTACATTGGTGGAAGAGAACACAGAGCCCAGCAATAGACTCACACAATATTTTCAACATAATTTTGACAAAATTTCAAAAGTAATTCAATAAAGATCGTCTTTTCAACATATGGTGCTGAAGCGTTTGGACATCCGTAAGCAAAAATTAACCTTGTTTCACACTTTATATAAAATTTAACTCCAAATCCACCATGGACTTAAATTTAATAATTAAAACTATAAAACCTTTATGAAAATAGATAACAGAAATTCTCACTAAGTCCAATATATCATGGACCTTTTCATTCTCTCCATCCATGTCATTGTTACGGGCAGTGGTGAATCGCTTGGCTGACTGGTCAGGGGTCTAAAAGAGAAAGGTTGGAAGATGGGGGATATAGAAGTCTGGGGAAGAAATAAGTGGGTAGACCTGTGGCAAAGGCAAGACCTTTGTAGAGCATGTTAACATCCACTAGAAGGCATCCACTGGTAGTGTTACAAATTACTTGTGCCCTCTGTCCCTGCTCATGCCTGATTCAGGATGAACCACTTCCCTCTTAGCAATAGATTGCTTTGGGCTATTCTTATCTCATAACTTAGTAGTTCTGATGGAACTCGGCTCATTATGGGCAGTTTTAGATCCATGGTAAACTGATGCTCCAGAGTTAGGTGCATCTATATCAGAGCCCAGTAGCCCACCAACAGCTATTTTGCTAATGGTGCATACTTCTCTGCTTCAGGTGGCATGGCCTTGCAAGTCTATGTTGTGATTTTTTTGCTGTGACTTGCTCTGAACTCCCTATCAAAGATGCCTCTAATACCATAGGATCAGCATGCTGCATGGCCCAAATGGCAATAATGAACTCCAGTCTGGACCGATATCAAAACCTTTTCTTTGTCTGGGGCTATGCAAAGATGGCAGCAATTAGAGTTACTCAGTAAATGGATGAGTTTTCCCAAGTTTGGAAACTGCATTCCTCTCCAGAACCCAAAGAGAAATATAGGTAGTTGTTCATTGTCCTTAGAGGTTAGCATTTCAAGAAAAAAATTTGTTTTTGTCTGGAGGGGATGTTCTAGCATGCTCCAGACCATTGGACCCCTGAAAACTTATTTTATAGAGTGATCTCTGAAACTCTGTAGAGTTCATCTCCTACTCTTTAGCATATTTGTTTTACTTGTACTTGACAAGACTGAGTTTCATTCTGATGAACTTGAGGTCATAAATATAGTGGACCAATGTGATTTTCTACAGAATGCCCAGATGGTTCAAGCTTCTCCATACCTGACAAAAGAAAAGATCTAAATATAAACTCTTGCTCTTTCCACTTGGGTCCAAACTGTTTCTGTTCTCCCTCCTTATAAGAATGGAAATGAATATACATTTTTAAATCAATGGCTGCAATTCCAAGCATCTGAAAGAAAGTTGATCTATTCTTGCAGAGATACCACATCTGGCACAGTAGCTCCCACTGGAGGTTAATTTTAGTTGAAATTACAACAGTTTACTATCATCCTTCAGGGGCCATCTGTTTCTGGAATTACAGTAAATGGAAATATGAAGGGGACCACTATGTCTTGCATCCTTTATACATTTAATGGTGGCACTGTTTTTTTGCCTTTATCCCTAAATGCAATGCTCTTTACAACTGCATGCTGCTGTGAGGGACATTTCAGAAGCTTCTGCTTTGCTTTCTCTATGATTATAGCTATAACCTCACAGTTTAAGGAAAAAATATGGGATCCTGCCAACTCCTAAGTATGTCTATCCCAATTATGCATTACGTAGATACAGTGGAATCACTGTGCATCAGACTTGGGCCAAGAGTCAATTTATTATATTGGCTCCATGTGCCCCCTATCTAACATCAGGTCCATGATAAAGTGTTGGGTCTCTTTTTCCAATATATGCATTTAAGGCTATAATTTTTCTTTTAAGTATTGGTATAAATTTGCATCTTACATGTTTTTATATGTGGTATTTTCATTATAATGAATTAGAAATATTTTATGTTGTCCATTATAATTTTATCTTTTCCCCAGTGGTTATTAAGAAAAGTATTTTTTAATTTCCAAACATTTGGAGTTTGTAAAACATTCATTATTCTTATTAATTTCTAGCTTATGGCATTTTGGTCAATGAATGTAGTTTCTGCAAATTATAACCTTGAAAATTTGTTGAGATTTATTTTATGACCCAGGATATCATCAGTTTTTAGGAATGGTTCATGTACTTCTCAAATAAAAGACACAATCTACAGTTTTGAGTAAATGTTCTATAATATGTCCAGAAGGTCAAGTTTGCTCTTATTTTCAAAATTTTTGTGGCCTTCTGTATTAGTTTTCTAGGACAACTGTAATAATTTACCACCAAATGGGTGGCTTAAACAACAGAAATTTACTTTCCTACAGTTCCAGATGCTAGAAGTTCAAGATCAAGGTGTCAGCAAGGTCGTTTCCTTCCGAGTCCTCTCTTATTAACTTGTAGATGGCTGTCTTCTCCTTGTGTTATCACATGGTCTTCTTTTTCTGTATGTTTGTGTCCTGATTTCCTATTCTTATATAGACACCAATTATATTAAATTACGGCCCTCCCTAGTAACCTAATTTTAACTTATTCACCTCATTAAAGACCTTATATTCAAAAACAGTCATATTCTGAGATACTGAGGGTTAGGACTTCAATACATGAATTTTGAGAGGATACAACTCAGTCCATAATGCCTTCTTAATTTTAACCTGTTTTTTCTAAAACATCCCACTACAGCATACACACTCTCATACATTGCTGACAGGAGGAAAAATGGTATAGCCACTATGAAAGACAGTTGGCAATATCTAATGAAACTATTTGTGCATTTACCCTATGGTGGAGCAATTTTACTTCTGCAAATTTCCCTTAATTATATACCTCCAACACCTGGAACATACACATGCACAATATTCCCAACACCATTTACTGAATAGAGTGTCCATTCCCCAATGTATCTTTTTGCCTGTTTTGTTGAAAGTCAATTCATTGTGGCTATATGGTTTTATTTCTGGATTCTCTATTCTGTTCTATTGATCTATGTGTTTGCTATTACTCCAGTACCAAGCTGTTTTGGTTACTATGGCCTTGTAGTATAATTTGAAGTCAGGTAATGTAATACTTCCAGATTTGTTCTTTTTACTTAGGATTGTCTGGGGTATTCAGGCCCTCTTTTGAAATTCCATATGAAATTTAGGGTTTTTTTTTCTTTAATTCTGTGAAAAATGTCATTGGTATTTTGATAGGAATTGCAATGAATCTGTAGATGACGTTGGGCAGTATGGATATTTTAACAATATTGATTCTCCTAATCCATGAGCATGGGATGTTTTTCCATTTGTTTATGTCATCTGTGATTTCTTTCATCAGTGTTTTGTAGTTCTCCTTGTAGAGATATTTCACCTTCTTTGTTAGGTATATTCCTAGGTATTTTATTTCCTTTGGGGCTCTTGTAAATGGTATCGAGTTCTTGATTTGACTCTCAGCTTGACCGATATTAGTGTATAAAAATGCTACTGATTTGTGTATATTAATTTTTTAACCTGAGACTTTACTGAATACTTTTATCAATTCCATGAGTCTTTTGGAAGAGTCTTTTGGAAGAGTCTTTAGGGTTTTTAGATATAAGATCATAGCATAGGCAAACAGGAATAATTTGTCCTCCTTTTTTCCAAATTGGATGTCCTTAATTTCATTCTTTTGCCTGACTGCTCTGGCTAGGACTTCCAGTATTATGTTGAACAGAAGTGATGACATTGGGCATCCTTGTCTTATTCTAGTTCTCAGGGGGAATTCTTTCAACTTTTCCCCATTCGTATGACATTGGTTGTTTGTTTGTCATATATGGCTTTTATTATTTCGAATTATGTTCCTTCTATGCCTAGTTTGTTGAGGGTTTTTATCATGAAGGCATACTGGATTTTATCACATGCTTTTTCTGCATCTATCGAGATGATCATACGTTTGTTGTTTTAGTTCTGTTTATGTGGTGAATCACATTAATTGACTTGCATATGTTGAACCATTCTTGCATTCCTGGGATGAAACCTACCTGATCATGGTGAATGATCTTTTGACATGCTGTTAGATTTGGTTTGCTAGTATTTTGTTGAGGACTTTTGCATCTATGTTCATGAAGGACATTGGTCTCTAGTTTTCTTTTTTTGTTTCATCCTTTCCTGGTTTTGGAATCAAAGTGATACTGGCTTTGTAGAATGTTAGGGAGGATTTGCCCCTTCTCCATGTTATGGAACAGTGTTAGTAGGGTACTTGTCCGTTGTTCTTTGTAGGTCTGGTAGAATTTGGTTGTGAATCCATCTGGTCCTGGGCTTTATTTGTTAGAAGATCTTTTTTTACTGTTTTAATCTCACCACTCATTCTTGGTCTGTTCCAGATTTCTATTTATTCCTGATTCAGGCTTTGGAGGTTGTGTGTTCCCAGGAATTTATCCATTTCCTCTAGGTTTTCTAGTTTGTTTGAATAGAGGTTGTCTTAGTATTCATGGATGATTTTTGCATTTCTGTAGGACCAGTTGTAATATCTCCTTTTCATTTTTAATTGATCTTATTTCAGCTTTTTCTCTTCTGCTTCCAGTGAATCTAGCCAGTGATCTGTTTGTTGATTTTGTTTATCTTTTTAAAGAACCAACTCTTCATTTCATTGATCCTTTGTATTGTTTTATTTGGTTTCCATTTTGTTTAGTTCTGCTCTGATCTTTGTTACTTTGATTCTTCTGATACCTTTGAGTTTGGCTTGTTCTTCTTTTTCTAGTTCCTTCAGGTGTGACATTAGTTTGTTAATTTGTGATCTTTCTGCCTTTTTAATGTGGGCATTTAATGCTATTTCCCTCTTAGCACTGCTTCTCTTGTATTCCAGAGATTTTGGAAGCTTGTGTTGCCTCTGTCTCTCAATTCAAAAAGTTTTTTTATTTTCATCTTGATTTTGTCATTGACCCAAAGATTTTTCAACAGGAGGTTGTTTAATTTCCATGTGTTTGAAGTTTTGAGAATTCCTCTTGGAGTTGGTTTCTAGTTTTATTCCACTGTGGTCTTAGATGATACATGGTAAGATTTTGATCTTTCTAAATTTGCTTAGACTTGTTTTTTGGCCTAACATATGACCTATCTTGGAATCTGTCCCATGTGATGATGAAAGTAATGTATATTTTGCAGTTTTGGGGTAGAATATTCTATAAATGTCTGTTAGGTCATTTATTCTAGAGTTTTGTTTAAGTCCAGTGTTTATTTCTCGATTTTTTTGCCCTGATGATCTGTCTAGTTCTGTCAGTGGAGTGTTGAAGTCCTTGGCTATTGTGACGTTGATGTTTATTTCTTTCCTAATATCTAGTAGAATGTGCTTTATGAATCTGGGAATTCCTGTGTTAGGTGCATATATGTTTAGGATTGTTATATCTTCTTGAATTGATCCATTTATCATTATGTACTGACTATGTTTGTCTTTTTTTTTAACCATTGTTTATTTAAAGTCTGTTTTATCTGATAGAAGTATAGCTAATCCTGCTCACTTTTGGTTTCCATTTGCATGGAATATTATTTTTCCCCCTTTATCTTTAGTCTATGAGAATCTTTGCAATTAAATGGGTTCCTAGGAGACACCATATATTTGGGTTTTTAAAATATCCAGTCTGCCAATCTATATCTTTTAAGTAGGATATTTAGACTGATTAAAATCAAATCAAATGTTTATATTGATATATGAAATGCTGTTCTCACCATCATGTTGATTGTTACCTAGTTGCTTCGTCTTCTTCCTTGTGTTACTGTTTTATAAGAGCTATGAATTTTAACTTCTGGGTGTTTTTACATTGCGTATTGATTGCACTGTTCCACATGTAGGACACTTTTAAGCATTTCTTATAGGGCAGATCTAGAGGTCACAAATTCCCTTAGTGTTCGCTTGTCTGGGAAAGACTTTATTTCTCCTTCATTTTTGATTACAGGATACCAAGTTCTTGGCTGGCAGTTATTCTGTTAAAGAAGACTAAAAATGGGACTCCAATCCCTTCTGACTGTAAGGTTTCTGCTAAGAAGTCTGCTGTTAGTCTGATGGGTTTTCCTTTCTAAGTGATTTGGTGCTTTCACCTTGCAGCTTGTACGATTTTCTCCTTCACTTTGACTTTGGCCGAACTGGTGACTACGTGCCTTGGTGATGTCCTGTATGCCATGAATCCTCCAGGTGTTTGATGACCTTCTTGCATCTGGATGCCTAAATCTCTAGAAATACCAGGGAAGTTTTCCTCCATTATTCCCTCAAACAGGTTTTCCATGCTTTTTGCTTTTTCTCCTTTTCCCTCAGGAATCCTATGATTCTTATATTTGTTTCCTTTACATAATCCCATATTTCTTGGAGAGATTGCTCATTCTTTTTATTTCTCTTTTGTTCATTTTTGACTGACTGGGTTAATTTGAAAGCTTTGTCTTCAAGCTCTGAAATTCATTCTTCTGCTTGGTCTAGTCTCTTGTTAAAACTTTCCACTGTATTTTGAAATTCCCTAATGACTTTCATTTCCAGAAGTTCAGTTATGTTTTTTCTTAGATTATCTATCTTTTTAGTGAATTTTTCATTCATGTCCTGCATTATGTTTTTGGTTTCTTTGTGTTGGTTTTCAACTTTGTCATCAATCCTCTTGATCTTACTTGTGATCTATATTTTGAATTCCACATCTGTCTTTTCAACAGTTTCCTTTTGGTTGATATCCATTGCTGGAGATTTAGTGTGATCCTTTGGGGGTCTCAAGACAGCCTGTTTTTGCATGTTACCAGAGTTCTTATGCTGGTTCCTTGTCATTTGGAATCTCTTCCCTCAGAGCCAAACAGATAGCTTTGACGTACACTTGTTCTCCTTTGCTGGGAACTCTATTGCTCAATGAAGACAGGGAGGGGTGAACCACCCTTTTGCTCATGCCAGTGGGTACCCACTGTGGTGTTGCTGGAAAGCTGGGTCAGTTGGAACTCAGACCCTTGGGAGGGTGTTCAAGTGCTAGTGATGGTGGACTAGGTTGTGTAATCCCCAGTTCCCAGGCCCCACATGATGTGCTTGGATTCTGCTCCAGAAGATTGATTAAGCAGGAGAGGAGTGGATACACTGTGAACCTGTAACACTGCTGCTCTTCTGTGCTTCCCCATTCCCATATGGTTGTTACAGGCCAAGCAGGTGATGGGGGATGTTCATGTGAAGATGTAGGCTGGTCCCCAGGCTGCTGCTGACAGCCTTGGTGGGAATGGGGAAAGCCCCTCTCTATGGTGGCAGCAGACATGTGCATCCTTGGGGCTTTGCTCCTGCCCAGGACCCTCAGTGGCAGCTGTGGCAGTGGCAGCTGGGCAGGGCTCCCTAGGCATCATTAGCAGAAGCAGGCAGTAGTGAGTGTGCGGTTTGCCCAGGTGTCCCAGCAGCAGTGGAGACAGTGGTGGCAGTGGTGGCAGTTGCTGAGTGGGAGTCTACCTAGGCAGCAACAGCATGTGTGGGCAGCCATGGGCACTTGCTCTACCCCGGTCCCTCGGTGGTGGAGGAGGCAGTAGCAAGGGAGTTGGCCACCGGTTGATATAGCGGTCTGGGGCTAAGCCCTCAGAATGGCACCAGTTGCAGCACCCAAGGATTGTCAGCCAGGGGGACCCTGCTGTGCCTTCTGTCCAAAGCAGAGCAGCTACACAGTCTCTGGGCAGCTCCCTGCACCAATCCAGGAACCCACAGGGGTCAAAGGGCCCTCCTGCAGCTTGGATTACAATGTCCATGGTGGGAGTGTGGAGACTCAGGGTGTCTCTCATCTGCCTCCCTCTCCACATGAGTGTGTCTCCCCCAGATACCTCCTATCCAGACTATTGGGTCGTCCTACTCCCCTTCTCTTTGCATTTGGTGCCTCTCACTGCTTCTCTGTTGATTCCTAATGCTCTCTCCCAGACTATCCTTCCAAAGGTAAATATCTACTCGCCCACTTTTGATTCTCTCCATGAGAGCATTGTGTGCCGGCTGCTTCTAGTCCACCACATTGGCCCCTTCCTACCTTTATAATTAATAAGCATCTTGTGAGGAGGTACTTTTAAACATTAAAAAAAATTTTTTTCGTACTATTGCTCACTACTTTTGTTATTCATAATGATTCTTGCCTGGAACAATTGTTACTGTTTTCTTTACCAAACAGTAATTTTCCTTTTCCGTTATTCCTTCTACATTTATTAATTGAAAATTCTACTGTAAGAAAGAGCTGTACGTTTTCTCCATTTATTCATTTATTTATTTATTCAATTATTTATTTACATCAGTTTGAATTCATGGATCCTTATATTATACTGTGGGTTATATTCCATCACTTGTTTATTTATTTATTTTGATGCTAAAGTAGTCCTAGGTGTGACCATGGTATTTTCTTCAAGGTAACTACTGCCAGACTGATAGAGTTTATTGGATGAACATAATAATTTTCCATGTATTAGAAAAGTCTTTAACAAGACTTTTAGTACAAATGAATAACTGATGGAGAAGGTATTCAGGAAAGATGAACACATCATTAGTAACTTTAATATGAGTGTTCCTACAAATTAAATGACAATAGGAACCAATAAAATATGAAAAGCATCCAAAATCAGTAAGTATTCAAAAATTAACAGATAATATAATTAAACTGTCATTTTTATAACAAAGAAAATTCACATTTAAACAAAAATGTATAGTAATATAAATTTTTAACATTTATTTTGGAAAATATTTTCAGCAAGACAATAATTTATGCTTTTGTATTTTCTCATATTTACTTTCCAGTAAATATAAGCGTATATTTTTAAATGGAGTAATTTCTTCTATTGGTAAGACTGGTGATGTATCTGCATTCAACGAGAACAGCCTTTTGATTGTATGATGACTGAGTCATACAACAAAGCTATGCACCAATTTAAAGACCTTTTGCTGTTGAGTTGGTAAAATCTATGTACAAAATCTTCTGGCTATTAATTATGTTGAAGACTAGCACACTCTGAGAAATGATTTGCTTGTCTTAGAAGCCAAATTTCTAATAACAATGAATGTCTGAAAGAGGCACTTGCCTGGGAGGTGGCAAAGTCATTAAAATAAGCTTCTATTTCTCCTATGATTTCTGATGACTTTTCTCCGTGTCCAGGCTCTCACTTCCCTCTCTCATCCTTATGCTACAAATGTTATCTGTAATCAGGAGTGAAGGGAAGGATGCACACCGCAGGCTGTCTCCTGAGTGATTGCAGCATTTAGACAGGATCATAATTCTTGGAAGTACTGAGTATGAAAGAGATGCCATATAATATTTTTCTTCCAAAATACGTATATAATATATAAAATCATTAATGAATGAATTTTTCTTTACCTTCGGTCAATATGTCCATTTCTAAGGTCATCTAAGGTGAGCTATTTAATTCAGCCAATCTTTCAACCTTCTATCTCTAGTAGACCATTTGGCGATGTAATTCTCAAGACTGTCATGTTCAGCAATTGGACTGGACAGAGCCTTATTAGAGAACGGCTTTTCCCTGATTAATCACAATCAGCTCCCAGGTTCTGAAGAGCACTGAAAATTTGTGGAACTAGTTTTCAGAGACACTCAAGCCAGATGTTTTTATCAGAAGTGGTGCTTTTTATACCCATAGAATTAGAACCTGAAATTCAATGTATTATTGTTCCATGAAACCATGTTCTTTTGCTATCAATTTAAACATCCATAAAGCATATATATATATGTATATATATACACATACATACACACACACATACACACTTTTTTCTATTTGCATCCTAAATAAAATATTCTGTGCCCTTAATTTCAGAGTTTATGTCTCTGTAGTTTATACACTAGTGAGCTAGATTTTCTAAACAAAACAAGTACTTCCTTTGATAATAAAACTATAAATTCTAAGACAAAATATTTTAATGAAACTGAATATAGTTTAGATTTATTTTTAAAATGACAATAGCATTGGATTTTCAACACTATGCTTCTTAAATTTTATCTTGGGATGAATCTACAATATAAATTTGATATAACATTAGTCCAATTATTATAATGAGCACTCAACTTCATTCCAAAATACCACTCAATGTCAGTTGCAATATTAGTCTTTAGAAGTTATAATGAGTTGGACAATTTATAATCACACTAATTTCTATAACATAATTGTAGATGCAGCTTGAAGTAGTATTTATGGTATCTATACATGAAAGACAGAAAATATTTAAAATGTTAATATCACTCTCTCACTAGCCAAATTAAAAAAAACACTTGAGAAAAAGAGGTGTTTTTGTTTGATTGCTTTGTTTGTTTTTGTATTTTTAAATTTATTAATGTTTTTATTAGATTGTACAAATTATATAGACATATGATTTAAATATCTGAAATTATTATATAAATAGGTATATAAGTGAAAGTTCTCTTTTCCACTCTTGTCCCTACATATGTTGTTACTTGCCTTTCCCAAATTTAACCTGTTGTTCGTTTACTGGAGATTCTTTGAGAGTTCATATGTGGGCAAGTATGTACAAAAATATTTTTGACTCTTTTACTCAATAATGAAGTACTTCAAACATCCTTCTACACCTTCTGCTCCTTTCTTTATTAACTAAATTATATATCTTGGGCATTTGTCCACACATAAAAAGATTTCTCAATTTTTATGGCTGTATAATATTCTGCTATATTGATAGGTTAAATATATATGATATAATTTATATATTACAGGTGTAATATATAATTAGTGGTTTTCAAAAAATTTCTAGGTCATTTTAATTCTTTGGCTTTAACAAATACTGCTACCATGAATAAAATTGTACATATATGATTTCACTTGTATGTGTGTATATCTGTAGGATAAATACCTAGAAATGAAATTGCTGGTTCAGAGCGTACATATATTTGAAATTTTGGTAGGTATTGGCAACATTGCAATAGAGTAGGTTCCAATGTACACTGTCAAAAAGAGTGTATGAGAGATCTTGCTATGTAGGTATATATGGAAGATATCTAAGGTTCCTTGGTTAAACATTATTCTGGGTCTTTTTCTCAAAACTCAGTTTATCTTGCTGCCAATACGGTGCATCTCTGAGGGTTTATGCCTTAAACCTTGCAGAAAAAGCAAATCCAAGTGGACTTGTAGAGACTCAAAAGTCAGTGCTCTGAAAGAAGCTATTTCTTCTAGCACTGCTCTTACTTTTCTCTCCCCTAAATCATCCAGGGATATGGCACGCTCCATCAGTAACAGTAGTCTACTAATGCAATTATTGTTAAGTATAGGAAGACAAAACATAATCTCCTAGGGATTGCACCAGGATCTTAGTGGAAGAAGGAGGCAAAGCATGTAATTAGAATTCTCTCCAAGAATTCACACACCCTGCTTTATCTTGTGAACAAATGTGACTAGCTGCATATGACTATCACTACCTATGAAGCTAATTTTTTTTAAGATTAGTCATTAATTCACATAAGCCTTGAAAACAGGCTGGTAAGTGTGAGCAATAATAATTTGAGAACCTGACAAAAATGTGGTAGTGAAGTACTAACGCTGTGGACGTCAATCATTGTATGAGGAAAAAAGTGAGTTTCATGAATATGGGATTTTCTTCACTCGATCAGCTTCATTGATTTGAATTGTGCCTGCACATGGAAGTTACTGTGTAATAGTATTATTTAAAAATGGCTTACTGATAATATTATAGTAGAGCAGAAAACACAGAAGGTTTTTTTTTTTTAAATGATACTGATCTGGGTTCTAATCTGGAGTTGGTCTTTTGCTAGGTATCCCTTAACAAGATACTTAAAACCTCTGGGTCTCAGATGCTCATATCTAAAATGAAGGCGTGAATAACTATATTATAGCATATTCATAATAATGCTAGAAATAAAACTTCATTCTTTAGTTTTTTGAGGTCCCAAGTTGAAGAAGCACAGTAAGTATCTAAATGGCAACTTCTAGACCAAGCAAATTTGCCAGGGCCCCTCTGTAGGCATCACAACACTACTGTCACCTGACCAATAGGACTATTCAAATGGAGGATATGAAGACTTTTCCTGTCCTTCCAGTGCTCCATCCACAACAATATTAATAAAATCAGGTAAAGAAATTAACAATATCAACACTTCTTTTGTTTATAAAATAACTTATCGGATATATTATTCTCCAGGAAGGCTTTGTGGCATAGGCAACACTTCTTTGGTAACACAACCTTAACTAGCCTAGTTAAAGTTTCCAAAGGTTTCCTCTGAGTTTAACCTTCTAACGTCTTCTTAACTGTTTTCACACCTTGTAAATACGTCTCTGGTGCTAACTCAGATTTATTTTGAGAAAGAATCTTGATTTTCCTAGAAGTACTGAGATGGCTTTACAAAACCTTGTCTTATCTTGTAAGTAAATACCATGCATTTTTAGCCTTATTCCCAATCTCCCAAGGCTAAAGAAATTAAATATCAAAATTATATTTAACTGACATTAAGGCTTCAATACATATCAGCACATGCTGGCAAATTTATTTAACTGATTTAGCTCTTGCTTGTTTCTTAAAATCGCATTTAAGGGTATAAACCTAAAATGTAGCATTAGGGTTTTTTTCCCCTAAACTTTACATGTTTGGTATTATTTAGAACTTTCTGTGTGCATCTTGTATTTTTCTCTATCTGATACTATGTCAGGTGTTCAACGAAGTTGTACAGAAATTGGTAGGAAGACACGTAGAGAATATTATAAAAAGGTAACTCGGAAAATAGAAAATATCTGAAGTAAAATCAAGTACCTACCTATGATAAATAGTTGTCTACACCTGAAAAGCCCAAACTGAAAACAGCAAAAGTATTAGCGATGTTTCCATATTTAGGATTATTTTTAATTCAAGATGCCTTCTGCTCTGAGCTAAGAAGATAAAGATAATGTATTTATCAATATGCTCATATTGAAATAATCCCCAGTATATAAAAGAAAATATACAAATATTTTTATGACTCAATGTTTTGTGTGCTTTTCATTGGTGCATAGTAAAGCAGAATTTTCATTAAAACCCTTTTTAAATAAGAATTTTCCAGATACACAAATGTTAAAAATGCACAGGTCTTTCCTTGCTCCAGCTTCCCTATCTGAGATGTTCGGTGCCCTCAGAGCCCAGCTCTAATTTTGAGTCAATTAAGTGTTTCACTAGTGGCTCAATCAATTAAAAAAAAAAGTTTCTGCGGCTGTGTCCCTGGCTGGCCGCCCACGGAAATCCTTCTTCCTCCTCTTCTTTTTCTTCTTTTTTTATTTTTGGATTCCCTCTTGGTGTGCACTTAATCAAATTAACCCCAAATAGAAAAAGTGTTATAGAGATCAAAGGAAAATGTTTAACTATAAATTACCCGCCCGTCTCTTGGGAAAGGATTATCTCCCTTTAGATTAAGTGTGGAAGTGTTTCTTTACCTTATACCCATTTGAATCCCCCTAGCGTAATTTTCAGAGTAGACAGAAAAGATAACATGAAAGAATACAGTCAGAAGGTTGTCTTATGGTTACTGATTTTCTCCAGGCATTAGTCATCAAGATGCATGAGATAGTTTGGGAAACGGTAAAAAGAAATACATTATATTATATTATAGATTCAACAATAGTTTTACAGTATACCATGTGATTATACCTTACTTTCACTTTGATAAAATTAATTGATGTAGTCCGGAATTTTTAGAGACCGGGGAATATTATGAGATTACATTTTAGGGTAAATTTCTTAATGACAAACTTGTGTTGCTCCTACTTTCATAAAAATGTGTTAATGATGTTGGTACATTTTTGCTGGTTAAGTGCCCACGTTCCCAAACTACCTCTACGATTGACACTAATTGGCAAGTCTTTTGGCAGTCACAGCAAGGAGACAAATGACCATTGTGCATAGAAACTAAACAAGGTATTACCTGCACATTGGGGTTAAAGGCCACTGAGTCAGAATCCACTCTGTCATTACATTTACTTCCACTAGGGGTCAAAAAGTGAGAATCTAGAATTTCTAGTCTGTCAATTAAAAATTTTTCATAGGTATTATTCTAAATACAAATTTATCAAATGATGGCTTCTCTATGTAACAACCAGAACTAACAATGTCAGTAAGATAATTATACAGCTTTTTCACTATTATAAACACTGTATGGAGTTTGAAATCCTTTCTAGCATACAATTAAGTGCCATTGTTATTAATTTACACAAAATATGCTAACAGCATGATGCCTGTTCTCCTAGATACAAATTCCCAAGTGAGTGTAACAGGTTAGTACAAACTGTCACTGCTGTGGGCAGGTTCGGGAAGAACCACACAGGTCACTGGTCTCTGCAGACTTTGACTTTACTCTCTAGGAGATGTTATTTTAAACTGGAATATTGCAAATGGTGAAAGAAGAATTTCCCTCATCTTACTCTCTATCTGTAAGGCACATTAAAGAACTTCAAGTTTAAATTGAGGACACAGGAATGACACAATTATGCCAATAGTGGGAAGCAGATATTTTTGGTGGCATAAGTTAAGTGTTTGAGTTTCTTTTTTTTATTTGTAGCTACAAATCTTTCTTCATTTTAAAAATTTGTTTAGAATATTACATAGAAGTTGCTCATGAAGCAGGAGGAATAATGATAAATGTGGGCACCAAAGAAAAGGAAACTTGGTATATCTTTAGGGTTGGCTCTCAAGATTTCTATTTTTTTTAGTTTTCTCACTAGAGTCAGAAATATTAATAACATACAAACTCAGTCTAGCAGTCCCACTACCAGGTATACATCCAAGAAATAAAATTATTCTATTGAAAAGCTATCTGCATTCCCATGTTCATTGTAACACTATTTACCATAGTTAAGATATGGAAGCAACCCCAGTGTCCATCATCAGATGGGTGGATAAAGAAAGTATGGTATATAAACAATACGGAATGCTATATAGTGTGAGAGAAGAAGGAAACCCTGTCTTTTGCAACAACACACATGAACCTGGAGGACATCTTGTTAAGTGAAATAAGCCAAGCACATAAAGACAAATACTGCATGATTTCACTTATATATGGAAGTTTAAAAAGTTGATTTCATAGTAGCAAAGAGTAGAATGGTGGTTACCAGGGGCTGGGGTGGTTTGATGGGGTTGGGGAGGGGGTTTAGGGAGATGTTGAGCAAAGGATACAAAATTTCAGTTAGATAGGAGGAATAGGTTCAAGAGATCTATTATACCTCATAGTCACCATAGTCAACAACATACTGTATTCTTGAAAAATGCTGTGAGTGAATAAATTCTCACCACAAAAATGAGAACTATTCGAGGTAATGCATATGTTAATTAGCTAGATTTAGTCATTCCACAATATACTTTAAAACATGGTGTTGTATATGATAAATACATCCCATTTTATCTGTTAATTAAAAAAAATTATTAAATAAAAAAATAATTAGTTAAAAAAATAGGAACTCAGGACAAAGTCCTAGTCAATTGATTGTGGTAGTTGGGAACCTAGACAGATCTAGATATGCCTTTGAATTACGCCCTTGCCACTTTAAAACTGCGTGAACTAGGGCAAATAATTTAACTCCTTCAAAGCCTTAGTTTGCTAACCTGCATAATGGAGATAATGTTACCTTATGATTTTGTTATGAAGAAGAAAAGAAATATTATATGCAAAGAATAATATCTATCACATTGGAAGTGATCATATATTGTAACCAACATTACTATAAAAAAAAGGGCAGAGTGTATCTGGCATGGCATTCTTTTCCCTCACTACTCTGTAGCTCATAATACTTAAGTGTGATGGCTTTCAAGTTGGTGGTTGAAGAAATCTAGCAGTACACAAGCAGGCTCATTCCCTAGCTCTCATAAGAGATAGAGAATTGTTAACAACAAAACCTTAGGAATGTGTAATTTGTTCACCTCCATGTCATAATTTTAAATTTAAAAATTATAAGAATCATGAATCTTAATCTGATAAAGTATTATTAGATTCATATATTCCGGATCATTTTTATTAAATCATCTCCATTCCAGTATAGCAGTTAACTCAAGGACCATTAAAAGTTGAGGTTTCCTTGCCATCTGCCTGATAAATATTATAAATTCTAATTGATTCTCTCTCTCTGTCTCTGTCTGTCTGTCTCTCTCTCTCTTTTTGTGTATGTGTATATATATATATATATACACACACACACATATATGTATATAGCTTATTAAGTTTAAAATATGACAATACTACTTTTTTCTTATTTAAGAGCTCATGATTTCTTCAAATACAACATTAGACTTAAAATTAGAAAATTCAATTAAAGGATTGAAAATTTACATTGTAATTACTTTATAGCATTTGAGATTTTTTATATATAAGGCAAAAATTTCAACAAGCAGATATTATATTCTTCAACCCACCTGTTGATTATTATATTTATCAACCCTATCTGCAATAGACAGCATTACTTGAACAGTTAGGAGAGAGAGTGTGTTATAAAAAGAACTGGCAGAAAATGAGACAAGTTTTATATGGAAAATTTTCTACAATATTTTAGAATACATGGAGATGAAAAATGTTGATAGGACTGATTTTTTTCAATATTATAGAACCATGTCCTTTACCCATGTAGCTACACAATTTTTCATCATTCATGTTTTTCATTAAAAAATAAACTACATTCCCAAAGCATTTCTATGTATTTACTAATAAATTGTGTATACATGCACTATTACTATATCAATATATTGTATATGTTAAAATTGTAAAAAGATGGTAACTAAAAATGTATGAGAAATCAAATACAAACAGAAATTTTAATAATTTCCTCAACAGCCCAAATGTATCTTATGCATATGAACATCCCAACTTGGATACCAATCATTTGGTAATAAAGTTTTGTATTATTTATTTGCTCTCTGTATACATTTCCCTAAATTCCAAAAATTCTCAATGTGATTAAAATTTGAAATTTAGGTTTTTATGCTTCTTTTATATATAAATATATTTAAGTGATTATTCGATGAATTTACACAGAAAAGATGATAAAATGATCTTTAGGCAAGTTGTTTTAAAGTTTTTTATATGCAGATTTTGATGGATTTAAATGTGTTTAAAAATCAATCTTAAAATACAGTTTAAAAATCTAATGTTTAAAAATGAATTGACATAATACCCTACAATTGTCAATGGATTTCAATAGCATTTTTCATTAAATATACTTTTATTGATGACTTCTGATAAAAGAAAATACTAGACAAGTACAAACTGGGCAAAAATTACTGTATCATTGAAATAAAGATGCACAAAAAAGAAATGGACAAAATTAGGTGAGTTTCTAATGCTAGTAGATAATGCGTAATAATGGTAATAGACCTAACACATTTTCAGAATAGCTTGACCTTTAACTCATGATTCCTATATATTTCAGATGTCAGCAATCAAGGACTGATGGAGATTAGGGCAGACCCCTTAAGGAATTTGATTGACAAAGATGTGCTTCCAAAAAGAGTGATATTGATTTAATTATAAATAGCTGACAAATTGTTTGTTATCATTCAAGTCTTGGTAGCTTAACTTCCACAGGCTGCTGCTGCAGTATATTTACAGCATACCAAAAACTGCTTCAAGTTTATTAAAAAATCTTTTGAGTTTCAGAAATGAAAGTCTATCTTGGCAAAACACAAGATAAGACACTTAAATGTGTTCCTTGTGTACTATTGTTTGTAAATGCATTCTATTAGAGTGAAGAATGATCCCTCTAAACTACAAAACCAGTGCTGCCTGTTTTAATCTGAGTTTGTGGCATCGCTTACTTTGCATGCTATTTTTCTTTACATCATTCAATTTATTACCAGATAAAATAATATTATTGTATGATAAAAGAACAAGAAGGAAAAATAAATCTATCAGTGTGTTGGACTTTTTAATTGTTGGGAAAAGCAGTTGAAAACAAGCTTGTTTGAGGTAAGAACTGAATGTTAGGTTTTGTCATACTGGCCATGCTTAAGTGACATATCAGGTTCAATCACTTTCTTCCATGAATAAAACTCCAATATTATCAGTGAGGAATATCAGGTTAACCACAGGTGTGTAACCTATTTTCTCCCCTTTCAGCAACACTTGGAAAAGAAATAAAAGGGCCAGGTGTGATGGTGCACACCTATAATCCTAGCACTTTGGGAGACCAAGGAGGCAGGAGGATCACTTAAGGCCAGGAGTTTGAGACCAGCCTGAGCAGCATAGTGAGACCCCATCTCTACAATAAATGGAAAAATTAGTCAGGCGTGGTGGTGAATGCCTGTAGTCCTATCTACTCAGGAGGCTGAGGCAGGAGGATCCCTCAAGCCCAGGAGTTTGAGGTTGCAGTAAGGTATGATGACACTACCGTACTCTAGCCCAGACAACAAAGGGAGACCCTGTCATCTCAAAAAAAAAAGGAAAAGAAAAAGAAAAAAACAAAGAAAGGGCCTGGACAAATATCTTTGAGTGTAAAACCTCCTGGTAAATGCCTATGTAATATTAACAGGCAGAAAGATAATGGCAAGTCCATACTGTTAAAATGTTTTTATCAGGATATATCTGGTATCTCTATGATGTAAAGGAGCTTACAGTTTATGAAGTTAGGAGGTATAGTTCACTGAAAAATGTCTCATAAGTTATATAGTTAATGGGATATAAAAAAAAATGTTCCAAAACTGAATGGATTCCCCTCTTCAAACGATGATCCACATGCATTACTTATATGTCACATACAAAATCTGTACCAGAACATTTCTTAATGTGGGAGAGAAATTATATTTGGAAAAATATATTGACAATAATGGCAAATTACTCTAGGCCTTTGCTTTTGAATGATTAGTAAACTTGATTGTGTGTAAAATCTATCATTTTTGTTAATGGTGATGAGACACTTTGGTCCTTTTTATGATTTACCAGACAATAATCTCTTTCCTCTTCCTAAAAACAAATCACAAAACTTATTTTGTGTTCATGTATTCCACTTTTTATTTTATTGATTCTGTTCTAATTTACTGGCTACTTTATATTGTTTTCTTGTTGGTGAATATGTAGACTTTTCTTCCCCACCTACACTGGTACCTCTTTCGCCTGAAGGTAAGTGTGTATTAGATGCTCAAATATCATGTAGGGAATTAATTAAATTTTAAGATGGTGTATAAGATTCCCTTTCAGAAGTGAAAATCCCTTTCAAGAGTGAATTAAATGGCATAAATGTACGTGGGCACATTGTAGTTAGGAAAGTGAGGAGTTAGACAGCTGAAGGAAAAGCTGATAAATGATTATCAACACAGACTTCTCTTTAGTAATAAGGATAAAGGTCAGGTCAGTGGTTAAACTGGGTAGTTTGATTTCCTCTTCTAATCATTATTTTTTTTGTGAGCAACAAAATGGAAGCATTGTTTGGAGTTTGCAAAAAGACAATCCAAGGAAACCAAAAAGTACAATGAGTTGACAGAGGAAGCAAATGAACAAGCAATAACTAAGAAATCCCCCTGGTGCCATTAAATATAGGTGTAAACAGTTCTAAATCTTTTTACACTCTTTGAGGATATAATGTCATTATAGGAAATTTAAATTTGAAATTGTAATCCTGTGCAATAAAGCAAAGTTCAGATTTTTCCTAATAAGTATGAAGAGGAAGCTCTTATAAAATTAAACTAAAAAAATAAAAGACAGTGTTTTAGGAAGAAAAAGTCATCAGAGCACAGCAACTTTATCAATTACTATTCTCCATGGCAAATCTTTATTTACACAATTTTCTGTGTTACATTGTCAGCTTATCCTCTGGATAGCAAGGAACTCCTTGTTCGCAGTGATCATGCAATAAATATTTTAAAAATAAATAGATGAAGGCAAGACATTTAATTTATGTGGTCCAGTTCATGTTATAATAATGCTTGATAAATGAGTCATCTTTATAGAACTATGTAGCATATTTAAGTTAGAAACTGGAAAATGTAAAATTGGTTGATAGGTTTCCATCATTTTTCAAAAGCTTAGTCTATGGATTTTTTGATATTAATTAGGAAAAAGATTTTGTGCACAAGTTTGAAAAATTTAAATATATATTGTTACTGCAACATTTTCAGAACCTGTAACATGCTAATTATTGAGAATGATGGAGGAATGTAATATTAATTCACAATCTTATTTATATGTAGGAAATTCTTAGAACTCTTTTTCTAAGATACAATTTAGGAAATCCTGGCTCAGAAAAATTGCTTTACTAAAAAAAAAGTTTCTGAACTCCATGCAGAATCAATATTTCTTGCTCTTTGCAATAGTGTTTTTAAATGGTAGAGATTCTTAGGGTGGGTGAGAGGTAGTGCTGAAAACCAAGATTTTACTGTGGCAATGGAAAAGCATTTACAGTGGAAACCAAATTAAACTGATGGCCATAAGCACAATTTATTTTAAGAAATCCCATTTCTTTTGGATCCCTGGGCTCTTTTGACTACCATGTAATTATCACTAATCCAAAACTTTATGGAATTTTACATTTTAGGGATAATGCTTTTTGCTAATCCAGTCCAAGAGGTTACTATCAAATTACCACCGCTCATTTTATATAATTTTTTATTCTCTTCGTACAACTGGGGCTTTTGATTTTTTTTCAAATCCTGCTATTAATATTTATTCTAATCTATAATGTGGTTTTTGAAATTTAGTATCACTGATTTCATATTTTTAATAAATGTCAGAAAAGGGGGAATCATATCCAAGTATTCTTTTATGAGATTCAAATTAATAGGTGACTTGAGAGAATAAGAAATTTGTAGAGTAGAACTAGAGGCAAGAAATAATAATAATTTCCTTATTTTATACATTTTTCTCATGCTACTCTCCTTCTTGCTTCAAGCCAAATTTAAATGGACAGTAGATTTTTAATGTGATCTAGCATAATATATTCTAGCTTCTTACAGTGTAATGAAAATGGTGAAAATTTTACAATGAAAAATTGTACCTTATAGGCGATGCTGCTGAGTTTCAGAAATGAAGAAATGCCTTAGACATTGCCAATTCTTATAATTCTTTTGTACTTTATTAGTACAATAATATTTATTGAGAACTAAGATTGCACCATCTAAAAGATGAGATGGAAAAATTTCTCTACAATGTGAGGACACAGTTTAAATTATACAGCAACTTGTTGGATCTAAAAAAGTTTAAAAATATATGATAGAGAAAAAATGGTTATTAATTTAAAAAGAAAAATTTGATTTAGCATAGAACAATCTCTGAAATCTCTACTTTCCTCTCAAATACCCTTTCATTTTGAATAAATTCTAAAAGTAATAGAATATGGTTTATCTCTGTGTGTAAATGTTTATTTCAATTACATAAAATTAGTATGTGATATTAATACTAAAATAAATGTATCAGCACCTACTACTGAGCCTAGCACATAGCAGATGCTTAATAAATGAATGAAGAACCTTTGCTGCATGTTGGCTTTGTGTCTGGAGCTATCCTCCTGAAACTTAAGATTTGGTTTGCAAATTGAGACACTTATGAACAATAATCAATACAAATGTTAAATAATATAGCACATTCTAAAAGATTATATGACTTTTTTAAATAAATGGGTTGGCATTTGAAAAGAGTCATGGAAAAGTTAATTAAGAAGGTAATACTGGAACAATATCAGCAAAAGCATCATGACAAGAAAGACGAAGTTGAGACTGTTATTAGTCTTTCTGTGTATCAGACTTGTTCATAACTGTATAGGTTTATCACAAAAATTTTAGCCTAAAATCCCTGGAAAAACTTGTCCGTGGCACCAAATTCATAATCATTGATTGACTAATCCAGCTTCTGCTACTTTGTCATATAGTCAATTAAATCTTCTATGATATAAATTATACCTAGCAAATGGATCAAGGTTTGTGTTGGCCAGGATGTTCTTCTTCCAAAAGAATGGTTATTCTAGGAAATTTAATGCAATTAGAAACCAACTTGGAAAGTCATGGAAAGGACAGAGGCTTGTAGAAAAAAGCTTGTCTTTGCTAAATGAAAATTCTTATAAGGTTTTTTGAGTTTTCTGGGTCCTCTATTTCTGAGTGTACTGTCTGAAACCTGTTTTGTTTCAAATCACCAAGTTATTCTTCCTTTCTTTTGATTGTTCCATTGGGTCCACTTTTTGCTTCAGGAGATCCTCTACTAGGCGCTAATCTTTCTTTTAACGTCGTTTCAGTTCTGGAAACTATCTCTGCAGGGGGAAAAAATATACTCAAGGGAGACAGTTCTTGGATTAGTAACTTGCAGATGGAGCATGAGAAAGGAAGTAGGAAAAAGTAGTGAAGTTAAGAGAACAGTTTTTTAAGTGCTTGATTGGAATCAGCACCACGTTCACTGGCTGCTCCTCTTTTTATTGATATATTTGTCAAAAGCTGCTCAGAAACATAGGGTCCAAAGTTTTAGTAAATACATCTTAAAATTTCAAACTGATGATTAAACAACTTTTTGCAATTTTCATCTTCTAAAGTGATGTTTTTAGCTGATAATATACTAACAATATCAATAATTCTTAACCTTTGTATATAATAATATCAATATTTTCATATTTATAAGACTTTACAATTTATAAAGCACATTACAATAATTGTTTCATTTAGCATTTACAGAAATGTCTTAGGACTAATTACTTTGTAGGTAAAATTTCTACTTCACAAACAAATTGTCACAAAACCAAGAGGGTTTTATAAGTAGCACCAGAAATCAGGTATTTTTATTCTGAATATTGTGATTTTTTAATATATTGTTTAGTAGAACTTAAGTCAAATGCTCCATAGAGCTAAAGCTGGCATTAAGACATCACTTCATCTATTGTTTTTGACTTTTTAGTAATGGCTACTCTGACTAGAGTAAGATGGTATCTTTTTGTGGTTTTAATTTCCATTTCTCGGATGATTAGTGATATTGAGCATTTTTTCATATGTTTGTTGGGGAAAAAAAGAAATATGCCGAAATGTTGAAAATAAATAAATAAACAAACAAACAAAAAACATCACTTTAACCCCTGATACCCGTTAGACTATTTCCACTTCTGATTTCCAAGGTGGTTCTCTGTAAAGCACACACAATCCTATCTTATTGTATGAGGAGAATTTTCCATGATGAAGCTTAGCCTAGAATTAAAATTTTACTTTTTGGTATGGTGACAGTCTTAAGAAATGAACAATGAGAAATCATGGTCAGTTCTAAAAATCCAAATTGACTTTGAGTGGCAAATAGGGTAATCATTAGATTGGTTGACTCTTTCAAATGTATCTTGAATTTGTTGGATTCAAAGGCAGAGATCCTACCCCGCCTCCTAGAGTAAACCCAAACTACATATGCTAATCAATGTATTCCACAATCTAATACTCTGAGGCCTAAGTCAGACATATCAGAACTACTGAAATTTCAGTTCCTAAATTTGTAGTGAACTTTTTTGAAGTAGATACTTTTATCTTTTCTGTATTATTTGAGTTTAGAAGCATATCAACCTAAAAGAACTTCTTAGTTATATGATCCAACAATTTCCTTTATTGTTTAAAATATATTACATATTTTTTAAACATTTTAACCAAAAGACCCCTGATTGATACAGCAAAAAACATTTGATTGACTTCACTTAAAGTCAAAATGAGCCTCCAAATCTTGGAAGAGTGGCAGCTTCTATCATCTCTTAACAAGCTCTTAATTACATCATAATGAATCAACCAACTCCCATTATTATTCACATCTATTTATTTTTACATTGCTAACTAAAAAAAGAGGAAAGCTAATGCATTTAAGTTTACATCTTTTCTTTTAAGAAAGTGATCACTGATGAAATGGTACTCCTCAAAGAAGAAATTTTCACAGACTTTTTGATTTAACTATATCTTTTTTCAAATGAATATTTTATCAATATGCTCTCATGGTTATGTAATGTATTTCCACTAAATTCCTTTTTTTCCCTTTAATTGGTGTCATCTACTAGTCAGAAAAAGTTTGGCATTTTTGTTTGAAGAGGAAGTAAAACCATTGTATTTGCCTGACATGTGTAAGTTCTAAACTCTATACTCTAACAATTAGTTCTGAAAAATTTATAGAGAAGCTATCATATCTAGATTAGACCTCCTTTTATCTAATAGTGTCACAGTAATCATTTTCTAATGTTTTAGATATTTTTTTCACTAGAGTAAGCCTTAGTATAAAAGTTATTTTAGAATATAATTGGATATTCTGATACAGGCAGCATAACACAGGTGAAAATATATTGTTTTTGTGTCTGAAAACCTATAGATAGAAATGGAAACTTCATGGCAACTTCACTGGATCAATTTGAGAGTAGTCAGATCATTTTTTTTTAAGAGTGTTCTTAGATATTATACAATTTCCCTGAAGGGAGATTCTGCTTCATTTGGCATTACCTTAACTCTAGGTGTATCCTAAAAGACAGATTTTGTTTCATAATCTGGACAATAAAGCCATAACATTGAAATATCAGGGAGGATGATTATTGAGTAGTTGGATCAAGCACTAAGAAACCAGGAATATGTGCAGGAATTGGATAGATGATATGGAGCTATTCCAGGAGTGTCCATAGTGGGCTATGTGGAGACACATCACAGTTGACCTGTGTAATGTTGCAGAATTTTCTGAAATCTCAGCCAGCAACAAACAAAGTGATCCACAGAGACATTATTATGCTTGTGTAAGCCTAAGATTTTTTCCCATCTGAAAGAGTACACCATTCTGGTCTATTATGTAATTCTGGGCACCTGTGCCAGTGTGTGTATGTATGTGTGTGCATGCACACACATTTGTGTGTATTTGCTTATTGTAAACAGAGTTATGTATTCTATTTTATTTTACTTTTAGTTATATAGGATTCATTTTTGTATTTCTCTTATATAGAACAAAGTTCTCTTAGTGCTGCAACAGAGGTTAAACAACATATCCAAAGTCACACAGGGAGGGAAAGGGATGAGAAAGACTAACTCTTGTGCCAGTTTTACTTACAGCTTTGTTTTTGAGCAAGTTCCAGGATGTTCTTTTTGTTCATTTGTTCAAAAATAATATTCAATACCTACTATGTGAGCCAGACACTATTCTAGGGATATATTATTGTATAAAACAATCAGTCCCTGCCCCTATGGAGTTCATATTCCAGTGGGGGAAAACTAATAAAATATATGTACAATGTAAAAAAAGAAAACTGCTTAGCAGTTACCTTAAAAGATCTTATGAGTATAATGAAATTTACTTGCTAATTTTTCTGTCCTATGGATATAACACTATTTACTTGAATAATATTCTATTAATATTTAGGCAGTTTTGAATCTTATATCATAACTATTCCCTTAAAGATAGCTTGATAATACTTTAATGCACATACACTTTTCTGCATATTCCTATATAGTTCCTCAGGATAAACTCCTAGAAGTGATGCCTTTGTTAAAGGTATGATCATTTTTATAGTCCTTGATATAAATTGTCAAATGATCTCCAAAGCGTTTGAACTAATGTATGCTCCTATCAGCTGCTTGGTAGATTGTCTGTTATGCCTTTGGAAACACTGAGTTTTAGCTAACAAACATTTGCCAGCTTGATGGATAAAAAATATCTTTTTTATCTGCATTTACTTGATTAAGTCATCTTTTCCAGTTTCCCGCCATCAGATCTTCTCTAAAGTTATGCTCACATTCCTCTCCCCCTATCACAGGTGACTCTTCTCTACTGGGATTGGGCAACTTTGTGTTGCATTATTCTCTTTTCAGTTTAATATATAGCAGTAACTCTGTACCCTGCTACTCTCAGATCCATTTTGGATGTAAAAACAAAAGAGAATAATGAACAACATTGACTTTTTGCTCTTTCCATTTCCACTGTAATAATCCTGGAAATAATCTGTCTCTGGCTGACCAGGAAAAAAAAAAATAAAAGTCCCAAAGAGAAAATGAATCAAAGAGAATCACAATAAGTTATATTTCTGATTATCTCATTACAACTTTATTTATTATTTATGCATCTCCTTTTGTGAAGTGTCTTTTTATCTCTCATTCTTTTTGTATTATTATTGTAGAAAATGAACCCAGTTGTAATGGGCTATCATTATATTTTGACTTGGATTCCTCTTTTTTTCTTCATCTTGGTCAGATCACCTGTACTCCAAAGAAGAGAAATTTCTGCACTAAGTTCAAAAGCTCCTGTTGCTTAGAACTTTCCCATAGGCTCTTATTCATCATTACCGTTATCAGTTAAGACCAGATCGTGTACGTAATCCCTCTGGGGACCTTGACAGTAGCATCCATTCATTCACAGGTGTTTCAAATACAAATTTTTAAAAATCATGGTAAATACAATTCTTTTGGTCAGTACAGTGTCAAATTCTCCTCTGAGTAGATCTCAAGCTTTAAATTATGTTTTACTCTATCAACCTAACCTAAAATTTGATAATAATAGTAAATTCATTAGATTGTCTTTGGCATTTCTAAAATGTAAATATTTCCAAGTTCTTTTGAAAGCATTTAGAAGGCATCTCAGACCCAGGATTTTTTTTCACTGAAGAGGACTTAGGGTTTCTCATCCAAAACAGGGATAGGGAATAGCTGAGGTAGAAACATTTCTGTGTTATTCAGGTAATAATTTATAAAGGGAGTAGTGCTATGGACTGATAATTTTCTTACTAATGAGAAACAGAGTTACAAAACTTTGTAAATGAAATCCTTAAGGTAAAAATACAATTCTGGCACATCAGAAAATAAATCATAATAAAAATAAAATGAGATTTATATCACCTTTTTGAGTTTGTGACTTTAGGCCATCTCCCAATCAGTAAAAATCTTATGACAATAATGTAGCACAAAAATAGTCTCCATAGATAAAGTTGGTTGAATTGGAACTATAGTTTTAATGAATCGAGAATTTTCTGGGGCAAGTTGGTGGAGTTCTAAATCAAGTGATAGCTTGTTACAGTTATGAGAATATCTCATCCAACTTGATTTTATTCTTTTTTCCTTTGCATACACATGTTTGCAGTGGTGTTGACAAAACATCTGATTTTCCTAGGAGATATGATAAGAGTCCCCATACAGCATTCCAGGAAAATTATAAGGAAACAAATGAAATGTGTAGCATGGTTTTTATTTTAACCAATATTTTCACTCTGTTCCTATTGTTCCTGTTGTGCATTATTTCATAAGTTCATGGGAAAAGAGGTCTAAGAAGAAGACCATATTTTTTGTTTGTTTGCTTTTTGTCTACTCTGATTGATAGAATGTAAGCTGATGAAGGACAGGAGCATACTTATTCCATATTGTATCATTTGTTAACAGCATAATTTTGAATATATAAAAGATGCTAAATAAATTCATGTTGTTGAATAAATCACCAATGCATATTTTTGTCAGTTAATTTAAGGAAAAAAAGTCAGTTGAGGTTGACTAAACTAACATTTTAACTTGATCAAATATTTGTCCAACTAACTCATGGGTACACAAATATTCAAAACTTTTTACAGGCATCTGATTGCCATTTCAAGGAAAAATCATATGCATTTCATAAAATACTTTACTAATAGTACTGTAATTGATATTTTAATTAATTTTAGACATAGAATATTCATTTTTATCTCTCTATCAAAAAAATACTTTTCAAATATGGTAGCTTTTATAATAGGTTTTTTTTTTTTTTAAATATCCAAGGAGAATCATTCCAATCCATTTCTTCATGAAAATTTGCCATCTGACACCATTTTAACAAGTTTCCCATCACCTGTTCTGTTCTTTTACAGGTTTCAAGCTTTGTGCCTTGCAGCTTAGCTGCACTGGACTGATCATGTGATGAGAATGGACAGTACTAAAATGGTTCAGCAGTTACCTTATGGAAATCTCAATAAGGCAAAACATACACTAGACACACAGAAAAAATGTTTCCAAGGCACACCAAGAGAGCAATTTCAAGAGTATTAATACTAATGTCAGTATTGAAGAAACTACTGCAACCCTATAATACTTTCATTTACTTTGAGCAGCTATGTCATAATGTTGACTGTGGGACCCAATGCATAGGCTGCTAATAATTGCATGCTTAGCAGGAAGCAACCACTGTTAAAATTAAATTTTTTTTAATTTTTAAAAATTGTAAAAATTATTTTCTATGTTAAAAAAACCTTAGTGCTAGTAATAATGGAGTTTTAAGCTGTAGCAGCAAAAATGTGATAGATGTGGAATGTTTGCAATATATATGAAATGATATCAGCTAAGAATGTAGACTTTTAATTGCAATTTTAATATTAACATTTTCCAAACATGTATTGAGCATCTAATGCCATATGATTCAAAACATGCAAAAATGAATATATAATAGAGATATAAAACTCCATTGTATCAGATTTGTTACAGTGCATCCTATGTAGTAAATTCAAGATTGAGTGAAGAGAATTTCAAGAGAATGAGAAGTCCAAATGATCTAGAAAAATACCGTTATTGTTTAACAATTAGATCTATTTTGTTTTGATTTGTTTTAATGGTGTGATAAGGTCTTGTTTGAATAATAGAAATACTGAAAGCAAAAGAATAGGGAAAAATCCAAGGAGAGCCAAGAAATAAATTTAACAGTGAGGAATAGTGGAACAAACAAGGTAGGCTAAATGTTCTGACAAGGAGAGAAGGAAATGGGGAGAGGAGCCGAGTACCTCCTAGCGTGACGAACAGGCCCGCACTGCTAAGTCCTAGGTTACCTTTCCAACAGAATCAGCTAGAGCATCTCATCACAGTCATTTCTGACAATTCTTTTTCAGTTTTGTGTTGCAGGACATTGTTCACGCCACGTCCTCAGCCAGCAGTGGCCTATGCTCTTCCATTAACTGTCTAACTCCTTCTTTTTTTCTTTTATCTTATCTTTATTTTTTTCCTTCAGAAAAATGTTTTTCTTTCTTTTCTTACTTTTATAAAAATATGTTTAATTCCAAACAAAATGTAACACACCAATTTACATAGAATAATAAGCCCTTAGATCAAATGTGAAAAATAAACAACTAAATTCTAAATTGTGGGATAATCGCCCATATGTTACTAACCAGTGATTGACTAATCCATAAGGCTGATATAGGCTACCATTAGGTTTATTATGAGTCCCATTTTTTATGCCATCTTATGGAGATAAATCCCTCTTTGGTACCTTTCTGCTTTCCTTTTAACACTTCTTCTTGATTTCTTCTTTTTTTTTATGTTCTCTCTATTTTTTTTTTCCAAAATATTACAGGGGTACAAATATTTTGGTTATGTGGATTGATTTTGTACTGCTTGAGTCAAAGTTATAAGTATGTCCATCACCCAGATAGTATACACTGTACCCATTAGGTATGATTTTACCCATGTCCTCCTCCCCCATCCAAACCTGCATGATTTCTGTTGAGTTTTACTTCCATCTGTGCACATGAGTGCTGATTGGTTAGTTCCAATTTAATAGTGAGGACATGTGGTGTTTGTTTTTCCATTTTTGCAATACTTCACTTAGGAGGATGATCTCCAGTTCCATCCAGATTGTTGCAAAAAAGTATACCAACAACAATCAAGCTGAGAATCAAATCAGAGACTTAATACATTTCACAATAGCTACAAAGAAAATAAAATACCTAGGAATATGTTTAACCAAGGAGGCAAAAGATTTCTACAAAGAGAACTATGAATCACTGAGGAAGGAAATTGCAGATTAGGTAAACAAAAGGAAAAACATGTCATGCTCATGGATCGGCAGAATCAACATTGTTAAAATGTCCATACTACCCAAAGTGATTTACAGATTCAATGCAATCTCCATCAAAATACCAAAGTCATTTTTCCCAGATCTAGAAAAAATAATACTATGCCTTGTTGGGAACCAGAAAAGAGCCCAAATAGCCAAAGCAACCTTAAGCAAAAGGAACAAATGTGGAAGCATCACCTTACCAGATTTTAAGCTTTACTACAAGGCTATAGTAACCAAAACAGCATGGTACTGGCACAAAAATAAAGACATAGACCAATGGAACAGAACAGAAAACCCAGATATAAAACCATCCACATGTTGCCATCTGATCTTTGACAAAGTAGATAGCAATATGCACTGGGGAAAAGAATCCATATTCAATAAATGATGCTGGAAAAATTGGATAACCACATGTAGAAGATTGAAAGAGGATCCATCACTCTCACCACTCACAAAAATTAATTCAAGATGGATAGCAGACTTAAATTTAAGACATGAAACCATAAGAATTCTAGAAGAAAGTGTTGGAAAAACTCTTCTAGATATCGGTCTAGGCAAAAAATTTATGAAGAAAACCCCAAGGGCAATCACAGCAACAACAAAAATAAATAAATGGGATGTGATTAAATTAAAAAGCTTCTGCACAGCCAAGGAAACAATTAACAGAGCAAATAGACAATCTACAGAATGGGAGAAAATATTTGCATGCTATATATCCTAAAGGGCTAATAACCAGAATCTACAAAGAACTCAAGCAAATCTAACTCCTTCTTAACTGTGAAGGCAACTTTTTAGATGACCTTTTCTCTGGTCTCCTCAGGCAAAATAAATACACCTTCTTATTTAAATATATTTAAATATATACATATTATTAAATATATTTATTTTTTGTACCTCTGTTTAGGGCTTCTATAATTCTGTATGATATTTGAGTTAGTGATGTTTGGTACCCTCCATTAAATGTTAAATTCCTTAAGACATAGACAGATTTTAACAAAAAAACATTTTATTCTCACAATGACAAGAACAGTGAATTGTACAAAGCAGATATCAAAAAGTTGACTGAAATAGAAGACAATAAAAGTGCTAAATCAGGGTGGTATAGTGAAGGAATTTGAAGAGAAGAACAAGGATGTCGATTCATAATATAATGGTATCACTCCACAAAATAAAAATGAAATAAAAATTTATGCAACAATGTGAATGAATTCCATACACATACAAATACATGAAAGAAACCAGATATATCCTAGAACATACTGTATGATTCCATTTAAATAAAATATAAAAATATGCAAAAGTAATCTTTGAGGTTAGGATTCATGACGTTGGCACCTCTTGTGGGGTCGTGACTAAAAGGAAGCAATAGGGGGTGTTTGTTGAGCTGTACATTCTGCTTTACCTGCATACCACTCAAAGGAAAGCATTCTACTTGTGAAATTTATTGAGCTGTAGATTTTGATTTGTCTGCTTTTCTGTATGCATGTTATACCTCTGATAAAAAATTGTATAGGCTAGGTGAGGTGGCTTATGCCTGTAATCCTCCACTTTGGGATGCTGAGGTGGGAGGATCACCTGAGGTCAGGAGTTCGAGACCAGCCTGAGCAAGAGTGAGACCCCGTCTCTACTAAAAATAGAAAAATTAGCCAGGCATGGTGGTGCGTGCCTGTGGTCCCAGCTACTTGCGAGACTGAGGCAGAAGGATCCTGGAGCCCAGGAGATTGAAGTTGCAGTGAGCTATGATAATGCCACTGTACTCCATCCCAGGCAACAAAGCAAGACCCTGTCTCCATTAAAAAAAAATTGCAACAAAGTGTAGATTAGCCCAAGGTCTGTGAAGGGAAACATGCATGAAAGCAATGATGAAAATGCCATGATGCAGGCCTGAGAAGACTCTTTGATGAAAATCTCAATCAGGATATAACAGGAATAAAATTGATGAAAAATGTAGAGTTGGGGATTTGTGTGTGTGTGTGTATATTTATGTGTGTGTTTTCTCTGGTGTAGGAAAAGTTTTGGAATGTCATACACAGATGAATTTCTCACGCCTCATAAGAGGCACCCTCCACCATATTTGATGATCAATACAATGGAATCTCTTTGAACAACACAAAATAAAAACATCCAGGTGATGAGAACATATTGATAAATATTATTATTGTGATTTAAAATAACCTCAAAGTTTGCTAGAATTTTGTACATAGCAATTAACAGTAAAACCAAAAAAGGAAGGAAAAGAAAAAGTTTATCGCAAAACATTGTATTTTGTGACTGCATGTAGACATGGACTGTGAGTCACTGGTAACATTTGTCACATTCAGTTCTTCAGATCAAATAGCATACCACATGGGAGCTGAACACAGTATTTAAGCTTGTTTGCAATATACTAGGAATTCAATTTTATTTTCTCCATCTGTTGTTATTTTTTATTTCTGATTCACAGTTTAAAACTAAGCTGAATACCATTGTGTATGTGTTCTAAACGACCAACATAATATGCGTGTTAAAATCCCCACTCTTGGCAGAGAAAAGAATTAAGTCCACATGTCTTCATTTGAACTTTCCTTCCATCCAGATAAAAAACATTAGGTGAGCTCTAAACTCACAACTCATCCCTGACTGCTTATGCTTGAAGTAAAATGGCAATTTTGAAGAATTGAATACTTCTTTAGCTAACTCCCCAGTGCATAGTTATTCTACTTCTATTTTCCTGAAATGAGGAACTACTATTGTGTAATGCATCTGCAGGTCATTAAAATGAAAGTTGGTAATTTCTGAGCATGGTGCTGATAATGAGATTTACTTTGTTTTATGGATAAGTTTTTATATGATTGCCCAGTTATTTTAGATGAATTTTCCAAAAACTGACTATAAATGTTGGCCTTTGCTACCCAGCCTAATGTTTCATTTACAGAAGAGGTACATAGACATGCTCAGTGGCATGGCATCTATAAATGCTGTAAATGATAAAAGTAGTGGTTTTTCATACATAAAACATTCAGAGATATTGTGGATTATCAAAGATTGTCTAATTTAAATTTCATGTATATTGAAATGCTTACTTCTGGACACACAATGCTGGATTACTTATCTGAACTTTTGATGACCTTCCAGGGATTTCCCTATTTGAATGGGAAGAACTAATGATTATGATTTTCTGATCTAAAATCAGACCTAAAATTTGGAGACCTACTTGGCATACATCACATATTTTAGGATAAAAAAGAATTGGGAAAGGTAATTATTCTGGTTATCTGGTAATATAAAGGGTATAAGAGCCAAAGAGGCATTTAAGAAATTTTCAACATCTAGCATCTAGTTCATGATATTATTCCAGTGGTTGACAAACTCTTCGTTAAAGGGCCAGATATTGAATATTTTAGGCTTTGCCAGCATTGCAGTCTCTGTCACAACCACCCACTTCTGCTGTAGTGGTAAAAAAGCAGCCATAGACAAAACATAAATGAATAAGCCTGGCTGTGTTCAAATAAAACTTTATTTACCAAAACAGGTGGTGGGCCAGATTTGGTCCACAGGTAATAGTTTGCTGACCCCTATACTAGACATGGCACATCAATAAGATGGGTATTCAAGTGTTCTCTGCCCTCTGGCTTAGCTATTTATCTCTGGTATCTTTATATCTTTTCTTTCTTTCTCATCCAAGTTTTCTAAAAAAATGTTTTACATTCAGGGCTCATTCCTAATGGGCATGTGATATGGTTTTGATGTTTGACTCCTCCAAATCTGAGGTTTAAATTAGATCCCCAGTGTTGAATGTGGGGTCTGATGGCAGGTGTTTGGGTCATGGGGGAGATCCCTCATGAGTGGCTTTGTGCCCTCCCAGCGATAATGAGTGAGTTCTTACTTTATTAGTTCACGTGAGAACTGGTTGTTTAAAAGAGCCTGGTACCTCCTCCTCTCTCTTTTGCTCCTTATTTCTCCATGTGACACCTCTGCACCCCCTTTGCCTTCGGCTTTAATTGGAAGCTCCCTGAAGCCTTCACCAGAAGCAGATGCAGTGCCATGCTTCTTGTGTGGTCTGCAGGACTGTGAGCCAAATAAACCTCTTTTCTCTATAAACTACCCAGCCTCAGGTATTTTCTTTATAGCAACACAAATGGAATAACACAGCATGTAACCTGATGTAACCTGTGCATCACAGAGGATCCCACGGTGACAAGAATCCCGTACTTGGGTTAATTTTCTGCTGCTGCTGTCTTGCAATTTTTAATATTTTTCAAACAAGGGACTCAGCATTTTTTTTTTTTTTTTTTTTTGCACTGGGCCCTGCAAATTACGTAGCTGGTCGTGATTCGTATCAATTCATGTATAATTTGTCATGTGGCTTCCGCCATTAGAGTTACTATGCAACACTTCCCTGGAAAGTCAGAGCATCATCTTGCATGACACATCACCTTCCTCATCGACTAGGTACCATTTGAATTACTCTAAGCTTCCTTTGGAAAGCATGACTGCATTGTTTCCTAAATTAATGTCAATTAAGTAGGTCTCTGTTGTTTTTTTAAAATCAATAAATCTCTTTGAAGATGGAAATATAAGTTACATGATTCATAATATATCAGTCAGGGTTTGGTTGGGAAAAATAAAGCTGTTGTAAATATTTTTCTACAACAGGATTTAATACAAAACACCTGGTCACACATATACTGGAAGACTGAAAAGGCAAAAAGGCGACGTTAAGTTAACACAGATATTGGAAACTGCAAGAACCAGCTACTACTGCTATGGCTTGGGAAACAAAGGCCAAGATCGTAGACACTAGAACATGTAAAGTGATGTTGTGCCACTGGTGCTGGTGCTGGTACCTCTGACATGGAGGAGCATTATGGTTGGTGATCTGACCAGCTGGGGCTGATGCTAGTACCTTTGAGGAGTGCATGAAAGGTGGTAACAGGAATGCTGAAATGAGCTGGGGCCTGGAATTGTATCTGGCCTCTGCTGCTGAAAGGAAGCAGCAGAACGTAGAGACATACGAAAGAAACCACTTCCCTCCTTGTCCTGCCTTTCAAACTCCCTCCAGGCGTCTGGGTCAGATGCTATCAGAAAGTAAGCTGGCAAGGAATTTATAGACTATCAGTCTCAGTAACACAAAGCAGAACATGGAAGGTTAAGCTTGAGGTTGAAAGGCAATAAGCAAATAAACAAAGTAATAAAATAGAATAAAATAACCTAGTTGCTTAAGAGAAAAACCAAGAAAATATGCCTTTCATGTGTCTTCTGTAATATAATGTATTACACAGTTAATAATGTCTGTATAGTAAATATATTATTACAATTTGTGTTTTCATAGGATGTTCCATGATTTAGAATGGTGGCATTGGACTGAAAGCACAAATCACATGCACTCTTTCTATGGGGAGCAAAGAAAATATAGCTACCTTAATCCAGAGAGATTTTAGAGTAGAATGGCAAAGATTATAAACCATTTTGTGTCAATATCTTTCTTTATAGTTTGATTGACAAATACAGACTTTCTTCCAAGAAAACACAAACATATACTTAAATAATACAAATATTTGTATTTGTTTTGAGTGGGCTGATTCATCCTCTGAAGTTTATTCATGGACCCAATGTCAAGAACCCCTAAATATAGAAGAAAAAGTGGCTTCTTTTAAAATATTCTTCAACAAAGTTTTAGACAGGCATCAAGTAGCCGACCAGTCACGTCTGTACACCATGATCAGCGATTAGATTCTGTTACAAGTTATGTGATGACTGCTTTTTAGAGCCTGCTTTAGATAGTGGAAAAAATCCCAAACAAAAATCTTAAGTAAACAAATAAATTACTCTTTAGAACTCTTTAAAGAATCAAAGTGGTGTTAGAAGTAGATAATTAGAAAATTAGTATAATATATCTACTTAGAAAGAAAGCCTACATGCGACACTTTCTATCAGTGTTTTACAGGTATAAGCAAATTTGGTGACATTTCTATGATGATGCCATATTGTGTTGAATAAGTGATGGATATGGACTATAAATGTAGAGCAGACTATTCATGTTACCACTTAGGTCTCTAATCAAAAAGAGTAACTCTTTTGATGACAAAAAAATCAATAATTAGAGAAGAAAGCTTCCTTTGAGGACTTTAATGCAGTGGCTTTAAAAGTAATATTTAGCTCATGTAGACAGCCCCAGGAGTGGAAGCACCAGAGTTCATACACATGCACTTCAAAGGATAATATAGATTCAGGTGAGTGAAAAGCTGAATCTCTAGATTTTACCCTACTCTGAAAGAGGTCAATAAACATTGGCTTATAGCTGTTAATCTTTAAGAATTTTAGGAGTAGGTATTTTTCATATTTAAGGATTCAGCTCTTTTAAGAGAAAGGAGATGTTTTGTGACTCTTTTAGCAGCCGGGTAGGAATTTCTACCTTTTGAATCTGTAGGCTATACTCAATCAGTTACTTTCAAACTCAGAAGCACATTAGCATCACTGTACAACTTTAAAACACCAAGATTTTGGAACCATTCCTAAGAACTCTTATTTAGTTGGCCTTGGGTATGGCATGTATACAAGTATTATTTTCACCACATCTTCTCAGGTGGTTCTCATGTGAGGCAAGGATTGAAAATCACTGCAACTAGTTTATTCTTTAGGTTTCTGTGCAGAAAATAGGATGATCTGAAGGGCCTTTCATATTGCTTTATTCCAACATCAACTATACTTTTAGATTACCTGCTCTTTGAATTGTCACCTTAATTTTCTAGTCTATTATACCTATTGAAAATTCTTTACCTTTTCATCTTCCCATTACTATTCTCTTACACCAAACACATGTGACAAAAAATTTCAATTTTCAGTGGAGAATGTGAGGAGTAGGATTGTGAGGAACACATGAATCATCGTTGAGCCATTGCTCTGAAAGGCCCTGTTTTAGGGCTATGCTTTGAGGAGACCACATTCTAGGCAAAAAGTGTAAGTAGCTGGGTGCATTGTTACATCATCACATGGTTACTTGCACACCTGCCAGCTCTTCCATGCAGACAAGTGGTGGCTTCTTCACTTAGGGAGAATTGCCAGACCACAGCTTCTGCCAATTCAATTCCTATAAGCTTAGTCCTGACAGTCTTCCAGGAATGTTTTGCCTCTAAATTTGTGATGTCTACATAAACGAGCATTCAAATTTCTGACCACCATCTTGATTTCAGACTTAAAATTTTAAACCTGAGATGTTTAACCATGTTTACCATTCCCTGGTAATACTTTACTGGAGGGAAAATAATCCCCCTCTTTTGAAGGTAGATGAGGCACAGATGATCCAGGAATTGTTTGGTGTTATTTAATAATCAGCAGCAGAGCCAGGAATTTAAGACTCTAGGTCGGTCTTGATAGTCTTCCAGGAATGCCTTGTCTTTAATTTCTAATATCTATATAAATAAGAATTCAAATCTCTGACCACCATCTTGACTTTAGACCTGAAATTTTAAATCTGAGGTGTTTAACCATGTTCCACTATTCCCTGATAATGCTTTACAGGAAGAAAAAAAAATTCCCTTCTGTTTTGAAGGTGAAGAAAATGAGGCACAGATGATCCAGGAATTGCTTGGTGTTATTTAATAGTCACCGACAGAGCCAAGAACTTACGAATCTAGGTTTTCTGGCTCCTGGTGTAATGTGCTATCCACCGGATCATTGCTGACTCTCTCTAGCAATAGCAACACTGAAATCAGACATCTGTTAAATATTGTATGTGACAAATGTTCATATAAGTACTCTCTGGCTTCCTAGGAACATTTTTAATACTGATACATTTCATGATACAATGTGAAAGAAATACAGCGAAATATATGTTTTTATAATATAAGTTTTCAATTAATTTTTTATCATTTTCACTGGAGATAATGAAAAGACAGAATATATTGCCTGTAAAGTATGGAGAATATGGTCTATCCTGGACTGAGGAAATAATACTAGATGTTAATTAGCACCTTTAAATCAACTCTTCTATGAAGTTGAACTAATTTGCTATTTTGAGGGGTAATTTAACTACTTTGGGAAGTCAGGAGTCTGAAATTTAATGAAAAAGACTTCTGTTTTGTGAGAAGGACACCATCAAATTCATATCCATAGTATTGCTTCCTGTTTACTTTAGAGCCTATGTAATAAATTCCATTAAATTAGATTTCCAATGCACATCTCATTTTGTGAGAAAAACAAAGTGTTCAATATCAGCTACACACACTCTGTGTGAAAAAAACGATTTGAGGTACACTGACTCCTTCTGCTTTCCTTCAACAATGTTCATCTCAACAAAGGTTACACTCAACCAAATGAATATTATTGTGCAGAACTGTCACTTGTTTTTAAGGCCAATGTATTACACCAGGAAAATAAACCCAAGTCCTTGTTGTATAGTTGGCTCTTCCTAACTCCTTCCCAGAATATCTTAGGACCAGTTACAGCATAATTATTTTAAAAATTAAGAAAAATAAAATTATATAAGAAAGAGATTATTCCCTTGCATATGCTTATAATGGCTCAGTCCTCTGGTGGAAGAGTACGTAAGAGGGCAAATATCTTATTAATGATGTAATTTCCTAAGAAAAATAGAGCCGTTGGTGAAGGATATTTCTTTCTTTCTTATTTTTTTTAAACCTCTTGGGAAACTTTATCTTACCTTTTGGGAACAGCTGCCCCCAAATCCTATGGGCGTTCACGTCCCCCCCATAGAGCTGGAAATTTAACTCCACCTAACCAAAATAAAGTAGACAGACATGTGGCCAACAGGAGTCCTCTCCATGACATTTGCTGGAGCTATCTGAGGGAAGTATAACCTTCACCTCAGGATTCCCTCTTCAAGGCCTATGTAAACTTGGAGCTGTCAGTGGACATGTTTGCCATTCCTGGGAATGCAGATAGCACACAGAAATGATAGATGAGATGTGGAGAGAAAATATATCCTGATTAATGTACAATGTCGAAAATATTTCCATGAGTATTATAAATATTTTCTTGAGTCAACATGTTGATTTTGTTATTTTCTGATTTCAGGTATAGAAAAATGTCTATATAATGAAGTGGCTGAATCTCATTTTATATAGGGTCAATCTTATTAATATGTTTGAGGCATTAACTTTGTATACTGGGATAGACATTGAGCATTCTTTCTAATTTCATTTCTCAGCTGACAAAAATAACTGGATATAATAAAATACTTCCTTATGGTAGGGTAAGAACTTGACTTAGACAGAAATATATTTGGAGAAAACTCCCCAATCTAAGGTGCAGAAACAAGAACTGAGTTAAATGTTGAGATCAATAAATATGATTTTCATTTTAAAAATCATTATAAAAAAAGGAAAAGATAGAGCAGTTTATACCTATATACTGTTTTCCTATTTGAGATAGAATAGGCTTTATCGATAGTGTGTATAATATTAACTTATGCTGCTCTGTGTACATACTTTACCTTAAAATATTTCATTATTTCTTTTAAATAGATTGAATGGTAAATCTTGGTGAAAAAATCAGGAAACTGAGGAGATGACTAGAGACTGTTAATTTGTTCATTAATTCAATAAATATTCAGAGCCTGTAATTCACTAGCCACTCCGGTAGACACTGGAAGCAGAACAAAAAGACAAAACAGACCTTTGCCTCTAGTCTAGTAAGGAAGTCAGGCATGGATCAAATAATCATAAATTACACAATCATAAGCTGGACTGTGTTCTTGGAGTAGATGCTGTAATAGCCTCTAGTGGGGGCCAGGATTTTAATTGAGGGTGGAGAAATGTCAGGAAAGGGTCTTTGCTATAATTCTTAGGCATTTTTATCTTTTTGAATATGGATCTTTGTCTTCCTTTTTCCCTGTTTAACTTCGCTTATGCCATGGTGCCAAAATATGTGTGGCTATGAGTTGCTGGAAGCAGCTACATAAAGCTATAAGAAAAGAAGAAAAACTTCCATATGCCATGGCTGTAAAAGCAGGGTATTAGCACACTTCTGTGCACAATACCATCCCATTATTGTAGAGGCAAAAACACCAGACATTTATATTTTGTTTCAATAATAGTATAAAAAAACTATGTGTTGATAAACTGTGTAAAAATATTGAATGAAGGAAGCAAAATTATTGAAGATAGTAAATGCAATAACAAGTGCTTTTTTGAATATATTCAGAATGAAATTCAAAAGAGCCTACAAATTTGAGAATAATTGAACATGTTTGTATATATATAGCAAACTGAATTTTTTTCTGAAGACTATTTAGCCCATTTCTCTTGTTCATAGGGGAGGGTTCTAAGAGTAAAGTAGCCACGACTTTTACTAGAATCCAGGCGTCCTAAAAAGTTTACTGTATTTTCTATTAGTGCATATCATCTTATAAGTTGAAGTTATACAAAATTAGGAATCCATTTGATTTCTTTCAATGTACTTGATTGGAGATTAAAAAAATGCAAGTATTAGTTTACATTTGGAGGTAGTAGCTAAAGCGAGTGTTTAGAAAGAGTTCACATTATTATATTGTAACTATGATACATCAATCTGCTTCAAAAGATTTTGATTAGGTTTATTTCCATATATAAAATATGATTTTATATCTAAGCCTAGAAAGTAGAATTTGAGTCAATTTCAGAAATAGTAAAGCTTGGGATGAAAGAGATAATTAGACAATTCTCTTTCAGCTACATTTTATCCTATTAGTATCCATTCTAAATATTTCACAGAGCCCTCAAAAGTATAGGTGAACTAACTTTATGAAATATTTATTAAATTAGAAGATGACTGTCACATTTTAAATTACATAATTAAAGGCACATTTATGACATTTTCCTATAAAATATTTTCATTTCTGTGACTATCAATAGCATTTTCCCTTCTATTTTTCATTTTGGCTCTGTGCTTTAAGTCTTTTGCCAGAGTTACTCTATTTTAGTTTTTAAAAAATTTGTCTCTACTATTGAAACCAAATACAAAAAATTTATCTTTTTCCTGAACAAATGAGTTAGTTGCCACTTTGTATCAGGTTTATGAATCACTTATCACCTCTTAAAAACCAGATTTAAATATTTTGTTTATTTAAGTTTTGTGGGAGAAGCAGTTTGGCTTTGTGGTGAGAGCATGGGTGTTGGGGCCCTTATAGGCTTGCATTCCCATCAGCTCTGAGGGTCACTGGCCTTGTGTACTGGCATGGAAAGTCCTGAGAACACCCATCTTGCCTGATTGCCATGGAGCCACTGCCCTTACATGAAAGTTCCTAGCACAGTGACAGACAAGTGTTCAGTAAAGCAGGCTTTGTTAAACATTGATATTCATCACATCTGGACATCTCAGAACATCTCTATGAGCTTTTATGTTGTCAAGATGTTTAGTGTACAAAAGAGTGTGGATTTCTTTGAAAAGATTATTAAAAGAACATTCAGGGATATAGGCTTTGTCATCCTCTAGCTTGGAATTTGAAAATAGGTTTTAAATGCTGCATTAAAAATACCTTTATAATTGTTCTCCATTAAAGATCTTGTTTAGTTAGTAAGGGAGTAATCAAATAGTTTTGATCACAAGAAAAGACACAAAAACTACTCATGTATAACTTGACCTTTTAATGTTAATTCTGGTGGTCTACATATTTATATATTTTAATACCTGTGACCTCTTGAAAGTTTACTTCCCCATCCATAGAATCAAAGTAATATGAGACCATTCTGATGATTTTTACAGCTGCTGAAAAAAAGATTTCTAGAAAAAAATATTTCAATTTACTTAAAAAGTACTTTTGCATCTTACCTTAGGGATTTCATAGTACATTATAAATGATTCTGTTTACATATCACACACAGGTCTATGATTTTCTAGATGGAGCAAAAGAAATTAAGCAGGTGTATTAACTCTTTGTGTATGACATATGCTCTACTGCCCTGAAAAGGTGAATGGAATTTTGAGTTCCTGCCAGGAAGTAAATTAAGTACTTGGAGACTCTTCATTTAATGATCTCATGAATCCTCATAATATTACTTATGAAATAGATGACAAGTTGTATTAGCCCCATTTGTATTACAAGAAAAATGAGGCCTGAAGTTGTTACAAAATTTCGGTACATAGATTGAGAAATGTGTTTCTACCACAGTCTGCCCATGGTATTATATCACAAAATATGTGTTATAATTACCCTATGCATGTAAAATTAATGTTGAGACCCTTTCAAATTGAATTTATATCCTTTTGCTTTGTGTTTTATGCCTTTTTTTAATATCAATAAGCACCATGTCCCCAAAGCCTTTTTCAAGACTCATATTTTTCATTTGTCTGAGTACAGAGCTTTTCCCATTTGTAGAAATAGCTGTGTTAAAACCTCCCAGGAGACAGCCCAACCTCACAGAGGATCAAATATTTTAGTCCTGTGCAATACTCAGCCCTCCTTGAAAACATCAATATTGCAAGGGGTGTGGAACCATCATTTAAGTAGTTCTGTAAGTAGTAGTACTATCATTTATAGGCTGTTATGAGAAGACATTTCTTTAGTTGTCCAACAACAGGGAAGACAAAGAATCTTAGCTATGGAAAATTTGTTTATGTAGTTCTACTTAGCAAAACATTGAAAAATGAAGAAGGAATGCTGTGATTAAATGGGAAAAATATTGAAAAGAAACAATTTCATTTTGAACTGCCATGCCATTTGCTTTGTGCTTTCCTATATTTTAAAAAATGTGCTAAAAATAAATTCAAAAAAATTTTTTGGAAATAAGCAGAGAATAAAGGTTAAGAACACGGTTTGAATTATGATTTTGAATCCTGTTATATACTTTCTCTCTCTGTGACTATGGCAAACTTCTTAATTCATTATACCTCAGTCTCCTCATCCATTAAGTGGCAAAAATAAATATCACTCAACATTGCTGCAAGGATTCAGTGAAAAAATGTCTGGAAAGCATTTATCACTAGACCTGTCACTTAGCAAGTTCTCATTAAATTATTTGTATTATTTTTATAAAACACAAGTAGAATTAAAAAAAATAGATATTATCTATGTCCTGATCAATAATCTTGTTATAATATATATTTCTAGGAATACAGATGCCTAATAATTCACAGGTACTAGTTGTCTTAAATTCAATGAACTATTTATATAGCATGTGAATACTTGTGCTTGCATGAGCATGTACTATAAATTATGGATAATTTGAGGATGAATATGCAAAGATTATTTAGAAAAAAATTCTCAGTAGGAAAAAATGATTAATTTGGATCTTAAAGCATTTAAGGAGAAGACAAATATGTGCATTCAGATAGAGTTAGAAGGTTAATATGTGGAACAAAAGTGACAAAGGATAGAGAAAAGAACTCAACATTATTTGATATTTGTGGTCATATACTCTAAATAATTACTGTTTAAATTGGATTGGAAAGTTTGGAATTTATTTGTGGTTTTTTTTCCTCCTCTAATTCTTTCTATTCACTTTGTTATGTGATTTCCTTACTTTTTGGTTTTCATCATTTATTCTTTAGAGGCTTGTGTCTACTTTTTTCTATTATAAATTTCTAGAGAAAGGAGATAAGTGGTATAGTATCAGACTCAAAACAATTTCTTTCTTCCATTTGTTTTTATTTATATTTTTAAAATATCTGAAATAGAAAATAAGTTTATTTTTTCTGTTATAAGAAGCACTGGGTTGATGCTCAGTGAATAATAATAAATCATCATAATAAATGAGTTGACTAGATTACTTGCAGAGTTGCTGCATTCTGGTTTCAATATTGTTAGAGGATGTGTATATCTTGTTCCATGTGTTACTTCAGCTAATTTAAGGAGGTCACAAGTGTCTTCTATAAAAAAAAAAGGTGATTTATAATAAATGTGTGAATTCTGAGGAATAGATTACAAATTGTGTTCTCCCTTCATTAATTTTTGTTATATTCTTATAAATATAGCCTCAATATACTCCATCCTTTTCTTCTTCTTTGGGAAATTTCTTTTGTCTTGTTTGTTTGTTTGCTTCTTTGTTTCTTTAAAGCCACCAATTTTGCACTTGGGTCTCTTTTTTGTTCCTCTTCCTCAATCCTGTTGTTAGTAGGAATAGTCTCTGTTCCACTTCTGTTATGGTGCCATTTTACAGCCCTTAAATTCTTTCTAACCCATGTCACTTCTTGGTCTTTTTAAGGTTGCCTTCTATAATAAGATCACTGCAATATATTACAGCTGAATATAAAATGAAGGCAGGAATAATAAGACTCTATGCAATATTGTTCTTACAACATCAAAAAACAATATCCAACCTGTCTCAAATTACTCTACTCTTTTACCTTGCTATTTTAAAAATCGTGAATAAGAAATGTGTTGATATTTCATTATTTTAGAATGTTTCACTATGTCTTTGTCAACCTTATTAGACCCAGGAACATTTTAGTAACAAATGGAAAGCGAGCTAAGAAAATCTCTGCAATAAAAATAACAGGTAATAAAATCTACCTATACATGTACTTTTATAAAATCAACACAATAAATAAAAATAAATGTATAATAAAATAATACATATGTCAATATGCAAATACACAGATATGACTTCAATAGAAGATAAGATAAAGAGTCAGTTTCTTGTACCTATTTCTGATAGCTACATATGCAGATCAATAGAGGTGAATTCTTAATGACTCAAATACACAAGTGGCATTGCTATTGGGGATGTGATTTTTTGAGATCATGAATAGCTTTGGAAAAATTTCATACCTAATATGTATCATCTTTTCTGGATTTACACAGTTTTTGCATTCCCAGAAAATTCGGTGTGTATAAATTTATAAAACAAATATTTAGTGTTTATGTGTAAAATGGAGTTAGGTTCCAGTTTTAGATAATTATCAAAAGAATATTTTGTTTTGTTTCGCACTTGAAAGAAAGTTTACTGCTCACACAAGGGGACTGACTCCTGGCTGGCTTGCACAAGCTGGAGAGAGTGAGTTGGGCCTTTACAGTGACTGGGGACAAATGTTCATGCAGGGAAGGTTTAAATCTTTTGTCAGTGCCAAATGGGTAGACACACATATGCAAGGGCATTTTTATCAGTCTGTTCAAATGTGGCGCCAAAACGAAGATAAGGCTTTTAAAGAAGTCATTGGCCAAACTCCAGAAGTGGAGCCAGACTCTTCATTACAGCATTCCATATCTAAGACAATGTAACTATATTACTACTAATACTACTATTTACTAGTACTTATATTAATAGTAACAATTATTACTATATAATAATAGTATAATAGTAATAATAGTAATATGGTATAGTAGTAATTATATTAGCGGTAGTAATGGTATTCATTGACAGTATTTATTGTATCTAGTGCCTTTTATGTGTCAGGAAAGATGGTAAACATTTAAATATATTATCCTTTAATCTTCACAGTCCTAACACAAAACTAATATTATTATCCCCATATTTGAGAGAGACAAAGATCAGAAAGTTTATATAGACACAAAAAAATTTACTCAAAATTCTTAAGGCTCAACAAGTACTAACAATCACATATTTTACTTTGTAAAATCTTTCTCTTTCTCAACTGAGATACATACAAATTTTATAACTCTACATTTCAATTGCTTAGTATCTTTCTTGTATAAACAGGGTTTGAACATAAATAAATATTCTGTGTGACATTAGAACTTTGTATGGAACATAGGAAAATTCTTTACTGTGTAGGGTTGTCTCATACACACCATTCTCTCCTTCTGTGTATCAATAATATCTTCCAATCATTATGAAAACAAAAAAAAATCTACACAAATTACCACAACACAACCTAGAACCCCACTGAGAAGCAATTCTCAAGGAAAAACATATGCTAAAGAACCATCAATTTAAAAATATTTCTGACAGCTATGTAAGAAAACATTTATGTTTTCCATGGTATCTTTAGAGTGCTATCATGAAGCTGTAATTGCATTAATTTCTTGTTTCTCACAGTTTTTATAAATCAAGTAACCATAATTTACTTATGTGATAGAGGTTTATGCTGTGCAAACTAAGAGAGACAACAGTAATAATACCACTCTAGTGAAGTTTACCTAAGGACTTTTGAGAAATTGATACTTTTTTTTGTAGCATAAAATATGCCTGTTGGAATTTCAACTGTCTACCTTTTAATAGGTAATATATAATATATAATATATATATATATATAAATAATTTCTTCAATTCTAGGAACACTACTTTTCTATATATGTGCCTTTTTTCATTTTTATAAGGAGCACCTTTTATAATATGTACCTTTCCTGGGTTGCACAGTTAAAGATAAAAATATCCTCATATTCACCATCATGATCCACACAGTGCAATTTGCTCTGTACTCCATTATCATTTCAACTAGAGGTATTTAAATCAATTTGTGTTTCAGCCAAGAGGGGGTTTATGAATACTCACAGAAAGATGATTATATAATGGCATAGTCATAAAGGGAAGTGGGGGGTTGACGGTATCCCTGAGGGTCATTTTGGCAGACTGACGAAAATGACAGTCATGCTACAGAGAGTTAAAAAGAGAACGGATGGTGAAGAAGTGGAGGTGGTGTTAGGTCTTATTAGTAGTGAGAGGAAAATCTGAAAGTAAAAGGATGATAAAAAAGAAGATAATAGCTTGCTAAGTAAGAGTTATGTTTTATGTAATTTTTTTGCTGAAAACTACTCCATTTTATAGGTTAGCATTCTCTAGAGATGTTAAAAATTGCAGTAGTTTTACTAAGGGAAAAAGTAGGAAACAAGATATACAATTAACAATATTGTAAATTATATTTATCTTTTTCTTTTATATATGTAAATACTTTATCTCTGGAAAGATTAAAATTAAAAATCTAAGATTAACTATTATTTTAACATTGTGGACAAAATATTTTATTCAGTCTTCAAAAGTGCAACAAAAACATCAAAAGTTTTCTTCATGCCAGCAGTTTTTAAAAATATATATATCAGTTTGGGCAAAAATAATTTCTCAGACAGCATAATTCATCTTATCTCCTCATACCTATGCACAGAGGTAGAACCGTAATATATTCAGACCCTTTGATTGGAGACTTAACATTTACACTGGCATAAAACATTAATACTATCACCCAAGCATGAAAATTCCAAATTAACAGAAACCAATGCTGCTACTCAGGCAAAGTAGGAGTTAGTGTGAGAAATGGAAGCAATTCTATAAAACATGGTTTAGCAGGATATTAGAACTGTAGGTTTAAGCTTTATTCTTCATATATGGCAGGACAAGGCATTAACCTACTTACCATCTCTGCTTTGAATTATATCCCTTCTTTCTATGAATTTAATATTAATACCTTATGATGATTCCAGGCTCTATATTCAGTCTGCTTGGCTTCAAATCTGGCTCTGCCAAGTAATATTAGGCAAGTTTCCCAAAATTGCTATGCCTCAGTTTCCTCATATTTAAACTGAATAATAATGGTACTGACGTTTTAGAGATGATACACCTGGCACATGAGAGACACTCAGTAAATGTGAACAATTTTTATTGTTTCTTTTTATTAAATGATTTAGTTGAAAAACCAAAAGTGATTAATGATAATTTATAGAAATACATAAAAATACCAATAGAAAATTACCAATAATATTAATTAATTAAAATATTACTATTTAATTAATAAATTAATAAAATCAACATTTTAATTTTCCTCCAAAATTGATAGACATTGTCATTTTGCTGTATGTAAGCACTTTTAAAAAATATATCAACCTCAGCAAATTTCGTCAGCAACAATTTAAACACAAATTTTTTATGAAAGTCATGCATCTTCAAATATCATATATATTATTTATATTCAATCCATATATTTGAAATCCACCCATTTGATTTTTTTTGCAATTCTTTTTACCTGTGTACACTCTTAGAAAAGTGATGAATAACCCAAATATCTTTCCCAAAGTTTAGCTTGCAATGATGAAATCATTCCTGAGCCAGGAATCCAGTCCACAAGAAGGGAAGACACCAATGAAAATTAGCATTCCAAAAGAATCTACTGCAGCTGTCATCATAAAAAGGAACTGATTAGTGGTTTGGACGGTGCTAACTCCGTAAATTATCAAACAAAATACTGCAGAAGCATCCATTTACGTATATGAAAATTACAATTTGAACATCACACTTAGAGCACATTAATCAACTTCATTCTTTGTTTTTATGGGTAATGAGGCTTTACAGAAAGGTAAACAGCCAGCTAAATAAAGTTGCTCTGGCAAAAATGTATTAAATATATTCATACTTTAAAAAAATGTGCTAAGAGGTGTTTAAATAAAAGGAGCATTCCCCTGATCATTTATTTCTATTTTTAGTTCCTATTTGGACTCTCCCCCTCATGGCTTTTTAATTTTTCATCTTCTATTCATTTCAGTTTCTTTCATAGTCACAGTATCTATAATGTGAATGATGGGACTTTTCAAAACTGATTAGTATAAGTATCCTGCCACCTTTTATTTAATATCTAACAATATAACCTTCATTAAAATGTGTTAGTTCCTAAAAGCTACTCAGATCCTACATTATTTGTTGTAGGGATGTAGGAATAACTGTTTTCTATGGTGGAAATGGGATTATTTATTTCTAATAAATTTTTCTGTCTTCTATGTAATAATTTCTATAAAGAAAGCTTCTCATGCAAGTTTTATTTCTAGAAAACGGAACCAACAATAAATATGGCTAACCTGTAGTTTTCATGGGAAAATGAATTAGGAAGACAGACAAACCAATCACCCCCATAATGAAAGAATCATTGTTTCTCTAAATTAATTATTGAGTACTTAATATGCAGTAGGTACTGGAGATGTAGCAGTGAACAAGACACAAGCAATTGACAAAATAACACTTAACTTGTATTGGCCAATGATGGAAACCATTGGAGAACTGAGAATACAGCAAGTAGTAAGTATCAGGGAAAGTGTTAGAAAACAGAGGATTATATTTCAAATATAAAAGTAATTTATAATGTACTTATACCTTAAATATCTTTGTCTTAGTCAACTTCCTTCCCGTGGATTACAGGACAACAATTAGGCGTATCTTTCTCATTTGTACACATTCCATTATGAAGATTGCTTGAGAGTCCCACTCCACCTTTTTCTTGGTCAGTGTTTTCAAATTTGTCTCAGGTTTTATAATTACAGCCCCTTAATTATTACTCTTACTGAACTAAATTTTTCTAGTTCAAAGTATCAACTTTTCACTATGTGATTGCACGTATTAGACATTTTCAAATATCTTCCCACCAATACCAATTTAGAAAAATTTAGGAAAGTTAACAATTGACATATTAATTTTTCATGCAAAACAATAATATCCTTCTAGTATCTGCCCTTATATGAGGTAGTTTTTCACTGTATAAGGTATAATGGGTGGATATGACAAAATTAAAGTTAACAATTCTGGTTTATTCCAAATTTGGAGAAGTTGAATTGCATTGGATTGACTAAAGGGAAATTTTATTTGATGTGGGAAAAGTAAAATTAATTTTTAGAGAAGTAAATTGACCACTTTGTGGGTGATCAGGCATATTATTTAAAATTCTAGGACATAAGTTTCATATTGTTTATGTTTGATAATTGATATTTATGGTATTAAATTTATGTGGTAGCCATAGTCACCATACTTATATACTTAAAAAAATAAAAAAGGCAGACTGGCAATACTAATTTTAACCTTTTAACTCATAGTGTTTCTTATATGCAAAATTGTCGTTCAGCCTTTTTATCAATCAGTCCCTAGATGCTCAAGCACAGACTAGAAGAATAAATATGCACTTGGATTTTTTCCCTATTTTTGACTAATATATTCCTTGGGAAGGTATGTGCATATCAGAAACTTCTAAAACATATCACAAACTCACTGGTCAATTTTTAAAGTATTTTTCTTTGAAGAGCTTCTATTTCTAAAATTATTTGAAAATACTTTTGTGTGTCACACCATTAATCAATGGTGACTTATCCAGCAACTTATATGTTATAGACTGTATTTTAATTTGATTTTCTAAAATTACACCCTGTCAGTGCCAAAAGGAGCAGATGTTTTGGTGGTGGTTAATTCAAGATGGATAAAGGACTTAAATGTAAGGCATGAAACCATGAGAATTCTAGAAGAAAATATTGGAAAAACTCTTCTAGACATTGGCCTAGGCAAAGAATTCATGAAGATGACCCCAATGGCAACCATGGCAACAAAAAACAAATAAATAAATGTGACTTGATTAAATAAAAAACCTTCTGCACAGCCAAGGAAATAATCAACAGAGCAAACAGACAACCTACAGAATGGGAGAAAATATTTGCAAGCTATGTATCCGATAAAGGACTAATAACCAGAATCTACAAAGAACTCAAGCAAATCAGCCAGAAAAAAACCAAACAACCCCATTAAAAAATGGGCAAAAGACACGAACAGAAGCTTTTCAAAAGAGGATAGACAAATGGTCAATAAACATGAAAAAATGTTCAGTGTTACTAATGACCAGGGAAATGCAAATTAAAACCACAGTGAGATATCCCCTTGCCCCAGTCAGAACGGCCTTTATGAAAAAGTCCAAAAGCAATCGATATTGGTGTGGATGCAGGGAGAAAGGAACACTTATACACTGTTGGTGGGACTGCAAATTAGGACAACCTCTATAGAAAACAAGATGGAGATTCCTCAAAGAAGTAAAAATCGACCTACCATTTCATCCAATTGAAATATTTACCCAAACCAAAAGAAGTCATTTTATCAAAAAGATACCTGTACTCGAATGTTTACCACAGCGCAATTCACAATTGCAAAGATGTGGAATCAACCCAAATGCCCATCAATTCATGAATGGATTAACAAAATGTGGTATATGTATACCATGGAATACTACTCAGCCATGAGGAAGGATGACTTAATGCCTTTTGCAAATTGTATGGACTAGACCATTATTAAGAAATAACTAAAGATGAGAAAACAAACACCACATGTACTCACTATTAAATTGGAACTAAACTGATGAGCAACACAGTGCAAAGAGAAGTAAACTCAACAAATAATCAGGAAGATGGGGCAGGAGGAGAGGGTGAAAAACAAACCTACAGAGGAGGGCAGTGAAGGGACTACTAGAGGTACATGAAACATTGTAGGCACCTAACATGACCACATTATAAATCATGTAACCAAAAATATTTGTACCCCATAATACTTCGAAATTAAAGAAAAAGAAATAATGCTTTATAGACTGCAAGACTTTGAGAACATAGGACACAGTTTCTTAATGAGAAGATAGTAACATGGGTGCACTGGCCTTTACTGGCTTTGTCTTTCTTCCTGTATCATATAAGAAGTATGAAATCACGAAAATTGATAATTAAATTTACCTTCATATAATCACTAGATGCTCTTACAAACCAATTATGAGGCTAAATTGCAAAGGTGGATTTCTTATCATTCTGTATATGATTTTTGCCTTAGTAGTAAAAAATCATTTCTGAAGTTCTTTGAAGTGTTTTGTCTCCATTAAGCTCATCCTTAGAGGTATATCATTGCTCAAAAAGTATACATATATATATATACAATAGTTATATTTCAAGTTAAAATCTGGCATTTTGAGTAAAACTTATAATGTAGGAAATGCTATTTGTCTGTGGAATAACTTGAGACAATTATGCTTTAAAATGCTTTGTTGTATGTAGCCTTTTTTAGATATTTGCAATGCTATTCTATTTTTTATTATTTGCATTTCATCTTTCAAATGTTTGTCTACTTGTTTGTTTTGCCAGCTTGTTTGTTTCTTTGTTTTGTCATGAACAATAATATATTGATTAGTTTTGATTAAGTTACGCTACAATAATGAGCAAATCTCAAATCGTAGTAACCTACAACTTCTCAATTCTATTCTGTGTCCCTTGTGGGCTTGCAGTGTTTCACATTATCTTCATTTTGGGACCCAAGCACATCTGGTATCTAGAACATCGTAAATCTCAAGGAAAAGGGAAACAAGGGTATGGTAAGACCATGTGATGGGTCTTAAAATTTTGGTTGAAAATGGTTCTCATCACTTCTGCTCACATTTATAGGACAAAGCAAGTCAATAGGTAAGTCTGATGTTAATGATTAATATAATATTTCCAAAGTGAAGGGAAGGGAATAATTTGAAAAATAATATAATTTACCACAGAAAATTTAAAAAGAAATGACCAAAAAAAAAAAAAAAAAGCGAAACATAATTGCCCAAGACTTACCTGAGAGTAAAAACTTGCAGAATATGTGTAGGATTATACCAGTGTTAAATGCTCCTTCTGAGGTTCTCTTCCTTGACAGAAGGTGGTTCCATGGCTTTTTAGAGTTCTCAATAGTAGTAATATTACTGTGGTTAAGCCATTTGGATTTGTGCTTATTGATCTCAATCTCTGATTATATTTTCTCTTAGCTAGAAAGAAATACAGAATATCCCCTTTGCTTTGGATGGTTTCAGTGGGTGTTTTGGTCATTTTTTTACAAGGTGTAAAACATCTGACATTTCCTTCACTGACAGCCTAACTCATTTATTTAATGGCCTGTGATTGATTCAAAACATAGTTGCTGCCAATTATTCAGAACTTACATCATTGGATATAAGGCTTGTTTCAATGGCACTTGTTAAAGGTCATGTTATACCACTAAGCTAACTCCAATACACAATGCTTGTCAAAAATAAAGACTTACTTTCTTGGGCTAGGATTCTTTTCACTGCTCATAATTTGAAGTCAACCAAAGCAGGGCTCCTCAGATCTTCCCTGCTGAAATATGTCTCTGCAGGTGGTCTCCCTTTGAGCTACAATACACCTGCTTCAAGGAACTCCTCCATGTCTATTGATATTAGGTCCAGGTTTAAGCATGAACTTAAGATGTGTTTGTTGACATTGCCACTTACCTGATTTTAACTAATTAACTCAGCAGGAAAGATAACTTTTTTAGGTTTAATGTTATTGCAAAGCACCTTGAGATACCACAGCATGACAAGATGACATAAAAGTGAGTGTGTGTACGCCTTCTCATAAGAGTTAGGCACCCTGGTGATTTAGACAAATGCATTGGTTGTTCATATGGAAACTTGATACTAAAAGTCACAGGGAGAAAAAAGACTGAATTCTAATTTGATGTTTCCAGTCTGTTAGAAACAGAAAGAAATGGGGGAGTCATTTATAATTCCTGTGGATCCCTGCAATTGGATAGAAACTATTGAGATGTGGAATAAATTCCTGGGACAAGTGCTTAATAATGTTGTTATCCTTATCCCATCTCATCTGTTTTTATAAAAACGATGGGATATTATTTTTAACTAACATTTGTATAGGATTAACATTTTAAAACTTCTTTTACATGAATTATCTTGAAATTTCTTCTAACTATGTTTTAATATTATTATCTCCATGTTACAAAAATAAACAGAATTCTAAAAATTAAATAAAATTATCTAAGTATACAGAAATCGGAAAAGAAAGTAGTATTGAGACTAAAACTCAGATATCCTTTTAAATAATGTTGCTTATGTGGGTTATTTTAGCAATTACAATTGTGTAATTTTATAAGCAAAAATTCTTTAAACAACTATTATATCTATAAAAACTGCACTAGCCTATATCTTGGTTGAAATATTTACTTGTGGCAGCATAAAATGTAAATTAAATTAAATCAAATATGTATTACATGTTTCTCTGTCTTATAAAAGGAATTGTAATATATATCCAAAGACTCATAACATGTATGAAATACTAGTAGAAAATGAAATTTGTTTTGCATCATGATGTATGTGGAAAAGACATACAATTGTAAATATGGATGTATATTTATAAGAATTTATTAAAATAATATGTCCTGTTGGGTTACGGACCTGATGAATGTTTGGGGAAAATATATTACAAATTAGTATTAACAAACGCTTTACTTCCTGTGTGTGAGACAAGTCCAGCTTATTTACATTTTTAGAAATTTGTAAATTTTTTAAAAAATCGAGCATATCAAGGGCTGCTTTTGCATGATGTACTTGATGATGGGGCATTGTAAGCCATGTACCTACCAAATCATTCATTTGTTGATTTATTCAGTTATCATATTTAACATTTATTAAGTATGCCTACTATGTTAAGTACATTATCTGACACTGTTTGGTACAGACAAGCCTCTTTGCTAACAGAATTGAGAATGAAAGGTGATAAATATTCAACTTTTAAACAAATGAAGTTATCAATTTTTATACACTACAAAGATCTGGAGAAAAAGAAACAAACAGCAAACAAACAAAAAAATCTGGAGCAGAACAAATTTAAAAAAGTGTTTGATAGGTAATAATAAAGGGTGGTTGCTCAGAGAGATCACAGATATCCTTCCCTAGAATATATTATTTAACTTAAACTCTGTAGCTTGAGGATAGCCAGCTACATAAAGAGAAAGACGGAAGGGCATAAAAAGTAGCAGCTGCAAAAAGTCTAAGCATGAAAGAGGTTGGCATGTGTGAGAAAAAAAAAGTTAGCGGGATTGGGGTATAGTGAGCAAGGGAGAGATTGGCACAGATGAATTTGTAGAGGTAAATAGGGAAACAGATTATGTACAGAATTATAGAACTTGGGAAGTATTTGGGGTTTGACCCATATATTTACTGAAAAAACCACTGAAAGGAATTTAAGGAGAGCTTTACAAATGAATGAATGAATGAATGAATAAAAAATAGGCAAAACAGAAAAATACCCAAACAACCTCTGCTATTTATAGAGAATGGCGTATACCTTGCAAAGACAGAAGTGAGCCAGTCAAGAAATAAAATAGGGAGGTCAGTTAAGAGATTCTTAGAATAGTCTAGATAGATATTGTTTTGCATCACGATGTACTTGGAAAACACATAAGATTTTAAATATGGATGTATATTTATAAGAAATTTATTAAAATAAGACGTACTCTTGGATAGATGCAAGCCTGAATGAAGGTGGTAGAAGTTTAAATATACAAAAGTGAACAGATTTTATACTGGGTAATTATCTTCATGAAATTCAAAATCTGCAAGAAAGCAGCAATAACCTATTTCTCTAATCCATGTAATTTAAATTTGAAAATTTGAAAAGGCTTCAGGATGTAAGGCCAACTAGACAGGAGGAATTAAGAAACTGTAGGAAAAATTCTAAGTTCAGTTTGGTGTAGAACATAATGTAAAAAGGAAATAACAGGACATAAAACATAGATAATTATAAGAGAATATGCAGGTAAATTTTTTAAAAAGGCGTTTGAGAAGATAGGATGAATTATGGACTTCACCAAATGGAAATATTTTCCTGGTGAAAATGAATGTAAAAAGAACAGTGTGGTGCTTTGTTTGTTTGCTGTTCTGACATAGGAAAAGAATAGAATCCAGATTACTCAAAACTCTGGGGCAAGAAAGAACATGCAGGTAAAGAGTAGACAGAAGCTAAGGTAAAACCAATGTGAAAACCAACAGAGTAGAGGGCTAACTAAAAGACAGTCTAGTTGGTATTTAAGGTAGCTGGAGGGTAGTTTAAGAGAAAGGGGGGTGAGTGTAGTTGTCAAAATGAAAACTTTAAGCATGGTATATAGTTAGATGCTAGTATGACTAGAAGAATATATAGGACAACATTTTGTGAATAAATATTTAAACAGAAAAATTAATTACTAGATAGGGGGGGGAATCAAGATTTAAATGTCATATCCAAACCAAAATCAGGAGGGATATACCTTACTTTTCCTTTTATAATTTGGACCAGTAAAAATGTCTTCTGCTCCCAAATGTGATTCCTTTAGAGTTAAACATCCATGATTTTAGAGACATTAAGGTTTTACCTGGATATATATGTTAATCTTTTGCTCATGAAATTAAAACGATAAATGCAATCACTTGCCCAATAATTTTCTGAATAATGTAAATTCTTAAATGAACAAGTTAGAATGCAGATTTAATTATATGTATTAGACTATTTTTTATTATGTTCATTTTCAAAATAAAAATGTAAGCTATGTATAAGATAACTAATCCATTATGTATATTTAAAAATGTTCAGCTTGAATTAAAATATATAGGTAAATCTTCCTTTAAAAGAGTTGCTTAAATCCTATAATGTACATATTCATGGATAATGCATTCTAAAGGTAGTAGTTGATTTATTTTCTGCTCTTCAAAATCTAAGAGAGCTGCCAGGATGTCATTCTGGGACAAAAAGAAAAAAATATATTGTCAGAGATAAGGCAATGTTTGTGGGAAATTTTTCCAATAAGGATATAAAAATTTTTAGGGATATTTATGTAATAATAGCTACATAATCATTTACTACCAGTAGGATGTAAAGAGGCCAATTCTATATAATGGTTTTTCAGGGGTTGAAATGCCAAATAAGTGATTATGTCAACAAGTAGTCAATTTAAATTGATCACTCAAAAAATATGGTGAAAACAGCCCACTCATTTTAGTCATCTTCATGACTAAATTAACTATCAGTACTTAACAGCTATTATCTATCATTTGCTGAATATTCACAATCTGTCTAGTACAAGACAACTCTAAGGCAAAGATCTACCCCAAAGATATAAGAAACTTTAAGTGAAGACCTGATGAATGAGTAGACTCAGCCAGATATAAAGGAACTGTGAGAGATTTCTTATCAAATAGGAGAAAATATCCCATAGGCCCTCAAAGACAGAGTGTAGTATATTTGATAAATTGAGGAAGTGTGGTTTGGTCAAACTATAGACTGGGATGTGAGGAACATATTTCAAAAAAAGAAGCTAAAGAAGAAATAGGAGTTACAGCATGTATTAGTTTCCTATAGCTGCATAATAAATTACCACAAAATGAGTGGCTTAAGGAACAACACCCATTTGTGATCTCACAGTTTCCACAGGTAAGGAAATCCAGGCGTAGCTTACTGGGTCTCCTGCTCAGGGTCTCTTCAGGCTGAAATCAAGGTGTCAGCCAGGGCTGTGCTATTATCTGAGGTTCTTTCAAGCTCACTTGGGTTGTTGACAGAATTTAGTCCCTTAAAGTGGTAATACTGATGTCCCAGTGTTCTTGTTAACTATAATCTGGGGATTGCTCTCAGCACCTACAGGCTGTCTTCAGCTCTTGGCCACGTGGGACTCTCACAACTTGGGAATTCACTTCTTCAAAGACAGCAGGAAAATCTCTCTCCAGCCTGCTGAAGAAGTCTTATATAACATAATGCAACCATAACAAGGACTACCCTATCACCTTTCCCATATAATGTAACCTAATCAAGAGAGCCCTTCTCCTGTTATATTCATAAAAACACTTCACACTCAAGGAAAAGGTAATAGAGAGAGCCTACATACCAGAGAGTGGGAAATTTGGGGCCATTTTAGAAGTATCCCTTTCACTTCTATGCATAAAGTTGGTTAGAACACAGCAAGAAAGGCAAGAAAACCTACCAAAAACCTGTGGTAAGATGATTGTGAGGCTCAGGCAAGAGTGATACTGGATGATATAAATAATATATGGATTTGAGAAATAGTTATCTGGTAGAATAGAAAAGAAAAATCATTTATTGGTTAGAGAAAAATAATTAAGGGAAAATTAAGAACAAAGGATGTTCCCAGGTTTCTGGTTTGGATGTTGGCACATTAGAAGACAGGAGAGGAAGAGAGGAAGGTATAATGAGTACAGGCTTTTTTTTTTTTTATTTTTAAAGTACTGTTTGTTTAGTTTTCTTGAAATTCAAAAGCTGGATAAATGCTGGACTATTATGAACAATTTGAGCACTTAGAAGTTGTTTCCTCTTTTTCTCTAGTGCCTTTTTTTTCTTTGTGTAGATTCAAGTTACTCTCTGGTGTCATTTCCTTTGAGCCAAAAGGATTAGGATTTACTTTAGTATTTCATTTAAGTCAGGTCTGCTAACAACAAATTCTTTCAGTATTTATTTTTGTTGGAATAACTTTATTTTATTTCATTTTTGAAATAGTTTTCATGGATATAAAATTTTTGGTTGGTGGGTTGTTGTTATTTTTTTTCACCACCATAAATACACCATCCAACATTTCAAATATAAAGTTATCTGTTAATTATATTGATGTTTTACTATAAATAATGAGTCACTTTTCTCTCACTATTCAAGATTCTTTGATTTTATCTTTAAACAATTTGACTCTAATATTTAAAGATGTGCATATTTTTTAGTTTATCCTACTTTAATTCATTCAATTTATTGGATGTATATGTTAATATTATTTCATCAGATTTGGAAGTTTTGAGTCATTATTTCTTCAAGTTTTCTTTCATCCTTTTCCACTTTCCTGCTTACGGCAAACAAAAGAATGGCAAAGTAGCCAGAAATTTAGCAGGGAGCTGTGGTGAATGACATAACCACGGTGGCCTTAATAAGCTCTCACGTTCCTTCTGGTAGTCCCATATGTGCTTATTGGTATATTTTATGGTGTCTCATGAGTTTCTGTGGCTCTTGTTATTTTTATCATCATATTTACTGATTCATTCTTCTGTCAGCTCACATTTTCCATTGAAGTTTTTATTTCAGTTGTACTTGTAAATGCTAGGATTTTCATTTGTTATAACATCTATCTCTTTATTGATATTTGCTGTTTTATGAGTCATCACTGTCTTACTTTCTTTTAATTTTTAAACTGGGTTTGCTTTAGTTCTTTGAACATATTTATAATAGCTTTTGTTGAGGTTATTTTCTGCAAAGTCCAGATTTTGGGACTCTCAGAGACAGTGTATCACTCCTTTTATTCCCTGAGTGTTAAATATTCTTTAAGTGGCTGTTAGGTACATTTGGTACAGATTAAATGTGATTATTTTGTTGCTGATTTTTTGTCTAGATAATTTGTCTTTGCTGAAAGTGTGGTATTGAATTCCCCAGCTATTATTCTATTGAAGTCTCTCTCTCTCTCTAGCTCTAATAATAATTGCTTTATATATTTGGGTGCTTCAATGTTGAGTGCATATATATTTTAAATTTTTATGTCCTCTTGCTAAATTGATCCCTTTATCATTATACAATGGCCTCCTTTGTCTCTTTGTACTGTTTTTGACTTAAAGTCTGTTTTATCTGATATAAGTGTAGCCACTCCTGTGTGCTCTTGGTTTCCACTTGCATAGAATGTTTTTTTTTTCAATTCCTCAGTTTCCATCTATGGTTGTTTATACAGGTAAGGTAAGTTTCTTGTAGGCAGTATGTCATTGTAACTTGCTTTTTTCCCCCACCTTTCGTCAGTCTCCATCTTTGAATTGGGGAATTTAATCCATTTATACTCAAGGTTGTTATTGATAAATAAAGACTTTGTTTTATTTGCTGTTTTCTATATCCTTTGTATCTTTCTTCCTTTTTTATTGTTTACCTTTAAGATTTGGTGGTTTTCTGTACAGACAGCACTTGATTCTTTTCTCTTTCTCATTTGTGTCTGCTTTACCAGTACATTTTATTTTTTGTATGTTATCATAATGGTTGATATCATCCTGTCCTTTCTTACATGTAGGACTGCCTTAAGCATTTTTTGTAGGGCCAGTCTAGTGGTGATGAATTCCCTCAGTTTTTGTTTGCCTGGGATAGCCATTATTTCCCCTTTATTTCTGAAGGATAGCTTTGCTGGTATAATATTCTTGGCTGACAGGTATTTGTTTTTCCCTCGCACTTTTGATATGTTATCTCATTCTTTCCTGGCCTGTACGGTGTCTGTTGAAAAATCTGCTGTTAGTCTGATGGAGATCCCCTCATATATGACTTGACACTATTTTCTTTGCAAATAGAATTAGAATTCTGTCTTTGTGTTTGACTTTTAACAGTTTGACTATAATATGCCTTGGAGAAGATCTTTTTGGATTGAATCTATTTGGGGATATTTGGGCTTCCTGTATCTGGATGTCTATATCTCTCACGAGACTTGAGAAGTTTCAGCTATTATTTTATTTTATAGATTTTCTAGGCCTTTGCCTATCTCTTCTCCTTCTGAAACTTCCAGAAATTTGAATATTTTGTTCACTTTAGAATGTTTCACATGTCACATAAGTTTTCTTCATTCTTTTTTATTCTTTCTCCCATTCTTTCCTTTTTTGGGGGGGATCTGACTTGGGTATTTGAAAAGAATGTCTTCAAGTTCAGAAAATCTTTCTCTTGCTTGACCTTGTCTATTGTTGAAGCTCTCGATGTATCTTTTAAATTTTGGTCATTGAATTCTTCAGTTCCCAGACTGCTGTTTGGTTCTTTTTAATTATATCTCTTTGTTGAACTTTCATCCAGATCATGATTTTTTTCCCTGATTTCTTTGTATTGTCTATTTGTGTACTTTTAAATCTCACGGCATTTCCTTAAGATCATAATTTTGAATTCCTTTTCAGGCATCTCATATATTCCTTTTTCTTGGGATTTGTTACTGTAGAATTATTGTGCCCCTTTGGAGTTTCATGTTTCCTTGCTTTTTCATATTTCTTGTGTCCTTATGTTGATATCTGTGTATCTGGTGTAAGAGTCACTCCTTCCAATTTTATGCCTTTTCTCTCAGAGGGAAAACATTTTTCCTGTAGATGTATCTATAGTAGTGGTTAGGTAGGGTGCTTTGGATTTGATTATGAGTGGGTGCAATAGTGTAGTTTCTGTATGGTTTTGTTGGCTACAATCAACGTCATTGATGTCTGCATGCTTTTCTGTGGCTTAGGCTGCAATCAATGTCATTGGTATCTGCATGTTTTTCTGTGGCTGAGGCTGTGGTTGTTAGTGGAGGCTGTGGTGAGGCTTTGTGGGGGATGAGGATCCCAGGCAGGCCAGTTCTCAGGCCCTTGTGTGGCACATGTAGACACTGGTGGTTGTTGGGGGGCTGGGTGTGCCAGACCTAGGTGGCATACATGCACACCAGCAGTGGGGGGGAGGCTCAGGGTGGGCTGGTTCTTGGGGCCCCATGTGGCATATGCAGGTGCTGGTGGTGGCAGCAGTGGGAACGGTAGGATGGTCCTCAGTTCCACGGTTGACACTTATGGCAGTAGTTACAGCAGGCTAGCCCTCAATACTCTAGGTGGGCACTGGCAGTGGTGGCAGTAGGCTGAGTAAGCCATTCCCCAGGCCTTCAGGTGGGTGGGTGCTGGTGGCAGCAGCAAACTGGGTGGGCTAATCTCCAGGCCACCAGGAGATGTGCACAGGTACTAGTAGTGGTGGCCATGAGCTGGGGGGCTGGTCCCTAGGCCTCTGGGAGGTACATATGGGTGTTGTCAATATTGGCAATGTGTGGGCCAGGCCCCAGGACAGCACAACAAGGGCTCTGGCAGAAGCAGCAGGCTGGGTGGGCCAGTCCTCATACCCCTAGAATGCACACACACATGTGGTGTTGGCAGTGGCAGTGGCAGTGGACATGAGAGGCTCATCCTCCAGCCCCCATTTGGTATGTGCAGGTGCCAGTGGCAGTCAGCTGGGAAAGCTGATCCTTAGGCCCCCGGATAACATGTGTGGGCATTGGCATTGTTGCTAGTGGGAAGGGTACATTTGTCTTCAGGCCTTTGGACAGCATGTGCAGGCCGGGCCCCTGACGACACATTCAGGTGCTTGGTGGCTCTGCCATTGGAGGGGGTGGGGCCTGTTCTAGGCTCAGTTCCTGTGAGGGCCAAAGGGCTCTCCTGTGGCTAGGATTGCAGATGTTCATAATGGAAATGTGGACCAATGGAGACTCTCACTTACCTTTTCCCTGCAATGGGTTGTCCCTCCTGGTTCTAAGCCCATCCTGGCCAGGCCAGCTGCTTCACCTACCTCTCCTTCCACGCCTCAGAGGGCTTCTTTCACTTCCCCGCTTAATTCCAGTATTCTCTCTTAGATGCTATATTCAACATGTGGTTCTCTACTTGCTGTTTTTCTCCTCCTTTGTGGAGGAAAAGAGTGCCAGGCACATCTATTCAGCCTTCTTGATGATGTCTTCATTTATTCCATGAGCATAGGTCACATTTTCCTGTTTCTTTGCATCTGATAATTTTCTGTTAAAAACTGGGTACTTCAGATAAGGGAGCAAATCTGTCTACTTATTTTTCCCCAGTGCCTATAGTTGATGCTTTTTTTGTGTTTGTTTGCTTGGTTGGTGAATATAGATAATGGGTATAATGGTGATTATTATACTTTTTTTTTTTCAACCTATCTGTATGTTTAAAATTTTCTATGCAAACTTTGAGAAAATCGTCTTTAATCAATTTATATTTTAATCTTATTGCTGCCAGGGTGGGGAATAGAACACAATGAATTATTGAGTGACTACTAACAATGAGTTTTATTTTTTACAGGCAAACTTGGTAATGAGACTTTATTATAACTAAAAACTAGCAACAATGATTTAAATCATTACTGAGAAATTTGCAACATATTAGTTAATGTATAGGAAAAAAACATATCCTACTTTCTGTTTGATTCCCTGGTGGAGGTTACATATATAGTGACAACATGACCTTTCAAACACTACTATGAAATTCTTTTATTCTGTTATCAGAAGACAGACATATATACCTAAGTAATCTCCTTTTCTCTTTCTATTGCTGACAAATGCATCTTCTCTTGTAGTGTGTACTTGCTAATATTTCAATTTTTATTAATTATTTTTCTATATTGCAGGATTTTTGTCATTTTATTGACTAATTTCAAAAAATGCCTTGACTTCATAGGCAAATAGAATGATTAAATTATTTATTATTTGACTGCTCTACATAATCATGGCCAGGATCTAAACAAACAGACAATTTGCTGTTTTTGGATGGAGATCCCTCTGCTCTTATTGAATTGTTCTGGGCAAGATTTTGGTACCAAAACTTTAAGCCAAATTAACTTTTTAAGTGATCTCTGCAATAGTATATCATCTCTGAAATAACAACTGTTTTAATACTAATACAGTTTCTGGTGCTTCTTGGTATGATTCCCTCTGTAATTAAAAGTGCTATCATTGAAAATATTAACCAAGCTTAATATCTATACATTTGTAAAACCCAACCATATTTGACAACAGGTAAATTATCTGTGAGGAGACTCTTATCTTTCCAAAACCAATTTAGGCAAATGATAATGCAATAGTAATAAGCAAAACATGTATTCATTGAATTTCTTATGGATCCACATAAACATTATGGAATTGGTGGTCAGATAACAGCCAATTGGGAAGCATCAGGAAATGTCACAAAATAATTGGGATTATATATAAAAAACAAATTATTTTGACATAAAGAAAACAGGAGACATTTCAAGAAGCAGAAATAGCAAACTTAACTATTCATAACTTTGAGTGTTCAAATTAGGGATGTGTTTGAGAAAGATGAGAAAGTCATTAGTTTTCTGGAATATTCATAAGTTCTCACTTCTTTTTCATAGTGTAAATACATGTATTTTTCTTTATTATATGCATAAGAAAATTGAGAGATATTGCTATGCCTATCTCAGAAGATTTCTTTGTTCTACAAAAGGTCTGAGAAAATTCTTTATTTCGATATTGTTGGAATACATTTACATTCAGAGTATGCTTGATGTGCAATGTACTTCACATGATTCAAGGTTGCTTTTTAACTGCATTGTATTTGTGATTGGAAAAGATCCTGAAATTAAGGCTGACTTTTGGCAATTCACTGAAACTGTGCTTGACTCATTTGCCTCAGTCTTCCGCAGGTTGGTTAGGTGACGTTCCTTACATTCCCATAATACACTATATGTATTCCATAAACTGCAGAATACTGTATATAAATTATAATATCTATTACTGTGCCTATTGCTTCCAAATGAACTTAGCCAAGGAATGCCTTATTTATCTTTGCATCCCTCACGTTGACCTAAACTGTTAAATTGTATCTGGCATGAATTACACTTTCTGATGATGCATAAAATTGTGTATTTATTCATTTATTCAAAAATGTTTATTTAGTAACTATTAATGCCAGAGACTAATTGGGAGATTGGTGTAGTATTGCTTTTTACTTTTACTATTTCTATATTATTTGTATACATGACAAAGAGCAGTCTATACTGCACACGTTACAACGTTTTTGGACATGTGTATACAAAGGTAAAATCAAGGTTAGGATGACATTTTCCAGGTTGTTAACATTCAGATTGAAGATTCCTTACACATTAAAATAAAAATTATATTAATTTCCATTATTTATTAATATTTGGGAATTGACTGGAAAACAACTGTTAACAGCTGAACATACATCTGAAAAGAGAAAGTTTCTTGGATTTCCAGAGACACTTTGGAGTCAGAAGACCTGAGTACTAACACCAACAGGCTCTAGGACCCTGGCCAATGTATTGGACATTTTGGTCTCAGTTTCCAAGATGACTTCTGAGGTTCCGTCTGGTTGCTTTGAATGGTCCTTTATGTTAGGACTGGGGATTCCCTTTCCTAATAATTTCTTTCTTTCTTTCTTTTTGTATAAGAGTAAGATAAACAGAGGGCTCTTTTGTTCATTCTGAAGTTAAAACTAATCTCTGATTCAGAAATCAGAAGACCCAAAGTAAAAAGCCTTAAAATTGCTCTTAATAGTAGTAGAAATTGGGTAATTTCCCCATCTGTAATATGAGATAATAATTCCTATCTAAAAACATTGTTGTGAGGACTAAACCAGTTCACATAAAGTAAATTGTGAAGTGGCAATTATGTAAGTATAAGGCACTGCTATCTGGCAGACAGTGTGTGCACCTCCATGATAGCCTTCAATATTAGCAAGTGTTTATGCTGAAATAGATGTTTAATTGCTTTGCTTTTATTTCTTTACTTAGTCTTGCAACACTGCTTTTGTTGTTTTGGTTTTTAATGTCTGCTACCAAGAAAGGACAGGACTACATAAAAAATTCCAAATATACAGAATTTAACATTTTAATCTTATTAAGTTATTTTTAAGGACAATGTCTTTCTGAGAGCATAAAGTAAATAGCACATAGCATTTATCTTGAGTAATTATTTCTTTAATTTAAAGCTAAGATTTATAGAATATTCCATTACAGAATATGTAATGCCAAAAAAAAAAAAAAACCCTGATTGACAGGTAAAAACATGTATTTTATTCAGGGAAAAAATCTTCAAAAATCTCTCTCGTTTTTTGTTTCATTCAGTTGTGGTTGCCTAGAAACCAGTACTAGAATCATGATTTAAGGGAGTACAATTTCATGTCTCTTTTTTGCCCTAATGTGAAGAGCACTAGACTGAATATCACTCAAAATTAACAGCATCTCATTAGAACTTTGCTATGACACTTCCCTTTGAGTGGCCACACCAGCAGGCCCACTGCTTGCTGTCTTTAAAACTAAGAAAGCAGATTCTTGTTAATTGGCCAGTAGGGGGTAGCCAACTTCCTCCTCCTTTCTAAATCTGGGATTGACTCTGTCATATCCTTCAGGCCACCCCTTCTCAGATGTTTTGAGCACTGTAGACCTGAGAGTTATACATCATTTTGTAGAATCTTTCTTTACAACTGAAACCTATGTGTTGAGCTGTTGCAAATGATTTTTAAAATAGTTTCTTTAGTAACAAAGAAAAATGATGTAAGAATTGCTAAGGTCAATGCACTGAAAGGTTTACATCATTTTATTTATTCTTTCCTCTATACCTGACTTCTTATCAAAGAAGAACTAAGGACACACTGCTCAGAAAACTCAAAAGTCCAAATGTGCTATTTGTGAACAGCTAAACATAATAGCGTTGATAACAATTCTATGGAGGATGTACTATCCAGATTCATGTGAAGCACACGTGATTTGTCATTTAGTTCTATTGTGTTCGAGTACTTTTTCTTCCCATTTCAGATGATACCAGAGATGAAATTTAACCAGGCTTTAGCTTTCTCCCCAAGGAAAGAACAATTTGTATTTGAAATGAACTACGGGTGATGAGGGACTGAAATGGTCCAGCCCTGATTTGCTAGTTAGGAAGGTATGTTTCAAATCAAATGGGACTTGATAAAGCTATTTGACAAAGTGAGATTAGCATTAAGTCCAAATGTAAACAGCTTGGGCTAGGAGTAAACCAGAGTGTGGGGGCAGAAGGAAGCTGATTAGTAATTCAGATTTTATCTTGAATGAAAAGAGACGGATAGCTGGAATCCTGGCAATCTTCACCTTTTGTTGACCATCTGCACTGTGAGTTCCCCAGCAGAGAGCCAGCTCATTTGGGGACAGGAGAGCAGAAGGGCATAGCTTCTCATATGAGAGAAAAACCAAAAGCCACACTAAACACCATCAATTAAAATGCATTAGTCCTGTAGGAGCTGCCCATTAGAGTGTCGAGTGTGCACAGATGCCGCTGTTGCAAGCATGACACCAGTAATTAGGTATCACAAGTAGGAGGACTTCGCACACTATTTAGCAAAAACATCACACTATTTTTCATAAACTCTTGCCATAACTTTAATTGTAGTGGATTTCACCAATATTGGTCAAAAGAAATATTGCCATTTTGCAACAGGCAGGACTGCTGCTTTCTAATTAGGTTTAAGACACATAACAAAATAGATGAGATTACCAAATATTAATAGAAGGGAGAAAAAGAGAGCACTGTGCTATTATAAGTGTGCTAGTTATGATAAATGTCTGTACTTAGTCAAGAAAAATTAAAGCCCTATTTATTCTTACGCAGTTTCATGTTCCTTGTCATTGCTGACTGATGGCTTGTCTTTTGAGTATGTCTGTAATGCTTTCAAATAAATAGAACAGGACTTGAATCTGCATCTCAGTTGCTGCAGTATATTTTCATTTGTACTGTAACTTGTGTTGGAAAAATCTGTACTGTTTAAGAAACTGTCCCTCCTGTTTTCATTCTTAGTCTCTCTCAATTTCTCTTTCTTCCCCTAATATAGTATTCTTTCCACAAAATTCAGAGGAAAAACAATAAAATGATCCTGACAGATACAGAATCTGTGTGATACCAACTGGGCCACCCAGAATGGGCTATTGTGAACAGGCCTCCTGTGGACTAGCATCACTTTTGTGAGAAGCATTATACATACAAAAAGACCTTTTTCTTTCTTCTTTCTTGATGTCTCAAGGAAAAGATAATGAAAGGGTAGAGTACCTTTCGCTCCCAAATCTGGGGCTGTATAAATACAGAATCCGACAGTCGCAAACTTCAACATGTCACTGCAAACCTCTCAAGGGAATGGGATGAGCAACAGGCAGATTAATAGAAAAGCCAGATTAAATAAGTCATTTGGGCATCCCTGATGCTTCCCTCCTGTTCCCTACACATCTTCTTTGTAAGAGCTCTGTACATTACTCTCATTAGAACAATCTGTATAAGTCGCTGTATCTTTCAGGAAGAGTATCACAGTACGGAAACAAGAATCAATGGTGAAATCTTCAAGAGGACAATCAGGCAGTCCCCAGGACAGTGAGGCGGCAAGGAAAACAACAGCTTGTAAAGCTTGACAAGCCTGAGTCAGATGCTGCTTCAGGACTCCATTGCTTGGCGTCTGCCTTTTCAAATAAGAACCTTGTTCTTCGGGGAGGCCACAGACCTGCTGTCTTCATTTTGGATGCATAAAGCTGCCCAAGGTAGAGGTCCAGAGTGATTTAGAGAGTACATTTCATACAGAAATGAGAACCAGACCACTGGGAAGACTAAAAATAGGATAAAATAAAATACTTCAGAATCTGTGAGCGTATGTGCCTGTACATGTGAGGGTGTATTGGGAGCCATTAATGATATGTGTATAATCAATAATCTAGCAGCCTTGCGCTGAGCTATTTAGCTACTAGTCTAAAAAAAAAAAAAGAAGAAAATGCTCAAGCGATAAATATATTTTATATTTGTTATCTATTTTACTCTTAGAAAACAATTCAAATTTATTACTTTTTAAAATAATACTTTAAAATTCTATATGTTTGAGTCTATTTTTATAAATTAAGGTATCAAGAAACTAAGATATTAAGCTATATGACTTGTCTGATATATGTATCTCTAATCTTCAAAATCTTCAAACATATTCTAAATGTGTTCTACTAATTAGAGGTCAAATGAAAAAGATCACAAATGATCGTTCAGGGTTTCTCACTGCATCTAGGAGTACAGAACAGAAATTGAAGTGGCAACGTAATTGCTTTGAATACAAACACCATATTATTTCATTGGATTGGTATTTGCATAAGATGATTAGTCCCCTCACCAGTTGAAAGAAGCTATCAGTGCTAAAGAAACAATTAAAAGTATTTCTGATCCTATGAGGCACAGGCTGGTAAAACTCACTCCCTCTTGGGAGGAAAGTGCTTGTCTATGTGAGGTAAATTATCTCTCCAAGGGAGCCAAATGACGATAATGATTTTCAGAGGCCAAGTGATAACTCAGCGACGAGTAAAATTTTCCCATGGCAAGTATGAGTTTGGAGTATTTATAGATCCCCCAGAGCCTTTCACATTAGAAATATAGCAAATGGCCCAATAATTTGCTATTTCTAAATCTAAATGTGTTTAGCCAACATATAGCTGGTTGTTAGAGATCATAGCAAACGTTTATGACATGAGTTTGCTGGCTCTGTAGGTGTGCATCACATATATACTTGCTGACATCATTTAAAGCTTTAAAACACAATATATTAGGATAGGAGCTCCTCAAGATTACACACACACGCACACAGAATGATAATTGAGTAATTATACATCTGTCATACACATCTATCTATTCCCTCTCAAGAGTACAGCTAAAAAGTCTACCATCATTCAGTCAGAAATTTTGCAACTTGTCATAAAATATTCTTCCTTTGTTTTCATCATGGACCTAACTATAGTAGATGCTGAGGTGACAATAGAATATTTGTTTCCAGTGTTTTCTCCAGTTTCTTTCTTAGGGGTATTTATTATTGGATCAATCTCATTTTCACGACTTCTAAATAAATTTACAGATTTCTACAGGGTTAATGGGCAAATATGCCTATGGGCAGTGAGAACTCCAAATGGCAGCAAGCAGTGAGTTTTCTCCGCTAGGATATTTAATCTGGTACAGTCAGTGAGAAAGAAAACATAGCTGAGTCTTCAATAAAACTTAAGACACAGTCTTCTTTCAAAATTACACTTTGATTGAAGTGCAAAGGTTCAAAGCTAAAACAGCTAAATATATAGGAGAGAAAATAGTCCGCGTTCTCAAGTAATGAAAAATATATCAATTTATCACACACTATATATTCTTCTAGTTTGACTTCCATTCTTTATAAAAGCAGAAAAAAATTGTAGATATCTTTCAAGGCAACTTGAGAAACTACTGCAAACTCATATCAAGCACTGGTCCTGCATGTAAAATGGAAGAGAAAAAGGGGAGCTGGGTTTAAATAAGTAGTAACTGGCAAAAGTGTAATATTTATACTAAAACTATAGAAATGGAATAACATCACTGTGAATTATTAAAGTCTTTTAAAGATTTCTAATTAATTAATTTCTAATTAATTTTTTCCTTATGATCAACTTTTGCAAATCCTTTGGATAAGGGGATGACAGCCAGGAAAAGTTATCTTCTCTACTTGTCAGACATTTTAAATCCTATAGCAGAAAACTCAAAAAATTCTAGCATATTAAAATGACCCTGAAACTTCTTAAACGTTTTCATCAGAATATCCTATAATACCTCCCTTGTTAGTTTCTCCATGATTTACTATGTTATGCTTCCAGTAATTGGGGAACATGAGCTCACCAGCATCTTTGTATTATTTTCTCATTCTCTCCAAATATCATTCTCTTATATTCCCCCAAAAAATTTCTTAAATAGGTTATTATCTCTAATAATTCAAGATGCTCTCAAAATAACCTCTTTCTGGATGAAATAATAAAAACGAACATCCAGAAGAATAAGCTTGTAGAGAAATCAGCAGAAAAACCCTATAAGAGTAATGAAGAAGGAATAACATTACCAAATATTTTAAAAAGTATTATAAAGCTATGATAATTGAAAAGCTTCATCTTTATACTAGGTCACATATAAATCTAAAATTAATACAGCATAATTTTGGCATTTAAATTTAACAGAGACAATATTGATAACTCAATAAATGATGTATAGGTGGCTAGTTAACCCTTTAGAAAATCAACTAAGCCAGTTTTCTTACCTTACTTTGCATGGGTTTATAAAAATTCATGTAGTTCAATGACATAGAGGTAAAATTAAAGCAAAAAATAACCCATAAAATTAGTAAAAAAAAAAAATCCCAAGGTATCTATTAAGTGAAAAAAAGAAAGATTCAGAACATATATAAGAGTATGCTTTCAAGACACTGATTTATGTGCTTGTGTGTTTGTACACACATTGGATGTTTCTGAAAATTCCAAAATGAGGTGAACATGGTTGACAACAGTGGGGGCCAAAAAATAAAAAGGTACAATGGGTTTAGACAAATGACTTGCTTTTCTCAATACAATAATTTGTAATTATTGAAATTCTTAGCCTTAATGTGTAGATTTTAATAAGAATTTTTTTTATTTCTAAATATTAAGGGAGTACAAAGTTTTAGGTTACATGGATTGCTTTTGTAATGCTTAAGTACCGGGTATGGGTGTGCCCATCACCTAAATAGTGTTCATTGTACCTGTTAGGTAGGTTTTCACCCATCTTCTCCTTGCCCTTCCCCCCGGCTTGATTTCCACTGAGTTTTACTTCCCTCTGTGTACATGTGTGCTTATTGATTAGTTCCACTTTAATAGTGAGTACATACGGTGTTTGTTTATTCATTCTTGAGATACTTCACTTAGGAGAATGGTCTCCAGTTCCATCCAGATTGTTGCAAAAGGTATTAATTCATCTTTTTGTATGGAAGAGTAGTACTCTATGGTATACATTTTTCACATTTTATTAATCCACTCATGAATTGATGGACATTTGGGTTAAATCCACATCTTTGCAATTGTGAATTATGCTGCAATAAACATATGAGTGGAGGTGTCTTTTTGATGAAAAGTCTTCTTTTCCTTTGAGTAGAAACCAAATAGTGGTATTGCTGGATCAATTTGGAGGTTGACTTCTAGTTCTTTGGAAAATGTCCATATTGTTTCCATAGGAGTTGTACTAATTTGAAGTCCCACCAGCAGTGTATAAGTGTACCTTTCTCTCCACATTCATGCCAGCATTTGTTGTTTTGGGCTTTTTTGATAAAAGCCATTCTCACTGGAAGTAGGTGATATCTCATTGTGGTTTTGATTTGCATTTCCCTGATGATTAGTGACATTGAACATTTTCTCATATGTTTATTGGCCATTTGTCATTCTTTTGAGAAGATTCTGTTCATGACTCTCACCCTCTTTTTAGCTGTGCAGAAGCTTTTTAGTTTAATCAAATCCCATTTATTAATTTTTGTTGTTGCCATGATTGCCATTGGAGTCTTAGTCATAAATTCTTTGCTTAGGCTGATATCTAGAAGAGTTTTTCCCACATTTTCCTCTAGAATATTTGTGGTTTCATTCCTTAGATTCAGGTGTTTTATCTGTCTTGAATTAAATTCTGTGAGTGGTGAGAGGTAGGGTTCCTGTTCATTATTATGCATGTAGCTATCCAGTTTTCCCAACACCATTCATTGAATAGGACTTCTTTTCCTCAATGCACGTTGTTCTGCTTTGTTGAATGGATGGTTTTATATCTGGGTTCTCTGTTCTGTTCCATTGGTCTATGCCTCTATTTCTGTACCAATAGCATGTTGTTTGGGTTACTATAGCTTTGTAGTATAGTTTGAAGTCTGGTAATGTGATGCTCCAGATTTGTTCTTTTTGCTTAAGAATGCTTTGGCTTTCCAGGCTCTTTTCTGTTTCCAAAAGAAGCATAGAATTATTTTTTCTAGATCTGTGAAGTATAATGTTGGTAATTTTGATGGGGATTGTATTGAATTTGTAAATCACTTTGAGTAGTATGGGCATTTTAACAATGTTGATTCTGCCAATCAATGAGCATGATATGTTTTTCCATTTGTTTGTATCCTGTGTGATTTCCTTCCTCAGATTTCTGTAGTTGTCCTTGTAGAGATTTTTCACCTCCTTGGTTAAGTATATTTCTAGGTACTTTATTTTCTTTGTAGGTATTTTGAATGGTATTGAGAGTCTTTGATTTGACTCTCAGTTTGACTGTTATTGGTATATAGAAATGCTACTGATTTATGTGCATTGATTTTGTATCCTGAGACTTTGCTGAATTTATTTGTCAATTCTAGGAGACTCTTGGTGGAACATTTGTGGTTTTCTAGTTAGAAGATAGTATCATCAACAAAGAGTGACAGTTTGACCTCCTCTTTCCTGATTTGGATATACTTTATTTCTTTCTCTTGCCTGATTGCTTTGGCTAGGACTTCCAGCAGTATGTTGAATAGATGCGGAGACAGTGGGCATCCTTGTCTTGTTCCAGTTCTTAGGGGGAATGCTTTCAATTTTTCCCCATTCAGTATGATGTTGGCTGTGGGTCTGTCATATATGACTTTTATAATTCTGAAATATGTTCCTTCTATGCCTAGCTTGTTGAGGGTTTTTATCATGAAAGGATGCTGGATTTTGTCAAATGCTTTTTCTGCATCTCTTGAGATAATCATATGGTCTTCCTTTTTGCTTTTGTTTATGTAGTGAATCACACTTATTGATTTACGTATGTTGAACCATCCTTGCACCCCTGGGGTGAAGCCCACTAGATCCTGGTGGATTATTTTTTTTGATATGCTGTTGAATTCTGTTTGCTAGTATTTTATTGAGGATTTTTGCACCTATATTCATAAGGGATATGGGTCTGTAGTTTTCTTTTTTTTGTTGTGCCCTTTCCTAGCTTTGGTATCAAGGTGATGCTGGCTTCATAGAATCAATTGGGAGGATTCCCTCCTTCTTGATATTATGGAATAATTTCTGTATTATGGGTACCAGGTCTTCTTTATAGGTCTGATAGAAATGGGCTGTGAATCCATCTGGTCCATGGCTTTTTTTGTTGTTGGAAGGTTTTTATTAGTGTTTTGATTTCGCTGTCAATTATTGGTCTGTTCAGGAGTTCTGTTTCTTCTGGTTGATTCTTGGGAGGTGGTGTGTTTCCAGGAACTTGTCCATATCCTCTACGTTCTCTCATTTATGCACATAGTGATTTACATAGTACTCATGGATGGGGTTTTGTATTTCTGTGGTATCAGTTGTAATATCACCTTTTTCATTTCTAACTGAGTTTATCTGGGTATTTTCTCTTTTGTTCTTGGTTAATCTAGCAAGAGGGCTGTTGATTTTATTTATCTTTTCAAACAACAAACTTTTTTCATTAATCCTTTATATTTCTTTTTCCAATTCATTTAGTTCTTCTCTGACTTTTGTTAATTCTTTTCTTATGCTGGCTTTGGGTTTGGTTTGATCTTCCTTTTCTAGTTCATTAGATTGTTAATTTGTGATCTTTCTATCATTTTGATGTAGAAGTTTAAGGCTATGTATTTTCCCCTGAGGAATGCTTTTGCTGTGTCTTATTGTCTTTTAATACCTTGCATCCCCTTGGTCATTCAGTTTAAAGAATTTTTGTATTTATATTCTAATTTCATTCTTGGCCCAATAATTGTTCAGCAGCAGGTTGTTTAATTTCCATGACTTTGTGTAGGTCTGAGTGTTTTTCTTGTGATTGATTTCTAGTTTTATTCTGCTGTGGTCTGAAAAGGTACATGGTATAATTTCAATTTTTTTGAATTTTTTGGGACCTGTTTTGTGTCCTATGATGAATCTTGGAGAATGTCCCATGTGCTGCTGAGAAGAATGTGTATTCAGTAATTTTGAGATAGAATATTCTGTAAATGTCTATTAGGTCCATTTGATTTAGAGTTTGGTTTAAGTCCATTTTTTCTTTATTTATTTTCTGCTTTGATGATATGTCAAGCTCTGATTGTGGGATGTTGAGGTCCTTGGCAATTACGATAGTGCTATTTATTTCTTTGCTTAGCTCTAGTAAAATTTAGTTTATGTATCTGGGAGCTCCCTGTTGGGTGCATATATATTTACAATTGTTATGTCTTCTTGTTGACTTGTTCCCTTTACCATTATATAATGACCCTTTTTGTCCCTCTTTACCTTTGTTGGCGTAAAGTCAATTTTATCTGATATGAGAATTACTACACATTCTCTCTTTTGATTTCCACTTGCAAGGAATATTTTTTTCCATCCTTTTACATTGAGTCTGTGTGCATCTTGTGGTTTAGCTGTGTTTCATCAAGATAGCAGATACTTGGCTTGTGTTTTTTCATCCATTCAGCCAGCCTGTGTCTTTTGAGAGGTGCATTCAGTCCATTAACATTAATTAATAGCATTGCTATGTGGGATGTTGGTCTGTTCATCCTGTTGGGTAGTCCCATATTGCCTTGTTTTACCTCTTGTTCTGTTGTTTTATAAAAGTTGTGAGTTTTGAGGTTTTATAGATGATTTTACACTGGTGGGTATCTGTTGTGCTGATTTGTGAATAATGCTATTCTGAGTATTTTGTGCAGGGCAGAGCTGGTCATGGAAAATTCCCTCAGTGTTTGCTTGTCTAGAAATGACTTGATTTCTCTGTCGATTCTAAAACTTAGTTTTGCAGGATACAAAATTCTAGGCTTGCAGTTTTTCTGTTTAAGTTGAATGAAGATGGGGCCCCAATCCCTTCTGGCTTGTAAGGTTTCCACTGAGAAGTCTGCAGTTAGCCTAATGGGTTTTCCTTGGTAGGTTATTTGATGCTTTCATCTTGCTGCTTGCAGAATTTTCTCCCTCATTTTCACTTTGGTCAGGTTGATTACTATGCCTTGGAGATAACCTATTTGCTATAAATCTTCCTGGTGTTTGATGATCATCTTGTATCTGTATGTCTGAATTTCTGGCAATACCAGGGAAGTTTTACTCAATAATTTCCTCAAACAGATTTTTCATGCTTTTGGCTGTTTCTCCTTCTCCCTGTAATTTGAATGTTAGTTCACTTCACATAGTCTCATATCTCTCTCAGTGATTGCTTGGACTTTTTATACTCTTCTCTGCCTCTTTGAATGGGTTATCTCAAGAGCTCGTCTTCAAGCTCTGAGATTCTTTCTTGTCTTTGGTTTAGCCTGTTGTTAAAGCTTTCTGCTGTGTTTTCAAATTCTCTGAATGACTTTTTTCATTTCTTTACATTCTCCTATATCCTTTCTTATGTTGTCTAGCTCTCTAGTGACTTTTTCATTTCTTTAATTGATTTCTTGAATTTTCCTTTGCTCCTTTTTGTTGGTTTTCAACTTTGTCTTCAATTCCATTCATCTTGTTTGCCACCCATATTCTGAATTCCATTTCTGTCATTTCAGCAATTTCCTTGTGTGTAGAGTCCACTACTGTAGCTCCATTATGTTCCCTTGGGGGAGTCAAACTATTTTGTTTTTTCATGTTGCCAGAGTTCTTTTGCTGGTTTCTTCTCATCTGGCTCCTCTTCTTTCAGCTCTAGGTTAATTGGATTGCAAGGCATCTGTTCTCCTTTGCTGGGGACCCTCTTGAACCAAGTCCAGGAGTGATGGCTACTCAGGGCTGGCCGGTCCTGAGTGAAGTGTCAGACCTCAGGGAGGTTCTGCTGGCCCAGTGGTAGTTGTGGGCATTCAGTGGTGGGATCTAGGGGTCCAGGCACAACTCTGGAATCTCAGGGGTGGAGTTGCAATCCCAGTGGGGCCCTGGAGCTACAGGGGCATAGCCTCAGACTTGGGCACAGTGAAAGCTTCAGAGCTGGCTCTGGGGATTTCAGGGGCAGAGCCACCTGTATGGGGGGAGGTTCCACCAGTGTGGGGAGCTGATGGCCAGTCGTACAGGCAGCGGTTTTTCTCAGCAACCCAGAGTCTGTGTGGGTGGGCTGAAGCTGCTGGTTGGCCAAGGTTCTCCCCCCACATCTAGGACCCACTGAGTTAGTCACCCCAGGCTTCCCAATTGAATCCTGTGGTGTCTGGGGCTCTTCTTCTGTTCAGCTCCCATGATGGGGTACGACATTCCACCACATGTACCCCTTGACCAATTTCTCCTCAGCATCCTCTCTGCCCTTCCTAGCCTCTGGTAATCAGTATTCTATACTTTTATGAGATCAGAAATCCTTTCACTTGCAGAAACATGGATGAAGCTGGATGACATTTTGCTAAGTGAAATAAGCCAGGCACAGAAAGACAAATACAGCATGAGCTTACTCATTTGTGGAATCTAAAAAAAAAATCTGCCAAATTTTAACCAATTGAGAATATAAACTTTGGTTTTTGAACATTTAATGTGTAGAAACTAAAATGATTCATTTTTTCTTTAGACACTCAGAAATGTTTACCTTATCAAGTTTGTCATTGAAGACTTCTTTGTGTCTCCTCAGGGACCCAGGCGATTTTACTGAATATAAGCATGTGCTTAATCTTAACCTCATCATAAGGACATCTTTCCTCTGAAGGACTTGAAAAGGAGTCAAGAATTCTTCATGTAAGACCATCCTTTCCCAGCTCCAGCTTTTCACTGGCAAATGTGACATGGGGTCATTAGACAATCCCTTCTTCCTTGCTGAATATCCTCAACACAGTCACTTGCCATGAGACTCATTAACCCTATTTTCTAGCATTTTTGGATGGATCACCGCAAGAAACTCTAAATTCTTAGTCCTTCACATCCAGTTCTCCTATTCTGTTCCCATATGCCATCCCTCCTCACCTCTTTATACCTCTGCACTGTGCCCTCTGGAAAGCAGAGTTCATTGCATATCCTTTTTCTGCCCTGTATCCTTAACCTCTTCTGCAATATCTCTTTGCATTCTTGCTGCAATTAAACCTGGCTGTTCTCTGAGGGTTCTATTTCTCCTGTGCTTTTCTCAACTAGTGGAAGTTCTCTCTCCATAAGTCATACTACTAGACCTAGCAGTAGGGTAGATGTCCCCATTACTTCTTATTCTTTCTTCTAGGCCTTCATCCTCTCTTCCCTGAAGCTCTTAAGTTTGGAATCCCATGTCTTTAGACTATAATGCCAGTAAACCATCCTTGTACCAAACTTCAAGTTTTGTTACACTCATGTTTCATGTTTCAAGTACTTCAGTTCTTAGTTCCCTGTCTTCAACACTTCTCCATACTTAATTCTTTGTAATTTCAATGTTTACATAAAGAATCCTACCCTTACTCTGAAGGAGATTCTCAAGTAGCTGAACAGCTATCTTCCAATGATTCTGTCCTTCAGGTGGTTAGGCTGCTCCCTTCAATGCTTGAACTTAGACTGAATTATTACTAATGACTGTGACTCTTTCTTGATCTCAATTTTATTGACCCTATTTTAAGAATTCTAGTATTTTTTTCCAACTCACTTTCTCTCATCCCCAACCTCCAGCAATCATTTCCTTTTCTTGCTTTGCCATAGTCAAACTCCAGCCTGGGTTAAATGCAAAACTCTTCAACCTTAGCTTGTGCCGTGAATGTGGCTAAAGAAAAAACACACAATCATGTTTACTGTTTTTACTTTAAATTTAGAATCATTAATGTCAAGTGAGCCTTTAGTCCTGCCAGACAAAAGCAGTATATACCCCTACTCTATGTAGTCTCTCTCTATGCCAGAAGGCTACTTCACACCACCTCCTCTCTTCTCCAATCTCCACCTCCCCATCACCCTTCTTATGCTCAGCTAAAGAGTCTACTTATTTCACTGATAAAATATAGGAATTAGAAGCAAACTTCCACATACTTCCCCCCTTCCCAACACACAATTATCTGCAACTATTTGCACAGTGTACTCTGCCTTCTTTCTAGTTTCTACAGATAACTATAGATGAATGAATTGTACTAGATCCTACTTCTTCTCACATGCTTAAGAACAGTTCCTTTAAACCTTTTCTCTCCTACATCAACATTAACCATGTGTTTTCAAGATAATTCCCATAGACATAAAACAGGATAATTTTCTCCTGTATTAAACAATAAAAATAACAATGCAAAAAACCTTGCTTTGACATCACAACACCCCGTAACCTATGCCTTGTTCCCATTACGGTAAAACTTCTCAAAAAAGTTGCCTATCTTTAATCTTCTCATCACATTCTCACATTCTTTCATAAACTTAATTCAAGAAGGATTTTCCCAACACGTCTCCCTATATATTGATTTTATCAAGTAATCAATTATCTTCACATGGTAAATCCAGTCCCTCTTGACCTCACAGCAGCATATGACAAAGTTAATAATTTCTGCCTTTTGAAACTTTTTATTTGCATGGTTTCCATACTCTCCTTTTGATTCCTTGACTCACTAGCTCCTCCTCCTAATCCCTTTTGTAAATTTTTCTTCAGGTCCAACCTCCTTCTGTTGGAATGTCCCAAGATTTAGTTTTTGACCTTTATTTTTCTCTATTGATACCCCTCATTTGATTATTTTATCCAGTCTCATAGTTTTAAATAGCATCTATATATTGGTAACTCAGAAACATATATTTTTATTCTGAACCTTGCCCTGAATTTCTGAAATAGATTTGCCCACTCAAATCTCCCATTTGAATGGCTAACAAAAAATCTGAAAATTATTGTATGCAAAAATGAAGTCATGATATTCCTCCCTCCATAAAACTAGCATTCTCCCTCTCAACTGGCAGCGACTCCATCTTCTACTTGCTCAGGTCAAAGCCCCTGGAGTTATTCTTGACCCTTTCCAAATTTCCATGAAACCATGCTAGTCTAAGCACCATAATTGCTAAACTGGATTATTGCCAAGACTCCTCCTGGAGCCCTGTGCTTTCCTCTCTGTCCCCCTTATATTGTATTTTCAACATGGTAATTGGAGTAATTGTATTAAAATGTATGTTGGATTTCATTTTTATTTTTAAAGCCTGCAGTGGTTCCCCAGTTCAGTTGGAGTTCAAGCCAAAGTCTTTAACATAGCTTGCAAGAGCCCTCATGCTCTGGATACCCTTCTGATTCCTTCTCCCACTACACTTCCTCCTGCTTATTTGGCTCCACTGGCCTCCTTACTCTTGTCAGACTTATCCTTGCCTCAGAGACTTTTTCTTGCTGCTTTTCCTCCTGGAAATTTATTATCCTGTATATTCACAAGGCTCGTTTCATCACCTCCTATAAGTCTTTGCTCACACATCACCTTGTGTCAGTAAGGCTTTCCCTGACAAGCCTACATAAAATTTCAACACGTTCCATAGCTGACAGCTCTTATCAGGGTTCCCTGTTGTTGTTTTTTCTTTCCAAATCACTTTTTCTAATATATAATAAAATTATTATTCTTTTAGTGCTAGTTTCACCTCCCATAGTATAAGGTAAGATGCATGAAAGTGGTATAATTTTTCACCTGTGTCCCTTGTTGAGGAGATGTATGTCACTTCTGTAAGTATATTATTTTTTGTTGCTTACCAGATGTAAAGCAAATATCTAATACTGGGGAAACAAACTTGAGAAGAGTAGGATCAGATTAGTGATACATCAAAAACTACACTACTTTGTAAATTTAGCTACAGTTCCAGGCACAGAGGTTAGATGAGGTGTCTTAATCCTTTGTTCTCTAGAAGACAGGAGCTGTCACACTGAAAGAAAATAATTATAATATTTTTTAACTTTGACACTAAGCTCCTCTAAGTGTAGGACGGAATCTTCATAAATTTAATTGCAAATTATCTAACATATCTATTCACTCAATTAATAGTTTTTAGCATTGCTTTTGAATATACTGATGGCAGAGATGCTAAGGTGTGCCTCTGAAAGTCCACTGAGCGTATTAACAAAAGGAACTAAAGGGTCGAATGTATAAAAACTACTCCACCTCAGATATGCAATATGTTCTAAAGATTGTTTCAATTTGTTCAATTATTTGAAATTATTTTTCAACATTTGACTTTTAAAAATTACTTCTGCTTTTTAACCAAACACTTACATGTTATTTATTAGAATGTCTCAAATGACAATTCATTAACTGAAGTCAACCGTTCTGAGTTTATAACATGTATTTCATTTAATCATCTTTCTTTAATTAATTTTGGTTTTATTAATCTCTTGCTCTTTCAAATGCATGTCTGAAATTCCTTTTAAAGTAAGCTCTCTAATGATAAAGTATTTGTTAAATGATCTCAAGCAATTTGTAAAATTTATATACAGATGACCCTTTTACATATCCATTGAAGTTTAATAATCCCATAAACATAATAGCTGTTTTTAGACAATGTGAGAAAACTGGCCTTGGTTATTTTTAGCCACCACAATGACTTAATTAAATCACTCTATAGTCAATGCAATTGATTGCTTTGCTGTAGAATATAAATGGTTGAAAATAATGAACAGACAGTCTGGGGCCAAAATAAATATAAGGGGTGTGTGTTTGTGTGTGTGTGCATGTGCATGTGTGTGCATACCTGTGTTTATAGCCTGTATAGCCACAACTATGTAAAAACTTACATGAAATGACATCTGTTTCTGTATTGATTTATCTTGAGAATTCACTCTATGATTAGTAATATGTTCTCTCAGTGATTCATGATATGATAAATGAGTGATATTTAGTCCTTCAGCTATTTTTCAGAAATGTTATGCACTAATATGAAGTAGATTGTCACCTATCAGATGAGGTTTGACCATCATCTCACCTGTCCCTGGCTGAAAAACACTACTTAACATTCCACTATCAATGATTCATTATTCGAGTTAATGCTTTTCCCCTATTAAAATAAGAGTACTCCATTGTGGAAGAGAAATACATTATGCATTATTCAGCTGTTAATCAATTCCACAAAAAGTATCTTGTATTTGTGTTTAATATCTCAATTCAGCTTAGGTTACTTTATCAATATTCTGAGTTTATAGTGACTAGTAATGGAAATCATTATTTGTATTTTTTATACAGGCTAGAAACTCACAGAACTGGGTCACTGTCTGTGGAAAATTGATATGGATGGGGTATGACAGTAAGAAGGTGAGAGTGCCCAGAGGTGAGTGTAAGGGGACAGTGGGTCAGGGATGGTGGTAGTAGTTGGGTATGCACTGAACACAGCTAGAGAGGTAGGTTACAAAGGTGGAAGAGAGGATGCCAAGAGTTACTGTAGCATATTTAATTATTTAGTCTAGTGCTTTCCCTGCACGAATGCATACCATGACACTCATGAAAGTAATAAACATAATTATTAATATTATTTATCTTCTTCTACTCTCCCTGAGAAATTGGTAGATTTGAAAATGTCTTCTAGCAGGAAAACATAACCATTAGAAAAGCTAATTAAAATCTGGGAATTTTATTTGGCTTGAAACCTTCACAGGTGTCAATCTTTCTTAATTAAGAACGCAGTAAAAATACATCCATATTACTCTAAGCCATTTTGTGCACTGTGAAATTACTTTTTCTTCTCAAGAAAATGTGAAGTCATTTCTTTTTCTTAACAGACACTCCAGACATTTTAAAAGGATATCTCCTTTAAAAGCCACAAAATTCACAAAGGATTTCCTTGAAGTATTTTCACTTTTATAAGCAAGCAAAAAATGAAAAAGGCAAATATACAAATATATATATATTTTTATATATGTGTATGTGGAAAAAATAAATATATATATTTCTATAGATATACATTTAATGTAAATGCACATGTAAATAGAAATTGAATCTATATGCATATATTTAATATGAAATATTATTGCTGTGTTTTCAAGGAGCTCAGACTACTTCATGCACATCTAGTTAATCCTCAGTACTTCTTCAATGTAAGTAATAAAGCACAATTAGCTCCATTTTATTCTGCTAAGGAAAAAGAGAATCAAATATATAACACCAGAAAAACCTCTTTTTGTTACTCTGACTCTTCAACTGTAGGATGGGAGCAATAATGTCCTTTTTAAGAAGCTATTATAAAAATCACATAAAATAAAAGTGTGTAAAAGACATAGCACAATAACTGGTATCTAATAAACACTGAAAAAGTAATAAATATTGTTAGCATAACTGTGCAAGAGATTAAGTAACAAAGGTTGGACCAGAACTAAATGAATTGGAAAACAAATAAGAAAAAACAATACAAAGGATTAATGAAACAAAAAGTTGGTTCTTTGAAAAGATAAATAAAACTGACAGACCTCTTGCTAGATTAACCAAAAACAGAAGAGGAACCAAATAAGCTCAATCAGAGATGAAAAACGTGACCTTATAACTGATACCACAGAAATACAAAACATCATCTATGACTATTATGTAAATCTCTATGCACATAAATGAGAGAACATAGAGGAAATGGACAAATTCCTGGAAACACACCACCTCCCAAGAATCAACCAGGATGAAATAGAACTCCTGAACAGACCAATAAAAAACAGTGAAATCAAAACAGTAATAAAAACATCCCAGCAAAAAAAAAAAGCCCTGAGCCAGATGGATTCACAGCCAAATTCTATCAGACCTACAAAGAAAACCTAGTACCCATAAATACTCCATAATATTGAGAAGGAGGGAATCCTCCCAATTGATTCTACAAAGCCAGTATCACCTTGATGCCAAAGATAGGAAAGGACACAACAAAAAAAGAAAACCACAGACCAGTATCCCTTATGAATATAGATGCAAAAGTCCTTAATACAATACCAGCAAACTAAACTCAACAGCACATCAAAAAATAAATAAATAAATAATCCACCAGGACCAAGTGGGCTTCATCCCAGGGATGCAAGGATGGTTCAACATATGTGGTTCAATAAATGTGATTCTCCACATAAACAAAAGCAAAAATGAAGACCATAAGATTATCTCAATAGATGCAGAAAAAGTATTTGACAAAATCTAGTACAGTTTCATGATAAAAACCCTCAACAAAGTAGGCATAGAAGGAACATACTTCAGAATTATAAAAGCCGTATATGACAGGTCCAACATCATGCTGAATGAGGAAAAGTTGAAAGCATTCTCCCTAAGAACTAGAACAAGACAAGGAAGCCCACTGTCGCTACTTCTATTCAACATACTGCTGGACGTCCTAGCCAAAGCAATCAGGCAAGACAGGAAATAAAGAGTACCCAAGTCGTTAAGGAGGAGGTCAACCTATTGCTCTTTGATGATGATATTATCTTGTATCCAGAAAATCCCAAATGTTTCACCAAGAGTCTCCTGGAATTGATAAATTCAGCAAAGTCTCAGGATACAAAATCAATAGCATTTCTATATACCAATAACAGTCAAGCCAAGAGTCAAATAAAAGACTCAATACCATTCACAATAGCTACAAAGAAAATAAAATACCTAGGAATATATTTAACCAAGGAGGTGAAAAATCTCTACAGGGAGAACTATGAAACTCTGAGGAAAGAAATCCCAGAGTATACAAATAAATGGAAAAGCATATCATGCTCATGGATTAGTAGAATCAACATTGTTAAAATGTCCATACTACCTGAAGTGATTTACAAATTCAATGTAATCCCCATCAAAATTACCAAAGTCATACTTCACAGATCTAGAAAAAATAATTCTATGCATCATTTGCAAGTAGAAAAAAGCTCAAATAGATAAAGAAATCTTATGCAAAAATAGCAAATCTGAAGGCATGACATTACCAGACTTCAAACTATACTACAAGGCTATAGTAACTAAAACAGCATGCTATTTGTACAGAAATAGAAACATAGACCAATGGAACAAAACAAAGAACCCAGATACAAAACCATCTACCTACAATCAACTGATCTTCAAGAAAGAAGACAGCAATGTACACGAGGTTAAAGAAGACCTACTAAATAAATGGTTCTGGGAGAATTTGATAGCCACATTCAGAAGAATGAAACAGGACCCGTATTTCTCACCACTCACAGAAATTAATACAAGATGGATAAAAGACTTAAATTTAAGGCATGAAAACATAAGAATTCTATTGGCCTAGGCAAAGAATTTATGACCAAGACCCCAGTGGCAATCATGGCAACAACAAAATATAATAAATGGGATGTGATTAAACTAAAAAGGTTCTGCACAGCTAAGGAAACAATCAACAGAGCAAATAGACAATCTACAGAATGGAAGAAAGTATTCACAAGCTACACATCTGATAAATGGCTAATATCCAGAATTTACAAAGAGCTCAAGAAGTTCAGCAAGAAAAATAAAACAACTATTAAAAAGTAGGCAAAAGGCATCAACAGAATCTTCTCAAAAGAAAAAGGAAAAATGGCCAACATACATATGAAAAAACTGTCAACGTCATTAATCATCAGGAAAATTCAAATTAAAACCACAATGAGATATCATCTTACCCCAATTAGAATGGGCTTTTATTAACAAGTCAGAAAATGATAAATGCTGGCATGGATGCAGACAGAAAGGAACACTTATACACTGTTGGTGGGACTGCAAATTCATACAAGCCCTATGGAAAACAGTATGGAGAGTCCTCAAAGAGCTAAAAGTAGACCTACCATTAGATCCAGCAATCCCACTATTGGGTATCTACCCAAAGGAAAAAAAGACTTTTCATCAAAAAGTCACCTACACTCAAATGTTTATTGCAGTAAGCACAATTCACAATTGCAAAGATGTGGAATCAACCCAAGTGCCCATCGATTCATAAGTGGATTAATAAAATGTGGTATATGTATACCATGGAGTACTGCTCAGCCATAAAAAAGGAATTAATACCTTTTGCAACAATTTGGATGGAACTGGAGACCATTCTTCTACATAAAGTATCTCAAGAATGGAAAACAAACACAACACATACTCACTATTAAATTGGAACTAACTGATGAGCACACATGTGCATGAGGGAAGTAAAACTCAGTGAAAATCAACCAGGTGGAGATGGGAAAAGGGGAGGGGAAAAAACCTACCTTAGAGGTACAATGAACTCTATTTGGGTGATGGGCACACCTATAGCCGGACTCAAGCATTACAAAAGCAATCCATGTAACCTAAAACATTTGTACCTCCTTAATATTTTGAAATTAAAAAAAAAAAACTTAATTGGCCTACCCCAACTAATTTAAATTGCATTGAGTCTCATAAAACTAGCAGTGACCTCAATTTTCTTTACCAAGCCTCTTTTAAAAATAAAATGAAAACAAAACCTTAGTGGCATTAATTAGCACATATGAAGGTCTTTAAAACGGATCTCTGTCTTTTGATTCAAGATTTTAACAAGGCTGTTTTTTAAAGTATACTTTGTTAAATTTTTTTGAGAATTTTAGTGAAAAATTTCAAATTATCTTAATTCCAGTTATCTAGTTTCATTAAAAAATAATAAACATTTGTTATCCTATTAGGAGTTGACTTATTTATCCTATCTACTATCACAACTTACTTTCATAAAACAGCCCCAACTAATCTAGTAACAGATATATTCTAAATATACATAATGTATTAGATCTATTCTAAATATAATGTATTAAACAATTAAAATATATTATCATTAGTATTGACCCTCTCCCTGAAGATATGGTAGAGCCAGGTGTTACTGGCATACTGGTTGAAAGATATGTTTGCTAGTACTCTTAATTTGCAATTCTTATGCCTATGTATGAATCATCCTTCTACTGATATTTGCTTTGATGTCTTTGATATAAAATGACACTCTATTTCTGCCTAGTACCCAAGTTTAGTCTTGCTACATGTCAACAGCTGAATTATAAATGGATTCTACCCTTAAACTTAGGTAATAAACAGGTGTCTTTCTGCAGCCCCTTTAATGAAATATTTCCAATGAGAAATTAGTGATGTAATTCTCAAGAAGATAAGTGACTGTAATCTAGCAGATGGAATTCACAATTTTTCTTACTCCGTTTGTGATTAGCTTGGCTAAAGATCTTTGTTAGTAAAACTCCTCAGTGTTTTCAACATGTTATTATCTTAAATATGGAGTATTTTTCTGAGAGTACCAATAAATAGGAAGACTGAATGTCAGCACCTGTGGTAAGAACAATAGTATCAACAAAAAAGTGCTACTTATATAAACAATTTACTTAACTTTGCTGTTTATTGACGTGTTTGACTTTGTGACATATGTGGTGTTAAATCTAGGGGGTTGGGGGGAAAGAGAGAGAAAAGAGAGAGAGAGAAAACATGAGCACCTGTACACTCCAAGAGTAATTAAATAATACCATTTGGATATACTGAGGAATGACTATAATGACAAAAATATGCAGAATGACAACCTCTTATTGGTCTCTAAAATGTCCTTGCAAATGTACAAAGATTTATCAAAAAATGGTGCAAATATATGATCACACTAAAATAGCATGAATATAAAATAGAAATAAGACTTTTTGAATATTTTTTTTTGGCTGGAACTGACTATTAAGTAATTAGAAAGGAGAAAGAATGAACATGTACAGAAATCAGCTACTATATGTAAGAATGCAGAGACACCAGCACATCAGGTCAATTGTGATCCTGTGTTATATGACAGTGTTTTCTGAATCAAAACACAAATCTCTTCAGCAGACTCCAATGCTTCCCTTAACCATTTAGCCTCCGAGGGGCTGTAGGATCCCTAACCATCCTTCCTCACTGAGCTTTTAGGTTGAATTTTTAAAGAAGATATTCATATTCCTCTAGTTAGAATTTCTGCTTCCTTCCTCTACTGAAAAAGTGCTTTTTTTATACACATATTATTGCGCTCTTAATGTAAATGTCTTACAAAATTATAAAATAAGAAAGTTGGCTGTTACAAGTTGCATTGACTTTTTTTTTTTTGCTTTATAGCTGAGTAAAGTGAGGTCCTAGACCTGGGACTCATTTAAAAATATTGGGTGAACCAGGTTTAAAAAAAAAAAAAAAAAAAACTAATGAAATACTCAAAATACACTGGATTTTGAGACTGGTCATTTCCTCCTTTAAGAAAAACCACATTTCTATTTTTTTTCCCATTTTCAGGCAGAAATTCCTACCCTGGTCAGATATAACACAATTCTCACTTGACTTATGATTTTACAAGCATTTGTACAGTTAAAATTTCTAAGCTGTTAATGGGAAAATCCTAGGAAAGAAACAGCAATTTAGTAACTTTGTTACAATCAAACATAAGCTTGCCTCTGATTTGTTATTTTCAAGCATTGGGTTGAATCTCCATATATTACCTTCTGTAGGAAAACAGCCTGTGGCATGGCAAGAATGGCACCGTCTTGAATGGAAATCTCAATGATGACCTGTGTTTGACTCCCAAATACGAAGGTGTTTTGCAGTAAGGTCTTTAAACAATGCCTGTAGCCTAGATAACCCCTCATAAAGATGCTTATCTAACCTCCCCAGTGGACATGAATCTTGGCAAAAAAGTCTGAAGACATCACCAGCTGCACATATTTTACCCTAAAAGCGTGATATATAAAAAATACTTCCTCGAGGGTGGGTGCAGGGATCCACCATCTCACCTGAGACATTGCTTCTGTTCATAAGTCTCTATTAAATATTTCATTCTGAGAAACTAGATTTTTCAGCCTCTTTCTTTGGCCTGTCAGGTCCCTCAGCCTTTTGGAGTGGGTTTGCATCTACTTGCTCACTGCAGAACACCTTTTCACTACTATTTTATTAACTTATATCTCAGCTTATTCCAGAAAGGGTTTTAAATGGCATTCAGGCTCAGGAATCCTGAATTGTAAAGGTGGAAAATTAAAGAAACATTTGTCTTGTATCCTTTCTTAGAAGATTTAAAAACAAAACAGAAAGTGAGAGGGACACTCTTACAATGCAAAACTTCCCTCATGTTCTCTTTCTCTCTCTTGCAGCCACAGATCTTATAGAGTCCTCAATTCACAGAGCTGCCCAAAGGAGGTGGATTACTCTGAGGGGAAACAACAATAATCTCTTGTAAATATATTAGAAACATGAGAAAGCCTCCCAGACCCATGGGAATAATGATTTCTGAAGATAATATAACATGACAATCATGGAAAATGTAGAAATTATCATATAACTTACTAACATTGGAGAATGGAGTTGAGAGGGAAAAAAATGTGAAGAAATTGAAATTTTTAATTTTTAGTTATGAATTAAAATATATTTTTCAAAGCTGAGAAGTCAACTGATGAAGATACATTAAGGTAAAATGTGATATTGTTCATACTGGTTAGGTAATAAATGCTGCCTTAAAAAAATACAGGATTAAATATATGACCTTCCCCATCTATACTGAACATCAAAAGCCCCAACAGGGCAGAGACCGTGTCTACTTTGTTCAGAATCATATTTTCAATGGCTAGCCTTGCCTATCTATATCTAGTATACAACTAGTTCTCAATAAACATTAGTTGAAAGAATTAATCAATTAGTTCCTTCACCCACTTTTCCCTTTAGCTTCCCCCTCTTTCCTTCCCCCACATCCCCCCCACCCCCCACACCAACTAACTACTGCTGGGAGCCCACTATTGAATAAGCCCCACTTTCTTCCTCCTTGGTTCGTACTTTCTGATTGGTATTGGTGAGGATTTTTTGAAATCATCCCAGAAATTGTGAACTTTCTGGTCGGTATCAACTCTTGGTCTCTAATCTCAACCAGAAAGCCTTTGCAATGTCCCCAGTGAGCTTTGTTCCTACAGAGGCTGTTTCAAATATTTGCCATTCTCCCTTCCCCGCCCCATCCCAGTTTTTCAGATAACCAACAATCCTCACTCTCAAGAGATAGATGACCTCCACTTTCTTCATAAGAGAAAATAGACATCAGTGTATGAGAACTCTTTAACACCTCAACCATCTCCATAAATGCTTTTTTGCTTCCATCCCATCAAAATTCATTCTCTCTTGTTACGATTTCAAAGAAAAACAGAACAAGAAAAGCAAATAAGCATTAACCAAGCAATTTTCCCTTATACTATTTTCCCCTGTCCAGAGGACATTTTTTCACAGGTAAGCTTTTTGAAATAAATTGCTAAATTTATTTGCTACATTTACTTTTCATTTACCCCATGGTCCCTAAAAAGTACTCTTCTTAGTCCTCCAACAAAATTCTAGTTGAGACTTTTCAGAATTTATCTTAACATTTCTGCTGTCTTTGGCATCAATAGCGTTGTGGGGTTTTTTGTTTGTTTGTTTCATTTCTGTTTTTTGTGTTTTTTTTAATCTTGAGACATTTATGTTTTTGATTTTGGTGACTAAATACATTACCACTTTTCTTTCTACCTTTCTGGAATCCATGTCATTCCTTTATGTGTATTGTTCTCCTCACATTTGCACTTGGCCTTCTCTTACCACTCAACATACTCAGGGTTAGCAGTCTTATCCATAGCTGTGTCTTCATCTACCACCTGTAAGTTGATCACCCTCAAGATCAATTTGAGCAGCAGGCAAACATCCTTTGCTCCCCAACAGATTCACGCCAATGTCCCACTGGCACCATAGCCCAAACCATTCAGAAACAACCTCATGTCCCCACTCTAAACCAATTTGTTTTTGCCTCTGGCTATTTTCAGTTGATAACAGTACACAATCCAGAAAACAGAGCCTGTCTTTGCATCTTCCTAGTTCCTTATTTCTGTTATGAATCTATCTGGTTTTAACATCCTCATGGTTGCTACCTTAGTTTAGGACCTCACCTGCTCATGTTTGGATTCACATAACAGCCTCCTGGCTGGATTCCTTCCTTCTGGTTTGACATTCCTTTAATCCATTATTTACACTACTGCCAGAGTGAGCTTTCTAAAATGCAAATCTAATCATGTCATGTCCTGGCTTGGAAGTCTTATAATGACTCCCATAGCTTTCATGATAAAGTCCAAACTCCTTAGCGCGGCATCTGTGGTATTTTATGACCTGGCATCTGCTTACTTCTCCAGTTGCACTTCTTTTTATTCTCTGACTTTCTGATATTGAACACAAGGCCATTCACAAAAAGGATAAGTCTGCTCTAGCCTCTGCATGTATCCCAACCCCTCTATCTGAGGTGACTTTCATTCATCTTTTAAAACCCAATTCAGGGATACCTCAGCAAGAAAGGGCACTCTTGATTCTAGTCCAGGGTAGGATACTCACTTAGTGCCTTGCATAGCATTATTTCACATTACATTTCTGTTATGTATTTTGCTTACTTGAATACAAGATATGGAGAGTATGTATGATGGTATATTTTTATCTCTTATATTCAATTAATATTTAATGAACAGATGAAAGAATAGAGAACAAAGGATAGGCCCAGCAGTTAAATGTACAGGTTTTTAGGGAGTTATAGGAAGCATTTTAAATACCAACTCTAAAAGTTACTAGTTATGAGACCTTACATAGTTACTGAATCTCCTGAAAGTTCAGTTATTTCATAGAGACAACCCATAGTTTCTAACAAATAATGGATGATAAAATGAGGTAATTCAGAGAAAGCACTTACTGCAGTGCTTTAAAAAATGCTAGCTCCTATTAGTCTCACTGTCAAGAGGCCACACGGACAGGTATGTTTGATCCTACTCCAAAGAGAAGTGTAATTAATGGTTGGTACAAGGAGACATATTTTTCCTGATATAAGGAAAAATTTTGCAAAAATTTTAAATGCTCTACGACCAAATGGCTATCATGTGAAATGTTACAAATGTACAGTAAGGGAGAGACGCAGCTTAGTATCATGGTACCAAAATAGGACAAAAATTTCAATTCTCAGGGAGTTTAATGTAATTCAAAATGTGAAAAACCTAAAAATAATCAGAATTATGACTTATAAGCAATATAATATCTAGAAAAAGAGCAACAGTAGTTTAATTTATACCATGGTTGTCAAACTATACGTAGAGTTTTCAATCAACTTGAAATATTGTTTAAATGAGAGAAGAGAAGAAATAGGAGAATTGTAAGAGCTATAAAAATGAGTGAAATGAAGAATGGTAAAAGGGAGCTGGGGGAGTTTAGCCTGGACAAAGACAGATGACAAGTGGATATTATAGCTGCTTTCAAACACTGTAATGCAGTGTGTGGCCTTAGAAGATGGGCTTTCACTTTTGCATTAATGATTTTCAACTTGAAGAGGTATTTAACATATCTGAATTTCAATTTCTTTATTTGTAAAAGGAGAAAATAATAACTATCTCTAGAGTTGTTGAGAAGATGGAATTAGATAATTTTATATATAGTTATTAGATTGGTGATTGGCACTTAAGGGATGAAAAAGGGTAGAAATTATTTTTAACAAGAAGTTTTAAGCTTTCTTTTAATTGAACTATAAAATCACGGTCAAGAAAGAGGTACCAGCTTAACATTCCAATTGCTACAGGTGAATATGTGTAGAAAGAGCCAAGTTTCCCATTACTGGACCTCAAAAATCACTTCCTTCAGGAAGCCTTCCCTAAAATATCAGTTACTCGTATTGTTCTTCATAACACAGTAATTCATCTACAGTTTCATACTTATAAAAATGTGTCTCTGCCATTTAAATATAAGATACCATGAGGGAAAGGATCACTCCTACTTTATGTTATTTTTGTATTACCAAAGTCTAACTCTTGAATGTTTGAAACCGGATAATTCTTACATACTGTTTCTTATAGTGTGATCAAAGAGCACAAAGAAATTAATATAGTCACATTCAAATAATATTTTTTGAATTAAGGAATTACGAAAGGTTAGTGTCAAACATACTGTAGGGAGGATTTAAAAATTTGACAATGGTTAGACAAATTACTGACTCAATATTTTCTAATCCCAACATTCATTTCATCTTGAGTGTGCTCCTATCCTTGGAAATTTCCAATAAGGCTTGCTCTACATCTATTGGAAATCATTTAGAAAAAAAGTCATTCACTACATAAAAGGTTTGATTAGGTGGTCTTTAGGTCACCTTCTAATATCAAGATCCAGTGAATTATTTCATGATTACATTTAGCCATGAATTGAAAAAAGACTATATACAAAAATGCAAGAATAGCTACTTTAAAAGCACATACATGTTTCACAGGCTTATATTAAGGCCCCAATTTTTTTTCTTTGGTGACCTGATTACTTTTAGTTTGCAGTACAGTAATTATTAAAATAGCCTTTTCTTTATACAGAATGGCTTCTGAGTAAGTTAGTTACTGGAGTTAGTTATCATTTCACAAATGAGATAAATTAAATCTATTAAAAATTTTGCATTAAGTCAGAAGTGGGAGGTAGCTGAACCTGCTTGCTTTGCTGCTTGCAGTTACATCATCTATTTTTTCTCTTATGAAGAGAGTGGCTAATACTGCAAGACAGGGTCAGCATAGCTGTTGATTCAACCTCCTTGAGACACACTGCAACTTTGTAAGACTCACAGGAAGACGAACATAAACAAGAAGCCTTTGTTCCCAACATCCTCTAATGTCCACTCCCCAAACGCACCCCTCTCCCATGCCCCACCACACTGGCATTTCTCAATAAAGGGATTCCTGTTAATCAAAAAGGAGTATACATGTGGGTTCCTGAGCTCCAGTGTGCCTCTAGGCTCAAATCTGTGCTGTTGGTAAGGATAGAAAGAGACAGCATATACAAATGTACTAGACAAAAACTGTTTGGCTGCTACAGAAACAATTGCATGTATAATGGCAGAGGTTTCCTGCAAAATCAAAGGTCAAAAGAAAATCTCACATTCATGAGTTAGATTGTGCATGGCTTCTCAAACTTGACACTATTCACATTTTGGAATGGATGATTCACTTTTTGGGGAAACTATCCTGCACACTGTGGCATATTTAGCAGCAACCTTGGCCTCTACACACTAGGTGCCAGTAGTACCTTCCTAGTTATGACAACCAAAAACGTCTATAGTTCTTGTCAAACTCCCTAGCTGGCAAAATCACTCTCAGTTAAGAACTACTGAGTTATTTAGCGAGAAAAAGTAGATACTGCAGCAAGAAAAAAGAAAAAAAAAAACTACTGAGTTAGAGTGATAGAAGAAATTCCCTGAGACTAGGGTAGTTTTCTAACATTAGAACCATAAGAGGCTTAATTAAGCAGGGTCCCAGAGATAGATTCAAAAAATGCCTCAAGTCTTCACTCTAGGTACCCATCCTGAAGTTAAATAGTTAAGGATGATTGCCTTTAATATCAGAAGGGTATCAGACCTATGGAATCAGATCCAAAGATTAATTTATAATTAGATGCCATGGAATTTAATAATAATTCTCACTTCCAACACCTTCCTCCCCACCAAAGGCAAAATAAGCATGTGTGTGTTTTTAAATATTTCATACATTCTGATTTAAGTCAGAAAATCTGTTACAATTTAATAAAATAAATATTTCCTCTCCATAACAACAAAAAAAGAGAAATTTAATGTTTTCAATTTCTCTCTGACTAGGATCCTTTGGCACGTGTGTGCGTATGTACGTGTGTTTTACATACTTTTGAAAATGACAATGGTGCCTGTTAGCTTCAAGATTTTTATTTGTAACCTTTTACAACTAGGTTTTTATTTTCTACTGGGTTTCTATCATGAGGTGTCAAGTGGATTAAGGGAAAGCTTTGATTAATACATTTAATTTATAGCACCTACATTTGCTCATGTCAGATAAGGAAAGAAACTTTCCTAAAGGTAGTTGCTAAATATCCCATATCAGAAAAGCTACATGGTAAGCATTTTGCAATTTAATTCCACATGCTACTCTATTCCATATGTGCTTTATTGCTCTCTCAAGGAGTTCAATACCAGACATGAATTCTCTGCAAAAGGCTAACCAGTAAGGAAAATAAAACTGACAAAGGCACTGAAGCATTAAACAATCAGATGAGTTTAGAATCTTCTTTCTTTTAGTGTGATTTGTAAACGACTTCAGATTTTTCCATATCCAGCTTCCCATGGGGTTAGTGTCTTCCTTACATGATAACTGTTACGAAATTCTGCTTATAGTATTCTTTTATAAATTCAAGATGCCCTTGACTAATGCAAGAAAAAAAAGAAAAAAGCCCTTTAATAGATTTTTCTATGGCCACTGTTGGGAAGGAGAATATTATCCGAGATGGAATTAGGCTACAATCTGTGTAGATGCTATATTTTATAGGTGATTTGGTAAATAAAACACATGATTCATATTTTATAATTTACTCTTTAACAATAAGATTCATTTTATTGTTATAAAACGGGGACATATTTAAATTCTATTTCCTTCTGATCCATTTACCCATTTGGCCACTCGGAGGGAGAACTGGAAGGTACATTTCTGCAGCACTTCTCTATTATGACCTGGAGTGGCATAAGCAATTGACCCTCTTGAATGTAAGAGGCACAGCAGCACACTTTGTGAATTCTTTCTTCTTCGTATTATTGGTTCAGCATTTCTCTGCAAAGTTCAATGAGGTTCATTAGCTTATCTGAAGAGAATGGGACCCGTACTTTTGAGACAGCTTCTCTCTGTGACTTTTCTAATTAAATCCCTTCCATCAGATGAAGAGCTGCCCTTTTTACTTGACAAACATTTGTTCTAATTTGGCCTTGCTTGATTTTTCAGTGCTTTTACGTCCCTCTCCCTGCCTCTATACCCACTAGCATCTGTTAGTCAGAAGATCACTCTGGCTGACATTTACTCTGAATGTGCTTGCTTATTAAAATATTTCAATGTTAGACAAGCTTATCAGTTGAAAAATACAATATAGTTCCAGAGCACTGGAGAAGCTCATCTTAAAGGAATATTTTGTTGTACTGATGCACCTTTCTTAGTTTTTATGAGATAAGATTGAATATACTCACTCATAGATATAGAGTCCATGGGAAGTACAGAGAAATATGTTTCACAGTATAAACTAAAACCTCCCCCTTAATTTTCTCTTAAGTGTAAGAATTCCATGTTGTGTAAACATAAGGAGTCAACTTATGATTAAAAGAAAAATGGCATAAAACACTAGAATGGTCATATTTGAAAGTAAAAATAAACAGTCATTCCTGGCATCTGTCTGACTTCAGACAGAATGCAACTATGGAAAGAGTTGAAAACTCAAAAACACTTTAAAGTCCAAGAATTTTTCATGGGACTTGAAAATACTAGTAACAGCTCCCAGTTATCTGGCTGATTGGTGACTAATCCTTTAGGAAGACTCTTCTTCACAAACAAAATGATGATGTGTAAGGTTAAGTGCTCACCTAGGAGCAAGTAAATGGTCAGGGCCTTGGCGTATTCACCCTGGACTTCAGAAAGGCATGCTCTGTCAGTGACAAGCCTTGCTACATTCAGTTTATTCTCCTATTTTCTTTAACACTATCCAGTGCTATTAACTTGCCAGCCATGTAGTCTGTAAGTAATAGGTTGCAATAGCAGCTGAAATTGACAAGTGCTTAGCCCAGAGCATGGATTGAATGTAATTCATAGGGTTCTCGAGTTAATTTCCAATACCTATTTCATCAAGGCAGACTGATAGATGGCTGCCAGCATCTTTTGGCTTTATCTGTAAATCCCTATGTCTTTTACTGCCATCATTTCATTTTTTATACATTCCATCCCTTGCATTTGCTCCTCCCCATTTCCATAACTTCAAATGGAGCTTCTCTCTAGGCACATCAGTCATTTAGGTTAGAGGCCCTTGCAGCTAAATGCAAGACCTTCAAATGTTATTGAAGTGCATTTTTCCATGTGGCCCTGTTTAAAGTGATGTTTCTTTAGGGACTGCAGGGTGAAATATGAAGTTATCTGGGAGAGTAAATCTAAGATGTTGGACAGATGGTGAAGCGTCAGTGCATCCACAGAAACGCATTTCATTTTTATACAGGGGACGCTCTCAATCAATTTTGGCTTGAGAAAACAGTTGCTTGTATTGCATCAGTGGCGTTTTTTATCTTTTGTCTTTAACAGATCAATAGCGCAGCTTACAATTCTCTAATAGATTTTAAATAAATTCATAAATAAACCCAGAACAATTTGAAAAAGGCAAAAAAATTCTTAAAGAATAAGAGGTTATTGAAAATGGAACAGAGGTTGCCACTAACCAATCAAATGGAATGACTTGGTAAAACATAAAACTCATTTACTCTATAGGACATGAGAAGTTTTCATTTCTCACCTTAAGCGTGTTTTGGGAACAACAATCTTTACTGAAGTTATTTAACCTTTGCAAAATGACTTTTTTTCCATTGAAGGACTAAAGCTTCCATTTATGCTACATGCATTTAAGAGCCTTCTGAATCATCCATGTCAATCCTCCCCTGTTTCCCTGAGTCCTATTCCAGCTGCCACCATCCTCCAATCACTTTACTTTCACCTAGCATTTGGAAAAAAACATTTGGAATACTGGCTATTTTATCTATTGTGAAACTGCTATTTGAAATTTTTCATATGAGAATCCAACAATATTTTGGTGTGTGTTATTCATTCATGGACAATCTCCAGACAGTGTCTTCTACAGTTATGATTTACCATTTAGCATGTGGTAAACAGCTTCTATATAAACTGATTTCCTCAGTCAATGTAAAGTGTAATCAAACTTGAAAAAGTTATATCGAAGACTAGCAAATTAAATCATCTGGATTATTTAAAGGTGCACTCATTTCTTCAAAAGTATGAACTTTCCAGGAGCATATGGAGATTTCCCAAAGTGCTGTTTCTGTATTTCAAAAATGACAGACTCTTTACAACTGGTTGCTTGGCAATGCTGGAGTTCCAGTGAGACTTGCCTACAAGGTGGAAAATTATCTTGGTAATGTTATTGCATACTAGAGAAAGGATAGCTTAGCTTAATGGTATAGGCTCTAGAGCAGGGGTTGGCAAATTTTTTCTATGATGGGCCAGATAATAAATATTTTTGGCTTTGTGCATCATATTGTCTTTGTTGCAATTATTCAACCCTGATATTGTAGTGCAAAAAGCAGCTGTGAACAATATAATAGCTGTGTTTCAAGAAAACTTTATTTACAAAAACAGGTGGAGGAATAGGTTTACTGTCCTCTGCTCTAGATAACAGATTTAGAGTCATATAGGCCTGTGTTTGAATCCTAACTTTCTGACTAATTGTGTGACTAAGTGCATGTTATTTAATCCATCTGTTTATCAGCTGCTTCCTCTGTAATATGAGGGTAAGAACAATACCCAGTGCAGAGGATTTTTAAATGAGACAGTATCCTTAGTTATTTTTATGCTTATAATATATTGTTAGTGTTTAATAAATGGAAAGTATTGATGCTAGAAGATAGCAGTGTTATCCCATTTCAGGGATGGCAAAAAGTCCACAAGTGAGGAGGAATAGGTCAGAATAGCACATGCAGGGGGAACCATTCAGATATGCCAATCAGTCCTGGGAGGCAAGGGGAAAGTTTTTCACAAAATTCAGCATACCCTTTTTAATGTTTTTAGAATTCTTTCCTGAGATGAGAGTAGGCTCAAATTTGATGTGGAAAGAATATAGTAAAATTTTACACATTCAGAGTAATTGAGGTGGAACCCCTTCTGGATCATTGAAAAGTTTGAATTATATCATGCTTTTTATAGAAGTAGTTTTGTTGTTTTCAAGTACATACAGTAATTGGCAAAACATCCAAGAAAGTATTGCCAAGTAGACTTCCTGCTGGCATGTTTAAGTGAAAAGCTGAGACTCATTTAAAATTAGCATATTATTATGAGTATATGAAAATGGTCCAAATAAAGTTCTTGAAAACAGTTTGTTTTCTTAGGCAGGTTAGATATTCTTCTTAATTTATTATTTGAAAAAAAAACAAGCAAATAAACAATACCAGGCAGTTTTTAGTCATTATGCTTTTTCAAAGGGTTTCTTTTCTCTACTTCTACGCTTTAACTTCCTATTGCTTCACGTGGTGGTAAGAAACCATGTTCTCGAAATCCCAGCATTTCTCTGACCTTTCCTGCCCCACTGATTTCTCAAATCCCCTACATAATTCATAATAGACTGGCATACCTAATTATTTTAAATGAAGAACTAGTTCATTCTATAGTGTGAGGCAGTTCATCATAAAATTTACATACATGTAGAGTATTACATTAAGAATTTAGATGAGTGTATTTTTAAAACATTACATGATTCCTTGTAGGTGGCCATTCTTGCCACGCCTCTTTCCATTTTCTAATCACCCTCCATCAGCATTTAATGTTAAGGTAATTAGGCCAGCTAACAAGTGCCCTTCTTATGGCCCTTGTTAGATGCTGGATTTTTCTTCTTTTAAGCCCCTTAAAAGCTTTAAGTAAATGGAACCCTCCATTCATTCAACATCTTTTTATTTGGTCAACAAAATTTTGCTGAGTCACTGTTGTGCCTGGCATTATCCTAGGCACTGAGAAAACAAGGATGAATATGCCATTTTATTCTCAGCGGGGTTTTTCGTTGGAGACTTGGGTTGTATCATTGTCAGTCTTCAGGACTCCTGGATGGCTACGTTAAACAGAAGCATGGGACAGAGATAGCTCTGAGCAGTCTGCTTAATAGCCCCTGCCTCAGCCGTATCTAATTTGGTCCCTGTATCCCACCAAAACCAGACGCTAGGTTCACCAGTTCTTGTGTGAGGTTGAAACTGTTACAGATCTAAAAAAATTAATCCTGAGCTTTGTTTGGAACCAAAAAAGAGCCCAAATAGCCAAAGCAATCTTAAGTAAAAAGAACAAATCTGGAGGCATCACATCACCTAACTTCAAATTATACTACAAGGGTATAGTAACTGAAACAGCAAGGTACTGGCACAAAAATAGAGACACAGATCAATGAAACAAAATAGAGAGCCCAGAAATCAAACCATACAGGTACAACTGTGGGGCATGCATTCTGCGGCCAGCGAGGATACCGGAGTGGTTCCGGGAATTGGAAGAGAGGCGAGCAGCAGCAGGCAAATGAGACATATTCTTTATTGTTAGGATGCGGCAACAACTGCAGTAAGCAAGCGGGTGCAGCAGCAAGTAACAGCAGCTCCAGTAACATGGCAAGCACTCAAATATATATATACGGCTCAGAACAATAGTGCCAATGTGCCCAATCAAAGTGTGAGCACGAGTCTTACATAAGAGATTACATCATAGTTACATAAGTGTGCTGACTCATGCCTTACCGGAAGGCCAGGCTGGAAAACACACCAGCAGTCATCTTGGTTTGGCCTAAGAAACTTTTTGTCTATACAAACTTGTTTCTGCTTACAACGACAGATCTTTGACAAAGCAGACAATAACGTACACTGGGAGAGGGAAGCCCTATTCAATAATAGTAGTAGGAAAATTGGATAGCCACATGCAGAAGAATGAAACAGCATCCATTTCTCTCACTACTCACAAAAATTAATTCAAGATAAAGACTTAAATGTAAGACAATCTACAGAATAGGAGAAAATATTCTCAAATTATACCTCTGACAAAGGACTGACATCCAGAATCTACAAAAAACTCAAACACATCAGCCAAAAAAAAAAAAAACCATCAAAAAATGGTCAAAAGACATGAACAGAAGTTTTTGAAGAAAAGATAGACAAATGGCCAAAAAACATATGAAAAAATGCTCAATATCACTAATCATCAGGGAAATGTAAGTTAAAACTGCAATGAGATATCACCTTACCCCTGTCAGAATGGCCATTATTAAAAAGTCAAAAAACAATAGATGCTGGCATGGATGCAGAGAGAAAGGAACACTTACACACTATTGGTGGGACTGCAAATTAGTCCAACCTCTATGGAAAACAGGATGGAGATGCCTCAAAAAAATAAATGTAGATCTACCATTCGATCCAGCAATCCCACTGCTTTCCTACCCAAAGGAAATGAAATCATTTTATCAAAAATACACCTACACTGAAATGTTTATTGCAGCACAATTCACAATCGCAAAGGTGTGGAATCAACCTAAGTGCCCTTCAATTTATAAGTAGATAAAGAAAAGGTGGTATATATACACCATGGAGTACTACTCAGCCATAAAAAAGAATGAAATAATGTTATTTGCAGCAACATTGATGGAACTAGAGACCATCACCCTAAGGGAAATACCTCAGGAATGGAAAATCAAACACCGTGTGTTCTCACTAATAAGTGGGAGCTAATAGATGGGTACACATGGGCACGAAGCAATATAAAGGACATGAGAAACCAAGAATGGGGGAGGACAGGAGGGAGGGTGTGGGATAAAACTTACCTATTGGGTACAGTGAACACTATTCTGATGATTAGCACACAAAAATCCCTAACTTAAGCATTATACAAGATATCCATGTAATAAAAACACTTGTACTTCCTTAATTAATATTTTGAAATTAAAAAAAAAAACTGCCCTTCCTGTAGCCACTTATCGTGGCAAATAGGCCAGTTTCTTTTGGACTTTGACACTACATATTTTTGACCATTAGTTTTCTCCCTTATTGAGCTTCCCTCTCAATTTACTCATCTTCAGTTTTTAGCAAGTTTTTCCATCTTTTTGTCTTTGTAATTAGAAATATTCCTATTGCATTTTTTTCTCACTCTAGACCACACTGCATTTAATTGTGTATTTCTCTTTTATGTGGCAACATTTTATATAATGTCTGCCTTCTGAGGTAAAAGCAGGTTTTCTTATCCAATTTTGAGATGCTAACCCTATAATCATAGGTATGAGTTGCTATATTTTTTTCATAAGGAGGCTCATAACTCACACATTCATATATTAATATAGACATACTCTGGGGATATTATGGTTTCAATTCCAGACAACTACAATAGCATAAATTCACAACAAAGTGCATTACACAAACTTTTTGCTTTTCCAGTGCATATAAATGTTATCTTTATACTGTACTGTAGTCTAATTATTATGCAACAGCATCATGTCTAAAAAATTGTACATAGGTTAATTAAAATACTTTATTGTTAAAAATGCTAATAATCATCTGAGCCTTTGGCTAGTTGTAATATTTTTGCTAGTGGAGGGTCTTGCCCTAATGTCAATGGCTGCTGACTGATCAGGGTGGTGGTTGCTGAAGGTTGGGGTGACTGTGATAATTTCTTAAAATAAAACAAAAATGAAGTTTGCCACCTCTATTGATTCTTCCTTTCATGAAATATTTCTCTGTAGAATGTGATGTGGTTTGATAGTATTTTACCCACAGTAGAACTTCTTTCAACATTGGAGTCAATCCTTTCGAACCCTGCCACTGCTTTGTTAACTACGTTTATGTAATATTCTAAATCTTTATTGTCATTTCAACAGTGTTCACAGCATCTTCACCAGGACTAGATTTTATCTCAAAAACCACTTTCTTTGCTCATGCCTAAGAAGCAACTCCTCATGTGTTCAAGGTTTATTATGAGATTGCAGCAATCTAGATACACCTTTAGGCTTCATTTCTAATTCTAGTTCTCTTCCTATTTCCACCGTATCTGTAGTTATTTACTCCACTGAAATCTTGAACCCCCAAAGCCATCTATGAGGGTTGGGCTCAACTTCTTCCAAACTCCTGTTAATGTTGATATTTTGACCTCCTCCCATAAGTCACAAAGGTTTTCAGTGGTATCTAGAATGATGAATCCTTTTCAGAAGTTTTTCAATTGGTTTTTCCCAGATCCATCAAAGGAATCACTATCAATGGAAGGTATAGACTTATGAAATGTATTTCTTAAATCATAAGACTTAACAGTCAAAATTATTCCTTGGTCTATGGGCTGCAGAATAGATGTTGTGTTTGCAGGCATGAAAACAACATTAACCTCCTGGTACATGTCCATCAGAGCTCTTGGGTGACTGGCTGCATTGTCAATGAGCACTAATATTTAGACAGAAATCTTTTTTTCTGAGTAGTAGGTCTCAAGAATGGGTTAAAAATATTCAGTGACCATGCTATAATCAAATGTGCTGTCATGCAGGCTTTTTCATTTAATTTATAGAGCACAGCTAGAGTAGATTTAGCATAATTCTTACGGGCCCTAGGATTGTCAGAATGGTAAATGAGCATTGGCTTCAATTTAAAGTCACCAGCTGTGTTAGTCCCCAACAAAAAAGTCAATCTGTCCTTTGATGCTTTGAAGCCAAGCATTGTTTTTTCCTCTATAGCTATGAAAGTCCTAGATGGAATCTTCTTCCAATATAAGGCTGCTTTATGCACATTAAAAATCTATTGTTTTGTGTTGCCATTTTCACTGACGATCTTAGCTAGCTCTTGTGGATAAGTTTCTGCAGCTTCTACATGAGTACCTTGCTGCTTCACCATGCAATTTTATATTATGGAGATAGCTTCTTTCCTTCAAGCTCATGAACCAACTTTTGCTAGCTTCTAACTTTCCTTCTGCAGCTTCATCAGCTCTCTCAGCCTTCATTAGACTTAGGCTTAAGGGAATGTTGTGGCTGGTTTGGTCTTCTTCCAGACCACTGAAACTTTTTTTCATATCAGCAATAAGACCATTTTATTTTATCCTCTATGTGTTCACTGGAGTAGCACTTTTAACTTCCTTGAAGGACTTTTCCTTTGCATTCACAACTTGGGTAACAATTTGGCACAAGAGGCCTAGCTTTTGGCTTACCTCACCTTCCACATGCCTTGCCCAATAAGCTTAATCATTTCTGGCTTTTGATTTAAAGAGAGAGGCATGTGACTCTTTTTTTCACTTGAACACATAGAGGCAATTGTAGAGTTATTAATTGTCCTAATTTCAATACTCTTGTGTCTCAGGGAATAGGGAGGCCCAAGAAGAGGGAGAGAAATGGGAAGAGATGGAGGGCGGTGATAATGACTGGTTGGTGGAGCAGTCAGAACACAAATAACATTTATGGATTAAATTTGCCATCTTATATGGGAGCGGTTCACGGAGCTCCAGAACAATTACTATAGTAACATCAAAGATCACTGATCACAGATCACCACAACAGTTATAATAACACTGAGAAATTTTGAAATATTGTGAGAATTACCAAAATGTGACACAGAGACATGAAGTGAGTAAGTACATGCTTTCAGAAAAATGGTGCTTATAGACTTGTTTGGTGCAGGATTGCCACAAACCTCCAGTGTAAAAAAAAAGCAGTATCTACAGAGTGCAATGTCTGTAGAGCCTTTAGTCTAGAAGTTGCATCCCAGTGAGTTGTTTTAGAGTAACATTTGTTCAGTTAGGATTCTAGGTTGAAATTAATATAAATACCAACTCAAACTGGCTTAACCAAAAAAGGGGATATTGTTGACTCACGTGAATCCATGTGATAGAATGGCATCAGATACAAATGGATGAATTGGTCAAATGATTCTTTCAGGACTCAATTTCACCGTCCCTCTACTAGCCTTGGCTATCCTCCCTATGTACGTTTCCTTCTCATGCTATGTGTAATGATGAGATAGATGCTGCCGTTCCTATTTTATTCTCTCTTGCCTCTAGTTTAGAGGAAGAAAACAAATATCATTTCAATACATTCCAATGAAAGCCCTGGTATTAACAATACCAGGCTTCATTTGGCTTTTATTTATTTATTAGAGACAGTGTCTCACTCTATAGCCCAGGCTGGAGTGCAGTGACCCGATTGTAGCTGACTATAACTTTGAACTACTGGGCTCATGTGGCCATTTTTAAAATTTGTCTGAATGTGGGTTTTTTTTTTGGTTCCTTTTTTAAAATTTCAAAATATTACTGGGGTATAAATGTTTTTGGTTACATGGATCACTTTTGTAAAGCTTGAGTCAGGGCTATAAGTGTGCCCATCACCCAGATAGTGTTCATTGTACCCGTTATGTAGGTTTTCACACATCTCCTCCACCCCCCTCTTCCCTGCTTGGTTTCCACTTAGTTTTACTTCCCTCTGTGCACATGTGTGCTCATCAATTAGTTCCAATTTAATAGCGAGTACATGCGGTGTTTGCTTTTACATTCTTTAGATACTTCACTTAGGATAATGTTCCATCTAAATTGTTGCAAAAGGCATTTATTCAACTTTTTTATGGCTGAGTATTCCATGGCATACATACACCACATTTTGTTAATCCACTGCTGAATTGATGGGCACCTGGGTTGATTTCACATCTTTGCAATTGTGAATTGTTCTTGCTGCAATAAACATTTGAGTACAGGTGTCTTTTTGATAAAATGACTTATTTTCCTTTGGGTAAATACCCAGTAGTAGGATTTCTAGATCAAATGGTAAGTCTACTTTTAGTTCTTTGAGGAATCTCCATCCTATTTTCCATAGAAGTTGGACCAATTGCAGTCCCACCAACAGTGAAGCATTCCTTTCTTTCTGCACATCACACGTCTTTGGACTTAGTAATCATTAGTGGGTAAGGTGAATTCATGTGTTAATTGTTCCTGTGTGGGACATGAGCTTTTCATATTTTGGCCATTGTCTATCTTCTTTTTAAAAGTTTCTGTTCATGTCTTCTCCCCACTTTTTAATAGGGTTTTTTTTTTTTTTTTTTGCTGATTTGCTTGAGTTCTTTGTAGATTCTGCTTATTAGGTCTTTATTGGATGTATAGCTTGCAAATATTTTCTCCCATTCTGTAGGTTGTCTATTTGTTCTGTTGATTATTTCCTTAGCTGTACAGAAGCTTTTTAATTTAATAAAATCCTATTTATTTATTTTTGTTGTTGCTATAATTGCCATTGGGGTCTTTTTCATAAATTATTTGCCTAGGCCAATATCTAGAAGACTCAATGCCACTAATAATAGCTACAAAGAAAATAAAATACCTAGGAACGTACTTAACCAATGGAGGTGAAAGATCTCTACAAAGAGGACTATGAAATACTGAGGAAAGAAATTGCATATGACACAAACAAATGGAAAAACACATCATGGTCAATGATCAGTAGAATCAACATTGTTAAAATGTCCATACTACCCAAAGTGATTTACAGATTTAGTGCAATCCCCATCAAAATACTAATGTCATATTTCACAGATCTAGAAAAAAGCACCAGTAGCCAAAGCAATCAGAACAAATCTGGAAGCATCACATTACCAGACTTCAAACTATACTACAAGGCTATAGTAGCCAAAACAGCATGGTATTAGCACAAAAATAAAAACATAGATCAATGGAACAGAACAGAGAACCCAGATATAAAATCATCCACATACAGCCAAGTGATCTTTGACAAAGCAGACAACAATATACACTGGGGAAAAGAAGCCCTATTAAATAGATGCTTCTCAGAAAATTGGATAGCCACATGCAGAAGAATGAAACAGGATCCATGTCTCTCACTACTCACAAAAATTAATTCAAGATGGATAAAAGACTTAAATGTAAGGCATGAAACCATAGGAATTCTAGAAGAAAATGTAGAAAAACTCATGTGGCCATTTTTAAACCAATTTCTGCAGCCAGACTAAAAGAACACACAGAATGACCTAAGCCTAAATTGGCTTCCATCCAAACACACAAACTGAGAACTAGAGACAAATGTTGTTAAATTGAGACTGTGGGCTCTTAAAAAAAAAGTAGAGTGAATAGATGCTGGTCATTAGCTCCCAAATAGTAAATACTCATTGGAAGAAAACTGGCTTAAGATCAGAAGCTGTTATTTCATGTCCTAATTACCAAACATAACTGAGTCACTTTAGCAAATCACTTAAAGTCTCAACCTTAATTTTTTCCCCAATTTGAAATATGATTAAAGATATTTTCATGATTGTATTGTTTTAGGTAATAAATACAATAATGTACATGGAAATACTATGTGCTAATAAACATATTAATTTAGTGGTAGTAGTAGTATTGTTAGTGCCAAGATGACTGAAAAAATTATTTTTCCAAATTAGAGAGAAGACCCAAGTAGCAATGTTCTGCTGGAAATGCAGGTAAAAGGCAGGGCAGTACTTGAAAGCTCAACATTTAAATAAATGGGGAGGTTTAGATTCAAATGAAGAGTTTTAGTTTGGAGGACATTGATACTCCAGTATGGAACAAGATGTGGGAATAAAATTGATAAGAAAGGACAAGACAAGATCACTTGTTAAAAATTGTAATAATTACTTATTTTCAGGGAAAAACACAAAATTGTGAAAGTATTATTCTTGGTAGACTTCCTAATTTATCTTTTAAGACATATAATTCAAGTGTTTGCTTTTGTGTACAGCTTTCTGTTGTATCTGTAGCTAGGATTCCTTATGATTCACTCTATGTTTTTATAAATATCTATCTATCTATCAATCTATCTATCTATTATCTATCTAATTATCTTAGTCCACTTGGGTCACCATAATAGAATACCACAGACTGGGTGGCTTAAACAACAGAAATTTTTCATCTCTCAGTTCTGGAGGCTCAAAGTCCAGAATCAAGGTGCCATCACGGTTGGTTTCTCTCTAGGCCTCTCTTCTTGGTTTGCAAAAATCCACCATGTTACTGTGTTCTCAAATGGCATTTTTTCTGTGCATGTACATCCCTTGTGTTACTTCCTCTTCTTATAAAAACACTAGTCCTATTGTATTAGGGTTCCCCCCTTGTGACCTCATTTAAACTTAATTACCTCCCTAAATGCCGTATCTCAAAATAAGGTCACACTGGGGGTTAAACGTTCATCATCACTTTTGGGGGGACACAATACAGTCCATAGCACTGTTATCTATTTCTTTTCTCATTATAGTGCTTAAAATTACATTGTTATTGATTACAGGTTTTTCTGCTTGTTTTCTTTGAGGGCTCTCCCCTTCTCTAATTTTCTTTATGTCCTTAACTTATAGTATATTTCCTGGTCTGTTACGGAACTCAGTAAAAAAAGATTGTTTGATTTTTTATGTAAATTGATAGTAGGTAAGGGGCTAGCAAAAGAAATTCTTACATGTTTGCCTTCTTGAGACAGAACCAATATTAGCTTCATGTCTACATTTGACCACTCTTCCCTGTTATAGGGTTTCTTCAACTCCTCATTCAATAAACTTAATGAATTGAAATATTTCCCTTGGGAAGTCACACACTGCCTTCTACTAAAGTCTGAAAAATATTTAAAAATATAACCTGTAATTCAGCCTCTTTCTGGTATAATCCTTCACATTTTATGGGAAGGCGGAGGGAGTGTGGTTGCAACGAAAGTGTATTTAGTAAAACCTCTCTTTTCAAAGATCATACACATACACATATACATACACATTCATGCTTCAGCCTGGATAGACTCATTCAGACAGAAATTTAAAATTAAAGGCATCAGATTGAAATGAATACAGTTTTGAAGCACCAAAAGAGTAAACAGTTACGTTCTTTTAGTCTTTTAAACAGTTGATAATTTGGAGCTTATGAGCTGGTCAAGTATGCTGCCAATTGGTTTCCACACCGTGGATTGTTCTTTTTGTTCAATAGTAAGTTTAAGGACCCTTTCTCCCCAGTGCTCAAAATATTCTCAATTTTCTACAAGGAAGAAATGAAATAATACTTAAAAACGTATACCAGTATTTGGTTTGTAACCTTGAGATAAGTCACTAGATATCTAACACTTCAGACTTATCATTTTGAAAAGTGTTATGACAGTACTTGCAACTAGCTTTTAAACATATGAAACAGGAAAATACTGGAGGTTAATGACATTAAAGATCTCCAAATCGCTGGAAGTTCTTTGGGGTTGGAGGCCATATAAATACAGCTGTCATGCTTTTCCTGGGACTTGACCAAATTTCTTTTAAAAGCAAAAGGTTTTCATCTTGTTTTCCTGAAACATGACCTATGTTAGCAGTCACAATGCTTTATAGCATTGATGCAGCTGCCTACTGAACCATTTAGAGCACCTTTCGATCTGGAAAGTTTGATTACATTTCATGATCACTCTCCTAAGGTCAAGGAATTTGATTTGCATCCATCAGGCAAGTAGAAGGAAGAAAGTCTTTTATGAAGCATTATCACTAGCTCTTCTTAGGTAATACTTTCCAACATTTAGTTCATATACATTCAGCTTTTGACAGTTACCTTGGATGTAGATATTATATACTTTTGTTCTAATATTTTCAAGACTTAAAAACATAAAATTGTGGGCTTTTTAGAATCTGGAACAAATGTAGAACTTCAATTTATTAAGTCGTTTTAGGTCCTGGAGACATTGCCATTTTGAAAGGTTCCAGGAAGCAGAAGTACTTGTTTGATAAAACCAAGTAGCCACACATCAGACAATCATTTTGTAAAGGGCATGAAGCTGGTGGAGCCAACATAATTTAGACCGCAGATGCTGCACTAACTTCCTCCTGGGATTTGGAGAATCAGCCCTGGAGCTGTCATTTAAGAAGCTGTCTACTAAGCCACATGTGGGAAAACTTAAAACAAATTAAGTCTTGGAAACATTTAATCCTAATGCTCTTTGCTAACTTTATTAGACCTAAATAGAGAAAAATTTTTTATCTAAGGACTACCATTGATATAATAATGTTTGGAGGACTGTGAATATCAGAAGATATAAATCCCACCTAACAGCCTGACAAGGAAACCTACAAACAGCAGGGGGTAAGCAGCTATTTCTTGCTCTGGGAAGCAGGGAAAAAAGATGGGATTTAATGATTGAAGGATGGAAGTTCACATAGTTTCATTTGACTTGGTGCAACTCAATGTGGCAAAAGTAAAGAATGTCAGAAAACCTGAATTTTATCAAATAGTTTATGTAGGCTATTTATAGGGTCACCTTAAGTTTCACTACAGAGCTACTAACATTTCCTGTTTTGTCAGAATACCATTACCACCTCATGTGGCATCTATAACATTTTTGAAAAACAACTTTCTTGGAGTGTTTATGCTACAGACCTCCATATTTAATAAAGATGTCTCAGTAAACTTCAAGGCATTTTCCAACTCTTCATTTTTGTTGGCTTATTCTACAGTTAATTGGTAATCAATCTCTGTCAAGATAAGCAATTTGATTCGTCTTAATGGAGTGACAAGTTCAGTTGGGAAGTGACAAAAACTCATTTCATTTTAATATGACCTACACTACAGGTATTGCGTGGGTTAGCACATTCTGTTTGTTTCCATGTTCAGAGAAAGAAATGTCTGATTTACCATAAATTTATCAAAACACATTTATATATGAAATTATACATTAGTGTGGTATATCATTGTATATTATTAATAATTACAAACCATTGTCAAACATTTATTAGTGCCTAGTACTGTGCTATGATGTAGAAATTGTTTGAAATTTTTATAAGTAAATAAGGCTGTGTTTACTTGTCTTCAAAACATTAGTCAGTAAATTCAGAAGTCTTCACAGAAAAACAAAGAAGACAATTCTTTGGGGTTGGTGACTCAGCTAATAAAACTTGAGAGTCTGATTGTGTATTTCAATACACAATGTAGTTTTGTGTATAACCCCTGAAGTATAATTAAACATGCCTCCTTTCCCCATATTACACCTGAATTGATTTCACTACAAGATCCAGAGTTTCTTTATTTAGCATGAAAGAAAACTATTTAGGTGATAGTCAAAAGGATGTAGACATAGCCCAAATGTTGACCCAAAAGGATAAGAAGAAAAGGATGGTTAAGAAAAGTTTGTCTCTGATGTAAGGTTGATCCCAAATCAGAGGTGTGACAGGCAAAGGTCATGAGAAAATGGGTTGGTGTGAAATATGCAACTGGTTCTAGGGAAAATCTTACTGTTACACACTGTTAGTTGAATTACTAGGGATTCTTGAATAACACAGCTAGGATTCAAACCCAAATCCTCCTGCTCCAAAGACCATGCTCCTAAATAGTATATTATCTTTTTATGTCAGTTAAAACAATCTGTCAAACAATTACATGCATGTGTGTGTAAATATTTAAAATTTATGTGTAACTTTAAACATTGAAGCAATTTACTATTTAAAATATCTTAATGACATTTTCTTCCAATAGATCTCTAGGATAGTTAAATTAAATTTAAGTAACCTTAATTTTTAAGAATTAGTTTTTGATGAAATTAAATATAAATAGAAATTACAATAGTACTTCATGCATTGCCATTGAATCATTTTGCATCTTAATTATCCTTTTGGGTCTACATTACCCTATTAGGCAAATTCTGAATTCTTCTCTATAGGACAGGTATAAGTTGCTCTTTCTATCATCTGTCCCATTCAATTAAGTCTTCAATATATTCAGTGAATTAACTAACCAATATAATATTAGAAAGCTACATGATTCAGAAAACTGAATTTAACTCAGAATGGAACATCTATGTTACCTGGGCATAGAAAATAAACACCAAATCATATGTCATAGGCTTTGGATAGTTATCAGATGAAGACCAGAGCCAATTCTTTGAACTGATGAGTCTTTCCTTAAGCATTGCACTCTCTAATTATGACCTCTACGTTCCTTGTCTTCAAATGTTTCCTGGCCCATCTACACATATACCACATGAGACCTTCTTTGTCTCCAGTCTCATACAAGTCAACATCTTGTTCCCATGTACGTTTACTTTCATCCACATTAGGTGAAAAATATCAAGTTAAAGTGAAATGGGCCTTTTCAGCTATACTACCTCCCATGAGGCAGACATCCTTTCTACAATTTTTATCCAGTGGGTAATATTGCTAAAGTATAATATAAAGTAATAAAGGGGACTTTCTCTAAGCATGTCCATAGGTAATATTTCTTTAAAAAATTATTCACATGCTGCCTTTTGAAGAGGCAAGGCAATGTTTCTCCTACAGACAGGTGAGCAAGTTAATGACAAAGGTGATAGCTGAAGGGGAAGATGGACAATCTGACACCTGATGGTTTAGACTTCTCGTAATCTCAGATTTGCACTTGCCCACAGGGAAATTAGAAAGGAATGGCAATAAACCACTACTTGCTGACAAAGCAGACTGCTTTGTGAAGGCATTCCTACCTATTGACAAATACATGGCAAAGTGTTTAATTTATCAGAGTAAATGGTAGTTCATTTTCCATTGTAGGGTCAGTCTGACTGTTTATCTAGATCTGAAGATGCACATCTAGATCAAAGTTAGGAGATTGGGTAAAAAGGAATCAGAGTTAACAGTTGATGATTACCTAGTTTATATCAGAGATATAATATATATTTATAATATGTATAACATATTTATATGCATTATATATAATTCTATTTTATTCATGTTATTATATTTATTTTATTTCATTCATTCATTTTATTTTTTATAATTATCCTGAGTCTTATACAATTTCAACTGCAGGGACGCAAGAATAGTGGCAATGAGAATTTAGGAGTGCCACAGATATTTGAGCTTATACAATGATTCTTTTATGCTTATTTTTACTTTTTTTAAAGTTGTACAATTTATAAACATATCTAGCTCAAGAAAAGTGTTTAATATGTGTGCTCAGGTATTCTTCCTGTTTTGTTTTCTCACTGTCATAATTCTAAAATACTTAGCAGATGTTGAATAAAAGGAAACACAGGGAAGAGGGAAGTAGTTTGCTATGAACTGTAATTAAAATGTAATGCTTTCTTTTACTTTCATATATTCAGATTTATGAATGTGATATCTGGATTCAAGGGAATTCAGCTATAGCATGTTCTGAGAAGTAGGACATCTTCTAGGTATTTTAAGGCCTCTTCCTCTTTCCATCCAGCTTTACTTTGGTTTCCCTGAGTCTGACAAAGTATCTAATTGTGCTTAGTGATAGTTCTAGGTGCTTCTCAATTTTCATGTAGTTATTTGAATAGCAGTATCCTTTCTAGCTTGCAGTTGTAGGCAAGTATTTTCTTCGAAGTGCTTCATTTTGCCAAGTAATAAAACTGATTCAATTAACTATTTTACAGATACACCTATTTGCTAGGAATGGTACTATATTCTGGGAATACTAAGATAGATAGGAAATCTGTTGATGGGGAGTTTAAAATCCAGTAAGGAAGTTGGACATAAAAATTTGAATTGAAAATATGGGTTTGGTGGGGGCAAAAATATATTTATAATATAGGTGTCCAAAAATGTTGTAGAGAAAAGGTGATGCTCGAGCTAAGTTTTGAATGATGAGTGATTATTCACTAAGCAATTTGGAGATATTTGCATATGTGTTTGTGGATGTTGGGGCTGTGTGTGAGGTGTTCAGAAAGCAACTGAGGAGAGAAAACAAAGGTAGACACAATGCCTGAAACACCCTTTCATAATAGGGGAACTGTAAGGGATCTGGCATGGGCAAAGAAAGGAATGTGAAGAAAGAGGAGTGTGGAGTTGAAGGGAAGGGGCCAGATCAAGGAGAGCCTCATGTATCATACTAAGGAGTTTTTATTTATCCTGTGGTAAACAGGGAACCATTAAAGGGTTTTAATCAGGAGCAAACGTGATTAGATTTGCATTTTAGAAAAATCAATCTGGCAGTAAAAGCCAGATGGATTGTGCAAGACTAGAGGGAAAAAAAACTATTTAGGAGCTTATTATTATAAATCAGGCTGTGGCTAGCGTTTGCACTAGGGTAATAGGAGTGGCAATTAGAGGGGAGAGACCAGATACTAGAAATGTTAAGGAGGTACAATTGAGAGAACCTGACAACTGATTTGTTTGTGTTACAGTCGCAGGAATGGTAGATACAACTGAGGAGCTAATCATGTTCTCACTATCCAGTTTATGGGCTTTAGGATGGGGTTAGACTTAACAAATTCAGAAACAAAACATCTAATACAATGGCAGCAATTGAAGATATGAAAGTGGTTAAGATTATTATACTTAGAGATCTTACCGACTAGAGAGAGAAGAATGCCGAAGAAAAATCCGGGAGAGAAAAACAAATATATAAGGAAGAATCAGAGACATTGGAGTCAACAAAGAAGACTGAGAGATAATGGTTAGCTAAAACAGAAAGGATGTTGGAAAGAATGTTGCCATTAAAGACTACAGAGGAAAGGGTTTCGGGAACCAGACAACACCATCAAATGACTCATGGTGGTCAAGTAAGAGAAACACTAAAAGGGTCCTCTGAATTTGGTAACTGTAAGTTGCTGTTATTCTTCACACAAGTAGAATCAGTGTAATAAAGGCATGGTCATCTTATAGCTATGGATGGACACAATGGACACAATATCTGTAGCATATTGCAGTGGAATAATTTTAGTGGGAATTGAATCATGTAATTAGGAAAAGATGTAAAAACAGAGGCGTACGCAGTGATGGTGTAAAATAACAGCAACTTAAAAATGTTTACAGAATGAGATAAGGAGCGAGTTGAGAGAGAGAGGTCAAGCACGTACTAATCATTCGAGATTATAAATAGAATACCTAACAGTAAAGCAATAGAATATGCTGATATTTTGCTGGTTTTTGTTATTTCCATTTCTTATTAAAAAAAAAAACCCCAGATGAAAAGTAAGTTTGAGATTGTGCCTTTTTTTTTTTTCCTTAAATGAAAAAAAGTATTCTGGTTAAAGCACACTGATTGCTATACAATGTCTGTACTGTATTTGCACAAATAATAATACAAAATTCATGAATGGAACTTTTTTTGGGTAGATCTCAAAAACCTATCCCTTTGCATGTAGGATGTCACTTTATCTCCCTACAATTTGTGCACTTATATACCAATTTTATACGTACATATATATCTCATGGGATGTGTCATATCATCTCATGTGCTGGTCATCTTTTCTTGACGGGAGAGTCTGGAAACTAATTACAGGTCTGAAAAAGAAAAAAATACTAAATGTCTTGTTATTATAAAAAGAAACTGTTGGTCTCCTTAATAGGCAATATGCATACTGAGTTCTTTTTCCCTAAAAGTAATTCAATCTTGAATGAGCAATACTATCACCTGAATGAGCAATAATACCTATTTGCAAAACTCCTAACAGGAGATTGTAGAAGGAGGGAAATCTGTGGCACTGGAACTTGGAAAGATAATTGACTCATGTGGGGATTAAACCTGTGACCTTGGGTTCATTAACATTTTGCCCCAGTCAACCAAACTAAAAGCCTAAGGCACCAAAGCTAATGTAATATAGGTACATAATAAACAATTTCAAATAGAACCTGCAGATTTATCCCAAGTCTAAAATAAGACCTAAAAAAAAAAACTAACTAAAAAATAAATAAAATAAAAGCCAGAATTGAGCTTTTCTTCTCCAAACAACGATAATACGGGTTTTAAGAGGTTTATTTGTAAATCTAACCTGTTATTTCTGATTGCAAATTACATGTATATGGCATCTGCATTCTCATGATGAGAATAATAGTGATACCTATTTACTAACTTTACTAATGTATGAAAATGGCATGAATCAGAAAGAGTATTAAAAATTGGGCAGGACAAGTGTTCTGGTTTCAAGTCTGACACGTAAAGAGCTTGGAAATTGTCATGCCCATTCTTACAACAGGGAAAAAAACCTGAATGAAATGAAAATGAATAAATTTTCTTGTATACAACAGAGAAATAAAGTTGCAGGGCACATCTCCATATAGAAATTTAGAGAGAATGGTGAATATGGAGAGCCACAGATGACATCTGCTTATTTGGAGCAGAAGCTGCTAGAGCCATAAAATGGTAGGAACACTAAAGTGGTAAGTTAACAAATGATAGAGGCCAAATGTAAACTCACATGAGAATGAGAAACCCCCGGGGGTTCTAGTTTTAGGGGAGCCCCACACTCTTATGGGTTTTACCTCCAGGAACTGTGCCAGGTTCTCAGACTAAAGATCCAACCAGATCTACACCTGGTGCTGAAAAGGGGAAGAGAAAAGTAAACGTTGTGAAATATGTACAGTCTTCTCTACAATGAAAGCTATTCTTCAGAGGTAAAGATGAGCCTTATTTCACCTGGAGGAAGGGGATTCTCCCCAAACTGGGCCTTATTAGACTTCCTTTCTCACCTCAGGGGAGGGAGAATAAAAGCTGTACCAGTGGAGAAACTTTTATGAAAGTCATAGACCAGCGACACAGGCCATTGAAAGACTGAGATTCAATCATAGATGATAGAACACTCTCCCCCACTCCTTACCACCACACTAACTGAACTCCAGTGAAATAACAGAGGATTACAGATAATAAGCTGCAAGAACACATACACTGTCTGCGGATTAGTACTTAGGGATGCCCCAAATCAAAAGGGGAGACAAATAAAAGGACAAGTAAAAGGATGAATTTGAAGCTTCTGGAATGTAAAGCTACAGCAAACATTGACCACAGACAAATTCTGAGCCAGATTAACCTAAATCCTCTCACTAAAGGCCCAATGACCTCAGTCCCTAATACCCTACACACTATGTACAGCTTTCAACAAAGAATCACAAAGCATGGCAAAAAGGCAAAATAAACATAGTCTAAAGAGACAAAGAGAACAACAGAAACAGACTCAGATGACACTAATTTTGGAGTTATCTGACAGATTTAAAAAAAATAATGGTTATTAATACATAAAGGAAATGGAACATGTAAACAGCATGCGAGAACAGATGGATGATGTAAGCAGAGGGATAGGAGCTTTAAGAAAGAATCAAAAGGACATGCTAGAAATAAAAACCACTATAACAAAAATAAAGAATGCTTCTGATGGGCTCAGTAGACTGGACCTAGCCAAACAAAAAAAAAAAAGGTGAGCTTGAAGATAGATCAATATAATTTTGACAAACTGAAATAAAAAGAAAAAATTAAACAAAACAAACAAACAAATAAACACAGAGGAGAACATCCAAGGACTGGGGGATAATTTCAGAGGTATAACATATGTATACTTTGAATGCCACAAGGACAAAAAAGATAGAACAGAACACTAGAAATATCTGAAGTAATAACAGCTGAAAATTTTCCAAAATTAATGACAAACATCAAAGCACAGATCCAGGAAACACAAACCAAATTCCAAAACGAATCTCCAAAACAAACAAAATACCAACAGCATTTAGCCATATAATATACAAATAGCAGAAAAGAAAAAAAGGAAATCTTGAAAGAAGATGGGGAAAAATATTACTTACAGAGAAACAGAATAAGAATTATAGCAGACTTCTCCTCAAACACCATGCATGTAAGAAAAGAGAATAGAATGAAATATTGAAAGTCTGAAAGAAATAAAAACAAAAAAACTAACCTAAAATTCTATATTCATTAAAGTTATAATTCAAAAGTGACAGAGAAATGCGTTCTCTAACAAACAAAAACTGAGGGATTTCATTATCACCAAAGCTTCTACCTTAAGTTAGTTTGGGCTCCTATAACAGAATAGCATAGACTGGGTGGTTTAAACAATAGAAATTTATTTTTCATAGTTCTGGAGATAAGAAGTCCTAGATCAAGTTGTGAGAAAGTTAAATGTCTAGTGAGGACTTTCTCCTTGGGTTGCAGATGGCCAACTTCTTGCTGTGTCCTCACATGGTGGAGAGGGAGAGCTCTGATGTTTCTTCCTCTACAAGAGCACTTATCCCATTTTGAGGGTCCTGTTCTCATGACCACATATAAACCTCATTATCTCCCAAAGACCCACCTCCAAATACCATCACATTGAGGTTACAGCTTCAATATATGGATTTGGGGAAATACAACCATTCAGTCTATAACATTTTCCTTGAAAGAAATGTTTAATGAAGTTCTTCAAGGACAAGGAAAACAATGTAGTCAAAAATTTGAATCTACATGAAGAAAGGAAGAACATTAAGTAAGAATAAACAAAAGAAAAAGAAGACATTTTATTTTCCTTATTCTTAATTAATTAAAAGATAAATGTTGAAGTAATACTAGTAACAATGTATAGAGTTATTATATAAATATGGATAAGTGAAATGTATGACAGCAATGTCATAAAGGATGAGAGGGAGAAATTTGAAATACTGTGATACGTGTGAAGAGGTATAGTACTATTTGAAAATGCAGTTAGATTAGCTAAAAGTGTATATTAGAAATTCTAAGCAACAACTAAATTTTAAAATAATAAGTAGAATTGTTATCTAATGGAGGGTATAGAAAGGAATGACATAAAACAATTAAAACCCTAGAAGTCAAAAAAGAAGAAAATTGGCAAAAGAACACTTGAAATGGCTAGAAAACAGTTACAAATATAGTCAATATTAATCCAACTATATATATAATCACTTTACATGTAAATGGTCTATATGCACCAATTAAAAGACAGGGCCTGTGAGAGAGGATAAGAAACAAAAACACAAGATTCAGCTATATGTTGTGTACAACAATTCCACTTCAGATATTAAAAAACAGGTAAGCTAAGACCAAAGAGATAGTGAGAGATACACCGCACTGCAACTAATCAAAAGAAAGCTGGGGTAGCTATATTATTTAATAAGTTCAAACAAAGCAGAATTCAAAAAAGGGGAAATGCTAAAGAGGATCATTACATAATGATAAAGGGGGCAATTCTCAAGGCAGAATCCAAAAAGTGTATGCACATAACAACAGGGCATCAAAATATGTAAGGCAAACCACATAGAACTGAAAGGAGGGAATCAATACTTTAATATTATAGTTTTATAGGTTAACAACTCTCTTCCAGGAATTGATAAATCAAGCAGGCAGAAAAGTTGGTAAGGATATAAAAGACATCAATAACATTATCAGTCATTTTTATCTAATTAACATTTATAGACTACTTCATATACAACATCAGACTACACATTTTTCTTTAGTTCACATAGAAAAATTCACAAAGATAGACCACATTCTGGACCATTAAACACATTTAACAAATTTAAGAGAATAAAAATGATGTGAAGTATTTTCTCAAATCACACTGTAAGTAAACTAGAACTCAATAGCAGAAAGATAGTTGTAAAATCCTCAAGCATTTGGGAATCAAACAATACACTTCTAAAAACATGTGTAAGAGTGAAATTTAGAAGTATTTTGAAATGAATAAAAATGAAAACACAACTTGTCAGAATTTGTGTCATACAGCAAAAGTGGTACTTAGCAGGAAATTTATAGCACTAAGTGCAAATATTAGAAAAGAAGAAAAATCTAAAATCAATAACCTAACCTTCCACTTTAGGAAACTAGATGAAGAAGACCAATTTAAGTCTAAAGCAAGGAGAAGAAAATAAATAATTAAAATTAGAGCAGAAATCAATGAAACTGAAAACAGGAAAAGAATAGAGAAAATCAACAAAATTAAAAGCTGGTTCTTAAAAAAGATCAATAAAAATAATTAACTTTCAGCCAGGCTAACCAAGGAAATATGAGAGAAGAGATAAATTATGAATATCAGAAATGAGGGAAGAGTCATTACTACTTACATCATGGACACTGAAATGCTAAGAAAGGATTATCATGAACATTTCTATGCCCACAAATTTCATAACTTAGATCAAATGGACCAATTCCTTGAAAGACAAAACTACAAAAACTCACACAGAGAGAAATAGACAATCTGAGTAGAACTACATCTCTAAGAGCACTAGAATTAATAATTTATGTTCTTTAAAATAAATCACCAGACCCAGAGGGATTCACTGGTGAATTCCACCAGATATTTATGAAAGACATGGTACCAATTCTCTGCAATCTCTTCCAGAAAATAGAAGCTGAGGAACATAACTCATTCTATGGGGTCAGCATTATCCTAATTCTAATAACAAAGACATTGCAATAAAAGAAAGTACAGATCAATATCCCTTATAAACATAAATGCAAAAACCATCAAAAATATTAGCAAATAAAATCCAAGTTTTACGCACCATGACAAATTGAGATGCATTCTAGGTAATATAAGGCTACTTCTACACATGAAAATCAATCAATGTAACCCACCATAACAACAGGTGAAAGGAAAAATAAATGTACGACATCAACAGGTGGACAAAAAGCACTTGATAAAATCCCACACCCATTGTTATAAAACATCTCAGCAAACTGGGAACAGAGGGGAACTTTCCAATTTGATAAAGAATATTTACAAAAAATCTATAACTAGCATTACACTTAATGGTAAGAAACTGGATGTTTCTTCTTCAAGACTGGGAATAAGGCAAGGATGTCCTTTTTCAACACTCCTATTTGATTTCATATTGAACGTCCTAGCTACTGTAATAAGACTAGAAAAAAATGTATACTTATTGAGAAGAAGAAAAAAACTGTTTTTGTTCACAGATGACATGATTGTCATTATTCCCAAGACTAGTGAGTATATTAGCTTTACAGGATAGAAGTTTTAAAAAGTCAATTATTTTCCTACATAAAAGCAATAAATAATTGGAATTTGAAATTTTCAAAATATTGTTTACAATAATACCACAAACATGAAATACTTAGGCATATGTCCTACAGGATCTATATGCAGAAAACTGCAAAACTCTGATGAAAAAAATCAAAGTCCTTACATGTCATCTGTGCATCTCTTTTGGTGACATGTCCCTTGAGATCTCTTGCCCATTTTTTATTTGGGATTTTTGTTTTCTTATTGTTGAGTTTTAAGGGTTATTTAAAATTTTGTGTGTGAATCATCTATTAGATATAAGTTTTACTAATGTTTTCTTCCAGTCTGTGGCTTTTCATTCTCCTAACAGTGTCTTTCTCAGAGCAGAAGATTATAATTTTAGTAAAGTCTAATTTATCAATTTCGTCTTTCATTGATTGTGCTTGTGGTGCTGTACATAAAACTCACCACAAAATCCAAGGTTATTTACATATTCTTCTCTTTTCTTATAGAAGATATGTATTTTTGCATTTCATTTTATGTCTATAATCAATTTTTGGGAAAGATGTTAAGTTCTATCTTTAGGTTTTTTTTTCCCTCCATTTAATTGTCTTTGCTACTCTGACAAAGACTAGTTGACTATACTTGTGTGGGTCTAATTTTGGCCTCCTATCTGTTCCTTGAACTACGTGTCTATTCTTTTGCCAATACCACTATGTCTTGATTACTATAGCTTTATAGAAAGTCTTTTAATCAGGCATTCCTCTATCATTGTTTTTCTTTTTTAGTATTAGGTTTTCTTTTCCTACTCTACGTCTTTTTGTCTTTCCATATGTATTTTACAATCTGTTTGGCAATATTCACAAACTGGAATTGTGTTGAACCTATAGATCAAGTTGATAAGAATTAACATTTTTAAAATATTGAGTCTTGCAATCTATGAACACAAACATGTCTCTAATTAGTTAGATCTTCTTTTTGGATCTTCTATGATATATTTCATCAGAAATTTGTATTTTATTTACATTTAAATATTTACACCAAATAACTTCATTTTTAAATTGGTATTATTGTATAATTTTTAATTTCAAATTTCAAGTGTTCATTGTTGGCATATACAAAAGCAATTGATGTTTTTATGTTAAGCTTGTATCATGCCTTCCTTATTATTATAATTCTAGCAGGTTTCTTATTTGTTTGTTTTTTTGGTTGTTGTTTTGGTAATGTCAGGGGGGATTTTCTAAATGGAAAATTATGTCCTCTGAAATTAAGTAGATTTATTTCTTCCTTTCCAGTCTGTACATTTTTATTTCATTTTGTGACTTCCTTCCAAAGAAGGAACATGGAAAGAGGTTGGAGGTAAGAGTAATTTTATGGTGGAGACACCTGACAAAAATCTACCCCAGCCAGGTGATTGAGGTTAACATCAACAGTATTATGTCAATATGTACTCTTGATAGGATGTGAAGCAAATGTCAATTGAAATCTGTGCTTATCTCCTAAAACATATATCCCCAGTCTAATCGTGAGAAAACATTGGACAAATCTCAATTGAAGGGTATTTTACAAAACATCTGACTAGTACTCTGCAAAACTGTGAAAGTCATCAAAACAAGAAAAATCTGAGAAAGTCATTTCCAAGAGGAGCCTAATGAAATATGACTATCAAATGCAATGGATTATCCTGAATAGGACCTCAGAACAACCACACGAAAAAAAAATGACATTAGGTAAAAACTAACAGAATTTAAATAAAGTATATACTTTGCTTAATAAAAAGTAATAAATTTTATTTAACTATACAATTATAAACTATATTTAATTATACAACTATAATACTCAAGAGAATGTGGTATTGCTGAGGAATAGATACATAGGTCAATGTAACAGAGTAGAGAATACAGAAACAGACCCACATAAATATGTTCAACATATTTTCAATAAAGGTGCAAAAAATTTTGATGGCAGAAGAATAACTTTTTCAATAAATGGTTCAGGAGCAACTGAATAATTAAAAGCAACAAACATACAAATAAAAAAGCTTCCACCTAAATGTCACAGCTCATACAACATTTGACTCAAAATGGATCATAGACTTAAATGTAAAATTTTTTTTTCCAGAAATAAAACAAGGGAAAATTTTGGGGACCTATGACTAGGCAAAAAGTTCACATGTTTGTAAATCAAAACATGATTTACAAGAGAAAAAAATAACAAAATGGACCTCATAAAATGAAAACTTTTGCTCTGTGAGAAACTGTGTTAAGAGAATGGTAGACAAATTGCAGGCCAGGAAAAAATATTTGCAAATCATATATCCATTAAAGGAGTTGTGCTTTGTACACATAGGGAATTCTTAATACTTAGCAATAAATAAACAATCCAATTACAAAATGGGCAAAAGACCTGAAGAGACAACTCAGTGAAGAAGATATGCAGATAGATAATAAGCATACAAAAAGGTGTTTAACATCAGTAGCTATTTAGGGAAATACAAATTAAATTTGCAATGAGATATTACTCCTCACCTATTAGAATGACTAAAAAAAGTAATAGTGGTAATGCCAAATGCTGCTGAGGATGCAGAGAAATTGGATCACTCATACATTGCTGGTAGGAATGTAAAATAGTACAACCCCTCTGGAAAATAGTTTGCAATTTCTTACAAAACTAAATGACACAGCAATTGCACTATTGGACATTTATCCCAGATAAATGAAAATTCATGTTCAGGTAAAACCTGTACCCAAATGTTCATAGCAGCTTTATTCACAAAATACCCCCAAATTATAAACTGACCTAAATCAAAGTGTCCTTCGAGGAAGAATAGCTAAACAAACTGAGCTCTACCCATACCATAAACTATTACGTGGCAAAAAAAAAAAAAAAGGGAGAGACTATTGATACAAGCCACAACTTGAATGTGTCTCAAGGGTATTACGCTGAATGAAAAAAGCCAAAGTCACAACGTTGCATGCTGCATGATTATACTCATACGACATTCTTGAAATAAAATTATAGAGATGGAGACTAGATTAGTGGTATCCAGGTGCTAGCAATGGGAGAGTAGGTGTGGCTATTGAAGGGCCGCACAAGAGTGCCTTGTGGTGATGGAAAAGTTCTGTATCTTTATTGAAGTAGAGGTTACATGAATTTGCACATGTGATGAAATTGTTTAGTACTGTAAACAAATACAAAGACATAGAAACATATGGAAAATAGCTTGGCACTGGTGAAATTTGAATAAGCTCTGTGGATTTTAGCAATGTCCATTTCCTGGTTTGGGTATCACATTCTACTTATACAGGTTGCTACCACTGGGGGAATCGGGTGAAGGGTACCTGGGAGCTCTCTCTATATTTTTTTGCAAATTCCTGTGAACCTACAATTATTCAAAAATTGAAAGTTGAAAGAACTTGGCATAATTTTTGGCTCTGTATAGCATTCCCAGGACTTAAACGTTAGCTTGATCCATTGCCATCTTACACTAGGCAGTGGAAGTATAATTTTTAAAAAATTATAAGATATCAATGTGGAAAATTCTTCCTGTGAATGTCAAAAAAGAGAAGAGGTAAATATCATCTGTTTAAAAAATGTGTACCACTAGGGTGGTTGTAAGAGTGTGAGGATCATTCTGTGCAGGAGGCAGAAGAATTCAGTACACTAGCTTACATTTGTACACAGCACTTTGTTTTTCAAAACATTCTTACATATATTGTGTGAACATCACTGCAACTACAGGTTTTCTTTCAAAAGGGGATATTATATTGATTTTTCAAATTAGAGCATTTAATCTCATAGGTTAGACATGGCATCTGGTATCACACTAAAAGTTATTGATAAAAGAAGAGATAAAGTTCATTTTCCTAATCTCTGATATTGCATAATGTGCTTTTAGCTATTGTATGTTTTATCCTCTTCCTGAATATATGGAATATTATAATCAAAAGAAGGTGTTTATTTTCAAGCACTATTGTAAAAAAAAAAAGCAACCCTGGGAAATGTAGTGGGAAATAAATGTAGCTCTTCTTTGATAAGATTGAACAAAGCAAGTCACATACGAACATATGAACACAGATGTTAACTATATCCATAGGGAAATGTGGAGAGAATTTTTAAGTAACTGTTTTATGACTACTTAGAAGCTAAAGCCCTGAGCACTGGAAAATATCATAACTGGTCTTAAGAAAAATGTGAAACAAATTGAAATTTATTAACTTTTTAGATACGGTGATAATCCAAATACATTTAAATATCATTGCTCAATTATAGCATTATATTTTAAGAGGGACATTAAAATTTGAATCTAAACAATGCTAGCCTGGATAGTGCAAAATATGTTGAGAGAGTTTTATGGGAAGCAATTGAGGGGATTGAATTTTTTAACTTGGATTTAACGACAAGATTTAAGGGAGGCATCAGAAATTTCTTGACAGAATTATATTTTCCTTAATGGAAGCGAGAAGAAAGTTACACTCTATCTGGCATAATTAGCCCAAATAGGAAATATAATTTAGGTGAACATAAGGGAGTTTTTTAAAAAATAAAATTTAAAAAAGTTTCAAAATCCGAAGATCCAAAGGTAAGAACTGTCTCATCAAGTGACAAGCTCATATTATCAAGACTATTAAAGCAGAAGTTGGCAAGACATTTTTCAAGTTGTGGTACACAGTTTCTCATCTTTAAAATGTTCTCTTAGTCCAGTTTATGCCACTCTAACTGAATACCACAGACTGGGTAATTACAATGAAAAGAAATTTATTTGGCTCACAGTTCTGGAGGCTAGAAAGTCCAGGATCAAGGGGTTGCATGCGGTGAGAGCTTTCTCGTTGCACCATAACACGGCAGAAGGCGTGTCATGATGCACATGGGTGAGAGAGAACTAGAGAGAGCAAGAGAATGCCAAACTCACGTTTAAAACAAATCCACTCCTGTGATAAATTTCTATTTTCATCTCTTTCTTGGCTTCTTTTGCTTTTTTCCCCATCTCTTTTATTCCAATATTCTTCCCATTGTATTCCTACTCTTTTTCAAGTGTTTCTTTTTCTCTCTCCCCATATCCACATTCCTCTTTTCTTTTTATTTTTTATTTCTTGGTTTTTGTTCATTTTATTTAAAAAATTTTAATGGACAAAGTTTGTATATATTTACAGTATGCAGCATGGTGTTTTGAAATATGTATACCCAGTGGAATGGCTAAATAAAGCTAATTGACATATGCATTGTCTCACATACTTACCAATTTTTTGTGGTGAGAACACTTAAAGTCTACTTGCTTAGCAATTTTCAAGAATACAATACATTGCTATTAACCATAGTCACCATGTTTTACAATAGATCTCTTGAACTTATTCCCTTTATCTAACTGGCATTCTGTATTCTTTTACACCAATTCTCCTTCCCCTCCAGTCCCTAATAACCACTATTCTATTCTCTGCTTCTGAGCTCAACTTTTTTAGATCCCATATGTAAGTGACATCCTCCCCCTTCCATTCTAAAACACATTCTGAAAAAAGCAATAATGCGTGGCAGAATGATCTGATCGTCTACTGATCTCCATGGTTGCTACAGTTCACTAGATTAACTAAGTGCTGTCCCTTTTACTCTCAATGATCCTTAATATTCATCTAAATGTTGTGCATTTGTTAAAAGGGCATTGTCTTCTGAGAGAGAGAAGGATCATATTTTAGTAAGATGTATACTATTGGTTTTAATGGGAAAAGTTTAAAGTTTCTAGCTTTTTCTCTGTCTACTCCAATTATCACAACACCTATCACTACCACACTGCCACCACCAAAGAAACGTGCTAATTGGATCGATCAAAGGACACTAATTAGACTACTTTTTGTTGTGTTGTATCATTACCTGGAGGAGTAGTCTATATTGGGGGATAGGTGACATTTTTTCCCTGGAAATTTTTTAATAAATGCAAAGTAATAAAGTGGCTTGAGTTTCTCCCTCTCATTTCTCAAAAACTCTCTCTTTCATCTTATTTTCTGTCTCTATGTCTTTTTCTCTATACCTCTCCCGCCATGAGAAATATGCCATAGCTGGTCCCCTTCTTCATGTGAGCAGCTAGGATAGATTATCCTGAATGTAACTGTCATGCTCATTGTCCCACCCCTAAAAATCTTTAAGTTTGAGGCTAGACACTTTTTCCCTAAAAAAGTTCTCTCCCACCTTTTGAGGACGGATGTGATATAGGGTTGCCTATCCTTGCTGCCAGAAGAGGAATGTCTGAGCTGTGGGTATAAAAGGTAAAAGGGCAGGCTGTTTTGCAGCTGTAGTTCTAGACGTAAGGCCACTTTGTATTTAAGCAAGAAAAGATTTCCATTTCTCCTAGTGTAGCTCATTAAACTTCTACACTTGGATTTGGAGGTTCAGCCAAAGTAACATATCTCCTTTGTGAATTGCCAGGTAGGAGTTACTGATTAGCACAAGAGAGGGCTCAGGTTTTTCTGGTTCTTCTGGTCAAAATCCACCTTACTGTCATTTTGTCTAAATGTTTAATGTCTAAAACAAATACTATGTTCCTCTTCTCTTCCTTTTCCATATTCTCATTAAAGTCTCCACACTGTAACTTCTGTTATATTGGAGCCAATATGAAAACAAATTCTCTTAAGAAAAAGATTGCATCCTCTGGTGCACTATAAATGTTACAGTGAAAAATTTTTAATAGGAATCTAATAAACCTGAACCTTCAGTTAACCAAAATTGTTATACCTTCAGCTTTTTATGGAAAATGTCAAAATTACCCCAAAAAGAAATAATAAACTAGGTTGATACCAGGGCTTTGGTAAAAATGCAATTTCCAGAGTTTTACTTGTATTTACTAGAGTTTCAGTCTGATCTATGCCCATAAAATGAGGATTGATGTTTAAAATGATCTCCCTGAGGCATAGCTGGATTCTGAATCATGAAAGATGCAATTACCGTCAATAAACTGAACTTAACTATCTCAGGAAAGGTGATGAATACAAACTAGAAATATCATCAATAAGCAATGCTCAAACATAGCAGTTTGTAAAGTATCAGGTAACTAGCATTTCTGATTTATTAGAAACTATTCTCCAAGCATTGTGGAAAACTGAAATTTACTGTACATAGTTCCTTGTGGTTCAGTTCACCATGATACAGCACCAAAAATATTTGGGTTATCTAGGGTAACCTAGATAATAAATGACTAGCCAATGACCCACAGATATTTTCTCTTCTGCCATATTCATTATCTTTTGCCTGGACCTCTGAATTGGGCTTTTAAAATGGGTCCCCTTTCTTCTACTATCTTTGCTGTATATCATCCACCTACACCACAGATAACATGATTTCTTTAACTGAATTGACTTTCTTCTAATTTCTTTTAGAAGAGCCTACAAGACACTGTATGATCTGGCTTTATCTTTTTCATCCAAGTTCTTTTAATGCCACTATCTTCCTTCTCATTATGATACTGACAAATAGGATCATTCAGTCTCCTCAAATATGCTTCAAAAACAATCCAGAAATTGATCCTTGTATATATGAGCATTTAATATAGAATGATATTTCCAGTAAGTGGCAATAAGAGTTATTATTCAATAAATGATGCTGACTCAAAGTGATAGTTATCTGGAGGAAAGCAAGATTGAAGGCCACATTATATACAATGTAAATTCGAGATGAATTACACACTAAATTCAAAGATCATAATTATAATACTACAAATTTAAAAAAATTGTAACACTTTTACTTTAAAAATAATAATTATAAAACTATAGGAATATGTAGTTGATTAAATGTAAAATTAGGTCGGAAAAGTCCCAAAACCCATATTTATAATATTAAAAGTTAACATTAAATTTGCATGGAGAAGGTTATACCAATTATGTCAAGAGAGAATCCGTATATTTAGGGAAAATGGGGAGCATAGAAAATATAAAAGGCACTTAAAGATTAATAAGGAAAGAATAAAAAACATGAAAGAAAAAATGAAGACAAAGATAGTAATAGGCACTTCGCAGAAGGGCAAATCCCAATTGCTAATAAACATAAAGAGATGCTCAAACTTGGTAGTCAAAAAAGCAAAATCAAAGTAACCTTAAAGACACCACATTTACTTATTAAGCAGGCAAAAATTTGAAAGTCTAAAGGGCCTGTTCTATCGCTGCCAGTGATACAGATAAGTGAGTTGCTCGTTTATTATTGCTGGAAATGTGAGCTGTTGGAGCTGTTTTAAAAAAATAACTTCCTAATAACTATTCATAAAATAGTGAAACACTTATGACTATCCAATCAAGGAAGGATAATCTTCCCCTAGAAACTTTAAACAAGCTTAAAATGTGCATGTGTAGGTGCTTCTGTGTGCTTGTGTGATTTCAGAATTTTTTATGGTGGCAAAAACCTGGCCATGTATGTGTGTATTTACTCACGATGGTAAGAATAGAAAGAAAATATGGAAGAAAACATATTCAGTTGTCAAAAAAGGGAAAAGAGAAAAGATGATGGGGAAAGAAGAGCTTGTTTTTCATGGCTGGCTCCCTTCCCTCCCAGCGTCTTTATAAAATGCCACCACACCTCGATATTCTCTCTCTCTTTTTTTTTTTTTTTCTGAAATTTTTAGCACTTAGTACACTATTCACTTACATATTCATTGCATTTTCTCTCCACCATGGATGTAGTTTGATGAACCTAGTCATTTAAAAGCACTATAATTACACAAAACAGGTACTCAATATATATTTGTCAAATTAAGGGGTAAGAGTTTTGGTTTTAATCTCTTTTTGCATCTGCAGATCCCTTGTCACCCACTCAACTAAACACTTCATTGCATGGCAGTATATAGGAGGTACTTGGAAAGAGAGAGGACAGAATTTATAAAATTCATAATCCATCCCAAGCACTGGGCTAATGCCTTATAAATTTTGCCTAATTTAATGTTTTTTGTAACCCATCTAATGATGCCCATATAGCAATGACAAAACAGGATTAAGTAATTTAAGTAATTTCCTCACTAAATTATTAAAGGGTAGAGATAAAAGTTGGAATAACATCTATATGCTTTCCCAGTCTTTGGCATTTACATTCTGTTGTACTATCACACTACCTGGAAAAAGAGGAAAGGAAGTAAATAGATAAATGGAAATGATAATTTATTTTCTCCTGCTGTAGGTCATGGGCCTTACTCAGTGTTCAGATGCATTGATTCATTTAATTTATACAGAAAATTACATATTTTATATATAAGATATATATATGCACAGCAAGGATTGGAACATAGGTCACCCATGTCCACATTAAGTGTGCTCTGGCATGTACTACACTTATTTAAATCTTAAAATCCACTTTTGCATTTAAAGGTTCATTTTGAAGTTATTATCTTGAATCTCAGTTGAATCTAAATTTTTAAAGGTAGGTATCATTGTCATTTTATTATAAGATCCTGGACAATTTACTTAATCTCTCTAAGCCTCAGTTCCTCATTGATAAATGTTGATAATAATAGTATCTACTTCATAAGATAATTCTGAAGTATAATTAGTTAATGTTATTGAAACTATATGTATTTTGAGGAAGTGCTCAAAATATTAACAATTAAGTATTATTCTTAAAACTCTTATGTGGCCCCGAAACTCAGAAAGTTAAGTGACCCGTATAGAACAAAAGATCAAAAATAAATGGGAAAATGACCTGAATTTATTTTAGCTTATTGTAAATCTTGTATTCTTTCCCACTGCCTCACGCTGAGATGCCCACCAAAGGAAATTTATTATTTGATTAGTATTTGGTTGGTTAAAAGTGAGTACTGCCTCTGAATCAGAGCATAACCTCCAAAGTCCCTTTTCACTCCACCAGCAAGGGAAGAATCAGAAAGCAGTGCTGCTATTTCTCTATTTAACAGTTTTGGGGGGTTTAAGAAGTAAATGCTTGTAATAGTGATTGTGGCAGACCCTGGGATATTTAACTATTATCAAATCTGTCAGAGCTAATTCTGTTTCTCAAGGGTCACTGGTATTGAGTCTCTGTTTGTAGTGATTGACAATTGTAAGTATTAAGAACCTGGGGTTATGTACCTCTCTGATCAGGGTTTCTGTAAACAAGTGTTGACAATCTCGGCCATTTGAAGCGTGCAGACAGAGGGTCAATCTGAGCATCTGGGCTGTAATTACTTGGGTTCATCAAACTTCAAATGGCATTGATAGCCATTTTCATTCAAACTAAGATTCAAATATGCTTTGCTTTAAAACAACTCTTAATTACAAGCTGTATCTATTAAAACCAAGGTACGTTATATTTTCTCTATTGTATCAACTCACAGAGTTAATATTGCTCCTTTACCATTATAGAAGCTTTTTACGATATGACTGATGTCGGATTTATCTTGGATGAATTTGGTCTTTGGAGGACACTGAAAATATTATCAAAATAAGACCAAAATGGTGTATTCACAGTATACATAATCAAAAACCTTGTGGACTGATTTATAACTTGAGGGAATTTCTTCACTTATTTCACTTTCTTCAAATCCATCTTTTCTTTCAAAATACTAATTGTTATTATATTGAGAAGAGCAATAAAAAATAAAGGTTGACTTGTAAATCATCTTGGATGGGTTAATTAACTTAAGTATACCAATCATCAGAGTTCTTAACTTCCTTAGTCTTTCCAAACCATTCTGAAAAGAAGTCAGAAAGAAAATATATTTTTGTCACATAAGGAGTAACAGAAAGATCACAGATCTTGTATTATTATGATTTGGGTCCCTATTAGAGTTTATGGTAATGCATAGAAGTCAGAAGCTACTCTGGTTTGTGGAATCTTAGGAAGCCTTACTTATCTAATGTGGTTTGCTGATATCTTGAGACCAGGCAATGCAAAATATCACGCTCCAGCCATCCTTCTACCAACACCATGATAATCTACATATTAGAGTGCAGTAAACTAAATAATGGCCCCCAATAATCTACCTGGTCCCGAATGATATCCACATCTTAATCCTCAGAACTGTGAACATGTCACCTTATATGGTCAAAGGGATGTTGCATATGTGATTAAGTTAAGGATTTTTGGATGGAGAGGTAATCAATGAGCACAATGTAATCACAAAAGTCTTTACAAGAATGAAGCATGAGGATCAAAGTCAGAAAAAAAAAATAGATATAAAGATGAAACCAGTGGTTAGAATAATGCACTTTGGAGATGAAGAAAGTGGCCATGTACCAAGGAATGCAGGCAGAAGAAAATGGATTTCTTCCCTAAAGATTCCAGAAGAAACATAACCCTGCTGACCCTTTGATTTTCTGACCCAGAAATTAAAAAAAAAAAAAACGTTATGTTGTTATAAGCCATTAAGTTTCTGGCGATTTGTTACAGCAGCAATACACATAGCACACAACAAAGGTATTATCATGAAATTTGTGAGTACTGAATTTACCAGTGGGCCACCCAATTATGGGTGCTTCTCATTTGGAGGGATTTCATTCTTTCTTTTTGTAAAATGATGGTTATATATAAGTGAACATGCTTTTAATGGTAAACAATAGAAAACTGTAGTTCATTAGATCCAAAATTAAATGAATTAGAAAAAAATCATGCAAATCTCATGGAGGCCAAAAATGAGTTTCAAAAGGAAACACCTGGAAAAACATGGGCCAGGACTGTTCTGGGGAACCCTGTAACAGTGTTATATGAGTTAAACAACAAGAAAGTGAACACGATCTTGGCTCTAAGAACTCTCAGTCTCTGTGTCTCTCATATCAAAATATTAAAACTCCTGATTGACCAAGTTTGGGCCATATGTTTGTCCTCTGAATCTATCAGTCACAGTCAAGAAAGAAAAGCCATTTAGTAACAGTAAGGTTGCTGGAGGACCACCCCTTTGTGTTGTAGACCATTCCCAGAGAAGGGGTATTCATGTGTGCCAAACAATGATTCTGAGAGCTGATTACCCAGGGAGTTTATGACACCATGGATATTGCTAGATCCTTTTGTTTCTTCCTTGAGCAAACATTGCAGACGTAAAGGTGAAAAATCTCAGATTTAACAGTTACAATAGGAAGAATGCAAACTATGACCTGGTAGATAAATAAGAAAACACTGAATATTTGTTATGAAACACTGCCCAGAAAATCAAAAATTAATAAATAAATATAATAAAATAATATAATATACATATAAATAAAAGGGAAGTTTTAAAAAAGTAATATGCAGGCTTCAGAAATTCATTGCTGAATCTATATGTCCAGAAAAGTTTATCTTAATTACATTTGTGGTGTCCTCTTTTTAAAGATATCTCCAGTACCCTATAGGGTCAGACAACCTGGTTAGAATCCTCTCTCCATTTTTAAGCAGTTGTTATGATTTTGGGGCAAGTAATTTAACCTCTCAATGTCTAAATTTTTAATATAGAAAATGAGGATAATACCATGAGAGATTATTAGAATTAGAAGTCATATGTGGAAGTTCCTGCTACATAGTAGGCATTCAGTATATACTAGATGACTAGATGCATTTTTTCTTTCCTCAGTACAAACTAGAGAAAGTCAGAGTTTGTATTTAGTAAAAAATCATTCATGTTGAATACAAAGGAATGAAAAATTTCCTTAAAAGACTAGTCTGTTCTAAAACTTCTCTATTTCTAACACACATCTCCTTCACTTTTCAGAAAATATATTTAAAATCATAAATAAGCTATATACTTAAGGAGTGTATTTGTTTAACTGTAGGGGTTGCCTGCTTTTTAAAATCACATAGGTGTTTAATAGCCTATTTAAATATGTCCTTTAAAGTTACTGCCTTGCTTTTTCATGTATCTAAGGAGTCTTAATTTACACAAACGTGTGAAAGTGAAGTATGTATGACAGTACCCTTGGATAAATGGACATAAAATACAGATGATGAAGGCATGGGTTAGTGAAAAGTGAATGAGAGCAGTGTAGTATTTTAGATACCCAGTGTTCTCAAGTACAGTCAATTTTTGGTCATTGTACAGACTATCTCAAGATGATAAACTTTTCTGTGGAAGGTACTTGAGCCCATCGGGGCAATGCAGTGTACTAGTTAAGGACAGTCTCTGGAGTCAGGCTGCCTGGTTACAAATCTCTGATGCTGAATTCTAGCTGTATGATTTTGAGCAAGCTTATTATCCTCTTGGTGACTATGTTTCCTCTTCAACAAAAGAAAGATCATAGTTCTTTCCTTGTCTGTTTATTTATGAGGTGTAAAAGAGTAAATATTCTGGGCACTTAGAACAGTACAAGGCATAAGGTAAGAATTTCATAAGCACTTGCTTTAAAAAGTAACAGTTTTGAAAAATGTTAATATGTAGAGTTATAATTATCATTAAAATGCATCTTATGGAAGTAATTTAGCATTCTTAGGTTTATTTTAGGCAACTAATAATTCTACTACAATCTGCACATGAAAAAGATGTGTGATTCTTTATTCATTTATTTTCCCTCCATGCCCAGCCCAATCCTTTCACAATAGTAGATGTTCATTGTGAACTTTCCTGAACTGAATTTAGACTACTTGAATCACCAGGTGAACATAATTGACTGGCAAATAAAAATCTTAACCCACTTCAAGCACCTACAAAATAGTAATTTCTTCATTTATAAACAGAAAACAATACAACATCATTGTAGGGTTTAAATGAGAATTTTAAAAATATCTGTAAAAGACCAGGCACTATCTTTGGTTATTGTTATTTTGAAATACTAGAAATCTTGTAGAATGGACAGAGACTAGAGGACGATGGATTCATTCTAATTAATAAGAGAAAAACCTCAATATTATTCAAGTGATGCCACCAATTTTGTGGTCAGCATGTCATATATTTGAGATTATGGCGGGCTAATCTTGAGACTGTTTATATGCTGATTTAACAAATTTCAAGGAAACCCATTAAATACTTAACAGACTCACTTGATCAGGTTTCTTAGGTATGTTTTTATTATCTTCTCTATTTGTCCCATTTGTTTCTACATTGAGGTCTCTTCCTCACCGTCAATGACAGTCTCGACCTGTGTTGATGCCCTGAAGACCACATTCATTCTGTAATATCAAAGGTAGCTTACCTGTATACTTCATTTGCTGAAATGAACTCCAGGAGAAATGTATGGGTCTCCCTCTACACTAGTGTGTGCCTAACTAGTGCCTTTATTCTACTCCTTGGCACCTAGCAGCCTCTCAAATAAATGTGAAAATTAACATACCTCAGGAACTCAAAATAATTAAAGATAAGTCAGAATAAATTAAAAATCTTTTTTGTAATGGAAACCCAGTTGAATATTTATAAAAATAATTGATATTCTTTTTTATTTTATCAGAATAGTTAACTAAATATATAAATGACATTATACATAGTGAAAAAATATGTATCGTCTATTTGTGGCAGTCTAAAACAGGTAGATAAATTTTAACTTCAAACAGAAAGTCAAATTAGACATCATACGGTTTCTTTTTGAAAAGCAAACCTCGTTTCAAGGCTAAATAAATTTTTACACATATTTAACTAACAGACATCAATAAACTTGAGTCTCAGGATTTTGAGTAGTCATCAAACCAGTTGGTAGTGACAGAAGGTAATAAAAACTGACTTGAGAATCCCCATAGCAATCCCAATGTACACATATTTTGACATACACATATTCCATAATAATGTTTGTTACATTTTTAAGTTAATTCTCATAAAGAATGCCTTTAATTTTAGTGCAAAATTTTTTTTTCTTTCCTTGTCTTTTTAAAATTTATTTATTTATTTCAAAATAGTAAGGGGGTACAAATGTTTTCATTACATGGATATACTGTATAATGCTGGAGTTGGGGCTTTCAGTGTGCCTGCCACCAGGACAGTGTTCATTGTACTAATAGGTAAGTTTTTATCACTCACCCCCTTCCCACCCTCTGTCCTTCTTAGTTTCCAATGTCCTTTGTATTTTTTTGTGCCCATATATACCCATCATTTAGCTCCCACTTATTAGTAACAATATGTGGTGTTTGTTTTTCCATTCCTGAGATACTTCACTTAAGATAATGGTCTCCAACCCCATCCAAATTGTTGTGAATCACAGTATTTCATCCTTTTTATGGCTGAGTCATACTCCATGGTGTGTATGTGTATGTGTATGTATATATCTACACACACCACATTTTCTTTATCCACTCATAAATTGATGAGCACTTAGGTTGATTCTATATCTTTGTGATCATGGATTGTGCTGGGATAAACATGCGAGTGCAGGTGTCTTTTTGATAAAATGATTTCTTTTCCTTTGGATAGATACCCAGTGGTGGGATTGCGAGACTGAATAGTGGGTCTACATTTAGGTCTTTGAGAAGTCTCCATAATGTTTTCCATAGGGGTTGTACTAGTTTATATTCCCACCGACAGTGTATAAGCGTTTCATTTGCACCACATGTGCTCCAACATCTATTGTTTTTTGACTTTTTAATAAGTGCCATTCTGACAAGGGTAAAAGTGATATCACATTGTGGTTTTAATTTGCATATCCCTGATGATTAGTGATATTGAATATTTTTTCATATGTTTGTTGGCCATTTGTCTATCTTCTTTAGAAAAAATTCTGTTTATGTTTTCTGCCCACTTTTTAACGGGGTTGTTTGCTTTTTTCTTGCTGTTTTGTTTGAGTTCTTTGTAGATTCTGAAAATTAGTCCTTTGTTAGATGTATAGTTTGTGAATATTTTCTCCCATTCTGTAGGTTGTCAGTTTACTCTGTTGAGTATTTCCTTTGCTGCGCAGAAGCTTTTTAATTTAATTAAGTCCCACTTATTTATTTTTGATGTTGCTGTATTTGCCTTTAGGGTCATAGTCATAAAATCTTTGCCTAGGCCTATCTTTAGAAGAGTTTTTCCTATATTTTCTTTTAGCATTCTTATGGTTTCATGTCTTACATTAAAGTCTTTAATCCATCTTGAATTAATTTTTGTATATGGTGAAAGATATTTGTCCTGTTTCATTCTTCTGCATGTGGCTATCCAGGTTTCCCAGCACCATTTATTGAATAGGGCATCCTTTCCCCAGTGTATATTTTTGTATGCTTTGTCAAAGATCAGTTAGTCATACCTATATGGTTTGATTTCTGGGTTCTTTATTCTGTTTCATTGGCCTATCTCTCTACTTTTATACAAGTATCATGCTGTTTTGGTTACTATAGCCTTGTAGTATAATTTAAAGTCAGGTAATGTGATGCCTTCAGATTTTTTTCTTTTTGCTTAAGGTTGCTTTGGCTATTAGGGCTCTTTTTTGTTTCCAAATGAAGTTTAGGATTTTTTCTAGATCTGTCAAATAAGACATTGGTATTTTGATCAGAATTGCATTGAAACTGTAAATCTCTTTGGGCAGTATGGACATTTTAATGATGTTAATTTTGCCAATTCATGAGCATGGGATGTTTTACTATTCATTTGTGTCATCTACTATTTCTTTCTTCAGTGTTTTGTAGTTCTCCTTATGGAGATCTTTCACCTTCATTAAGTATATTCCTAAGTATTTATTTTCATTGTACCTGTTGTAAATGGTATTGAGTCCTTGATTTTACTCTCATCTTGATCGTTATTAGTATGTAGAAATGCTATTGATTTGTGTACATTGATTTTTGTAACCTTAGATGTTGTTGAATTTATTTATCATTTCTAGGAGTCATTTGATGGTCTTTAGGGTTTTCTAAATTCAAGATCATATTGTTGGCAGAGATAGTTTCACCTTTCCTTTCCTGATTTGGAGGCCCTTCATTTCTTTCTCTTGCCTGATTGCTCTGGCAAGGACTTCCAGTTCTGTGTTGAATAGGATTGGTGACAGTGGGCACCTTTGTCTTGTTCCAGTTCTCAGGGGGAATTTTTAGCCATTCAGTATAATGTTGGCTGAGGATTTAACAAATATGGATTTCATAATTTTGAGATATATTCCTTCTATACCAAGTTTGTTGATGGTTTTTTCTTGAAAATTTACTGGATTTTATCAAATGCTTTCTCTGCATCTATTGTGATGATCATATGGTCTTTATTTTTGCTTCTGTTTATGTGGTAAACCATATTTATTGATTTGCTTGCATCCCTGGGATAAAACCCACTTGATCATGGTGCATTACCTTTTTGATGTGCTGTTGGATTTGGTTTGCTAGTATTTTGTTGAGGTTTATAAGGAATATTGATCTATAGTTTTCCTTTTTTGTTGTGTCCTTTCCTGCATTTGGTATCAAGGTGATACTGGCTTCATAGAATGAGTGAGGGAAGAGTCTCTCCTTCTTGATCTAATGGAATGATTTCTGTAAGATAGAAATTCTATCCCTGTTCTTTGTAGCTCTGGTAGAATTTGGCTATAAATCTGTCGTTTTGGGGCTTTATTTGGTTGAGATATGTTATATTACTGTTTCAATTTTGCTGCTTTGGAATTTACTAGCAAGAAGATGACTAATGATCTTCTTATAGTTTTTAGCAAAATACCTGGTCTGCATAAATGAAAATATTGAAAGAATTTGTTTTATGAATCTGGGTGCTCCTGTGTTAGGTTCATATATATTTAGGATTATTATGTCTTCTTGCTGAATTGTTCCCTTTGTCATTATGTAATGACCATCTTTGTCCTTTTTTTTTAAAAAATTGTCCTTTTTTTTAAATTTCTGATTTAAATTGAATTTTATCTGGCATAAGAGTGGCTAAACTTTCTCACTTTTGGTTTCCATTTGTGTGGAATATTTTTTCTATCTTTGTACCTTGAGTTTGTGAAAGTCCTTGAAATTTAGATAAGTTTCTTTGAGACAGCATATATCTGGACTGTGATTTTTTATCCATTCAGCCAGTCTTTGTCTTTTATGTGGAGCATTATGACCATTCACATTCAGTGTTAGCATTGATATATGGGATACAGTTCTGTTCATCATGTTGAATGATAATACCTTGTTGTTTTGTTTTCCTTCTTGTGCTAATGTTTTATAAGATCTGTGAACTTTAACTTTCAGATGTTTTTTACACTGGTGGGTATCTATTGTGCTATTCTATGTATAGTGCACTTTTTAAAAATTGCTTCTGCAAAGAGACAATGTATAGTGCACTTTTGTGCATTTCCTGTAGTGTTTGCTTATCTGGAAAGGTCTTAATTCTCCATAATTTATGAAATTTAATTTTTCAGGATGCAAAATTCTTGGTTGGCCATTGTTTTGTTTAAGAAGACTAAAAATGGAATCCCAATACTTCCTGGGGTAGAAGGTCTCTGCTGAGAAGTCTGATGTTAGCCTGATGAGTTCTCCTTTGAAGGTTATTTGTTGCTTTCAACTTGTAGCTTGTAGAATTTTCTCCTTCATTTTGACTTTGGCCCAGGTTGATGACTATATGTCTTGGAGATGTCCTATTTGCTATGAATCTTCCTGGTTTTTAATGACCATCTTGTACCTGGATATCTGAATCTCTGGTGATACCAGGGAAGTTTTCCTCAATAATTCCCTCAAGTAGGTTTTCCATGCTTTTTTCTTTTTCTTTTTCTCCCTCAAGGATACCTATAATTCATATATTGGCTCACTTTACATAGTCCTATATTTCTCTGAATGATTATTCTTCTTTGCTCTCTTTTCTGCATCTTAGACTGACTGAGTTAGTTTGAAAGTCTTATCTTCAAGTTCTGAAATTCTTTCTTCTGCTTGTTCTAGCCTGTTCTTGAAGTTTTCTTTTGTATTTTGAAGCTCCCTAAATAACTCTTTCATTTCTTTAAGTTATGTTATATCCTTTCTTAAGCTTTCTATTTCTCTAGTGACCTTTTCATTTTTTTATTTATGTCCTGAAATATTTTTTTAGCTTCTTTGCGTTGGCTTTCAACTTTCTCTTCAATTCCACTCATCTTATTTGCCATCCATATTCTGAATTCCATTTCTGACATTTTGACAGTTTCCTTTTGGTTTTGGCCCATTGTTGTAGGTCTATTTTGATCCTTTGGGGATGTTGAACTAGCGTGTTTTTTCATGTTGCCAGAGTTCTTTTGATGGTTTCTTCTCATCTGAAACCTCTTCTCTCAGCCTCAGGGCAGATAGGTTTGCAGTGCACCTGTTCTTCTTTGCTGGGAACTCTCCTATTTTGTGAGAAGAAGGAGAGGTTCCTAGATGGTGTCCTAGTCCAGTAGATCGATCTGGCCAGAAAGGGGCAGATGCACTGAGATCTGATAATGTACCTGTTCTGCATTGTCTCATTCCCCCATGGTTATCACAGTCCAAGCCAGTGCTAGGGGAATCTTTGTGTGGAGTGGTGGGTTGGTTCCCAGTCCACTGATGGAAGCTCAGGAGGAAGGCTGGGTGAGTCCCTCCCCATGGAGGAAGGCTTTGAAGGAGATTTCTTTGCTCAGGTCTCTTGTGGCAGTGACAGTGGCTGCTGGACAGGGCTATCTAAGCAGTGGCAGCTGGTGTCATGGCTGCAGGTGTTCATTCCACCAAGGTCTAGGTGTAATGGTGGCATGTCATGGGGGCTGACTTGTGGCTAGTGTGTCCATTGTGGAACACTGGACTGCAAGTGTGTCATCACATAGTGTTGTGGGGGTATGGACTGCCATGAAGCATGCATGGGGCCAGGGGCCATGTCCCATCAGTTGACATGTGTGTCCACAAGGGCATGGCCCACCACAGGGGATTGTCTGCCAGATGGCTGGGGGTCTTTCTCCACACAGGTCCCACTGAGGCTGTTACCATGGAACCTCTCAAGTGGCATTGGTGCTTTCTCCATTCAAATTGCCCAGTGAGGGGTATGCTCAGCTCCCAGTCACAGGGTGTGTGAATGTCTGCTCTCCCTGCTCCCTCCCTGGCCTGGTAGGGGCAATGTGGAGACACTTACAGTGAAGCTGATCTCTATGTAGACTGGGTGATCCAGACTCAAGTGCTCAGAATGGTGTCAGTCACAGCGATCTGGGAAGAGAAGCTACTGGGTCCCTGCCAAGCTCACTCTCTGATGCAATGTTACTGTGCAGTCTTCAAGCAGTTCCCTGATCAGTAAAAAGCCCTATAGTAATGATAGTGGCTGCCTCACAGCATGGGTTGCAGTGTCTGTGGAAGAAGCATGGGGACCTGGGGCTCTCTCATTTACCCCTTTCCCCACGTGTAGGCATCTCCCCCAGGTACCTTCCTATCTTGGTGAGTGGATCTCCCCATCTGCATCTCTTTCACTCTGAGTGTCTCCCATTGCCTCTCTGATGACTTAAAATGGTCTCTCCAGGAGGGTCCATCCATAGGTGGGCATTTACTTGCAACTTTCAATCCTGTCTTAGAGAGGTGTGTGTGGGCTGCTTCTAGTTTGCCATCTTGACCATTTCCCCTTTAGTGCAAGATTTTTGAAACTAATTAACTATAAACACTAATACTGTATTTCTATTGTAATAAGAATTCAAAGTTTCAGAGAATCTTGGAGATGGTAGAGCAATGTTTTATTGAGTTGACCTCTTTATGGATGATAAATCAATGTCTTTTCTAATACCTAAAATTTACTCTCCAATTTTTATGAATTTCAGCTATATTTTTCATAGGAGACTAAGAACGTTTTATGTCCTCCTCCCTGTCTTTTTTCCACTTTTCTTAGTTTTTCTTTCTTCCTTTTTTTATTCCTTCTTTCCTTTTCTCTCCTTCAGTTATTCCCTTTTTAAACTAATTACCACTATATAATAAGCATTTTTTTCAAGAGTCTGAGGATAGATAATAAATATTAGTCTTTAACTTCAAGAAGCTCATAGACAAAAAATGATAACTTAGGGTTTCATTTCAAATGTGCTCTGATGTATAAGGTAATAATATAACTATAAAATAACACATTTCCCTGTTGGTTATTTAATTTTTCCCTCTCATTCCTTCAGCTTAGATTATGTAGCTGTTCTTCCTCTAGGTGTCATTGTGCCTGATTTTAATGAATTACTTCATATAACTGCTTTGCTTTGTTATTTTTTCTAATATTTTGGTGTATTAGTTTCCTAGGGCTGCTTTAACAAAGTACTACAAGTGGAATGGCTTAAAACAACAGAAATGTATTCTTTAAAAATTCTAGAGGCTAGAAGCCAGAAATCAAGATATCAGCAGGGCCATGATCCCCCAACAGTCTGGTAGACTACTTCCTTGCCTCTGCCTAACTTCTGGTGATAGCAATTAATCTATGACATTTCTTGGCTTGCAGATGCATCACTCCAATCTCTACCTCTATTACCGGATGGTGTTTTTTCTCCCTGTGTGTGTGTCTCTCTCCTCTTCTTTTATAAGGACATTTGTCATAATGGATTAGAACCGACATCTACCCTACTCCAATATGAGCTCAACTAATTACAACTAATTCCTTACTTGCAACTTAACTAATAACATCTGCAATAACCCTAGTTCACAAGGTCACATTCTGGGATTCAGGGGTTATAACTTTAACATATCTTTTAGGGGAACACAATTCGATTGATAACAGATGAGAACTGATAACACAGCTAAGCAAAGTTATTAAAAATACATCCTAATAAGGAGTCTACGTGGCTCTGCGTAACTGTCTGAGGAGTCACAGGTTTCGTTTTGTAACAGGGACTTGGAGGCACTACTCAGTTCTCTTTGGTCTTATCTTACCCCCACCTCCAGTCTAAAGACCCTTATTTAATAAATGGATATGCTATGGTCTGCATGTACATGTCCCCCTAAAATTCAATTCATATGTTGAAACCTAACCTCCAAGGTGATGGTGCAAGAGGTGGGGCCTTTTGGAGGTGCTTAAGTCATGATGGCAAACTCCTCATGAATGATATTAGTGCCCTTATTAAAGAGGCTTGAAGGAGTTTGTAAGACCTTTTTTGCTCTTCCATCATGTGAGGACTCATAAAATGCACCATCTGTGAGGAACAGGCCCTCACTAGACACTGAATCTGTTGGTACCTTGATCTTGGGCTTCCCAGCCTTTAGAACTGCGAACAATAAAATTTCTGTTGTTTATAAATTATGCAGTCCAAGATATTTTGTTATAGCAGCCCAAATGGCCTAAGACAGAAATGTATTTAGTTTATACATTTGCTTTAGCTTTCATATTCTCCTATTAGGAAAATATATTTACTCGTATTGGCCTCAGCCTGCAAATATTATCTCTAGAGTTAATTTGGTTTTAAAACATAGAAATGTAGACATAGAGAAGATGTTATGCAAAATTAAAACAAACCTCTCTCCTAATACAGAAAATTCTTCAACAATATTCCAGTTTTATGATCACCCCACATCTACTTGGACCTTTCCAGTAGCTGGAAACCCATGTTTGCAGCAGAGCTACTGAGTGTTCTACATGTGACAGCAGGTCATACATGATTCATTTAATCCTCATACTTCCTTAGGAGAGAGCACCATGATCCCCATTTCTGAAATGAGGACACAGTCTGAGGCAGTTTAAGTCAGTTACTCCACATCTCACAGCTAGTAAGGGGCAGAGCCATAATATGAACCAATGAAGCACATACCTATCTGCCTGCAAATCCTTGTTCCTTTCACAATAATTACTACTTTTCAAACAACACAGACAAAAACATATAAAGCAGCTGTAAATATGTTAAGTAAAACATATGATAGGTGAATTTCAAGAAGAAAAATAACATTTTAGGACGATAGTATGGACTGTGTTCTAACTTTTGCATTCATGGTGTAAACTAATGCCAAGATAAAAGAGAAAGAGCAGTTGAATTATTAATGCCTCAATATAAAAGGGTAAGCATGATGATATAAAAACTTAAGGTGTGTTTTTGAGAATTACATAATCATCTTTATTCACAGAGACTAATCATTAAAAACTTGAAAGACATAGTACCCCTCTATCTTCTAAATAATTTTTTTAAAATCTCATTTAGTTCACATTAATAAAAGTGGTCAGAAAAATTAAGCTTAAATCAGAACTTCTCCCTCTCCCTCTTGTTTCTAGAGTAAAAGATTTAAGGGAAAATTTCTTGGTTTATTTCCACATCTAATTCTTAAGAACAGACAGGGCTTCTGAAAGACTAGATTCTACTACCAAGATATGGCTTGTTTTTATCTTCCCATCTAATTAATATTCACTTTTGAAGAGTGAAAACTGGTTTACTTATTTTAAGTAAAAATAAAGGGCACTGCTGTTTGTAATTGCTAATTGAGCAATTACTCTATCACGTGGCACTGGTAAAAACCATTACTTGAGGTTTTCAGCAACTTTTGATTTTAACTTAATAATCATTTGAGTCTAAATTATTTAGTAAATTAAGCATTTCTTTACCAGGCACTCTTTATACTTCAAGTAATTTCTAATTATGCTACCTAATGAAGTAATTATATCATTAGTTAGAAATTTGTCAGAGTAGTCTTTTTTAAAAGAATAATAAAATGTGGTGATGGTGTTTTCTATGAAAAACTATAGTAAATGTAAGCCATTAGAAACATTTTCCCAAATGTATGTCTAGTCGTAGCTGATGGAGAGGGAATTCAAAAGAATCTTGTGTTCGCCTCTGTCTAGCACTGATTCACGGTAGATTAACCAGAAGGTTAAATGGGATCAAATTCTCATCTTCACTACCTGACTCTCATTTCCAATTCCCCATTCCTGCACTGCAGGTACCTTATAGAATCAGAGTTAGAATTGATTAGCCTAGGTACACAGTCTGACCTGCCAGGCCTTCTCCCAGAAACCTTCAGATATTGTCAAACCATTGGTACAAGGGATCAAAAACCTGCCAGGGCTCATCAAACCTGATTTCAGTGCAGAAGAAACTACTGCAACTTTACTAGGACTCCTCCTATTATTAAAACTTTTCTGCAAACAGAAATATACTATGGCAAACTGCTCTTAAGAAGCACTGAGAAAAGGGCTTTTGGAAATGGAGAGAGGAACTTTCAACCAATTTCCTCTGCTAAAGAAAATGTTGTATTAGTCTGCACAGAAAATTGGCTATTGCTACTCCTCCTGGTCCCTCTCCCATACATACTGCCAGCCAGTTCATTTAGCTCATCATCCCAAGCTGAATTAGAAACTGCCATCATTTCTGCTCTCACTTGTGCTTTTTCCAATATCATTATTACATAGTAGTGCAGTCTGGTGGATGTGCTCGAGACTTGGCAAAGGGATTCTTGGATTGTTTGTACCCATCAGCCCAAACTGACTCATTTTGTGAATTTAGAAAGCCGTATTTTTGTGCCTGGATTCATGTCTTTTTTTTTTTAAGCAATAATATGCCATTCATGATATTTTAAAATTATAATCTAAAATGTCTACTTCTGTTAAGGAAAACCTCCAGTTATAGATTCCAAAATACTGTAGCACCTAACTAATATTATGCAATTCATCTCTAAAATGTAAAGAAAACAGAGGATCAAACTGTATTCTCATCAATTCTCCCAGTTCAAGTAATCAAAAGGAATCACATAATAATGTCTTATTTACCAGGTAATGTACAAAGAGATTTTAGTGCCTCCATATTTGTGACATATATATTAGGATGAAGGGTATAAGAAGGATCCAACTGGCAAATTCAGGCAATAATCACTAGAGTCTGAAACCCTATCTTAATGAAGAGATCTTAAGATTCCTTTTGTAAAATTATAATTTTTATTGGTGCTTTTCAGCCACTTATGATTATGAATTTAAAATCGTTAAATTCAAATGATTATGATTTATCATTGGAGGATTCTTGATAGTAAGATCCAACTTTTGCTTTTTATTCAGCTCTCCTATATTTAAATTAATGAATTAATTCAACATTTTGTATTAATATTCCTACACTACACTGTTATAGTCACTGGGTATATTGTAGTGTTCAACTAGAACACATTTCTCTTCTCACTCTAGTGAAGAGAAACAATCAAGAACACAAATAAGTACATATCGTAGGATATAGGGAGAAGAACCACTGAAGAAAAGAAAACAATAATATGTGTCCACAACAAGAAGCTAGTGTAGCTGGTGTGCTCAGGAAATGTAAATTCTGAGCTCTGACCTGAAAGATGGCGGCAGCCATGCAAAAATCTGGGGGAAGCATTAAAATCAAGGAAGAGCAAAGGCAATGATCCTGAGACAAAAATGGACTTGCCACATTTAAGGAACAGATAGAGAACACGTGTAACTGAAGCTGAGCAAGGGGAGAACAGAGGGACGGATGATGAGGTGGGAGAGGAAGAGAGGCGCCACTGTGTGCGGAATAAGTAGAAGCAAATGTTATTGCTGAAAAGATGTCAGTTCAGATTCTACCATCTGTTAGGTTAAAAAGGGACAACTATACTTCCTTTTATAAAGTGTTTTTGTTGAGGCCTATAAACGTATCAGAGTAGAATCATTCAGGTTGCATGTGTTGCTTATACATGAAAAATACATCTTAGCCTTAATTCCTAGGAGTAAGCTGGGGAAAAAATAAAAAATAAATAAAATAAAACATTCCGAGTGCTGGAAATTGATGGCTATGGTGGCAGAAGAATGATGATCTAATGCTGTAAGCTCTCAGAAGGAAGGTTTGCTTGGATGTGAGATGTCTACCATCAAAACGATGTAATGTGCTGGAAACCTGTTGCCTCATTTATGAGCTGATAATGATGTATTTGGCTGGCAAGAAGTCCTCCCATATTTGTTCTCAAGTTTGCAATAAAATGTGTTTTATTTGTTGTTGTCCTCAAAGTATGAGTAAACATTATAGCAAAACTTTACCTTTTTGGACATCATTATAAAAAAAAAACAAGTAAAAAGCTAACTGGATTGAAATTCTATGCTTTTTAAAACTGTCTTTCTTATGTTCATATACACATATATATTTATATACATGTGTGTGTATATATATATATATATATATAAAAAATATATACTTTTTTCCCTTAAAATGCTATGACAGTTGAACCAAACATGGAAAGGAGGAAAAAAATATTTTAGAAAAAGAAACTTCATTGACACAATCTTAGGGCATTTCAAATATTAAGGTTAGATAGTAAATATATTTATTGATCATTTTAAGAAGAATCATACTTAGAAGATGATGGCAAATGATGACCAAAAGGAATAAAAGGATTCAGGGGTGGTTGGGGGGTGTGTATATATGTATGTATGTGTGTGCTTGTGTGTTTTCAAAGCTACTGCAACAATTCCCGGATAAGTCCTGTGCTGTAGACTCATCTCCACTGCAACTTCAGAGAGACTTTTTCATCATTAGTTATCTGTCGTTTTTTCTTTCTATTATGATTTCTCACTGCTGCACTACAGCAATACTGAAAAAAAAGCCGACAATGCTCTTCACTCTGGAGCACAGATAAAGGAAAGTCTGCCGCTTTGCTCCTCAGACTCCCTACTCAATCTGCCAATTTGCAGAAGTGGGTTACCAGTTTCACTGCAAATGATGAGATCAGAAGATGTTGTAGCTGCTCTCACTCCAGCAAGCAATAGATATCCCCCATCAAGGATGCAGTTTTCTTGAATTTTTCTAAAGGATCAAGCTGTTAGTACTACTGCTAAATGCCAATATCAGAAAAGAACTTTTAAAAACTGTGGGGTGCTTTTTTTCTACACTCCCTGGAAAGGAGCACTTCCATCTATCTATAATTTTTAAAAAAATACAGATAAATCTGGAGGTACTGTGAAGTGAACTAAGCCTGTACCTTGGAGACCATGTTTGCAAATATTAGACATATTTCTATACCAGGAAAAGCCAAAGATGTCGTAGAACTCCAGAGATGTAAAAGGTCTCCCGTGGGGGCCCTGTGTTTTCCTTGTAGGAAACCTGAAATTACAGGAGAAAGCAGGTCACCCAGAGTGCTTAAACTGGTAGGAAGAGAGAAGCATCTATATTTTATCATCTGAATAAGCCATAATAGTTTGTGCGATTTTTTTCCTAACTTCTCTGAGCAGTCTCGCTGTCCTTGGAAAACTCCATTTAATTAGTAAGTGATCTCAATCAAGTAATTAATCAATAAAGAGTTACTACAAGTTAAGTAAGTTTGAGACAAGAGATAATAAGACACAAGGTGATTCCTGCAACATGATGTATGACTGGAGACTCTCCGGTGGCAATGAATATAGAGTAAGGGGGTTCCATAGGGACCTTTCCTTTCATCCACTTTTTAGAACAGCCAAGAGCAGAAATGTGTTCTACTCTTTTGGTAGGATTTTCCTTAACAGGAGCAGAAAAATTCTCAACGCGTGTCCAACCACAGAAACAATACTCACATATATATTGAAATCTCCCTATGTTACCAGAAGATTCTTGATGTTGAGAACACAGTAAGAAAACAGAAACAATACAACACAAAAACAATACAACAGTCAACCTCCCCAAGTGGAGCTTTTATTCCAAGAGGGGTAATGGAGGTACATACATACATAAAATTTGTAGCGCTGGAAAGTGATAAGGTCTACTAAATAAAAATGCAGCAGCGATGAGTGACTTAAGGTGTCAGGGACAATTGGAAATTGTAAAAGGAGTGACCAGAAAAATCAACACTGCAGTCTAAGAAAGTCATTCTAAGGTACTGAAGTGATTGCTGGAAACAAGAAATCTTTCCTGGAGGTGCTGGTTCATTCCACCTTCTGGGTTGGAAAAGCAAGAATGAAGATAAATAATAGGAAGAGTTGGTCATCTTGCTCAGTTGAAATAGCAGCACAAGAGAGAAGGGATTGATTTTGGCTGAATTCTGTCAAGGGGGAACACATGAGCACAGCCACCCTGGCAAATGCACATCCTCAGTGAGTTACATTGAGGTTTGTGTACACACACATAAATGCAGAAAATGAGGGCAGTCCCCTTCATCTAGAAATACAGTCTCAGAAAGTTGAAAAAAATACTGAAATGGTAAATGAACTAACTCCAGGAAAGAGACAGGTAATGGACTGGCTGACTCTCAGCTACAGCCTGAGTCCCTTTCAAACTTGCAGTTAGGAGCTGGAGTGATAGGGAAAAAAAGTACAGTTGAATTAGGCTGGATTCTTATTAGCTACGTTTGAAAAATAAGCAGCACATTTATTTGTTAGTGTAAGAGTGAAAATTAAACTATTGACTTCACATGCTGGTGAAAATACTCCACACAAGTGATTTGATTAAATTGTTCAATTTGTTGGTGATATCCAAAAATTGCACCTGTCACAAATGTGCCATTTTTAAAAATGTAATTTTTCCATTCCTTCCAAACATGTGAGAGACATTAGTGGCCTTTTTGTGGGCCACCAAATCTTGAACAAAAAAAAAATGCCCTAAATTAATATTAGATATTTGCTTGTGCCTGCTTTAGAAGTCTTAATCAGCCATGAAATAGTCTACAGAATTTCAAACTCTATTTCAGTGTGAGTACACTGAATTTGAAAAGGAATTAGAATTTGTGAGGTGAGGAGAAGGCAAGAAAATTTTGGGATAAGAATTCATGCCACAGTGGCATCTAGATCTGTACATGGAAGGGTATTTTTTTCCTTGGTTATAATTCGAGGACTTAGCTACAAAGTACACACAGTCTTTCTTCTGGTGCTACTCCATGGACATGAAAGTGCATCAAGAAGTTTTTGGGCAAAGATGTTACTTGAACTCAGATGTAAAATCTTTTTAGATAGTCTTCAGTAGCAACACATGACTTTTTACACTGGTAGGCTTTTGTAACTTTACTTTTTTTAACATTACTTTTAGTCATATTTATAAGCAAAGATAAAAGTTGTTTGGTACTTTATTTGATTTTATAATGGAGAACTTAATTCTTCTATTTAGGTTGGGAGGAAAAATATAATAGAACAACCTGGGAAGTAGAAACTTGAACAAGCATTTTGCAAGTTTGTTTATTCTGGAGAGAATCAGACAAACTAAAATGATATGGAGTTTTTTACATGCTGCAAGAGACTGGCTTCCATTTTGTCATGTGATGCAACATAATTTGAGTTCCTTACTATCAAAAGGATTCAAAATGGCAAAAAGAAAAATGCAACAGAAGGGAAAACATAAAATTAAATGTAAGCATGATTATTAAATTATAATTAGACATCTTTAAAATTTCTTCTGTACTTTTCAGAAGAAAAGAGTGAGACCTCTAAACCCACCCAATGTGCCCTGTCATTTGCATTCAACAGAAATTTATTGAGCATCTAGTTCTTCCCTAGAACTGTGATCATATTATTACTTTATTCAACATGTAATGGACACTTAATGCTAATAGCTACATACACATTGTTGACGAAACTTATTTGTTATCTAGTGGAAAAAATAGACATAAAAACTATTTCAATGAAACTTGAAAATGTACTGTTGCTAAGTATGGAAAAATATAATGGGGTTACAGGAGAGGAAGGAACTACATGCTTAAATCATGGGGGATAAGGTAGAGGATGATGCAATAGAAAAAATATGCTCCTATAACATAATTGCTCATAATCTATTTAGCAAATGAGACAAAATCTCCATGAAAGTAGGGGCCTTGTCTTGCTTATCACAGTGTAAGCATCAAGTCTAACAATGTCCCTAGCACATAGGAGATGGTCAATAAATGTTCTTTGAATCATTTTGGTTTATTAAATGGAAACAAATATATACTAGCTATATTTTTAGGAATATACATGTTAAAAATGTGATTATAGATTAGAAAAATTTGTTAGGTTGTGATGATATTATTACACATCTTTATATGATAACTAGATGCATAAAATTGAATAAATGGAAAAGATTTAGGCTTATGAGACCGTGGACTAATTATTCCTAAATCTTGTTGGGATATAGGAGTGAGAGGGGCAATGGTAACACAAAGCACCGGCTTAGCGTGCAGCAGGATTCCATGCAGGACACTGGCTGCCAGTGCCAAGGGAGGACTCCAGCTAAATGGGGGATAGCAAAGATCAGCACTATGCCAATACCAGGAATAGGAGTCCAAACACTTCCGCCCCTGACATCTTCGTAACTGGAGTCACCAAGGAAAACACAACACGTTCAAGTACTGGATGGCACACGGCTTTTACATCACAGAGAAGAGACATAGCAAGATCATCTCCAATAGGGCATGTCAGTCCCCCATGGCCTGTGGCTACCCCCCATATACCACATCCCAGGGAAGCCAACACAGAGGAATCACATCCCTCTTATGATGCACTAGAAGGCCACTTCTCCTCCCCCAAGGAGTGTGAAATACTGAAAGCTGAGGGCCTCAGGGTTATTGGCTTAAGTAGAACAAAGGAGTACGCATTGAGCCTGAAACAGGGAAAGGTATTCCCACGCAAGGCAATGAGCCCCGTACAGGATGTGAGGGTTCTTTTTCTCTTGGTGAGGAAATGTTACCAGCCTACGGCCCATACTTATGTGGTAGAGAGGGAGTTAAAACGCTACCATGTGCACAAGACTGCCTTTCCCGACACTTAGAATGTGATATAAGATTTTTTTGTGCACCGTATTTACTTAGTTACTTAGGTTGTATTTCCTAGGAACAGATTTAGGAAGTTGATGAGGAGATCACCTGAACAGTCTAAAACTGAGAAAAGGGGATTTGACTTTAGAATTACAATCTAATTTTTCCCCTTCTTAAATATCAGATTAGTTCGTTGTGCTTAAATGGCCCATAAAAAGGAGAGATTTCTGACCTCTGACTCTCTGGAAGAAGAGGGCACCAAATATTTTGTCTCCATTGCACTTTATATTTCTAAAATGTATTTCCCATATGTTACCTGAGTTCATACTTCAAATAAGCCTGTAAGATGTGCAGGCCATATTTTATTCTCATTACTTTTGCAAAAATTCTAACGCTCCATTACAAAATGTCTTCTTCATTCTCTGTAGTCATATGTAAGTGGCTTTAAGCAACATGCAATCACAAAATGTAGCAAATAGAAATTAAAATTCAGAATGTTAAGGAAGAAAGCTCCAAATGGTCAAAGCACAGATTTTCACAGTAAAAGGCCAAAATGGACAACAATCCAAAAATATACAAAATAAAAAATATCCAGAAGATCAGAACAATTCATTTTATAACTTATAATTAAAAAGTAGAGAATACACTGATTAAAAGTAAAATACGGTTTGCAATATATCCAGTGGTTTATTTGTGTCCTTTCTGAAGTAGGAATTGCTATAATTTTGCATGTTTTTTAATTGTATCAGTATATGGTAACACCTAATCTGTATCCCCAGCTTTTGTGTCCAACTGTCTGCTGAACATCTCATTTCTATTTGACCGCAACTGGCAAATCAGATGCATAGTGTCTCATACTTAACTCCTAAGATCCCTCTCCTAGCGAATGATCTCCCCACTCACACAATCCTCATCCCCCAACAGAAACTTTTCAATCATCTTGGATTTTTCCCCTCTCTTTCAATCCATATCTAAACAACCATTATGTTCTATATATTCCCTAGTCCCCTTCTCCTTTGTTATGATTGTGGTTTATAGCCTTATCATCTCTTGCATGGACTTTTCTTCTGAATTCCTAACTGGTCTTCCAGTTGATAAAGTCTGGGCTTGGATATAGCAATCACTTCACCCACCAGGCGCTGTGAATCCAACAGTAAATCAAGCAGGGTCCCTGCCATCAAGGAGCTGTAGCCTAGGAAGTGGTCAGTGTGGCGGAGGGAGAAAAGAAGACATAGGAAACTAAACGTGCAATCATCTAGTAGAGTGATACATGTCATTTTAGATAGATACAGAGGATGCTTTCAGAGTACAAGAGATGATCACCCAAACCTGTCCATTCTCTATAAACCTGTTTTTCATTCATGAGAAAACAAACAAACAAAAACCCCACAATTCTACATTTGAGGAAAAAAAAAACCAAACTCTACATTGAACTGAATGTCCTAATAGCTTACCCCTTGTTTAAATCTCAAACTCTCTAGCATAACCTGTAGCTTTCAGAGCGAAGCAGGATTGCATATCATTTAGGAGAAAGGATTCAGATGGCATACTGCCTGGTGACATACCCCGGCTTTAACAATTACCAGGCACGTGTCTCTGGACAAAGTAATTAACTACTCTGTTTCTTCCAGTGTAAAATGGAGCTAACATTATGTCTTCATAGTGTTGTTAAAAGAAATAAATAATTTCATATATTTAAAGCCCTAGAATAGGGCTATATAAGGGTTTGTTCTTAGTATTACTATCATTGATCATGTATGAGAAATTAACACTCCTGTTTTATAAGATTACAAAATATTATTTGGACGAATTTCAGTGGATTAGAACCTGCTTTCTTCCCTTACCCTGTTTACCTGTAAAATACCTACTTATCTTTCTAGACTCATATTAATCATCATTGGAGGTTAGAGTAGGAACAGAGATTCTAGAATTAGGTTGACATTCATTTGATTCTGACATACAATATACACTAGCTTCATGGTCCTGGGTGAATTTACTTTTTTTGAGTCTGTTTATTTATCTCTCTGGATAATATTACCTAGTTCATATAAGATTATAAAAAGTAAGGTAATTTTATAAAGATACTGGCCCAGTGTAGCTCTTTAATTAATTTCTATTAATGAAAAAGTAGGCAGATTTTGGTTATATTTTTACCATATTTACCTTGACTATATTATTACGTTTCATCATTTAGTTTTGTTTTTGTTTTCTTGGTTGTCTTCTTCCTTAGACATGTAAACATTTTAGGACAGAAATTTTGTCTTTTCTCTTACTTCATTTCCAAGACATAGGTAATCCTTGCACATAGTATGCATTCAATAAGTACTTGCTAAATAAATTAGTAAATATATGAAATAAGACCTGCATATTTTAAAAAATAGAATAATTTATATTTTTATTGCTGTTACTATTTTTTTGTAGTGAAAGTATGCTTTTATTGCAATCATATATTGATAAAGTTTAAGAGAGTCTTTAGAACCTGTTGGAGTTTGAAATCTCACTTTTATAAGGAACATAGGAGTCACTTAACATGTTATTCTACAGAATAAGGTAAATAAGAATTTTATTTTTGTAGGAGAAAAATATTTTAAAAAGAAAGGAGAGGAACAAATGAGGAGAAGAAGTACCTTGGTTGGCATTATAGCAATAATGAAATTTTGGAGAAATGGACATGAATTTTTCAAGTGTGAAAATTTTAAAGTTGAGAGTTGTTGCTTCTGTGATGCCAAACCCATTTGGGTATATCCTAAATGCAAAACCATGAAATAACGTGTGGAAAATAATGTTAGTGGAAGGGGCCAAGAAGTGTGCACACAGCTTAACTCCTGAACCCTACATGATAGACCAGCATTGTGGATGACCAATCGGCTGGCATCTGAGTTAAAGGTAGAAAGAACATCATTTACATAATAGAGGGAGTCATTTCATGGCTTTTCCTGGGGAATATGTCCAGGAAGAGAGAAAAGAAAGGGGACAATGATATACCACTACCTTAAGAATCTACACAAGGAAGAGGGACCCATTGCCTTCTGGTGGTTAATGACTCCTCAGTGAGTAGCCCTGATAAATTCTCTGTTATGGTATCAAAGGAGGGTCATTAAAAGGTCATTAAAAAGGCACCATTAGTACTATGAGTTAATCTTTGAACATCATTATAGAGTCAACTTGTGAATCAAAACCTAAGACCTGTTTCCCTGTAATTTATGCAATTCTCACAAGACTTCTCTTATTGAAATTCTTAATAACTTCTCCTAATTCCTCTCTTCAGTGAGGTTTAAGTGCCATAATTTTGTTAACAGATATAGACACTTAGTGACAGGAAGGTGACTGAGAAGAGTGCTAAGCAGCCTGCAGAAGTCAACCCATAATGACTTTTGGCTGGCAATAATTATAAAATTATTTTTTAAAGAGTAAATAATCAGTGTTTAGATCACTGAGTTAACCTTATTATTTCTCTTATTAAAATTAAGGAATAAAATACTGTTTTCAAGATATAAACTGTTACAAAGTCTATTTTAAACTATGATTAAAATGCTAAATTTCTACTTTGCGTTTCCATTTATACCTTTTCTACTTTAGTTGGGAAAAAAACAAAAATGTTAGTTGATTGACTTGTCCTTTTAATGATAGGGTAGGTAAGCAACTAATTAAATATGAAGAAGTTTATAAATAAAGGTTGAAGAAAATCTATGTCTTGCTAATTAGGAAAAAAGAAAGATCAAAAGAATTTTAACTTTGTGAGCTTAAAGTGTAATTTGCAAAATATAAAATGGAAGAAGAATGATGCAGTGAGAACAGGATTAGAATACATTGGTGTCCATTACCCACAATGACCCACTCACTTCCAAGAAATTGTGTAATTGCACATTCACATTTAGTGTCAGTGGTCTGAAAGATTTTCCATTTTTCTTCTCTTTCTCATATCTTCTCCTTCACTGATATCAACCATATTTATGTAGAATTAACTATCAATAAGTGGCTTAGACATGAGGGAATTATTGTTTTCCTTAATTATAATTTTAGTGCCAATCAAAGAATAGCAAAACATATAAAAATAATATGAATAGAAAGATTGAAAAAAAAAGAAAGATAAACCAACACATTGGGGCCATGATATAACAGATTTAGTATATTTTTATTTCAGTTTAAGCCTGACTTTTATAATGTGTACCTTTTATATAAAAAACAAGGAGATATTAATATTGCAGTATATTAACCAAATTAGAAAATAAAAACTGTATTTACAAATAAACCTATCTAGCCCAATAATTAACCACCCAATCTGACCCAATAATTAATATTGCTCAGATATTTTTCCTTTGTGTTTTTAAAATTTCTCCTAGTGTATTTTATATGATTGTGGGCATAGTAGACATAGATACACATACATATTTGTGTTCCTGTCTATATATGCCTATATATACATATGAATATATATGTATACTTTATCTTGATTTTTAACTTAATGTATTCACACATATCTATACATCTTCAAAGCCATCATTCTCATGGCCTGTCTCATGTTCTAAGTTTGTTTTAAGGTCCTTTTGTTTTTTTACTTAGTCTCTGTTTTAAACAATTAAGTTGCTTTCATTTTTTACTTTTCATTGATCTCACTTTTATAAATTCCTATGTCATATAGCATTTTATTAATTTTGAATTATTTCATTAGCATAATTTATAGGATCAGAAATAATATTTCAGACAATAAACATTTTATGGTTTCTTTTTTACATTGCTAAAACACTTTTTCAAAACTTTGTGTGTGTCAATTTACATTTTTAAGAGAAATCTATGAGAACATGCTTTAATGTTACTCAATTTAAATATATTTTTGTAGTATTTATTAATTAATTAAGACATTTAAATTTTCAGATATTGGGGGGAGTACTTCAAAAGTGCATTTTGAAAAGAAAAAAATATAATTCTAGAGTATCATAGAATTAGGTAAAATTCAAAACAATATCCACTGCTTTCAACCTAGTTAGAAATTCCTCTGAGATTATTAATGACTCTTTGATGATGCAAGATACTACAAAATCCGGAAGTGCTATTAGGTCATTAAATATGAAATATCTGATTTCGAATAAAAAGTTTAGTCTATTATATCTCAAATAAGAAGCAGTACAATTAATCAAAGTATGTGCCTAAACTATTGACACAGTTTTGCCATCTTAATGGTAGCTTGTTTAGGCCAGCAGTGAAGAAGCCCGGAGAATGAGTAGCGATGATATCGCAAAGGCGTTTTCCACAGCATTTTGAGAATTGAATATTTTTCCTTGTAAGAAGTGGTCCAAAGCCTGGAAGAAGTGGTAGCCAGTAGGTGCAAGGTCTGGTTAATACGGTGGATGACAAAGAGTTTCCAAGTCCAGCTTCTTCTATAGTTTGAGCAGCGTTGTTTGTGCGACATGTGGTTGAGCGTTGTCTTGCAAGAGGATTGGTCTATCTCTATTGACCAGTCTTTGCTGCTTAATTGCAAGCATCCTCATCATTTCATTCAATTGGTTGCAGTAGACATCCACTGTAATTGATTGACCAGTTTTCAAGAAGCTGTAGTGGATAGTACCAGTGCTAGACCACCAAACAAACACCACTAGCTGCTTTTGATGAATATTCAGTTTTGGACTATATTTTGGCACTTCATCTTTATCCAGCCATTGTGCCAAATGCTTGCAATTGGCAAAAAGAATCCATTTTTCATCACATATAACAATATGGTAGAAATGGTTGGCCTTTATGTAGTGACAGCAAAGAAAGGCAAGCTTCAAGATGACTTTTCTTCTGACACACATTTAATTCATGCAGAACCCATCTATCCAGCTTCTTTACCTTGCCCATTTGTTACAAATGGTCTGATATTGTTGGAATAGTAACGTCAAACCTTGCTGCTAATTCATACAAAGGTTGAGATGGATTCACTTGCACAACAGCTTTCAGCTCATCATTATTCACCTTGGTCTCAGGTCATGCATGTGGCTTATTTTCAAGATTAAAATCACCAGAATGCTACTTCTCAAACCATCGACATACTGTGCATTCGTTAGCCACATCCTTCCTAAACACACTTCATTAATATTTTGAGCTGTCTGCGCTGCATTGGTTCCACAACGGAACTCATATTTGAAAATAACACAAATTTTTGACTTACCCATGGTTTCACAAAAATTGCTCTAAAAAAAATTTGAAAGATAATCACAAGCCAAACCATGCACTTGAAAGAATGAGGATGTACCTTCACTATAAACATAAAACAAGTAGTGTCAAAGTGAAATATCAGAGATGTCAACTATCAAACTTAGTACTCAAGGAAATAGGACCTTTCATACTTAATAACCTAATATTTATATTTTCAGCTAAGGAATAAAAAATAAATTTATTTTATTATTAGGTAATCTCAAAGTAATAAATTGTATATTAACTATAATATCTACTTAGAAAGAATATCATTCTAGATTTATTTTTGCAACAGTAATTGATTATAATTTTAAAGTTCTTCAGCTCCTGAATGCCTGTGTTTATGAAATACAAGACCAAAATCCAGTTAAACAGAAAAAGAAGCAAGGTAGTATTAAGGTGTATAAACTATAAAATTGGTAGAAAACTGATCATCTGTTGTAACCAAGTTTCAGTTGACAATCAACAACTCTTAATTATTAAAAATTAGTGAACCAAAAACTAGGATATACAAAAACAGAAATTATAAAACTCATGAAAGAGTGAATGAAAACATTTCTACCCTGCAACTTTAGCTTCTGGCAAAGATGAATAAGGTTTTTACTTCAACCATCTGGGGTTGCCACAGCATTGGTTTCCAGCATCATTCACAGTTTAAGCAACTTACAGTCAGAAATTAATTTCTTTAAGGGGTCTCTGGAACAAATCCAAATTCAATTTGAAAATTAAAAAGTGCATTGTCATGGCAACATGAGACAACTGAAGGTGGTGGAAGGAATAGCAGTGCTACATTGATTGTCTGACCCATATTGAAAAGGCAACATGCAAGTCATAATTCTAGTAGGTACAAACATTGATCACTGGGAACAAAATTTTTGTACTCATAGTAAAAGCATGCTGTGCATCAGCTTGTGTTTGTTTGTCCCCACCCCACCCCAGCTGCTCTTTTTCCATGAACAGGTCAATAATGCTAAAAAATTTCCCTTAAGAAATGGGGTCTCTGTCCCTCCCTGGTGATTGGCCTTTTCAAAATAAGAATTCAAGTCAATGAAATATATGCATCTGAGAGAAGAGAAATATGAACTATTTTAATAACATATTAAATGTGTTTTCCTCACTGTATAGAGCTCATTACATAGACCATAAAGTGTGTTGGTAAATGAGTATGCATGTATATATGCGTATTTATGGTTATTCATCAATATATTATTGGTGGTTATCTCCGGTTTGGGAAAGTATATATAATTACATATATAAATCATATATAATAGATAAGATATATGTGTATATACACACACTTACCTTCAGTTCTCCAATGGGTTAAAATGTACACATATTTTCTTCTATATATACATATATAGAAATGTTAAAGAAAGAATGAGCTATGTGTACAATAATATTTATTTCCTTAAATTAAATATATTTGTGTAAGTAAATATTAAAATGCACAAACCTGTCCCATCCTATGGCTTTACCTTTAAATAGAGCAATGACTTAAAATAATCACTATTCTTGAATACTGGATAAGCTTCTCAGGAAGGCTCAATAAAACTCAGTGGAACAGTTAAGACTGCATGATTCCTAAAAGGATGGCATAAATCAATGTTGGTGTTTTATGCCTTGTACTCTGAATATAACTAAACAATCAAATTCTTTTGTTCCAGCAGTGTTCAAGAAAATAAAGTCTTAATTCAATTGTCTTAGAAATCAGAATCTTGGTATGGAATTAGAACGCGTATATTATTCAAGTAATGGCAAAAATCAAACAGATGAGATAAAAGTAATTAAATGATTATGTAGAAAATCAAGCTACTAACAAAAATTTTGTATTATGCTAGGCAATGTTTTTGCTTCTTACTAAGAAGGTTGTACATTACAAGTAACTCCCAAAGCAGTTCATGCTTACAACAGAGATCTTGACATAAGGATCATCTGTTGCTCTATACATGAGGGTGTGTGTCTGTGTGCTGGTATTTCAAATTAGCAGAAAAGATCATTACCCAAACAGCCACTTTTTCATTTGATGTCTCTATTTTTACTACCTAACAGAGTACCTACAAATTCAAAGAATGTTCAAGTAAAGTAAAATTTTAGAGCTTGAATTTTATCAAAAAGGCAATATCCTAAAATAGTTTTGTTATTCAGTTTTCATTATACCTGCCAGTCTACTTTTAGAGGTTCATTACTTGGGGATTGGTATTGCTCCCTTTAGGTAGATTCTTTTGATAATATATAATCTAAGTAACAAGGTAACCCATTAGATGACTCATCATCCAACGGGACTGGTTTTTCAGACATTTTAGTATTGATTACATGTACCATGAGAGGATAAAAATATTGGAATTACCGTAGAATTACAGAAAGTTGAGGAAAGTATTCTAATTTACAAACTTGCATAGGGTCAATTTTATGTGCTTTGGTGTAATTAAGGAGACACTTTATATAATTTGACCACCGTTTTCTGGTGCTATTTAGTTAAATCTGTCACTGTTGATTTTTAACATTCTTGTAAAGAAGATGGAATATTTGGCACCACACTTCTATTGCACCACTATTGTTTACTTTCCTGTCATTGAAATTCATACCATCTTCTTTTCTATTTATATTTTAATTACTCATTTCTTATATTTTGGTACATAACTCACTTTCATGGATAATTTTCACATCAATTTAACACATATTTGTCATTGATTATTTATTGACTCTGCCTTTTTAAATTTGTTCTTGTATGCATAGAAAATTTAGTGTAGTGAATAAAAACTCATTTATACTGTGAGAATGTTGTCTTTATATATTATATGAAGTAAAGTGATGGTCTTAGAAGCTTTATCCCTCCAAATATCAAATAACATTTCAAATGTCAGTAGAAAAATTGTCACACATTTTCTTCAGGCTTCTGAGGACATCAACAGAACATTTTTTCTCTGAAATAAACAACTCTATCATGACATTGTCCTATTGTCTCATTATACATGCCTCTGCTATGCTTCCATCTTTTGGATGTTAATATAAAGTTAATGGGAATCATAGGAGATTTAAAATTCTTATAGGAACACATAAGTGATAAGTGCCTGTAGATACTAAAATAATACAGGAATCTCTAGAAAACATCTAAACTGAAAATGATTTATAAACAGACCTGGTAGATAAACTCTTCCTCAAGTAATAACTAGTTTATGTCCGAAACTAGGCTAAATGACCATTTGTTAGTAACCATCCAAACATCTTTTCCTACTCACCTATGTACTCATCTGAAAATGGGAAGCTTACACTCCCTGCACAAACATAGAGTTCAATTACATTATTATTTTCTACTTCATCTAAAGTTTCACTTATAAGGAAAATAGAGAAATACCATGTGAATTTTAGTAATATCAGCATAGGAAAAAAATAGAAGATTCAAAAATTATCTGCATCATTCTGGCAAAAATATAATATAGTTAAGAAAATGAAGCTCAATATTAAATTGCACTCTTAGGATTGATACTCACTAATGCAACATTGATCAAGACATATTTTCTACATGTAAATTAATTATAAAGTTGATAACTGTATAACACTTTTGGTACTATAATAAAACTCAAGTTACTCTGTTCAACCAAGAAATCTGCATATCAAATCTTTTGCTAAGGGTACAGAGTAGAAAAGGAATTTCCAGTTCATTATTCTATCAATTCTCCAATCTTATTATTTCTTATTCTTCTCAGTAGTTTCCAATTTAGGTTATATATTTTTTTCTGTCTTTTCTTATATGCTTGCTCTTTGTTCCCTCAGTGTGAAAACTTGTGAAGTGCCCTCAAGGTACATATCCACCTTTAAATATTCAATTCAATTTCATTATGTTTATAGATTTCGCTGTAGAAATAATAAAGTCTGCAGCGTGTGATGGAACAATAGACTTTGCGCCTTTTGGTGCCCTAAAAGGCACGAATGTGACTGCTCCTGATTCACTTGTCTTGAGCAGCTATAGGTTTCAATTCCAAGTTACTCATTTACATTCTAAAAGTTATGAGGTAGAGGGATGCGTTTACCCTGATATGAAACTATTTACTAAGTATCTAAACCTGGAAATAACAAAGTATTTGTTAAAGTATTGTTGGAGAAAAAAATATTTCAAGTACAAATACATTCATTATTTCAAAAAATTTCATCCCACAACCTGCAAACAATTTCTTTATAAATTCCATACTCAGGCAAATGTCAGGATATTGGTACTTGGCCTTGGAATTTTAACTGTGGAAATTGTGCAACTAAAAACTTTTTGGAAGGCAAAATATCATTCTGAGTACTTCAGGTAGAAATAACAAAAGTACTTGACATATATAATTGCCAGAAGTGACCAGTTTTTCTTTGCATGTGAAGACCAGTGAGAAGGAATTTATGTATTTTCTATTATAAGTGTCATTTATGCAAAAACTGTTAATGATCTCTATGTCCACGAGATTTTGTAATTTCCAATAGAAAAATGAGATTAATAACATGGATTCATGAAGTCAATCAGCCCATATTCTAATGGGAGAGAAAAGCATATAAGCATGTGCTTATAACTATAATATATATTAATAATGTGCATTAAATATAGTTGTGTATATACATAGTGAGAACAGAGAGCAGTATATAATTGTTTTAGACAAGTATGGACTTAACAGAGTGATGATAGTTCTGCCTTGAAACAGAACAATACTATGAATGAAAGCAAAAGAGATGGGAAATGCTTTTCTGGCAAGGGGAATATGGCATGGAAGTGACAACTTTTGTGAAGGAGTTCTATTTCAGCACTCTCTCAGATTTCATTGTTATTCCCTAACTTTCTTCAAACTGTAAGGATAGTGGATAGATGGAATTATCAGAACAGAAGGAATTGAGGGGAGACTAATATCACAGCACTAGGCATTTCAACAGAATTTTCCTTTTTTAATACTTACAGTGATTATATTTATCTAAGCAATATATACATGTTCAGTTGTAAAATGTTAACTAAATTTCTGTGAAAAATATTTTTTTACTACGAAGAACTTTATAGAATTAATGTAGAGTCCTAAGGATAATCTAGTAGTCACTAAGTTTTTCTTAAGTCTTCACTTTAGATGCTGCTATTTTTAGTGCAGATAAGCAGGCACAGTCTTTCATATGGTCAAACGCTGGAAACTTTGGCTGCTCCCATATCAGTTGGCTTGTAAACAAGAAGCCAACCATCTTAAGAATGTTTTAAGTGAATAACTTGCAAACCCCAGGGATGGAAAAACCCTAAGAATGCACAACTATAAGCATTTACAACCATCACAACTGTGGGTAAAGACTGTTCATGTTGTTCTTCTGAAATGAGATCTCAAAGCAGTATAGTTCAAAATAAAAGATTTTAGTAAGAAATTGGCATGTGCACAATTTCTCCATTTATTTGTGTGTCAACCATTTAGTTAACTTTTCCACTTGAAAAAAATACAGTACAAAACAAGACACTGTGTTTCACTATCTCAGTTAATATTCACAATTGCAGTGGCTACAGCTCGGGACACAGCATCTCCAATGCCACCCAGAGTCATTTTATACTGAAATTAAGCTCTTTACACCAAGACAATGGTTGTTTACTGCCACTGGCTACTGTACACATGAATTAAAATTTCCAGATTTGGGGAGAAACAAATGTTACTCCAACCATCTGCTCTGCTTCTTCTGTTCATCAATTCATGCTTTGAACACTTTCATATTACTTTTGGTTTTGTCAATTTGCATGCATGAGGGGGTTTGGGCCTGCTGTCACTCTCACTGGAAGAGGATAACTGTTGTGCTGCTTTCTGCTTTAACACTGTCCAATCAGGGTGTAGTTGAGTCTCACCCATAAGCACCACCCACTGTCTCAGAGATTAAACTGGGCATGCCATCATTTAATCAAAAGAAAATCCAAAAATAAGAAGCAAAAGCTGCTCCAGATGAGAACAGGAATCAGCAAAAGATCTCTGGATACATGAAATATCCTTTCAAGGACACCCCCAAAAGAAAACAATAACTCTGTACCAATGGAAACCAACCAAAATGATAATATTGAAATGCCTGATAAAGAATTTTGAATATAGATTAGAAGGAAGCTCAATGAAATGCAAGAGAAAATACAAATGAAACACAAAGAAACCACAAAAACAATGCAGGAAATGAATGAAAAATTCACTAAAGAAATTGAATTATTAAAAAATATTCAAGCAGAGCTTCTGGAAATGAAAAATTCATTTGAGGAAATACAAAAAGAGTGGAAAGCCTTAGGAGGAGGCTAGATCAGGCAGAAGAAAGTATCTCAGAGCTAGAAGACAACACATTTGAATCAAACACATCAGTCAAAGAGAAAGAATAGAGAAAGAAGAACAACCAACAAAGCCTACAAGAAATATGGGATTATGTAAAGAGGCCTAACATAAGAATCATAGGCATCCCTAAGACTGAAGAAGACAATACACAAGGGCTGGAAAACCTATTTGAGGGAATACTTGAGGAAAATTTCCCAGGTCTTGCTAGAAATCTGGACATCCAGGTACTAGAAGCACAACAGACAAAACCAAGAGTAACAGACTCCTGGGAGATTCATCACCAAGAGGCAATTACCAAGACATATAGTCATCACACTGGCCAAAGTTAACACAAAAAAGCAACTCCTATGAACTGTAAGGTGAAAGCATCAGGTAACTTACAAAGGAAAACTCATCAGACTAACTGCAGACTTCTCAGTTAAGACCTTTCAAGTAAGAAGGGACTGGGAGCCCATTCTCAGTCTTCTAAAACAGAATAATGGCCAGCCTAGAATTTTGTATCCTGCAAAACTAAGTTTCTTATATGAAGGAGAAATAAAGACTTTCCCAGACAAGCAAACACTGAGGGAATATGTCAAGACCAGACCTACTCTGCAGGAAGTACTCAGATCAGCACTATACACTGATCAGCACAATAGACACCTACCAGTGTAAAACTATATAAAAGCTAAAGTTCAGAGCCCAGATACCACAATGGCTCAAGAGGTAAAACAAAGCAATAAAATTCTACACAATAAGAGGTACAGAAATCCACCCCACTTATCAATTCTTTCAATAAATGTGAATGGCTTGAACTCCCCACTCAAGAGACTAGGCTGGCTGAATGGAAGAAAAAATGCAATCCAAGTGTCTGCTGTCTCCGGGAAATGCATCTAACCCACAAAAACTCATTCAGACTCAAGGAGAAGTGACAGAGAACAATATTCCATGAAAATGGAAACCAAAAGAAGTCTGGTATAGCCATTGTCATATCAGATAACATAGACTTTAAATCAACAAATGTAAAGAAAGACAAAGATGGTCACTATATAATGGTGAATGGAACAATTCAACAAGAAGAGTTAACAATCCTAAATATTTATGCACCTAACACAGGAGTGCCCAGGTACATAAAGCAAATCCTATTTGATCTAAACAAAATGATAAACAGCAGCATCATAATAGCTGGGGACTTCAACACCCCATTGACTGTATTGGATAGACCCTCCAAACAGAAAATTAAAAAAAGAAACAATGGACTTAAACAGGACTCTCAAAATAATGGGCCTAATAGACATTTACAGAACATTTTATGCCCAAACCACTGAATATATGTTCTTCTCATCAGCTCATGGAACATTCTCTCAGATTGATCACATCACAAAACATGTTGTGATGAATTTTAAAAAATAGAAATTAAACCATGTATCTTCTCAGATGACAGTGAAATAAAATTAGAAATCAATTCCAACAGAAACACTCCACTCTACATAAAGTCATAGAAATTAAACAACTTACTGCTGAGCAATTATTGGGTCAAGGAGGAAATTAAGATGGAAATCAAAAGATTCTTTTAATTAAATGACAAAGGGGACACAAATTACCAAAATCTATGGGATTCTGAAAAATCAGTCCTAAGAGGAAAATTCATCACCTTAATTGCCTATGTTCAAAAGACAGAAAGATCACAAATCAATAATCTAATGCATCATCTCAAGGAATTGGAAGAGGTAGAGCTAACCAATCCCAAACCCAGCAGAAGAAAAGAAATAACTAAGGTCAGGGCAGAACTAAATGAAATCTATTCCAAAAGAATTATACAGAAGATTAATAAAACAAAATGTTGGTTATTTGAAAAGATAAACAAAATTGACAGGCCTCTCACTAGATTAATCAGAGACAGAAAAGAAAGGACTCTAATAAGCTCAATCACAAATGAAAAAGGCACTATTACAACTGATACCACAGAAATACAAATTATTATCACTGAATGCTATAAAAATTTCTATGCACAAAAACTTGAAAACATTGAGGAAATGGACAGATTCCTAGAAACACACACCATCCCTAGGCTCAATTAGGAAGAAATAGAACTCCTGAGCTGACCAATATCAAGTAACGAAATGGAAGCAGGAAAAAAAACCTTCCAACAAAAAAAAGTTCTCATTGACATGGTTTCACAGCTGAATTTTACTAGACCTACAAAGAAGAATTGGTACCTATACTGCAGAAATTATTTCATAACATCAAGAAGGAAGTAATCCTCTCCAACTCATTCTACAAAGAAGTATCAAAGTATCACCTTGATACCAAGGCCAGGAAAGGACACAACAAAAAAAGAAAACTACAGACCAATATCCCTTATGAATATAGATGCAAAAATTCCCAATAAAATCCTAGCAAACCAAATTCAGCTTCTCATCAAAAAAATAATCCACCACAACAAAGTGGGCTTCATCCCAGAGATGCAAGGATGGTGCGACATACACAAATCTATAAATGTGATTCACCACATAAATTGAAGCAAAAACAAAGACCTTATGATCCTCTCAATACACACAGAAAAAGCATTTTACAAAATTCAGCACGCTTTTGTGATAAGAACTCTTAACAAAATAGGCATGGGGGAATATACCTCAAAATTATAAAAGACAGATATGAAAAACCCACAGCCAACATCATACTGAATGGGGAAAAATTGAGACCTTTCCCTCTTAGAAATAGAAATGGACAAGGTTGCCCACTGTCACCTCTTCCATTCAACATAGTGCTCAAAGTCCTAGCCAAAGCAATCAGGCAAGAAAAGGAAATCAAGGGTGTCCGAATGGGGACCAAAGAGGTCAAACTGTTGCTCTTTGCTGATAATATAATCTTACTTCTAGAAAACCCCAAAGATTCTGCCAAGAGACTCCTGGAATTGATAAATAAATTCAGCAAAGTCTCAGGTTACAAAATCAATGTACACAAATCAGTAGCATTCATATATGCCAAAAACAGTCAAGCTGAGAATCAAATCAAAGACTCAATAACTTTGACAATTGCAACAAAGAAAATAAAATGCCTAGGAATATGTTTAACCAAGGAGATAAAAGACCTCTACAGGGAGAGTGATGAAACACTGAGGCAGGAAATTGCAGAGATATAAACAAATGGAAAAATATATCATGCCCATGGATTGGTAGAATCAACATTATTAAAATGTCTATACTACCCATAGTGATTTACAGATTCAATGCAATCCCCATTAAAGTACCAACATCATTTTATGCAGATCTGGAAAAATAATTCTACACTTCATATGGAACCTGAAAAAAGCCCAAAGAGCCAAAGCAACCTTAAACAAAAAGAACAAATCAGGAGGCATCACTTTACCAGACTTCAAGCTATACTACAAGGCTATAGTAACAAAAACAGCATGGTACTGGCACAAGAATAGAGACATAAACGGATGGATCGGAACCCAGATATAAAACCTTCCTTATATTGCCATCAATCTGTGACAAAGCAGACAAAAACATACACTGGGGAAAGAATCTATATTCAACAAATGGTGCTGGAGAAATTGGATAGCCACATGTAGAAGACTGAAATGGAATCCGCACCTCTCACCACTCACAAAAATTAATTCATGATGGATAACAGACTTAAACTTAAGGCATGAAACTATAAGAATTCTAGAAGAAAATGTTAGAAAAACTCTAATACACATTGGGTTAGGCAAAGAATTTATGAAGAATACCCCAAAAACAATAAAAATAAATATATGGTACCTGATCAAATTAAAAAGCTTCTGCACAGCCAAGGAAACAATCAATAGAGTGAATAGACAACCTACAGAATGAGGGAAAATATTTGCATGCTATACCTCTGATAAAGGGCTGATAACAAGAGTCTACGAAGTACTCAAGCAAATCAGCAAGAAAAAAAATCAAACAACCCCATTAAAAAGTGGGCAAAAGACATGAACAGAAACTTTTCAAAAGAAGATAGACTAATGGCCAACTAACATATGAAAAAATGCTCAATGTTTCTAATCATCAGGGAAATGCAAATCAAAACTACAATGAGATATTACTTAACTCCAGTGAGAATGGAGAATGGCTTTTATCAAAAAAGCCCAAAATAACCAATGCTGGTGTGGATGCAGAGAGAAATGTACACTTATACACTGTTGGTAGGACTGCAAACTAGTACAAACTCTATTGAAAATAGTATGGAGATACCTCAAAAAACTAAAAATAGAACTACCATTTGATCCAGCAATGCCACTCCTTTGGTATTTATCCCAAGGGAAAAAAAAGACATTTTATGAAAAAGACACCTGCACCCAAATGTTTATAGCAGCACAATTCACAATTGCAAAGATGTGGAAACAAGCCAAGTGCCCATCAATACATGAGTGGAGTGGTATACGTATACCATGGAGTACTTATTTAGCCATAAAAAAATGGTGAACTAATACCTCTTATATTAACCTGGATAGAACTGGAGACCATTCTTCTAAGTGAAGTATCACAAGAATGGAAAAACAAACACCACACGTACTCACTATTAAATTAGAACTAATCGTATAACACTTTTGTGCACATATGGAAATAAAACTCATCAGAAATCAAGCAGGTGGGAGGGGGGTGGAGAGGATGAGTAAAGTCACACCCAGCAGGTACAATGCACACTATCTGAGGGATGGGCACACTTATAACTTTGACTCAAACTTTACAAAAGCTATTTATTTAAGTAAAATGTTTGTACTCCCGTAATTCTGAAATAAAATAAAACAAAATTAAAAGAAATTGTCCAATCAAATGTGTGGTCATATGGGTGGTTCAGGGTCCTAAAAAGAACACAGAATAGCTGCCTCAGATACATGTAATCTGGGGCTTCCTCAAAGCATAGCATATGTAAATAGTTTAAGTACATGGTAAGTTCTGCAGGAAACCCCTTACTTTAAACTTCAACAGGAATGGATATCTTCTTTCCAGTAATCTTTTCACTTCTTTGCAGCCTTTAGTCCTTGCCAACAGAATTTTCCTGACTGCCATCTACAGAGGATTGTAAAGAGCTCTGATAAGACAATATTTTCGATAGACAGCAGGCAGAATATGCCATCAATTTTCTTTCAAATATGTTCTAGTTCCTCTTTGAGCGATGTACCTTTTTGCAAATTTCATATGCAAAGGAAACACTAACTATGCAATGACCATGGGTTCAAAAAGGAAATGGGCTGTATCATGCTCTTCATTGGTTTTTTTAATCCTTTAATCAAGAACCCATCTGGGAATTGAGATAAGTTTGCAGCACACATTACAGCAAGGAAAATAAATATGATAATCTTGATAAAGAGCTTTCTTTTTCTGTTTCTTTTTTCCTCTAAAGAGAAATCTCAGAAAGTCCAGGAATAGAATTTTGACTATGAGTTGGGGGCGGGGGAAACAGGAAATTCTTCTTCCCTTATACGGACAGTTGGTGCTAATTTTCATATCCTTTACCTTTTTTTCAGAGCAAGAGTCTGGCAATTGGGTATTGAGCTCAATTCTGCAGTTCTTATGCATGTACAATATCTATTTATATGGAGTTGTAATTGTGTGTTCATAACAACGCTGTGAATCCTGGAATATAATGGAACTAGACCAAAAGAGTTTGGCTCAAAACAAGCTATCTCAGAATCTCATCATTTCAAGCATTTCTTCTGAATAATTTTCACACATATAGCAACTGGAGAAAAGAGTTCATTTGCTATACAACAAACCTTGTGTTTTTGTCCAAGTGCACAGCATAATTTCCTTGAAAGTTTCAGGAAAACAATATTCAGCACTATGTACATGCTGAACAAGTTTAGGAACTGATTTTTTAAATCTGTTTGTTTGGTACTGCTTAGCCGTCCCTTTCCATCTTATATGTTAATTCAAGGTGGAGTTGATGGATAAAACTTTGTCAACCATGTATTGATTTCATCAGTATTATCATTTTTAATATTATAATGTATATCTAAATTCTATCCTAAATCATTCAGGATGTTAGGTATCTCATTAACTAAATCAAATTAAAATAAAGCTTCAGCCAACTTGAGCTATATTTACCATCATGTAATTAAAGCATTAGGCAATATGATTTTTCCTAAGAACTGAATAAATAATAGTAGGTTAATAATATATATTGACATATCTCATGGACTAGATAATATTGAGAATAGCATCTAACTTTAACAAAGTAAAGAATACAGCAGGAAAAAAACACGGAGGAAAACAAGAAAGCACACTGGATTTCTTATTAGTAAGGGTAATAATTAGAAAAAAATCATAAGTTGGCATTCATAAACAGGATAGACAATAAGTATTTCTTATAATAAACTTATTTTCAAAAAATATTATATTTAAAGGAACATTACAAAGATTCTAAGGACATTTTCTGTACACCCCTCACCAAGTTTGTTTTATTTAATGTTACTATCTTCCATAACTGAACTTCATCAATCAAAACTAAGAAACCAGTGTAAGTACAAACCCACCTCAGAGATATTGTGGGATCAGATCCAAACAACCCCAATAAAGGGAATAGTCTAATAAAAAGAATCACATGAATATTTTGGTTGCCCAGTGCATATGAAAGTTATATTCATACTATACTTATTCTATTAAGTGTGCAATAGCATTATACCTAAAAAATAGTAGTGTGAATACCTTAATTTAAAAATACATTATTTCTAAAAAATGTTAACAATCGTCTGAGTTTTCACCCAGATGCAATCATTTTGCTGGTGGAAGGTGTTGTCTCAATGTTGATTGCTGCTGACTGATCAGGATGGTGGTAGATGAAGGTGGAGAGGGCTGTGTTAATTTTTTAAAAAATAGGACAACAATGCAGTTTGCCACATCAATTGACACTTATTTTCATGATAGATTCCTCTGCAGCATGAAATGCCATTTGATGGTATTCTGCCCATTGTAGAACTTCCTTAAAAATTGAAGTCAATCCTCAAAGCCAACTGCTGCCTTACGAAGTAAGTTTATGTAAAATTCTAAATCCTTTATTGTCATTTCAACAATGTTCACAGCGTCTTCAATAGGAGTAGATTTCATCTTAAGAAACCACTTTTTTTTTTGCTCATCCCTAGGAAGCAACTCCTCATCCATTCAAGTTTTATCATGAGATTGCTGCAAATTAGTTACATCTTCAGGCTCTATTTCTAATTCCAGTTGTCTTTCTATTTCTGCCACATCTGCAGTTACTTACTCCACTGAAGTCTTGAACTCCTGAAAGTCATCTCTGACTGCTGGAATCAAATTAGTCCAAACTCCTATTAATGTTGATATTTTGACCTCTTGCCATAAATCATGAATGTCCTTAATAGTATCTAGAATGGTAAATCCTTTCCAGAAGCTTTTCAATTTACTTTGCCAAATCCATCAGAGGAATCACTATCTATGACAGCTGTAGCCTTACAAAAGTTATTGCTTAAATAATGAGACTTAGACATTGAAATTGCTTCTTGATCCATGAGCTGCAGAGTGGATGTTGTATCAGCATACATGAAAAGAACATTAACATTTTTGTACATCTCCATCAGAGCTCTGGGTTACTAGGTGCATTGTCAATGAGCAGCAATATTTAGAAAAGAATCTTTTTTCTGAGAAGTAGGTCTCAATAGCGGGCTTAAAATATTCAGTAAACCATACTTAAATAGATGTGCTGTAATCCAGGCTTTTTTGTTTCATTTACAGAGCACAGGAGGAGTAGATTTAGCATCATTCTTAAGGGCTCTAGGATTTTCAGAATGGTAAATAAGCATTGGCTTCAATTTAAATTCACCACCTATGTTAGTCCCTCACAAAAAAGTCAGTCTGTCCTTTGAAGCTTTGAAGCCAGGCATTGGTTTCTCCTCTCTAGCTATGAAAGTCCTAGATGGCATCTTCTTCCAGTATAAGGCTGTTTCATCTACATTGAAAATCTACTATTTAGTGTAGTCGTCTTCATCAATTAGCTGGATCTTCTGGACAACAAGCTGCAGATTCTATATCAGCACTTGCTGCTTCACCTTGCACTTGTATGTTGTGGCAGCAGCTTCTTTCCTTAAAACTCATGAACCAACCTCTGCTAGCTTCAAACTTCTCTTCTGCAGCTTCCTCACCTGTATCAGCTTTCACAGAATTGAGGAGAGTTAGGGATTTGCTCTGGATTAGGCTTTGGTTTAAGGGAGTGTTGTAGCTGGTTTGATCTTCTATCCAGACTATTAAAACTTTCTCCATGTCAGTTCTATTAAGGCTGTTTCACTTTTTTATCATTCTTGTATTCACTTTTAACTTCCTTAAGAACATATCCCTTGCATTCACAATTTAGCTTACTATTTGGCACAAGAAGCCTTGCTTTTGCCTTATCTAGGCTTTTGACATGCCCTTCTCACTAATCTTAATCATTTCTAGCTTTTGATTTAAAATGAAAGATGTGTTATTTTTCCTTTCACTTGAATGCTTAGAGTACATAGGAAGGTTATTAATTGTCCCAATTTCAACATAGTTGTGTCTCAGAGAACAGGGAGGCAAGGAGATGGAGAGATGTGGGGGAAACAGCTGGTTGGTGAAGCAGTCAGGACACACACAACATTGGTTGAATGAGCTTGCCATCTCATATAGGTGTGGTTTGTGGTGCTCCAAAACAATTACAATAGTAACACCAAAGATCACTAATCCTAGATCACTGTGACAGAGATAATAATGATGAAATGTTTAAAATATTGCTGGAATTGCTGAAATGTGACAGAAATTTTGAGTGAGCACATGCCCTTTGAAAAATTATGCTGATAAACTTGCTCGACACAGGGTTTCTACAAACTTTCAAATTGTAAAAACTGCAATATCTGTGAAGTGAAATAAAGTGAAGCACAATAAACCAAGGTATGCTTGTACATTGCTACCTCCTAATCTCCAGAGTTAATTCAGATTTCATCACTGTTTCTATTGTTTTCCCTCTCTTCAAGGATCCAATCCAGGATACCACGTTGCATTTAGTCATCTTGTCTTTTTAGACTCATCTGCTCTGTGAGAGTTTCTCAGCTTTTACTTGTTTTTTATGACCTTGAGAGCTTAGAAGAGAACTGGTCAAGTATTTCCCAAATATCTTTCACATTTGGTTTTTCCAAGGTTTCTTTCATGATTCTTCTAAGGTTATCAGTTTTTAGAAAGAATACCACAGAGATGAGGTGCCTTTCTCATCACATGGTATCATGACATCCCCATGACATTACTAATGATATAACTTTGACCGCTTGATAAGGTAGCGTCTGCCAGATTTCTCTATTGTGAATGTGCTATTTTCCTCTTTTATACTGTATTATTTGGGAATAAGTGACTAAGTCTGGCCAACGCTCAAGGAAAGGAGCAAGTAGTGTCTATGTCCATCTCTTAGAGGGAAGAATGTCTACATACTATTTGGAAGTTTTCTGTAAGAAAGATTTATTTATGGTTATTAATTTATTTATATATATCAGTATGAACTTGTAGATATTTATCTTATACTTTGAGTTATAAAGAAATACTAAGGAATTGGTTTTGTTCATCAAATTATCCCAGTTTTGGCCATTGAAGTTCTTTCTGATTTGCTCCTGTGGCCCTTTGACATGCCCTCATTCTTTTATTTTTAAACATTTCTTTACTTTCTAGTTGCTCCTGGTTCATCCTGTAGTCTCCCTATCCCAGCCCTAGAATCAGCCCTTCTCCATGGACTCCTGGTTCCCTTGATCAATAAATACTTAACAACTAAGTTATCTGAAAACATATTAAAATGTAAAAGTATTTCTTTTTAGACTTATCTAAATGAACACAAATCACTTTATATTTATGTGGCATCGACTCACAAGTTACTTAACTCTGACTATTTTGTGAAAGTAGTTGCAACAGCTATATTTCTAGATTTATTGTGAACACTTGCACTTCTTTATATATATCTTGGTCCTTAGGAACTGGTACAATAGCTTTACTCTTCAGTTCTAAAGGTAGATTTCTACTTAAATCTAGTATTCTTCATTATTTCACTTTCTAAACATTGTTCTCTCAGGTGGCTTATTGGAAGGACATTATTTCTGCAAATATTTTTGTTTCCATAACCTTTTAGGACAAACACACAATAAAGGCACATAAAATCGTTTTATGATTAATGCATGTTCTGTGGCCTCAATATTTGATTGCAGAGATGAAAACCCTGCGTCATGATTGGCCACCAGTTCTCATTATAACTCAAGCTATTTCCTTGCATTTCATTTCAAGAACGTGCGACAGGAAGTCAAAAACAATGCATGCATGTGATTCATACAGGTTAGCTAGAGGAGAGTTCAGTGAAAAGCCTCACACTTTAGAAATTAATGTCCAGACTAATGTTAAAAATTTTCTTTCTAATGAAGAAAGCACAGTAACTGTACTACATTATTAAATTTACATTTCATGAATTATCAAGAATTCATTCTGTCAATATTACTAATCCTCTGAGTAAATACACCTTGTGTTTGCCTCAAAGAAATAGGTATTTCTTTAAGTCAGTATTTCTTTATGTCCACAGAAGTTTTTATTTATTTCATTTTAGAAATGATCAAGATAAGGTTATTGTGGTTAATTATATATTACTGCCAAATAGATATTAGCCAAAATAAACTCATTTCAAAGCTGCTAAATTCACAATGTTAAACAAAATGAAACCATACACAACTATGTCACACAATATATAATATATACCATAAAATCTACATTTTTCCATGTCCCAAAGTGCTCAAGTAACTTTCAGTCACAAACATAATTTTCCATGTGTTCCAGTGCAAATGCTGATTTGTGGCATTTTAAAATAATATTTATTTGAGGGAATAGTAAAAACATACTTGGAAAAAATATATCTTGGAAGAAATATACACACTGCCTTGCAATTCTGCAAATAGTTTGGGAAATAAAGGTACATGAATTTTTAATCAATCTATCGGCCCCAATTGAAGAACCACTAATATAGGTTTACGCATGGACAATTCCTTTTTCTCCTTCTTTAGTCCTCATGAGAAATATCAATGCAATCTGCCTCATAAGAATCAATGTCCTCAAACATATCTGATTCCATGAAGCTATGGGATTTATCTATGGTGCCCAGCAGAAACAGATATCAGCAAAATGGCAGAATAGGATTTTCAGTACCCATATCTCCTGTAGAAACATAAATTTAAACAATTATTCATACATTAAAATATCTTCCAGGAGTTAGGGAAACGATGTGAAAGATTATATTAACTGGTTGTAGCACAATAATAAAAGATGCATTTATGAAGGTATGAAAGAGAGTTTTACATTACATGTGTTACCCATCCCCCAACCACAGGCAGCACAGCTTGGAGAGAGATACTCTTCACTTGGGGAAAGGACAGGAAAATGAGCACCAGACTTTGCCTTGTATTGGGGCCCACTCTAGTAAAAGCCAGCACTGGGAAGACCCCCGTGGCCCCAGCCTCAAGGAAAGTACTTGCAGAGTGAGCCTTCAGGGCGACTAGGCATCAGGCTGGATCCTGAAACCATAAGCTCCAAGTCTACACACAGACTCACTCTCTGGGCTGCCCCACTGTCAAGCTTACCACAGCAGTCCCATGTACCAAACCACCCCCAGCACTGAACTGGCCATGATGGCTCAGGGTTCAAGCCCTCTCTACCAGCTGGCTGGGCTCTGAAGCCCTAGGCATTAGGCATGCACCTGTGGACCCTGTCTTTAGGCCAGCCCCTATGCACACTGGCTCCAGGCCCAACCAATGGCAGGCTAGCCCCTGAAGCCCCAGCCTCCAGGACTGTCCCAGGTTGCAGAACAACACAGAGCCCTGTTGGCCCACATAGTCCTAGGCTTCAGGTATTCCCCCGCTCTAGGTTAACATCCATGGCTTCAGGCAACAGGCAAGCAATCATGGCCACAGGCTTCAGGCCAGCGCTCCGAGGGCATCTGCCCTTCTCCTGCCTGAGCATTCTTCTGGAGCAGGAGAGCAGCCCACCCTACACTATCACAGCCAGTGCCTGAACCCAGGCAGGCTTAAGAGCAAGTTTCCCAGCTTGGTCTCAGTCTGGTCCCCCAAGGACAAAAGCATGTCATCCAGGGGCCTGGGAACTGGGGGTTACCTAACCTAGTCCACCAACACTGGCACCTGAACACTCTCCCAAGGGTATGAAATTCAACCCACCCATATTGCCAGTAACATCACAGTGGGTAACTATCTAAATGAGCTGAAAGACAGCATACCTCTCCCTCTCTACACTGAGTGGCAGAGTTCCTGGCAGAGGAGAACAGGTGAACTGCAAAGCTATCTGTTTGATCTGAGGGAAGAGGTTCTAGATGAGAAGGAAGTAGCATAACAAGTCTGGAAATATGAAAAAGCAGGTGATTTCAACACCCCAAAGTATCACGCTAGCTCTGGATTCCAATCAAAATGAAATGTTTGAAATGTTGGATATGGAATTCAAAATATGGATCACAAGTAAGCTCAATGAGATTGATGATAAAGTTAAAAACAAATACAAAGAAACTAAAAAAAATAATTCAGGACATAAATGAAAAATTTACTAAAGAGATAGGTAGTTATAAAAAAATAACAGAACTTCTGGAAGTGAAAGGATCATTTAGGGAAGTACAAAATATAGTGGAAAGTTTTACAAACAGACTAGACCAAGCAAAAGAAAGAATTTCAGAGCTTGAAGAAAAGGCTTTTGAATTAGCCCAGTCAGTCAAAAAGGAAGAAAAAAGAATCAAGAAGAATGAATAAAATTTTCAAGAATTACAGGACTATGTAAGATGACAGAACATGAGAATTATAGGTATCACTGAGGGAGAAGAAGAAAAAGCAAAAAACATGGAAAATCTACTTGAAGGAATAGTGGAGGAAAATTTCCCTGGTCTTGCTAGAGATTTAGACATCCAGATACAAGAAAGTTCAACAAACTCCTGGATGGTTCACTGAAAACAAGACATCTCCCGAGGCATAATCATCAGACCGGCCAAAGTCACAGTGAAGGAGAAAATCGTACAGGCTGCAAAATGAAAGTATCAGGTAACTTACAAAGGAAAATCCACCAGACTAACAGCAGACATCTCAGAGGAAACCTTATAAGCCATAAGGGAATGGGGTCCTATCTTCAGTCTTCTTAAACAGAATAACTGTCACCCGAGAATTTTGTATCCTGCAAACATGGAGAAATAAAGTCTTTCCCAGAAAAGCACACAAAAGGAATTTGTCACCACTAGATCATCCCTAAAATTGCTTTTTATACATGGAACAGATCAATAGATATCTCCATTATAAAAACAACCAAAGGTAAAAACTCACAGCTTTTATAAAACAGTAATACAAGGGAGAAAACAAAGCAACTTGGTAGCAATCAATATGATGACAGCTACAATATCTCACATATCAATATTAATATTGAATATAAATGGTCTAAAGTCCCACTTAACCAATATAGGTCAGCAGAATGGATTAAAAAACACAACCCAAATGTATGTTTTCTTCAAGAAATCCATTTAATTTCTAAAGACTCTCACAGACTCAAAGTAAAGGGATGGAAAAAAATATTCCAAACAAATGCAAACCACAGGTGAGCGGGAATAGCTATTCTTATATCAGATAAAGTAGACTTTAAATCAAGAACAATAAAAATAGACAAAGATGATCATTATATATTGATAAAGAGATTGATTCAACAAGAAGATATAACAAACCTAAATACATATGCACCTAAAACAGGAACTCCCAGATTCACAAAATGCCCAGATTCGTAAAACTAGAACTACAGAAACAGATAAACAGCAACATAATAATAGCCAGGGATTTCATCACTCTACTGACAGCACTGAACAGATCATTGAGACAAAAAGTCAACACAGAAACACTGGACTTAAACAGGACTCTAGAACAAATGGACCTAACAGACATTTATAGAATATTCTATCCCAAGACTGCATAATATACATTATTCTCACCAGCACATGGAAAGTTTTCTAAGATCGATCATTATGTTAGGCCACAAAACAAGTCTCACCAAATTTTACAAGATTGATATCATACCATATACCTTCTAAGACCAAGGTGGAGTAAAACTAGAAATCAATTCCAAGAGGAACATCCAAAACTACACAAACACATGGAAATTAAACAACCTGTTGCTGAATAATCATTGGATCAATGACAAAATCAATATGGAAATTAAAATTTTTTTTGAATTAGATGACAAACATGACACATGCTACCAAAATCTCTGGGATATAGCAAAAGCACTGCTAAGAGGGAATTTCATAGCACTAAATGCCTACATCAAAAAGACAGAAAGATTACAAATTAACAACAGAATGTTACACCACAAGGAACTATAAAAAGAACAAACACAAACCCAAAGCTAGCAAAAGAAAAGATATAACACAGATCAGAGCAGAACTGAATGAAATTGAAACCAGAAAAACAACACAAAGGATCAATGAAATGAAATGTTTGCCCTTTGAAATGATAAACAAAATTGATAAACCACTAGCTAGATTAACTAGAAGCAGAAGACAAAGGACTCAAATAAGCTCAATTGGAAATGAAAAAGAATATATTATAAATGATACCACAGAAATACAATATATCATCAGAGTCTATTATGAAAAACTCTACACACACAAGCTAGAAAATCTAGAGGAAATGAGTAAATTCCTGGAAATAAACAACCTCCCAAGCCTGAATCAGGAAGAAATAGAAATCCTGAACAAACAATAACAAGGAATGAGCAAGTTGAAAACAATAATAAAAAATCTCTCAACAACAACAACAACAAAAAGTACTAGATGGATTCACAGCTGTATTTTGTCAGACCTAGACAGAACAATAGGCATCTATCCTACTGAAATTGTTCCATAACATCAAGAAGGATGGAATACTCCCTAACTCATTCTATGAAGCCAGTATCACCCTGATACCAAAGGCAGGAAAGGACACAACAAAAAAGTAAAGCTAAAGACTAATAACCCTCAAGAATATATGATGCAAAAATCCTCAACAAAATATTAGCAAACAGAATTCAATAGCACATCAAAAAGATAATTCACCATGATCAAGCGGGTTTCATACCAGGGATACAAGGATGGTTCAACATATGAAAGTCAATTAATGTGATTCACCACATAAGCAGAATTAAGAACAAAAATCATATGATCATCTCAATAGATGCAGAAAGCAGTTGATAAAATCCAGCACCTGTTCATGATAAAAACTCTCAACAAACTGGGCATAGAAAGAACATAACTCAAAATAATAAAAGCCATATATGACAAACAATAGTCGATGTCATACTGAATAGGGAAAAGTTGAAAGAATTCCCCCTGAGAACTAGAACTAGAACAAGACAAGGATGCCCACTGTCACCACTTCTATTCAACATAGTACTGGAAGTACTAGCCAGAATTATCAGGCAAGAGAAAGAAATTAAGGGCGTTTAATTTGAAAAAGAGGAGGTCAAATTATTCCTGTTTGCCCATCATATGATCTGATATATTAAAAACCCTAAAGACTCTTCCAAAAGATTCCTAGAATTGGTAAAAAACATTCAGCAAAGTCTGAGATTACAAAATTAATGTACTCAAATCAGTGGCATTTCTATGCCCTAAGCCAAGCTGAGAGTCAAATTAAGAACTCTATACCATCTACAATACCAGCAAATAAAACAAAATACATAGCAACATACTTAGAAAGAAGGTGAGAGATCTCTACAAGGAGATCTACAAAACACTGATGAATGAAAACATAAATGACACAAACAAATGGAAAGAAGTCTCATGCTTATGGATTGGAAGAATCAATATTGTTAAAATGTTCATACTACCCAAAGTATGAATTTACAGATTCAATGTAATTCCAATCAAGATATCAATGTCATTTTTCACAGAATTAGGAAAAAACAATCCTAAATTTCATATGGAGTCAAAAAGAGCTCAAATAGCCAAAGCAATCCTAAGCAAAAAGAAAAAATCTGGAGGCATCACATTACCTGACTTCAAATTACACTACAAGCCCATGGTAATTAAAATAGCATGGTACTGTTATAAAGGTAGACACACAGCTCAATGGAACAGAACAGAGAACCCAGAAATAAAAGCATATGGCTACAACCAACTGATTTTTGACAAAGTAGACAAAAACATACACTGGATAAAGGACACCCTATTCAATAAATAGTGCAGGAAAATTGAATAGCCACATGCAGAAGAATGAAAGTGTATCCCTGTCTCTCACTATATACAAAAATTAACTCAATATGGATTAAGGACTTAAATGGAAGATCTGAAACCATAAAAATTCTAACAGAAAACTTAAGAAAAACTCTTCTGTATGTTGGGCTAGGCAAAGAATTTATGATTAACACCCCAGAAGCAAATACAGCAACAACAAAAATAAGTATATGGGACTTAATTAAACTAAAAAGTTTCCTCATAGCAATGAAAATAATCGACAGAGTAAATAGACAACTTACAGAATGGGAGAAAACATTCACAAACTATACCTCAAACAAAGGACTAATATCCAGAATTTATAAAGAACTCAAGCCTAAACAGGACTACTCCCTTGCCAAAACTCAGTCAGCCTCCCAGATCTGACCTATTTTGATTAAATGTTATAATACAGAGGTGTCAAAGGAGAGGAGAAGAAATACCTTTGAGGAAAATTACCAACAGGCCAAGCATTTTTTATAGTCCATTGTCCTTTGCCTATATGGCATATGACAACTTTACATAAATTGGTTAACCTTGTAAGGTATATTAATGGCACTTATTTTTAATATTGTCTATTTTCCTCCACACTTAATTGGGATGATAAAAATAACAAAAATCTATGGTAAATGAAGACAAAGTCCTCTAAGTAAACACTGTACTGAGTAGATTAGCTGATTTGTAACAAATTCTAGAGAAGAAGTGTTTTGGGAAAAATACTCCTCAAAGCGTGCTTTCCTCCAAACTCCACAACAATCAACATAGAGGAGAATTTCTGTGATCAAAGGTGGGGTTTTTCCCCACACACAACAAGGAATGAACAATAGCTGGGTATCCTCTAATTTAATTCTAACGTCATCTACCTTGAGATAGTCAGATCCCTCAGGGTGAGGGCTCAGTCCCCAAGACATCCCCCCTACACACACCAATCACAAGTCGAGGCCTTCAGAGCTTCTGATTGATTGGATTCAACTTGGGGTTCCCATGACCCCCTCCCTCATTGGGTTCTATTAATTTGCTGGAGCAGCTCACAGACCACAGGGAAACACTTAGATTTACTGATTTATTATGATAGATATTACAAAGGATACAGATGAAGAGATGCATAGGGCAAGGTATGGGGGAAGGGGCAAGGCTCTTCCACGCTCTCCCTTGGCACACAGCTCTCCGGTAACCTTCTCATGTTCAGCTCTCTAGAAACTCTCTGAACCCAGTCCTCTTGGGTTTTTATGCAGGCTTCATTACAGAGACATGACTGATAATCATGTATAAATGTGATTGGGCAAAAAGCACATGATCTAAACCCAGCAAGGCCTGTCTTTTCAGATTCTTCCTGGCCTCTCTGTGCAACATTCCTTCCTCCAGAGTATGGGGCAGGATCCTTTCTGGAATGAGGGTCTTTTGACCCACAATCAGATTACACTCCTGCCTCACACAGTGAAAGGAGGGCAGGAGAAGTTCAGAGAGAGAGGGAGAGTCTACGTCCTGAGGCCTGCTCCTGAGGCATAAAGCACCCCAAAATTATAACAAGGACTATGGGAGTTATGAATCTCCATAGGAATCATGGATGAAAACCAATATATGTATTATAATACCACAAGTGTCCAGTGCATGTTGCATATGATCTTTGCCAAACACTGGCCAAGGTTTAGACAGTTTTCCCTTCTGTTCCTGAGTTCAAACTCTAGAGATTAGAATTAACAGAGCTAGTAAGCTTCAATCATTCTTAGTAGGACCAGCAATTCTAGGGTTTAGGATGGAGAGGTGGTTCCTAGGCAACCAGTCCCAATTGTAATGTAAGTAGTATCCTAGGGATTAAGTATACTTGTCCAGATATCGGTATCCATGGAGCCTGTGGTGTATGTGTGTACGTGTGTATATGTTTGAGAATAATCAAGATATGTTGGAACCACTTTCACTTTTCCAGTAGCAAAATGGTTTGTAAATAAATACTCCTATCATTTGAGATGCCTGAACAGTCTGTTTTACTATTACTTAAATCAATTGAAAAAACAAAGTTAAAAAAGAGAGAGAAAGAGAAATAGGACTAATTAGAAATTTCAAAGTAACCGGGCACACTTTCAAAATGGGAAATTTAAGATACAGTGTCTGAACAAGAAAGTGATTTCAAGTCTTAGAAAATAGCTACCGTTTTAGAAGAAGGAAACCCAGAGTGAACCCAGACCTCCGTTCAAACTCCAGGTAACCCCAGGGAAGTGGTGGGTGAAGTAAAGTTCCTGGCCTCCTACCAGGATTCCCAATGTGAAGTTTAATTTCCATATGAAAGGATTTTATATTATCCTTTGTGCTCTGACTTCAAGTTTTGGGTGAACACAGTCTTTATGTCATTCTTAATATTAGCTGACATGTTCTTCATGTACCTAACAGCCACTGCATTAGCAGAAACCTTGATTGAACTGTAAATGATCTTTTATAGCTTTTTACTCCACCGGTTATAACTAATGCAGAAACTCCATAGTATGTGAGCTCTTGATTTTATATAGCCATTCCCACAGAAAAGTCAAGATTAAAAAAGGCAACAGTAGCTTTAGACACAAAAAGAGGGAATCTCTGGCCTGCTTCAGAGGATAGAGTGGACTTTGAGGTCAAAGAGTAGTTAGGTAAGTTGGTCATATTGAATAATGTCATATTAAATCACCATATTGGTTCTTTCCTGAGAATTAAGCATTGGAGAAGATATAAATGTCTATTTTTGAACATTCTTATTATCATTGAGGTGGTCAAAATATTTACATGTCTTGTAAAATAACAAGAAAGATATTTAACTTGAAATATATTATGCACATATACAGTATACAATAAGGAGACTAGGCTTTGTTTGCCTGATTAACTTATTTAAAAGTTTTCTCAAATAATAATCATCTTGGGTATTTTTTAACAAAATACTTTTAAACATTAGATATAGGTAGATGATTCATTTTCCATAATGATATTTTGGCAGTGTACATGCTTTTTCTTCAGTGAACAAGTTAAATCTCTCTCTCACACAAGCATACCACATTTCAAAGAAATTCTTGAGCAGTTGCATCTGCCTTTATTTCCCTGTCATTAACTTCTGACAATTTCCCAAGTCAAGAATAATCTGTTGTACAGGCTTTTATCAAAATCTGGACAGGTTTTTTTCTTAACCGTGCAGAGACTCAACAGGGTTTCTCTATTATTAAGCAACTCATGGAGTATATTAATGAGTGCGAAGTATTGCACAGATGCCATCAAACAAAGTGACCAGAAAGCAAGAAACAATAGAAATGATGGAAGGGAAGCAGCCAAGGACAATAGTTACTTAGACAAATGAGAGGCTAAAAGTCACAGCCAGGAAAACAGATGAGTAGGCAGAGAAAGAAACAAATTAGCAGTAACACAAAACACACTTGCCACAGAAGCATGCCCAAGATAATGGAGGCCAGCTGTATATTTTGAAGACAAAACAGTAGGAGAATTTTACATCAAACTTTGAAACAGCTTCAAAATGATTGCTGTAGGCAAAAGGACCAGAAATAGACTCATTATTGTCATTACCACCAATAACAAATATTTAAGGAAGATCTATTATACATTGGACACTGTACTGGTTATGGTTTTAAAACGTACTTGTCTCTATCTTGCTCAAAAAAACTAATGGTCAAGCCTAGCAAACCACAATGAATTGCGTTCTACTTTAATATGCTTACCAGGAAAACAAGAGCAGTCTCTAACTCAGATGGAAACAGAGGCAAAACTCCCATTTCACAAGCAGCGATTATGTGTATTTGAAAGCACTTTGGTGAAACGCAAGAGGAAATGGACTCCCATCATTAGAAGCATGTAATTATCAATTGAATGAACCCTTGAGAGGAGTAACAGAAATTTAAAAATAATAACAACAATAATAATGTTAATAATGAGAACAGTTTCCATTTTCAAATTCTAAGTATCATAATTAGAGCAGCTGAACTTCAAGCACCTTACAAACTTGGGAGTTTAATTTTAATCATGTGTTCACTTTGGTGCAGAATAATTGTTACTGTTTTGTAAATATGATTGAGTGACAACCATTATAATGGATAATTAACATGCATTTTATTATTTACTATTTACAACAACTCTTCCAGATGTATATGTTTTATCTCATTTCACCAAAGAGGAAATGGAGACTCAGAAAAACCAAATTAGTTGCCCAAGTTCACAAAATAGTCATCGTCAGAGCCAGATGTCTGATCTCTCTATGGCATGTTTAAACCATAGCACACAGTTATGCCCTTCATGGGTGAGTGTTTGTCTTTCTGACTTTTGTTTATTATTATTTCTATTGCTGAACATTCAGATTTTCAAATGTTTTTAATTCTTCATGAATGTATACCTCAGGATCATTAGTTCATCCGGGTGTTGGAGAATTCAAGTTTACCTGCACATGTTAACTTGTTAGAAATTCTCATTCAATTTACACAGTCTGCAAGTTTCTGCCTTATTCCTTGAACTATTAGTATTCTGGCTAAATTTCATCACATCCTCCTTAACCGGCTGAGTTCTCCAGGACATTCAATATGATTTTCTGGAACGGATGTGTTTGTACAATTACTTTCCCACAGATTGAAATATTTACTTTTTATAGCTTTCAATTAACACCTGTACATGAACATCATTGTTCCTTCTAAGTTCATTTTATTTCTATCGTCTTTGTACCTCAAAAATAAAAGGCAGAGAATATGGTACAATATATGTGAGAAGTATTTGGAAAGTGACTTCAATCATTGCTATGTACCAGGAAATTCTTTTTAAAGGTTTAACACGATAGGATCAGAGAGTGCCAGTGAAGTGATTACCTCATTTGGGATTATCTAGAGAGAACTGTAGACTATTTTGTAGTACCCTCTTATTCTATAATCTTTAGTGGCAAAATCTGGTTTATCAAGAAGTACTCTGTGAACAGCTGCAAACAATTTGCCTTTATTGATTTTACTGCTAAGTCTGACTGGCTACAAACTGCCTGATCAGTACCACGCCCCCTCTCTTGAGCGCTGCCCATCTATTGAACTGGAAGTCACTTACCACCTCTCCCTTCTCACTCAGAAAACTAGTAACCAATTACTTACCTCCATTACCAAGAAACACCCTACTTCATAGTTATAATGTGGAAGATAGTCATGAGTTTAAACTATAAAATGACCTAAATCCTTAAACAAGACAAAGGGAAGGAGAGACATAGACAGAGACGGAGACTATTGATGAAAACAGACTGAAAAGTTATATTAGCCAATTTCAATGTATGAATATTATTTAGATCTTGATTTCAAAACAAATGCATTTTTAAAAAATAAGACCATCAAGGAAATTTGAATTGAACCTTAACCGGACATTTGATGACACTAAGGAATTATCGTTAGTGTTTTAGCTGTGAGAATGATATTGAGAACACGTTATTTTTAAAAGGATCCTAATCTTTGAGAGATGATACGTTCTGAAATATTTACACATTAAATGATAGCATGATGAAATTTGTTTTATAATATATTATCAATTGCTGGAAAGAGGACAGTTAGGCAGTTTGATAAAGAACCACAGAGTTATTTATTATAATATTTTTTCTATTTTTTCTAAGTTTTTTAAACTTTCCATAGTAAAAAGTTACCAAAAAATCGATTAAATCCAGTGGTTTTGCAGTCAGTTTGGTAAAAATATAAAAACACTAATGATAATAATTGAAGACGTTTTTGAACATTAGGCATGTGTTACACTAAGTAATTTGTATATCATACTTTCTCATTTAATCCTTATGTCAACCCTGTGAGATATGTATAAATGTCCTTATTTTACAAATGGTGAAATTATACCTTGAGGAGTTTAAATAACTTGCCGAGAGTTTCTCACCGGACAAATGGCAGAGCCAGAATGCTACACGACCTTCTTCCATTGCTACAGTTAATGTTGGTAGTCTCTCTTTGGATCCCTCCTCTATTTTACTTCTACTTTATAATCAATATTAATATAGAGATTTTCCAGAAGATGCTTTATGAACCAATTTCTGCAAAGGTAACCTGGTCAGTAATTGAAATTTCATTTTCAAAATTTATAAGATTCACATCACAAGTTTGCTTGTTTTTAGTTTTTTATTATTAAAAGTGGGTTTTTTGTATTATAATTTGCCAATGAAGAATTTTCATAAATGTTGCTATCTCTTATAAATGATTAAATTTTCTGATGTGAACTGATTGGATTGTTTCCAGTTCATAATTACTTAGCAAAAACAACAAAAAAATTTATACCGACTATTGAATTGCTTTCATAATAAAAAATTCTACTTTGTTTATCTACATAAATCATCAAACCACTCTGGGCCTCAGTTTCCTCATCTAAGCAAGAAGGAAATTGACTTTTAGAAGCGCTCATTGATAATGGTCAAAAAAATTATCTTTTTGAGCTTCTTCGGACTTTCCAAGCACACTACTACATCAAGGATTTTACTTGCTTTCTCTTTTGTCTGAAATGTTCATCCATCAGAATTCTATATAATCCATATACCCATATCTCTCCTTTCCTTCAGGTCTCTGCTCAGATGTTCTTTTATCAGAGAAAACATACTTCACCACTGTATATAAAAGTAGTGTACCTTTTCTCTATCTCCTCATATTGCTTTATTTTTGTTTTCAGCACTAACACTTGTCAAAGCAAAAATTGCACTGGACAAAGTTATATAAGCAAGGAAGATGTTATTCAAGGCTATTGCTAAAAGAAAAAAAAAAAACTATTGCAATAGTAATGTGAAGCCAGATCTCAGTCTAAATTCAACTCTGCTGGAACAATGGGCAGGAGGGTTATTAAGCACTAGTGTGAGGATGAGATTTTGACCATATGTGTTTGCTATCTGGCCTTAACCAAATTAAAAATAAACTTTCTCATATATTTATGACAAAAGATAGTTTTACAACTTTGAGCAAGGCATCCTCTGTGGAAGGGTAGGAGCTCAAAGGTTAAGCTCCTACTCTCCTATAGAAACTGGGAGATAGGGGTGCTATATCCCTTGATGTTTATATTTCAAAGGGATGGGCTCTCAATTCCTTCAGAAAGACATTCCTGGGTTGTAAAACTGGCAAGAGGCTTTTTTAAAAGACTTGAATCACAAAGGGGCAGAGAAAGAATTTACAATTACAAGTTTTCTAAAGTAAACGCTCTAAAGAAAGGAGGTCAGGGGCCTACAGTCAGAAAGAAATCTGTCTAAAATTTAGACAAGTTGAGGGGAAATTCTTGGTCAACCCTAATGTTCGGGTGGCAAGGAAAAAAATAATCTGTGGACTTTTAACATTTATTGAAAATGCTTAATATTTTTAACTTAATTGATTTTTCTATTCATAACAATCAACAAACTAGAAATTTCGCTCAGAATCTGCATTCATTTAGAAAATTCTTTGACAGTGAAGCATACATTTCAATCATGTGTCTTTCAAGAAAAATAATACAGAAAGACAAGGTACATTTGTAAACATTCACTACCCTCTACAAAAAGTGTTATTGCCTTTTTATTTTATTTTTGGAATATTTAACATTTTCAATAAGCATATTAAAATATGTGATAGCCAGTTGCAAAACTGTTTGGATTCAGAAGAGCTTCCTTGGTATTTCTTTATTGTTGTCCCTTCTCTACACAAAACTCAAATATTGAACATTCTCAAAAAGTCATATGCATTAAACTATTGCAATACCGTGGCTTGAAATGACCCAAATTTGAAAGAAACTTATCTCTATAATGTGAAGCAATTGAAATTGAATACTAGATTTACAGTGAAAAAGAACATTCCTGGTTACCATTAAGTAGTGAAAAGTTTTTTAACTCAAGTTTGAGGTAAATTTTCCCTAAAATTAATCATTCCCATCAAACATGGCTCATATTTTAGCTTTTGCGCTTTTGTCATTTCTTGAATTGGTGTTAATTTTTTTATTGTCAGGTTTTATTCACTTTGAGGTAATTGTTTTCTCTGGGTAACTGGTTTTTCTGTGTTAAAAGCGGTCTTTTTTCAAGGTGTTTCATATTATGGTTTTTGGTATTTGGTAATCCTATTTTCCTATATATTTGGAAAATATATATTTGGTAATCCTATTTTCCTATGCAATTACCCAATTGGTTTTTCTATTCACAGCCATCAATAAACCAGAATTTTCCCTCAGAATTTGCATTCATTCAAAAAATTCTTTGATATTAAAGCATGTATTTAGATTATTATGTCTTTTTTCTACTGTGACTCACTACCTGATGGTCATGCTCTTGTTGTAATAACATCCATTGACTTTAATGTAGCTCACTATATTACTGAAATATTGTAAATGATCGTATGATGCAGACTGCAGAATGTTGTACACATATAGTAATATAATTATACTTCTGGAAAATGTTAGAAATAGAAACTTTAAATAATGCTTAAAGTGTATTGATTAGAGAAGTAAATACATTGATTATCTAGATAAAATATATACAATCTAATAGGACAAAATGTTAACCAGCTATATGATATGTTAATTACATATTGAACAGAAGGAAATTATATGAATATATTTTCCTTTGAAATATTCTTGTATAATTTGTACCAAGTCTTTTTAGAGTGACCACAGATTTTGTACAAGCTGTGAAAACATACCTTTTTCTAGTTTTTGATACTGACCTTCACCTTCTCTATGTAAGAGAAGATACTGTTTCCATCCTTGACTGTGATGATGTCATATCAAAGGTACTAGATTGTGATCATGAATTCTGGGTGAGGAAAGGGGAGTAATTTTTCTTTAGTGCACCACAATTGGAGAGAACACAGAAAAAGAGAACTTATGAATGATAGAAAAGAGACAGAACCTGCTGTGTAATGCTACTTGTGAGAATTATAGGCATGATGTTATCCAAATAATCTGAAATTTCAGAAGTCTTTCATTTAGAAATATAGATGTTCCAGAAAACATTTTTATGCTCCACACTACTATTTTGAAGTGTTTGTTGAGCCTTAGGGATTGCCAACACTTAGGCCTGAAAGGCTGGGCGTTAGCCTTCTAGCTGAATATTGGCCACCTAGTAAACTTTGAAACTGGCCCCAGTGAGGAGAAAGGATAGAAATATTATTTCTATGTTAAGATTTCGCTGTGAGAATTGTGATGTGTTATGAACTTGAGAATGTTCTGTGGAAGTGCAACAGAATGGGGGTGGCAATAAAAGAAGGATGTGCATTTTGAAGGAACGTTGGGCAGATGCTGCATTGTATTAAGACTCCCTGTGAACATCACGTTACAATATGTTTTATTGGGAAAGACCTAATAATAAATAGGACTTATTATAACTTAAAAACTTAAAGATTTATTATTAAGATATGATAGAAATTTTGGACTGACCTATGACAATTTGACTTTAGTTCTTTTTAACAGCTATCAATCATTAGCTCTTATGATTATAAGTAGGTAAGAAATTTAAGAATGCCAAACAATCTCATTACCAGATGAAAGTCTCCTACTGAATAGGCTTACACCTACAAAAATATCTATTGGCACACAGGCATAAAACAGGCATACTATCCTTTCTGTCTGCCCCCCTCCTTTAAAATGTGCTTGTTCTTTTTTAACAGTTTTATTGAGGTTATAATTGATATACAAAAATCTGCACATATTTATTGTGTACAACTTGATTGGTTTGGAAAAATGCAAACACCCATGATGCCATCAATGCAATTCTATTCAACACCTCCCAAAATTTTCTCGTGTTTCTGTGTGTGTGTGTGTGTGCGTGTGTGTGTGTGTATGTGTGTGAGATAAGATCACTTAACATAAAAAAAAAATCCCTTAACAAATTTTGAAGTTAACAATACAATATCATGTTGTTAACTATAGCCACTATGTTGTACAACAGATCTCTAGAATTTACTCACCTAGCATAGCTGAAACTTTACATACATTGAACAACAACTCCCCGTTTTCTCCATCTCCCATTCCCTGGCAACCACTATTGTATTCTCTGTTTCTATATACTTAGTTATTTTAGATACCCCATGTAAATGGAATCATGCAGTTTTTGTCCTTCTGTGATTGGCTTATTTCACTTAGCATAACCTCTTCCAGGTCCATGTGTTTTTGCAAATGGCAGTATTTCACTTTTTTCTTTTAGGCTGAATATTATTGCATTGCATGCATATTCTATATTTTCTTTATCCATTTATCTGTCCATGGGAACTTGGGTTGTTACCATATCATGGCTATTTTGAATAATACTGCAATGAACATGGGAGTGCAGATATCTCTTTGAGATTCAGATTTCAATTATTTTGGATATATACCCAGAAGTGTGATTGTGATTGCTGGATCATATGGTAGTTCTATTTTTAATTTTTGAGGAATCTCCCTATTGTTTTCCACAGCTGCTACAAACCTTTCTTGTAGGCTCAATGAAATTCAAAAATCCTGCCTTTTAGGCACTTCAACATGTATTTTCACAAAGTTTCATTGAAAGGGGATATTATGATATTTTAGTATTAAAATCCATTAGCTTCTTAGGGAAAATCAGAGAACATAACTGATGTAATTTGTCAGAACACAGGACTGGGTTTGAATCTTAGAGTGGGGCCTAAGGGTACCATTCCAAAGAGTCTTGGTTGACTATGCTCACCAGAATCTTATACACCAACCATCTTATTGTGGAAGCGTCCATACAGTATGGCCAATTTATAAATTTAAATGCTACTCACTTTATTAATGAAAACTATTTTCAAATATTAACTAACCATATCTAGAGTGTTGATAGTGTTGATTCCATGTTACAGTACCTCAAAATAAACCAACTGTGTTAGTCTGTTTTGCATTGCTATAAAGGAATACCTGAGGCTGGGTAATTTATAAAAAGAAGAGGTTTATCTGGCTCACAGTTTTACAGGCTGTACAAGAAGCATGGCACCAGCATCTGCTTCTGGTAAGGGCTTCAGGGTGCTTTCATTCATGATGGAAGAGGAGCAAGCATGTTACAATGCAAGAGAGGGAGCAAGATGAGAAGGAAGAGAGAGAGGAAGAGATGCTCTTTTAAACAATCAGCTCTCTGTGATCTAATGGAGAACTGGCTCATTACTTGGGGGAGGGCACAAAGCCTTTCCTGGAATCCTATTTGGGAGTACTCCAGTTTTTATTACAATTACCTCATTATCAACTTTGCTTGGTTTATACAATCTAGAGACCTTCTGGTTCATCTTCAATTGGCAGTAAACTTCCACCTTCTCCTGGGTTGACCTGTAGCATAGTCATCCTGCAACAGGGAGTGGAAGAGGAGATAGATACAGAGATCAAACTGATTCTTAAAAAGCTTACTTACAGTTTTCCTTATTTTAGCCCATCCTTTATCCCAGAGACCAAATATACTTGGTATTGGAGGGGGAAAAAAAACCTATGTTTTATGGGGTTTAAAGCTTATACAGTTTGAAAACTCTGTGTAAGAAAATGAATGCAAAATTAGGTGTGAAAGAAAATATTTATTTTGAATAAAAACAACAACAAAATTACAGATTTTAAATTGGCAAAATATTGAAAGATATCACGAGTAAAAGAGTTCATGCAAGTAAGGAACTCTAAAAAAATTACCTTCAATCTGTTTAATTATTCTCTGGAAGTGCTGCAAATTCTTGAGTATTTTATAAATTCTTCAATTTGATTGGCTTGATTCTCAATATTTCTACTGACAATTGGTGTATGTAAATATACAAAAGGGACCAAAATCAGCTATAAGTTCAATTGTCTATCTTTCTCCAGAAGGAATAAGCTTTTACTTTTCTAAGTCATTTTCATTTAATTGCAGATGAATAGTGTTTTAACTAACAAATTACTATTTGGTATTTGACAAAAAATTATATTATAGGTCTTGGTCGAAGCCATGAGTAATGTAGAAAAATAAGATTTATACACATTGGACTGGATAAGCTAAAAGAATCATTATTCGTATAAGATACAAACAACTGCATGGAAAACCAATAGGATTTGTAGGGAGAAAAACAATAAGAAACTTGTCCAAAATATTCTTTCTAAAATAATTAAATTTAACAAGAAGAAAATTAACCAAAAGCAAATGCAGAAGATAGAAAAACCTATGAACAAAAACTGTATAAAATATCAACTTGTCTTAGGTTTGTAATATATACTATTATATCACTATTCACCCTAAAATGATCAAAAATAATAAAGAGAAGTTAATTAATCTTTGAAAGTTTAATTAAAATTACAGCACTGCTGCATTTCTTTAAAGTTGATTAGCAAAAGTTACAACATTCATAAAATTAAAATTAAATTAAAATTAAATTAAATTAAATTAAAATAAAATTACTCATAAGAGAAACATGGAATAAAGACCCACAAATTACTTCATATAAAATTAGTTGTTAAAAAATATTAAATGTAAAACAAAGCAAGAAAATATGCAATAAACATTTAGGAGTTGATATGTACATCTTAGTGTCTACAGGTTTTTCTTAAAAAGAATGAAAACCCAGAAATTATAAATCAAAATATAGACAAAATATATAGCTGTACAAAAATTTAATCATTTTGTGTGGTAAAAAATTCTATAATATGTGGGAGCTAGATGTTAAAACAATTGATCTCATGGAGACAGAGAGTAGAGTGATGGTTACCAGAGGCTGGGAAGGGTAGCAGGAAGGAGGGGATAAAAATGACGATGGTTAATCAGTGCAAAAATATACATAGTTAGAAAGAATGAACAATATTTGATAGCACAAAAAAGTGACTATAATCAACAAGTTAGGGTATACTTTAAAAATAACTAAAAGTGTGAACTTGGAATGTTCCTAACACAAAGAAATGATAAATGCCTGAGGTGACGATACCACAATTACACTGATTTGGTTAGTATACATTGCATTCCTATATCAAAATATCACATGTGCCTTATAAATATATACAACTATTATGTACACATAATAATTAAAATTTAGAAAATTTTTAAAAAGACTTTATTGAAATCATATATAATGAGAACTGAGGAAAATCATACTACAGATGGTAGAAAAAAGATTAATTCTTCTCATACACAGAGTTTTATCAGAGTGACAAAAGAAATCTAAGATTCCCATAGTATAATAGTCAATTTACAGGAAAGAAAATTTAAATTTCACACACATATGCAATTAAAAATCCCATGTCCCTTATGTGTTAATAAAATATTCTCCTTTAAAATCTTGAAAATAAATTAAAATAAAATACTTAAATATCTAGAAAAGTACCATAATTAAAATACTTTATGATATAATATGGCATATAGCAAAAATAAAGCTCATAATAACATCTATACTTATATTAACAAAAAAAGTTTTTAAGAATTCACTCAAGTTAGAAAAAGAAAATCAACATTAACTTAAGGAAAAAAGGAAAGAATTGTTACTGTGAATGGCAGAAATTAATAAATACCAAAACAAGCAAAAGTTAGAACTCAATATAGTTCAAGAGGGGAATCTCTGAAAAAATACAACAAAAATAAAATATATTAACTGCTATCCAATCAGTGGCAAAATTGTAAAAAAAAAAGTTACAAGCTTAGAAATCAAACTGATAAATGACTACAAATACAAAGGAAATTAAATGAATTATAAAAAATGCCCTATTCAATTATACACAAAAATACTTAAAACAAATCCGAACTTGGTATGCAGTTATGCTATTACCTAAAGCTGAGAAAGTTGATAAAACTTGGCCAAGTGGCGTAGCTTACACCTGTAATCCCAGCGCTTTCAGGCCAAGGTGGGAGGATTGCTTGAGGCCAGGAGTTGGAGACCAGCCTGGGCAATATAGTGAGACTCTGTCTCTACAAAAAGTAAAAAAATTTTTAAAAATTGACAAAGCTCCCCTCTTGTCTACTTCCCCACCACAAGGATTGATAGCTTCCAATCCCACAAAATAATAATAATAAAAAAAATTACCAGGAATAGATATTTTCATAATGGATTTATATCAAACATTCAAAAAGCAGACAAATCTATACACTTAAAATTCCAGAGCATATAAAATAAGAAAGATCTTCAAAACTTTTATATAAAGCAAGTATACCACTATGCACACACTCTAAAACATGCCAAATATACACTGCAACATACCCTAAAGAAATATAAGACAATTTAATTCATAAGTAATTCATAATTCATACTTATGAAGAAACTGTAAAAAAATATATCAGCCATTAGCATTCATCAGTAAATTTAAAAGAAGTCAAATAAAGGAAAAATTATTCCAGGAACTCCAAGATAGTTCAATGTTAAGAAGTCTATTTAAATATTGAAAGGAGAAAACTCACGCAGTCAATAGCTTATATAATGCTGATATCAATGCCTAAAAAAGCATTTCAAAAAAACCAATGCATTATTGGTTAAAAATAGTACATGGTTATTTCTATTAGGTTAAGAATACAAAAAGGTGTGCAATACTGCCAGTGTTGCTTAAAATTTCTCTGTAAGTATAAGTCAATGAAATTTGGTAAAATATAAAAATGAAGTAAAATTATTAAAAAGTTGTGTCTATACATGAGAAAACCCCCACCAGATACTGGATCTTACAAAACCTTGATCTTGGACTTCATAGTCTCCAGAACTATAAGAAGAAATAAATGTTTTTTGTTTAAGTCATCAATGGCCTAAACTAAGACCAAAATTAAGAATATCAAACCTACGCATAAAATGAATAAGCCATATTTAGGATTTGTGTGAAAAAATACATAAAATTCTCCTAGGAGTTATGGAAGAAAAAAAAAAGACTTGAATACATGAAAAGACAGATTCTATTCTTTATAGAATCAGTCAATAGTTTAACATTCTTAAATATTTCTCAATTTAATGGGATCCCACATTACAGAAAGGCAACTTTCTTTTTTACAAATATAGACCAGTTATATCTATGTCCTATATAAATATTTAACTAGCATGAATAGTCAAGAACTCTTTGAAAGAAAACTAATGCGTGTATGTCTTTGTGTTGAGGATATACTATCAGAGCCTTCTAGCTATTCAAGAGAGAGAGATTTTTAATGGTGTAAAACAGAGACTCCAGTATCTATCTGTGCATCTATCTAAAAAATTAACATATCATAATACAGTGTTTCAAATCAAAAGTCATGTTGGGACAATTGCTTAGCTATTGGAAAAAAATAAAATAAAATTGGATTCCTAATTATACTAAAATAAATTCCATGTGAAACAAAAATTATAATGGGAAAAAAATACATTTCATCATCAAAAGTAATCATCAGCATAGTCGTTTAAATAAACTTGGAGTAAAATCAAACTTGTTATATAAGACACAATAGTCAGAAGCAATAAAGAAAAAGATTGATGATAAATTTGACTCACAATTTAAAAATTTCTGCAGGGCAAATAATTTATAAGCCACATCTAAAGATAAACAGGGAAAAATACTTGCAGCACAAGTGATGGAAAAAAGCTTAATTTCCTTATTATAAAAGAGTATTTATAAAACAGTAAGAAAGTGACAAAAGTGACCAAAACACAGGAGAAAAATAGGCAGGCCGTGAAGAAACTCTTCACCATAATAAACAAAAACAAAGATAAATGGCTTTTAAAGATAAGAAAACATAATCTTGTACATAATTAAATGCAAATTAAACAAATAATGAGATGTCATTTTTCATTTTACACATTGCACAGATCAAAGATATGTGATGATATTATATAGGTAAAGGTATGAGGAAACAAGCCATTTTGTATACTGTCTATGAGTGGAAATTGGTGAAAGCTCTTAGAAAACAATGCAGAACTACAAACATTTTAAACACACTTGCTGGGCTGGAAATTACATTTCTATGGATGTCATTTACAGACATAGGTATATAAAATACATGTAAGGATATGTAAACTACTACATTTCCTGTGATAAAGACTGGAAAAAAGTAAATATTTGCTAAAAGGAGATTGGCTTAATTCTTAGAGGCATACATGAAAGTAATATGCAGTTATTAAAAAGGCAGAGGCAATAGATTTACATATATACTGAAAAATGATCTTCAAGATCTATTTTTAGGTAAGACAACAGGTTAGCCATCTGAAAAAAAATGAGGGCATATCCCTGCGTATGCTTTACTTCTAAAAGTATACAAAAACAGTCTGTGTACAAACTCACAGACACACATTTATATTGTTTGTATAAACATTGCATATTTCTGAGAGAACATGCAGCGAGTGAATAGAAGACAGTGGTTGCCGCTAAGAACGCAAGGTGGAAAGCCGGTGGGTGGTTGTGGGAAGAAAACTGACCTTTGCAGTATTTCATTTCGTACTATTTGGTATGTTTTATCATTTTTTTGTTTACCATTTTACCACCCATTTCATTACTGTTTCAGTAAAGAAATGTAATAAATAAAGGAGAATAATGAACAATTTCAAGCAGAAATTAAAGAATGAAAAACAAACTGCATTTTAAGGACTCAATCTCACTATCCCTCTTGGCTATAAATGTTAAACCTTTCTCCACAGCTTTAAAGAATAGTTTTAAATTTTTTGCTTTCCTATGGAAATAAAAGGTGTTTTAGAACAAATGTTGTGGGCTTTGAAGTTCCACACTCAGTGTACAAATCACAGTTCTGTATAAGTTATGTGATCTCAGCAAAAAATATTTAATTCACATTCTCACTGCATCCTCTTTGGTTACCCAAATTTTTTAAAAAAATGTATACATGAAATCAAATGAATTGAATTGTGTAAAGTTCTTAGCAGCTCGTGAAATCCTAAAACATTCTCCATGGTTCTTGGGTTTCAAAAGTCTTTGACTCATATGAAAATCCCTTTGCTTTGCAATTCACATCTGTTTGCCTTTCTCCACTATGGTGTTAATAGCACAAATAATATAGTCTTGTTCCTGGGCTCAATCAACCCAGAAAAGACTTAATTCAACTTCCTTAAATCATTGTAATCCTACTTGTTTCCTTCCATAGGAAAGAGAAGAAGCAAAAAAAAAAAAAAAAAAAAAAGCAACCAACCAACCAAGAAATAAGTCTAAGCAGGCCAATGTTTGTTAATATATCTTCCTAAATTTTAATACCAATAGCTGGAAAGATTTTTTTTTTTATTCATAAAATCCTCACTTCTTTAGCCATTTGTCCTTTTAGACAGTGTATTGTTTTATTTTACATTGCTATAAATGCCTAAATTAATCCATTACCTATTAGTGCTTCTGTGCTACTATTTTGGAAACTGACCTCTCAACAAATATAGCTAACCTTTAACAGGAAGGTGTGGCATTGGAGAAGTTGCAAATATATAGCATGGCAGAATTAGACAGTGAAAAAGGAACCATATCTAACTTTTGGGACAAAACTCCAAATACCAATAATTGCATCTGTGCAAACAGGATTGAGGTGGTGGATTAGCAGCTGTATGTGCAAAAAGGGCTTGGGAATTTTAAATATCAAAAAGCCCTATATGTACATTTTTATAAAGATGCTTGAAATGCTGCTATCCCTACAGGTAGCATTAGAGGATATTTTAGCAAGACCCAGCAGCTGAACTAAGACCATAATTGACCCTGAGTTTTGAGATTCCCTAAAGCATAACAGGGAGTGGATATAAATTTAGAAAAATGTTTCAGAGGGAACTGTAGGAAGCTGAGGGATGTTTGAACTAAAGACCTTTATTTACATCCTGTAGCAGGCAAAATAATGGCCTCCAAAAGTTGACCATCCCCCATAACCGAACCTTGTGAATGTTGTGTTACATGACAAAAAGAACTTTGCAGCTGATAACTTTAAAACAGGGTAATTATACTGGATTATCTGGGTGAGTTTAATCTAATAACATCAAATATTAAAAACAGAGAACTTTCTCTGCCTGGAGTAAAAGAGGGGTGCTTCAGAAGAGGGAGGCAAGAGAGAAGCAACAGATGGATTAATTAGACAGACTGCAAGTCTGAGAAAGATTTAAGTATTTTTTTAGGCTCTGAGATGTGCAAATAGCAGAGATAGACCTCTAGGGAGTAAGAGAAGCTCCTATTTGACAATCTGCAACAGAGCAGGGATGTTAGTCCTACATCTGCAAAGAACTGGATTCTACCAACAATCTGAATGATTTTAGAAGCAAGTTCTAAGTTTCCACAGGAGAATGTAGATGTTTGACACATTGATTTCTGTCCTGTGAGTCCCTAAGTAGACACCCCAAGAAGCCACACCGTGTCCAGACTTCTGACCCAGGGAAACTGTGAAATAATAAACTGTGTGGTTTTATGCTGCTTACTTATAGCAGCAATAGAAAACTAATGCAAATCTCTTCTAACACAGATTCTCTCATCCCTGGAGACTCTAAACATCACCATCCCAAATCAGGGAGTTAGCTAGATTTTTACAGAAAATAGGGTAGATAAGAGTAAAATAATTATAGGTGATTGGTGAGGCAAATACACACAGTCAAAGTCTATGGAAACCACTCATCCTCATCTTCATCTCCTTCACACCCATAATATTTCATAAATCTTAAGGGATTCAAGTATTACTGAGGAGCTTGATACAAATTGAAATTCCTGAGTCCCATACCCAAAGATTTACAACACATTCCGGAGGTCAAGTTTGTGTTTTGGGGGTTTTTTTCCACGTAATTTGGATACAGATTGCTGTAAAACCACATTTTGAGAAACATTGTTCTGAATGTCTACTCTCACAATTTCCAATATCTGTTTATTTTATTCATCAGGTCTATCTGTCTTTCTAAGTATATGTGTGTGTTTGTTATTGAGTAACTATAATTCAAGGCATTCTGCTGGGATATAGAATAACAAGTTTCCATCCTAGTAAAGAGCTAAGCATGTACATGAAAAAGTGTAAAACAGGGAGATCGAGGTCAGCACAGTAAGACACAAAAACATTAATGCAAGTATTTGGGAGGAGATCAATTTCGGGAAAGGTCACGGGTGAAAAAAAGTTGAACTTTAGTCAGCGTTGAAGAATGGTTCAAATAACACCATGTATAGATGGAGAGCCAGAGTCATTTCAGAAGAAACGGCACAGGCAAAAGCTGAGAGGTGAAAAGACACCTCTTTGTGTTCTATGCTTGTGTTTGCTCTCTAGCTCCTCCAGGATGACTGGCTGGTGGGGCTCCCCTGGAGCAGTCTGGCATAGTAGAAAGAGAGCTGTGCTTTCTGTGTGCAGTTCTCATTTCAAATCCCTACTCTGCCACAAAGAAGTTTAGCCATTTTCTAAGTCAGTGTCTCCTTATTACTAACTTTGGGGTAGCTTTCTATTTCTACAATTCTTCAGTATCAATCTACCTAATATTTATGTTTGTTTTGTTTTTAAATACTGAGACCAGGATTACGATAGTGATTTAGAAGACAGGACAGAAGAAATTTGGAAAAGAAGACGGTGAAGAAATATGACCTTCATCTTTAGTTATAGTTTTGACCAGATTCTTTTTAAAATATAATCAGAGGGTCATGTGGAAACCATGGTGCTATTGTCTATATGTGTTTAAAATTCTAAGAAATTTATTCTCAAATTAAATTTTTAATTATTTAACATTTTCTACTATTTTATTTAAATCAGCATTTTAATAGTCTTTTGATATGTTCATTTTCTTCTTCTGCATCTATGAAAATGTGACAGTCATCCTACTTTTTTCATTGACTTCTTTTTCTGTGAACCCAGTCAGAAAGTTCATTCGACTAACAAATGATGTTAGGCTTCACAATTCAGTCCAACTTACATTTCAGCCTAGACTTTGGTGACATTGGCACCTTGCTCATTGCATGAATCACTGCCTTTACATTTTCTTTTCATTGCATATACCATGTCATAGGGAAGCATAATAATCCATTTAAACATATCAACAAGAATATTCAGGTTGTCTCCGTGTTATCTTTTCTTTTGCAGTGACCTGCACATTTTTTTTATTCTGAATGCTCTCCACATTTTGAGTAGGGATAAGAAAATGCATTTTAAAGTGGCCAAACCCAGAGCTTTTCTGCATAGGTTGGTTCTGAATTTTGAGTTAAGTATGAAACTCCATGGATTGAATTGCATTTATTCATGCAATATTATTTAAAGCTTATATTAGAAATGCAAAGGTTTGCTGAACATCAATAGCTATAAAAAAATCAAGCTAAACAACATAAATTATCTTTTCTATAAATTATTTATACATTTGAAATTAAAGTAAAATAACCTAATGAAAAAATATATGTAGTGATAAATGCTTGCTTGTTAGAGAAAAAGCTATTTTCTTAATCTAAAATATATCAAAGTTTCTTCCAAGTTGAAAATTCCACTGTTAACTCTAATTTTATTTTCTGGAGGATAGAAGTCACTTCATGTAATTTACCCTTGTATTCCACTGGAAATGTCCACATTCTTAATGTTGAAATTCCCTTTTCTGTACTACTTCACTATATATCCCTATTACAGATTTCATTTTCAGTGTCTGCATATCTAGTTTGTGAGTAGATCGTATGGAGTTTCAATATTCAATTTATATGTAATCATAGCACCGTTTGTACCAAATGCCATTTTATTTTGTGGACTTTTTGTTCCTTTCTTCATTTCTAACACACATAATGAAAATCAACTCCATTTCAGAGTATATCTTTTTTCGATCTTTAATGGCACATTCCTGCTTCATAATTTTTAAAATATTTTAGATTTTAGACATTTGCCTTAAGTTAGACACTGGTAATAGTCTGCTTCTGTCATAATCTTCGACTCAAATTTTAAGCTCTTTTATTTTATGACTTTTAAAAAATATTTTAACATCATAAACCTCCTTTTTCTTTGCTTATTATTACACTGATTTATACTCATACATATGATACAGCATTTTACATCTTGGGTTTTTTGTTTGTTTATTTGTTTTTTTCCATTTTGAAGAATCATTCACTACCCCACCAACTAAGCAACAAGCATTTTTTACATACCTTCTATATGCAGAGGATATTCTGTCACTGTTAATTGGGTGGATATACAGGGAGCATATAGTCTACAAATTTAACTGGACTGGTCCTGCCTTTTGTAAATACAAAGATTGTCATTATTTATAGGTATTATTTCTCTCTTACTTAATTAGTATTATTCCTTTATCATGAGTCAATTTTAATAATTTATAATTGAAACCCATATTCTGATCATTTAAAGCATATAGATGCTTTATTTTTATTTATTTATTTTATTTTCAGGCTTAAAGCAAGTTCATTTTATTTTCCAAGGTGGGAAAGGGCATGGCATAAAAGGAAGGAGGGAGGCTGGCCCCAAGGATGAGTGGCTTGGGTTTTTGTTGGGCTTATAGAGAGCAGAGAGGTTATGTTGCAAAATGATAATGGAAGGCAGTTGTTTTCTGTTAGGCTGGTTTTATCTGGCTCCTTGGAAGCCAGTTTGGCAGATGTTGCCCAGTACATTTCCAGTTCTGCAAAACAAGCTCTTAAAAAAAACCAAATTAAGCCACAGGAGGTCAAGCAAGAAGCAAGCAATAGGGGCCAACACACCATTGTATGCAGTGATGTTTTTATATTAGATGACTTGATAGCAGTGCCATCCTTTCACTACCTAACAGGTACAATAAAAAATATTCAGGTGATGGGCACACCCACAGCCATGACCAAAGTATTGCAAATGCTATCCATGTAATAAAAACATTTGTACCCCGTCAATATCCTGAAATTAAAACATGATTTAAATATATATATATATATTTTTTTTTTTTCACTTTCCTTAGGGATAATCTATTTTACTTCAAAGATTTGGTGAGCAAAGTTTAGAAATTTTAAGCCTATTTAATGTCAGAGATCAAGTTAAAGGCAGAAGTAGTTCTGGATCACACTAATTTTCACATTAAAAAAAAAGCACTCTAGTGTAACTGACATAGATGCTTTAAAAAAAGGTTTTGAAGAAAATAGGGAGAACTGACTTTTGGAAGGAGCTCAATATCTCCTTCCATATACATTCTGAATCTCTTGAGGGGAAGCTATCCTGAAAGCGCATGAGGTTGTTTGGAATTCTGAGTTAGGTTTGCCTTGCCATCATTGTATAAGAGTATAAAACCTTTTCCTATTTTAGAAAGAACATGTTACATAACCAGTGTTATGAAAATAGTTCTGGATTTAAGGGAAACTTATTCATATTTTAAGTACATCTGTTTAGAATTAAGATAAGAGATACCATCTCCAACATTGTTTCTAGGAGAGAAATATGTCCAAATTCAAAAAATCAATATGATACATGCCGCAAGGCATGAGGAAAAGTATGGACATAGAATTACAAATGAATCAAATACGTGTATCAGTAATATCTGAGGAAAATTTCAAGTACTTTTCTCAAAGCTGATAAAAATATGGACAATATGCTCACTAAAGGTGATGATACACATTAACCTGAATTAAATGAAGTGGAAAAGTTAATCTACATTGGTATTTTATAAATAATATATTTTGGTGAATCAGATTTTGGATGTCTTTATACTTAAGCTGAAAGAAAGACTTGGCTGATTTAATTCACTATCTAACCTTCAGACCTACCTAAAGAGCAAATGATAACCCCATACTCTGGCACTTTATCCTCGAGTGACAAAAGATATAAATTAACCAATAGCAGAAGATTCTTTTCCTTCCTTCCTTGTAGCCTGCCAAAGTCATCAAAAGAAGTTGGTACAACCACCACCAATATAAAAACAAGAAACCTTAGTATGAAAGTTTATAACTTATGAAGTGTTTTCATATATAATCTTTGGGTTTATCAAAAGAACTCCATAAGGTAATTAGGGGGTCATGATTATTCTCCTGATTTTGAAGATAAGTAAATAGAATTATGGTAAGTTACATAAATTGATTAAGATTAGAGGTGAGTAATGAGTAGAGTCAGAATTCACTTTAAACCTTCTGAGACCATCCCAACATCCTATTTTGTCAAAAAAAATAAGATTTCTGAAAACCTCTAGATAAAATGGTTTGAGAACATAGATTATTGTCTTTGAGTGGGCCCCAGTAAGATTAATCAAGTATTATTTTACCAAGTCCTTGCTGTGGGTAATAGTCTGTCTCATGGGTTATCTCTGAGTACTTTGGTGAAAAAAGGACAGCTACTTTATACTTTATATAATAATAAATCAGCTGCCTCTGGGGTTTGTAAAATTAGAATACATAGTACTCCCAATATGTCAAGGCTGTATCTACCAGGGAAAGAGAGCATCTGTACTTTCCTGAAATGTTTATTCTTCAATCTCTAAATGTTTGCCAATTAGAATTACAAAGAAGAAAAGGGAATTATTTGTTTTTTATTTGCATACCTTGTGTGTTCTAGACCAACAGGCATTTTTGTTGTTATTGTTGTTGTTGCTAATGAGTGAATGGATGACTGGAGGGTTGCCTTTCCCTGAGAGAGCGAAAAATGTTCCAATAAGGGAAAGCAGCCTCAAATCTTGTGACTATTTTATGAAGATTAGTCTGCCTGCTGCCTCTTCTTTTGGTTTATTCTCTGACTTTTTGCCGTTCTTTAAATGAGGATTTAATTTATTTATATGAAATGCTAAAGATGTAGCCGCTCAGCAAACTGCTAAAGAGTACAAAACATGGTCTTCTTCAGCTTGCATAAATGGATGGCTTGACTCAGGCCATGGCTGGTCGGACCTTGGTGACCCCCTATACAGACTTCTGGAGGACAGAGCTTGCATGGTTCCTTTAAGGATTTACTTGGCAGAAGCAACTGCTTGCATTCAAAATAACATGTCCTATTAATTGGATATTACCCGAAGGGATCCTCTATTATAGAAACAGTGAGATTCCTCTTAAAGTTAAATTGTTGGTTCTAAACTGTATTTGCATAAATAGGACTGGCTGTAGGAAACAGCTGATGGAGGCTTTGGTTACAGTTGCCTCCGAATGTTGCCTGTATTTGCTTTGCTGACGTAGAAATAATGTACTATCCAATCAAAGAAGTGTGCAAAACATGGCCCAGAGACAAGTTGCTCATCTCAGGTGGCACATAGCTTGCTCAGACCTTCTTTTTGGGAAAGAAAAACCCAGGAGAAAAAGACACTAACAGAGGAAATCCTCAGTAATCTTATCGTGCACCTTCTGCCACACATTTACTAGAACACCAGATTTTTTAAAAAATCTGAGCATGTAGATTGCTACTCGTTGATAGGTATTGGTTGGTGAATGGGAATCACTGCAGTCTCTGACTGAACTGGTTTGAACATTGAAAAACCTTAGTAGGCTAAACTATTGCAGATAATGCAGAAGTTAGTGGATTCAACCACGGGCCGATGATCATTTGTATCTTTTTTACTTTATGGTCTTGGAGCCTTGGAAATTATTTCTGTGAGCATTTGTTGAGACTGCTGAATTCTCCAGAGAAGATATTGTAACCTCTGAAATTAAAAATGGCTGTGCAATGTCTCCTGTGATATTTAGGGCAAATTTGTGTTTAGAATGCTGATTGTGAAAAAATTTTGTGCTATTTTCTTTTTTCTAAAATCTCCTTGTAGTACCAGATAATATAATCTGATGAAGAATTTGCCTGTATGCTCTGATTTTTTTCCCCTTTGTTTCCCATAACTCAGGGTTTGTTTAAAAGTGGGAAATTGAAATATGAATTTATATCATCCAAAGTCTCCCCTAACTTGCTGGCCACCCCAGTGGCTCCATCTCACTGATCTCTTTCTTTTCTTCCTCCTCAGCTGAGGAAAAAAATTAAACTATAATAATATTAGTTATATAAAATTATATTTAAAATATACACATACACATCAATTATATATATGAATACATGCATACGTGTACATGTTATCTAGACCTGACACAAGGATTTGTATTGCTAGCCCCCTGAACCCAAATTGCATTAATTGTGCATCAGTATAGACTAAACTAGAGATAACATTGAAATATTTAAAAATTGGTACAGCAGAGCAATCACAATGATTATATGGAAACAATAAGCAATACGGTTTCCCTGGTGTTTACTAGCTCTGACCACCAACCCAAGACATAACCAAGAAAGAATTAAATTTAAGTAATTTTTAAACAAGCATTATTGTAAGAAATTATTTATATAATATCACTAAAAATTTGATTAACATTAGATTGAGTATAAAAAGCAAAACATTAATGATCCCTAGTTGTGTGCAGTGCACCACAGGGGATAAAGGAAATATGTGTGGCAAAGAAGAGTAGAGCTTAAGATCCTAAATTCTAGTACCTCCTCTGTTACTACTTGCCATGGAAATGCCAGCATGTAATTTACTCTCTGTGAATTTGGTTTTCTCATTGAAACTGAAATGATACAGGTATAAATGTGGTGACATCTTAGATATGAATCTCTCTTGTTTATCATCTGAAAAATCTTCTGCACAAAGGAGAAAAACCAAACCACCCTTTATTGTAGCATTAAGACATAGGAAATTCATGAATGCCAACATAAGGCAAAGAACTTGTTGATGATCGATGTGCTGTAGGAGGCTGCAGTGCTAGAGCACATTGTACAGCAGATAATAAGGAGTTTTGCAGTGGCACACTGAGGGGCCAACCAGCGGCAGATCCCCGAAAGAGCCTACAAAAATACATTCTCAAAGATCACTTATTTGTCCTGAACCGCAAATGTTAGGGGGCTGAGATGTAACAGAACAGATCAGGCAGTGCCCTCTCCCAGGAAAGGTAGAGCTGAAGTCATGTAAATTATCCTGGTAGGGTTCCAATGAAAGAAGTTGTGTGTGGGGGGGGCAGGAGGTCCTAGGTAGTACATCTTAGAAGTTCTACCAAAATTACATGTCTTTAGCACACATTATCTACCTGGAGTCAAATAAGGATCAGTTATAGTAGTCAATGCTGTCAGTAATCAAGGGGGCACAAAGTAGGAACAGAGACCATCCTGAACCTAGTTGTCTTCAAAGAGACAAAATGAAATCTTCCATAGGCACCATATTTAAAGAAAGATTTGATCATCCAGGCAACAGAAGAGGTAGTCTTTGAGTTAGAAAACCTGGAGGGTAATCTTGGATGGCATCATCCTCTACCATCCAAAAATAAAAATAAAAATAGACCAAACAGTGCAACTGGTTCAGAAAAGCCCAACTCTTTCAAAGATTATTAACTAAAAAGGATCCAGCACAACTTTACCATAAAAAAAAATTGTGGGAAAGCATCCTTAATCTTACAAAGAGGGGAAAAACACTTATTAGCAAATATGTTGTTGTGAAATAGAATAATATTTTAATGAATTTTTTATGTGAAAGAACACAGAACAAAAATGTGAAAATTCAGAGACGATACAGCCTGAGAATAAGAGAAGAATATGTGAACTGGCAAAGTTGTAAAGTAGCAAAGTTCAGGAAAGAAAATGAAGGAAAACTGGACTTAGGGTTAGTTTGCTCTTCCTTTTCCATTTCCTTGAGATGATTCATTAGTTTACTGATTTGTGAACTTTCTGTCTTTTGAATGTGGGCATTTAAAGCAATGTTTTCCTCTCAGGACTGCTTTTGCTGTATCCCACAGATTTTGATAAATTGTGTCACCATTATCATTTAGTTCAAAGAATCTTTTGATTTCCATCTGAATCTCCTCCTTGACCTAATAGTCATTCAACAATAGATCATTTAATTTTCATGTTTTTGGATAGAGAAGTGTGTTTCTGTTGAAGTTGATTTCTAATTTTATTCCACTGTGGTCTGAAAAGATACATGGTATTATTTCTATTTTTTTAAATTTGTTGAGATCTGTTTTGTGGCCAAGGATGTGATCAATTTTAGAGAAAGTTCCATGTGCTGATGAGAAGAACATATATTCCGTGTTATTTGGGTGGAGTGTTCTGTAGATGTCTGTTAGGCCCAAATGTTCTAGAGTGTTGTTTAGGTCCATTGTTTCTTTGCTTATTTTCTGCTTGGAGGATCTGTCTGGTTCTGTCAGTGGGCTGTTGAAGTCCTCCACTATCATGGCATTGCTATTTATTATGTTGTCTAGATCTAGCAGTATTTGCTTTATGTATCTGGGCACTCCTGTGTTGGGTGCATAAATATTTAGGATTGTTAAGTCTTCCTGTAGGATTTTTCACTAAACCCAGCAGAAGAAAAGAAATAACAACCAAGACCAGAGCAAAATTAAATGAAATTGAGAACAAAAGAAGTATACAGAAGGTTAATAAAAAAAATACTTGGTTCTTTGCAAAGATAAACAAAATAGACAGACCACTTGCTAGATTGACCAGAAGCAGAAAGGAAAGGACTCTAATAAGCTCAATTAGAAATGAAAAAGGAGAGGTCACAACCACTATCACAGAAATAGAAAACATCATCTTTGAATACTATAAAAATCTCTGTGCCCAAAAACATGAAAAACGTGGAGGAAATGGACAAATTCTTAGAAATACACACCTCCCTAGGCTCAATCAAGAAGAAATAGGCTTCCTAAACAGACCAATATCAAGCACTGAAATTGAAGCACTAATAAAAAATCTTCCAACAAAAAGAAATCCAGGACCAGATGGGTTCATGCCTGAATTCTACCAAACCTACAAAGAAGAATTGGTGCCTACACTGCAGAAATTATTCCATAACATTGAGAAAGATGGAATCCTCCCAAACTCATTCTATGAAGCCAATATCACCTTGATACCAAAGGCAGGAAAGGACATACAAAAAAAGAAAACTACAGACCAATATCCCTTATGAATATATATGCAAAAACTCTCAATAAAATCCTAGCAAACCAAATTCAAGTGCACATAAAAAAATAATTCATCACGATCAGGTGGGCTTCATCCCCGAGATGCAGGGATGGTTCAACATATGCAAATTTATAAATGTAATCCACCAAATATATAAAAGCAAGAACAAAGATTATATGATACTCTCAATAGATACAGAAAAGGCTTTTGACAAAATTCAGCACCCTTTTATGATAAGAACTCTTAACAAGATAGGCATGGATGGCTCACACCTCAAAATTATTAAAGCCATATATGATAAACCCTCAGCCAATATCATACTGAATGGGGAAAAATGGAAAGCATTCCCCCTTAAAACTGGAACCAGACAAGGTTGCCCACTATCTCCACTTCTATTCAACACAGTGCTGGAAGTCCTTGCCAGAGCAATCAGACAAGAGAGAGGAATCAGGGGTGTCCAAATTGGGCCAGAAGAGATCAAACTTTCACTCTGTGCTGACAATATGATATTATATCTAGAAAACCCAAAGACTCAACCAAGAGACTACTGGAATTGATACATGAATTCAGCAAAGTCTCAGGATACAAAATCAATGCACACAAATCAGTAGGCTTCATATATGCCAATAGCAGTTCAGCTGAGAAACAAATCAAAGATGCAATACCTTTCACAATAGCACTAAAGAAAATTAAATATTTAGAAACATATTTAACTAAGGAGGTGAGAGAATGATATAGAGAGAACTACAAAACACTGAGAAAAGAAATTGCAGAGGATATAAACAGTTGGAAAACCCTACCACACTCTTGGATCAGTAGATTCAACATTGTTAAAATATCTATACTACCTAGAGTGATTTACAGAATCAATGCAGTCCCTAACAAAATACCAACATCATTTTTTGCAGATCTAGAAAAAATAATTCTATGCTTCATGTGGAACCAGAGAAGACCCTGTCCAGCCAAAGCAATTTTAAGCAAAAAGAACAAATTGGGAGGCATCAATCTACCAGACTTCAAACTATACTACAAGGCCATAGTAACCAAAACAGCATGGTACTGGCACAAGAACAGAGACATAGATCAATGGAACAGGACTGAGAACCCAGATATAAAACCATCCTCATACTGTCATCTGATCTTTGACAAAGTAGACAAAAACATATACTGGGGAAAAGAATCCCTATTTAATAAATGGTGCTGGGAAAATTGGATAGCCACATGTAGAAGACTGAAACTAGAACCACACCTCCCACCTCTCACAAAAATCAACTCACAATGGGTAACAGACTTAAACCTAAGACATGAAACCATAAGAATTCCAGACAAAAACATTGGAAAAACTCTTATAGACATTGACCTAGGCAAAGAATTTATGAAGAAGACCCCCAAAGCAATTACAGCAGCAACAACAATAAATACATGGGACCTGATCAAATTAAAAAGCTTCTGCACAGCCAAGGAAACTATCACTAGAGTGAACAGACAACCTACAGAATGGGAGAAAATATTTGCAGGCTACACCTCTGATAAAGGGCTGATAACCAGCATCTATACAGAGCTTAGGAAAATCAACAAGAAAAAATCAAACACCCCCATAAAAAGTGAGAAAAGGACACGAACAGAAATTTTTCAAAAGAAGATAGAATAATGGCCAGCAAACATATAAAAAATTGCTCAACTTCTCTAATCATCAGGGAAAAGCAAATCAAAACCACAAGGAGATATCACTTAACTCCAATGAGATTGGCTTATATCAAAAAGCCCTGAAACAACAAACGTTGGCGAGGATGCAGAGAGATAGGAACTCTCATACCCTGCTGTTGGGACTGCAAATTAGTACAACCTTTATGGAAAGTAATATGGAGATACCTCAAAGAACTAAAAGTAGAACTACCATTTGATCCAGCAATCCCACTACTGGGTATTTACCCAAAGGAAAAAAAGACATTCTACAATAAAGACATCTGCACGCAAATGTTTATAACAGCACAATTCACAATTGCAAAGATGTGGAAAAATCCCAAATGCCCATCAATAAATAAGTGGATTAATAAAATGTGGTATATGTATACCATGGAGTATTACTCAGCAATAAAAAACAATGGTGAATTAACCCATCTGGTATTATCCTGGATGGAGCTACAGCCCATTCTTTGAAGCAAAGTATCACAAGAATGGAAAAACAAGCACCACTGGTACTCACCATCAAATTGGTACTAACTGACCAATACTTATGTGCACACATGGAAATAATATTCATCAGGGGTTGGGCAGGTGGGAGGCGGGTAGAGGGGATGGGAAAACTCTCACCTAATGGATGTGGGGCACACTGCGTGGGGGATATTCACTATTGTAGCTCTGACTTGGGCAGTTCATAGGCAATATATGTAACCAAAGTGTTTGTACCCCTATAATATTCTGAAATTAAAAAAAAGAATGAAAACAATTTTAGAATTTAAGATGAAATTGAGTCAAGCACAAGAGAAGAAACCACATGGAAACAGTAAGAAATATGGAGGATAGAAATAAAGAATTAAATGAACACACACAGACACATGCACGAATAGTCAAGGAGTTAAGGAAGTGTTAGAAAGAAAATAAAAGATTTAGGAGATAGTGAAAGGAGAATGTTTCATACCAACGAAACAGAATCAATGTTTCGAAATAGAACAAGAAGACTTGTATCTACATGTTGAAAGTTGTACTGTGTACCAGGAGAAAATGGAATACAGTGATCAGTATTAAGATATATCCTGGTCAAGTTATTCGAGTTTAAAAATAAAGAAATAAATATTTTGGCAGCAAGGCAAAGGATCAAGTCACTTGTAAGGAAAATAAATAAAATAAAATGAGCACTTTCTCAGGCTACTGTACCCAATTATTCAACTCCAGAAGATGCCAGGCTTAAAATATTCTTAAGAAGTTAAAGCTTGAGTGAAAGATTTTATATCCACCATGATCTTTCAATTATAAAAGGTACAAATAATTTTTCCTGAGAATCTCTTGAGGAATCTAATAGGGAATGAATACAGCCTGCCAAGAGTTGGTGGCTGAAAATTTAGCCAAAGTCACAATAAAAAGCATCAAATATATTCAACTATAAAACTAGGTTCTAAAGAAAAATGTAGACTACAGTGGCAAAATATAGTCTAAACATAATTAAAGAATGAAAAGTGTTGGGAAGGGGATAAGAGGAAAAGCTGAGGACTTACAGATTGCCTCACGAGTTACAGCTAGGTATCAAACATTGTAACATAAATCTGACAAATGAATTCATAGAAGTATAAGCATATTTAATTGTACAAAATCAATCACTAAGAAAGAGTATACCATGGACTAAGTCTGTCAATAGAAGAGAGGTTTGGAGAAGGGAGGAAAAGGACATAATTTTTATTATTTTTCATAGAAGGAAACTAATACTCTATATACAAATACAGAACTAAGGGTATTTTATGATGGCATTATATAAAGGTAATCTCTAGAACAATAATTGAAGCTTTGTAAATATTAGATAAAATGACAAACAGAAAGGGAGAAAACACACAACAGAGGGAATACATTTAAAAAGAAAAAAAACCCTGCAAAGATCATAAACATAAAATAATATGCTAAAATTAAGACCAAATATATTCCTATTAATAAATGATCATATCTGCCTATTAAAAGAAAAAAACCAAAAGATTTTCCAATTTTATTGTAAAGCAAAATCCAAACCTATAAAAGCATAAAAGTGATTTACCCCAAACAATATCACTTAAATTTTGAAAATAAAAGATTGAACAAAGTTATTTCAAGTACAAGAAGCAATAAAAGAGACAAACAGGATACTTTATAATATATAATGAAGATAGCAATTATGAAAAATCTATATATCACAAAATGTGGGGCAATAACTTGATCACACAAAAAATGGAGACAGAAGGAAACATAAAAGATGTTGAGGCTTTAATAAATCTCTTTAAATTCAAGATAAAGTGGGACAAGTGAAGCCCAAATATATAAAATCTTAACATAACCTATAAAGATATCTGATTAATCTATATCAACTTCAGCATTCTAAAAATCAGAAATGTGCCTTCTTTAAATTTTGGGGATATATGATAATGTAATATTTAATATATATGTGTTTATAGTGTGTTAATCAGGGTTTTCCAGAGAAACAGAACTAATAGGATGTGCATATATGTGTATATACATACACATATTGAGAGAGAGACAGACAGAGAAAGACAGAAATAGAGACAGACAGAATTTATTTATTTTAAGGAATTGGCTCACACAATTGTTTTGAGGCTGAAAAGTCCAAAGTCTGCAGGATAGGTAGCCAGGTTGGAAACCCAGGGAAGAACTGATGTAGCTCAAGTCAAAAAGCAGCCTAAAATCCCAGATTTCACCACTGTATAATTAATCCATGAAACATAGACCATGTGTACCCCCTAAATCTATTGAAATAAAATTTTTAAAAAGTATTCTGAGGCAGAATTCCCTCTGACATCAGTCTTTTTTTCTCTTAAGGGCTTCAAGAGATGGATGGGAGGTGTAGCCATATTATGGAGGGTAATCGTCTTTACTCAGTCTAGTGATTTAATGTTAATCTCCTCTTAAAAAATACCTTCACAGCAACATCAGACTAGTGTTTCCCAAAATATCTGGGTATGGTGGCCTAGCCAAGTTGACACACAAAATTAACCATCATAGAGAAATATACATATACCAATGTGTGTTCATATAGAGATGTGTGTGTGTGTATGTGTACGTGTGTGTGTATTCGAAGAATGACATGTTTTTCTGTGCTACAAATTTTTTGTAAAATAATTTACTGATGTTACACTATTCAAAATACATTGACATACCTACATACTTCTTTATTGTTAGACTTGATGTCATTGACTCCTGTCGTCAATGTATTTTCCCTCCTTCCTTTTAGTATAGGAGTCATTGCAGCACCAAGTTTTACATGAGAACATGGCTATTCCTTTAAAAGACTACATTTCCCAGATTCCCTTGTAACTATGTATCTCCAGGTGACTTTTGCCAACAGTGTGCAATGATGTGTGCATCTTCAAATCTGCATTTTTAAAAATGAGGTTGCTCTGCTCATGCTCATTCCAGAAATGGTACTGATCCAGCTTTGGCCATCAAAGAAATTACACGTGGAGATGGCAGAGAAAGAAAATGAAAAGAACCTGTGTCTCTGAAGCTTGTGGAACAGAGCTGTCCCGTCATCCTGAATTAACAAGACTCTTATACAAGATAGGAATGAACTTCTCTTTTATCTATGCTGTATTTGGGCCCTTTTTCACTATAGTAGCATGGTCTTTATTCCAATAATGGAAACCTTTTAACCAATATTTTCATATTACAAGTAGTGCTATGATGCATATATGTGCATAAAGTTTTTTTTCTGTATTTTGGATTTTTTTGAATCTTTATTTTTAAATCACTTTATGAAAAGATTGTACCAATTTATATTGACATCCTCTGTGGATTGTAAGTAATATCATTGAAACCTAAATTCTTGGCCTCTTTTGTGACATAGAGGGATCAAAACATCTTCTCTCTGTGTTCAACATGAGGTTTCACACACTCTCTATTTATTCCACTCTTTTACCAATGCCTCGCTTAAATCTTATAATTCCTTAAACATAGGAAATATTACTGAAGTTGAAAGGAGTGGGAAAGAAAAACTGCATTTGGTTTTCCTTTGGAGGTTAAAGAAAGAAAATAATCATCTTAATTATGTGGTACTTTTCATCATTAACCTGAATTTCAATAATTAAACCTCTAATTACATTAATTAAAAAGAATACTTTGAGATTAATTATATTGGGGGGATATTAAGGGAATTTTCTTTTGAATTTTGCTTTGACTTGAAATGTTACTTAGTATCCACTGTGTTCAAATTGCCTTCTCATGTGCTGCTCTGATTACACTGTGTTCATTCAGCTTCAAGCTGAAGGGACACTGAAAGCCCATTTGGAGCTTTTATCTTCAGACAATCCACCCATCCCCTTCACCCTTTGTTGCTCTGACATACAGTCATTGGACAATCACTTGTTGTGAATATGCCCTGCTGTTAAAACAGAATTTAACCCTATTTTTACTTTGTTTACATGAATATTTTTGTAAGTTTTAAGGCACACAGACTTTTGACAGCCACTCCCCCACCAATTTGACAGTGACTCAAGGGGCAAAGAAGAATCCAGAGCATGCTCTGATAACAGCACCTTTTAGCTGACTGCTTGGGGAAGTTCAGACCCACTTTCCCTTGGCCTGTGTTGCTCTCTTGAGGAGCACAGCAGGTTCCCAGCCATTTGCTCAGGCCCAAACTGTCATGACAGAGGCAATTAATGTGGTAATGAGAGTTTGGCGTCCAAAATGTTATTTCCTGCAGGGCTTGTCACATATTTCAGAGAACATTAGGAGCAGACAAAAATCTGCTTTTTTCCCTTCCCATCCCCAAATAGTTGGACCTTGAAATTCTCATACATTAGAGGCATACCAGGGAAATGGATTGACAAAATAGAGACAGGGAGGAGCGCTTAAAGTTTCCAAGTTGAAGACTGGTGTTGAAAGTTGCAGTGTTCCTGAGAAATGAGGTAGAAAAGAAAGTTCAATATCAATGTTTCCTTATACTACCCTCTTTTACTCTTACACGTTTAGATCTCTTTAATGCAGATTAACCCCAAGTTGCCTATGGGAGACCGACCTCCCTTCTGAGTTTGAGAAGGTCTCACCTTCTCTGTACATCCAAAATTGCATAGTCATATCGGGGAAGAATGCAAAAGCTTGAGAGTGAATCCATGGCAAGCTTACATTTCTGCCACAAACTAACAATATTGGGAGCCTATAATGACTCTGCAGATGAACTCAATTTTGAGACAGAGAAGTGTTTAATTTAAATTATGAAGTGAGAAAAGCTATAAAAATTTCTCTCATATGAAATTTCCTGAAGCAAAACCACAGAATAAGTATAGTCTTTTAATGTTGTCTCAGCCCAAAGTTTAATAATTGTTCTGTGACACAAATAGGACAAACTCATCAATGTGCTACATCTTTTAATTAATAAATTAACTAAATACTGGTGATGAAAATCAGTATAAATTGATAATGCTTTGAGGGGTGGCTGGGCTTGTCAAGGCCATTTTTGTCCCATTTTATCCTTTGGGAAATTTTTATTGGAACCCAGATTGTCTGTGTCAGATCTGATATTCTAAGGTTCTTTTTTTTTTTCATTTCAGAATATTACTGGGGTACAAACATTTGGTTACCTAAATTGCCTTTGTACCATCTTAGTCTGGGTTACAAGTGTGCCCATCCCCCAGACAGTGTGCACTGTACCCACTAGGTGAGAACTCACCCATCCCCTCCTCCCCCCACACCTGCTTGACTTCCAATGAATGTTATTTCCATATGTGCACGTAAGTGTTTAACGATTAGTTCCAATTTAATGGTGAGTACATGTGGTGTTTGTTTTTCCATTCTTGTGACATTCCAGTTCCACCCAAGTTAGTGCAAGAGGTATTAGTTCACCATTTTTTCCCACAATTGCAAAGATGTGGAAACAACCCAAGTGCCCATCAATACATGAGTGGGTTAATAAAATGTGGTATATGTATACCATGGCGTATTCTAAGGTTCTGTGATGATTGTAGATGATTTAACACACTCTCCAAGAGTGGATAATCATTTAAGGTGTCTTCCATTATGCATGAAACCCTGTGACATCTGAGATACCCACAGGTGCATTTATGGAGCACTTTGAAAAGAGTGTTGCCTCATAACTGCTATGTGATGGCTATGCAGATGGCAACTGTATGTACAAAGTTGGCAAATCAACTTCCTTTTACTAGCTACACATCCTAAGAAACATAGTAAAATGCAGCTGTCTAATGCTTTCGTATGTGTCCACACAGACTGAACTATGCTCTTTTGCATAAAAAGTTGCCTAATTTTATCCACACCTACAGCCTAGACAATAGTCTTCCATCTTTTTCTCTCCATATTTCTTAGTTTTCTAAATACAAACCTATAAGAAATATAGTACTATCACTTAAAAAGAAATATTTTTATTCTGTTCATGAAAAGAAAAGTAGATTACTTAGATGTTGAGAGGAATAGATGTAAAAAGCATAAAGAAGAAAAATAGAATGGGATAAACTGATAATAGTGTTCTGATAATCTACTGCTGCCTAGAAGCTGTCCTCAAACAGTGGCCTGAAACAATAGCATCATGCTCAGATCGCTAATACAGTGACAGTAGAACATTACTGGGGCTGGAATTATCATATAACTAGCAGTTGGTACCAGCCATAGACTGGAATTGTCAAACAGCTGGGGGATGGAACAGCTGGCACTTCCTGGTCATCTCTCCAGCTTTATGTGGTTTCTACCTCAAGGTAGCTACATGGTTGTTCAGAATTCCAAGTGCATGTGTCCCACAAGACAGAGTTAGCCAGAGGGAATTCTACTGCAGTGTAGGGCAGTTGTCAAAAGGCACACAGCAACTGCTGCTACATTCTATTTATCAGAAGAAAGTTATTAAGACAGCTGAGATTTAATAGGGAGAGAATTAAACTCTACCTTTTGATATGGGAAGTGTCAAAAAATTAGTTGTCATGTCTTAAAAATACTGCAAATAGAAAAGTTATTTCATATTATTTCTAATATTTAAAATTATAATAATAACATTAATAATAGTATCTATAAAATTATAGACTTATCGGGTGTTTACTACTTGCCAGGCACATTAAGGGTATTATCTGTAATATCCTCTGAAATAGCTACCTCTATTATTTTTAGTTTAAAGATGAAGACTGAGATTTAAAGAATTTTAATTATGCACCCATGGTCCTACTACTAATAGGAGTGAGACATGATCTCTCCACTCTCTGTCTACTATACCAACTTACATATCTTTGTGACTTGATATTCTACATGGTATTAATGCATGATGGCATGTATACTATATGATTTTGCTTGGGTTTTTGTTAGATCATTTTATGTCTCACTAACTTACAAAACAAATATGGTAAATAAAAGTGCTGTTACAGATATGAGAGATGTGTCACTCCCATGAATGAATTCATTACATGCTTTCAGAGGAAGCATTGGATAGTAAAAGAAATTAACTTGTAAAACCACTATTAATTTATGTAGACAAAGAGTAAAACAGAAAACAAGGAGGTATTTGTAGCTGATAGGTAACACCTGGAAAAACTGCTGAGTGGTTCTCTCTTAATGAGAACAGTCTGAAGTATTATATGACAGATGACAGTATTGTCCAGTATTATTACCTCTTCTTCAGCAGGAGCTGTGAGCCAAGTTACTTAAATCATCAATAATATTCATGTAAACACCCACCACAGTATAACCAAATACATCACTATGGAGAAGCACGGTGACCAATTCAAGGCACACAGTGTATTAAAACTGGCCATTAATATATTCTACATAGTAATGTAAGAATCAAAATATACTAGAGACCAGTCCTAGAGGTTTGAACTTGTGTGTATGTGTATAATGGTTGCATGTCATTTTAATTACTTATGCACTAATAAAAGGTGGTAAGAAAGATCAGTCATTGCACTTAAGCAATTCTTATGTATTCTTGATTTTACTGTTTTTTGATATTTTACCTTCATGCAATTCAGAAATTAAACAAAATTTGTAAATCTAGTAATAAAGAATTATTCACGGCCAACTTTATACATACTTAAGAAAGGATTTGAGAAGATGAATCTTTTGAAAACTATACATTTTAGCATAGTTTTATATTAACTACTTTATATTTCCCAAATGTTCCAGTCTTTAAGAATTATCACATTCACTCTTAGATATGAAAAGTACCTGCATCTACACTCATTGATATTTAAAGATAGATATTTTAAGATTTGGTTATTAAAACATGCTTTTTGAAAAAGTAGTTCGACTGCTGGCATGAGTAAGGGATTTTCAGCTAAGTATTCAATATATAAAATCAGTTTATACTACTAAGCATGTATGAATCTTAGGGCAAGTCTTTAAATCATTTAGTGGTTCAATTTTGCATTTAAAGATCAGAATATTCGGGACAGTATTTCAAGTGTACTTTTCCCTAGAATGTATCTTATACATGATATGCATGATTATGTTTGCATCATGGAGGAGGAAGGAACGTCATGACTCTGTAAATCTGGAAATGAGACATACTCAGTGTATGCAGCTTATCACATTGGTAGTTAATGAAAAATTTCTCCCAAGCCATATCCTCACCATAATCAAAATATGTCTATTGACTTTCAGCCTGGATTTCTTTTCATTAAATTATTTCCATTAAGGAAAATAGAAGCACAAATGCAGAAATTGTCCCTCAGCTTACCAAGATTGGCCCTTTTACTGTATCAAATATTCTAAGATGAAAATTACAGATTTGTATATTTTGGGCCAATAATTATTGCCACTTCATTTCTAGTAGGAGTAACATATAAGCCTTTTTTAAAATCCATCCATTTTCCACATCAAAACAGACTCAAGACATAAAGGACCTCTTTCTTTTAGCAAAAACATGGTTAGAATTAGACTACCAGGTTTTACAATCATATGGAAAAAATGCCTAAAAAGTCTTCTTTATTCTTAGGTACTCCATCATAAACAACCATTTATTAAACATTTTAAAACTATGCAAGCTGCTTCAAAAATTCAAAGTGCATGTATTAGCTCATCCTTTTTGTTCCCAGCTAATCCCCGTGCACTGACGTGCCTTACTATCACAAACTTCATTTTTCGCAAATGATGTCTTTCCCTCCAAAATTGTCCGTAAATCCACATACCTTACTTATTCTAACAGAAGTTCATCTTGCATCCAATGTCCAATTGTCTCTCTCTTCAGTTTACAATCATTAGTTTTCTCTTTAAGCAGCATCCCAAGTGGTCTCCCTGAAGTCACTTTTGTCTGTTCAAAGTAAGGCAAATACAGCAAAAACAAAAACAAATAAATGGGACTTGATCAAATTAAAAAGCTTCTGCACATCAAAGAAAATTATCAACAGAGTAAATAGACAACCTACAGAATGTGAGAAAATAGTCATGAATTATATACCTGATAAAGGGCCAACATCCAGAATCTACAAAGAACTCAAACAAGTCAGCAAGAAAAAAAAAAACATTAAAAAGTGGGCAAAAGACATGAACAGAAGTTTCTCAAAAGATAGACAAATGGCCAAGAAACATATGAAGAGATGCTCGACATCACTAGTCATCAGGGAAATGCAAATTAAAACCACAATTAGATATCGCATTACCCCTGTCAGAATGGGCACTATTAAAAAGTCAACAAACAATAGATGCTGGCATGGATGCAGAGAGAATGGATCATTTATATACTGTTGGTGGGACTGTAAATCAGTACAACCTCTATGGAAAACAGTATGGAGATTCCTCAAAGAAATATAGACTTACTATTCGACCCAGCAGTCCCACAACTGGTTATCTTCCCAAAGGAAAAGAAGTAATTTTATTAAAAAGACACCTGAACTCAAATGTTTATTGCAACACAATTCACAATCGCAAAGATGTGGTATCAGCCTAAGTGCCTGTCATTTAATGAGTGGATTAAGAAAATGTGGTACGTATATATACACACACACACACACATACATACATACCATGGAGTACTACTTAGCTACAAAAAGGAATGAAATAATGTCTTTTGCAGCAACTTGTGTGGAACTGGAGGCCATTATCCTAAGTGAAGTATCTCAGGAATGAAAAAACAAACACCACATGTACTCGCAAATAATAAGAGCTAATCGATGGGCACACATGGGCACAAAGAGAGGTAAAAATCATTGAAAATGAAGAAAGGGAAGAGAAGAGGAGGGGCAAAAACCTACCTATCGGGTACGATGAACACTATTTGGGTGATGAACACACTACAAGCACCGACTTAAGCATTGTAAAAGGCATCCATGAAACAAAAATATTTGTACCCTCTTAATATTTTGAAATCTAAAAAAATGAATAAACTCTCTGCCTAAAGGGATGGTCCATTTATCAACAGTGCTATTAATTAATAGGACACAAAAAAAGTGATGAGGGTAGGGCAAGTTGAGTCCCAGGAAGAAAGGATTTTAAAAAAAAAAGCATCCGAGAGTGATGATTGTGAAACATAAATCAGATATATATTTTCCTTGATAAAAACTCTTTATTGACTTTTCATTGCACCTATAAGAAAAATCAAACTCCTCAGCATGGGCACAAGATGGTACATTATGACCCTTGCCAACCTCTTTCACTTCATCCTCTTCCACTCTGCTGACACACCATGAGTCAACAATACTGACTGTTTTCTTCTGTTCTTCCAATGCTCCAGTATCAATTACATCTTTAGAACTTTTGAACTTAGTGTTTATTCTTTTACAAACCCTAGGCCCCAGAATGTCAAGTGTAGCTTCTTTGTATCATTCAATAAAAAGTATATAACTTTCACTTCTCCCACCCATTTTTCACTATATCAACTAGTTTTATTATCATGGCACTAATCATTAAGGGAAATCATTTTTTCCTTTCATTTATTTGTTCTCTTACCTTTTTTTAATTCTCATTACCTCTGTTCCTTATCATTGGAACATAAATTTCTGAGACCCAGTTTTCTGGATTGTTAGAATCTAGAAAAGTGTCCAGCATGTAGAGGCCTCTTGATAAGATTTATTTGATGAATGAATCTTTAGTGAATTTATAACTAGATGTCAGGCATAGGGTAAAATCTTCTCCTCCATTAGTGCCTTTGCTTCATTCTGTCACTTAGTTTCACTGGAGAAGATCAGAAAGGTAAACCAAGGTTTAAGTCTGAGTAAGGCAAATGGCAAGAAGAGACCAATAAACCCTCCAAAGTGAAAGGAAGGCATATCTGGGCTGCCGTTGTGGGAAAAACCATCTCCTCACAACTCATGGAAGATGCTGAAAGATCATCTAAACCAGGCTGTGTGGCTGATTGAGGTTGGGTTTGTACTGTAAGAGTGCTCACTAGTCAGAGTTTTCACTTTCTGTCTTGTCTAAATAGAGCTTCACCACAAAAGTCTGCTTTGACAGGCTCTCTGAGATGTAATATTGTTCCACCTTATTCATACTTCAAGCATTCCCTGTGCTTGAGTGAGCATATTGTTTAAAAGGAGGAGTTTGATCTTTTTGCTGAGTTTTTTGCATCAGATGTGGCTAACTTTCACAGAACTCTTGTGTTCCATTCCTGCATCTCCAGCAAACAGTCCTCACCATTTGACTTTCTGGCAAAATTCCTCTGTTTTCTGTTAATATAAATATTGTTCTAAGCCCTTAAAATAAAAATAAAGAAAAACAGACGTAATGCCAATAATAGCAGTAATAATAAGAACTAACATTTACTGAGTGTTTAACATGTGCTGGGCACTATGCTAAATGCTAATTTAACATTATGAAGTGAGTGATATTATTGTCCCAATTTTACAGATGGAGAAACTCTTCTCATTCTGCTTATGCACTTTCTTCAAGAAATTGTATTCATGCCATGATTTCTATCATCCCTACATACAGACGGCTCATATTTTCTATCAGCTTCAGTCCCATGTATCCAACTGTCATCTTGGTATCTCCTTTTAAAAGTCCCAAAGGGATCGCAAACCATCTCTTCCAGGGTTTCCTATTGCAGGAAATGGCAACACCTATTTGTCTAGTTATCCTTGACATACTATCCTCACATTTCACCCTTAATATATTCAATCCACCATCTCTTCCTATTATACTTCAATGTATTTCTTCATTTGATCCTTCATATCCATCTAGTATAAACAACCATCATTTTCATCAACTACATTATCCAACTGTGAACTGTTCTGCTCATAGGTCTCCACCTTCACTCAAACTGGTCTCTGCACCTCAGCCAAAGTGATATTTTAAAACAAATCATCATGTTATTTTCCTTGTTTAGATCACTTGAATAAGTTTTTATTGTTCTTGGAATAAAAGAAAATCTCCCTTATGCATCCCAAAGGCCCAGCAAGACCTACCTCTCTCTCTAGCCTTGTCTCATAAAATGGCCTCACTTTCTGTACTGAAGTCACACTGGCTTTCTTTATATTTAGCATGTTTGCTCATAACCAAAAAAAAACTTTGCTCTCTTTTCTGAGAACCCTTTTTTCTTTACAACTGCTGTTTGATTATTTGATTAATGTCTATTTCTCTTCACTCTTGGTTTTCTTTATGAAAAAATTAAAGTATTAAATAAATTTTTTAAATACCTGAGAGTTTGGAGATTTATGTGATAAAAGAGCATGAGAAACTGTTTCATTGATGTCCCACAATGAACTATATCTTCTGCTATTCATGATCATGTGCAACCATTCCCCTAGGATTTGTAATCAATAAATTGTGTTAGAAGTAATGCTTATGAGCTCTGAATCTAAGATGTAAGAAAGCCTGGCAGCTTTCACTTTTGTCCTTTGGGGAGGCCATCCTCCACGTAAGAAATCCTACTATCCTGAGACTACCACTATGCAAATTTAATATAGCCCCACAGAGAGGTTAGGTCTAGGAAAACCAAGGCCTCTAACTGTACAACTCTAGCAGAGTTCCTATCCATCAGCCAGCACAACTAACAAAACGCTTGAGTAAGACCATTTTATTTATTTATTTATTTATTTTTAATTTATTTCAGAATATTATGGGGGTACACATGTTTTGGTTACATAAGTTGTTTTTGTACTGTTTGAGTCGAAGTGTGCTCATGCCCTAGATGGTGTGCATTGTACCCGTTAGGTATGAATTTACCCATCCCTTCCTCCCCCCTTCCACCTGCTTGATTTCTGATGAATACTATTTCCATATGTGCACATAGGTGTTGATTGATTAATTCCAATTTAATGTTGAATACATGTGGTGTTTGTTTTTCCATTCTTGCGATGCTTCACTTAGAAGAATGGTCTCCAGTTCCATCCAGGTTAATACAAGAGGTATAAGTTCACCATTGTTTTTATGGCTGAGTAGTACTACATGGTATACATATACCACATTTTATTAATCCACTCATGTATTGATTGGCACTTGGGTTGTTTCCACATCTTTGCAATTGTGAATTTTGCTGATATAGAGGCTATTTTAGAAGTGAGTCTTCCAGCTGCATATGAGCTTTCTTTGTGGACACCATGTGGGGCACATAAAAGCTAGTCTCTTCCAAGTGCTGCCCAGATTATAAAACTACATGCAAATAAATGTAAATTGTTTTTTAAAATACTAATTTTTAGAGTGGCTATTATATAGTAATAGATAAATAAGATGAAGAAAGATCAAGCATAATGAGCTGAAACCTCAAAAGGCATATCTTGATGTTGAAGTGGGTGGTGGAGGAGGACTCAGAAACCATCCTGGTCAACAAGGGGAGTCATATTTTCACAATTTGGTTTGGAAGAAAAAGAGACTTTGGAACATTTACAAGACTAGTGAGAGAATTGAAAGAATAAAATGGGGAAAGAAGATTTTAAAACAAGTTTTCTGAACATTAATGGTACATAATCCTTTGAACAATTTGCTAAGGAAGATGTAATAAAGGGTAAAAAATATTTTAATTTTCTTCTGACATATGTACAAAGTATCATATATTTTGATCATATAATAATTTCATGCCAAGAGTAGACAATGAAGAAAGAGGTATAGGTTTCTTCTAATAGAATATCCATGGTGATGTGCCATTTCTAAGAGCACTATAATAAAGGATCAACCAAGAATTTAGAATCAGCATTTAATGCCAGTTATGCACACGTTTTACAGCATTTTTAAAAAATTAATTTATTCAAATGGGCTAAATTATACTCTAAAATTATTGGTTTAAATTAATTCCTGTAACATAGAAGCTTTGGGTGGACAGGAGAAAGGGCAAAGAACAAAAACGAAGTCCTGGTGCACACAATTCTCAACTGATAGTTTATTATTATTGTACATAATACTTCATGTACTTTTCCATCCACTTATTATAGGGTTTACGTATTTTAGTGCTCTTCTTATTACTAAAATTTGTTCTCTATAAAGAGTATAAGATATTAGTCACTGAAAATATTCTTATTAATCAAGATGGATACTGACAATTAAAGCAAGACTTCACTATTGGTATACAAAGAATCAACCTAGCAAAGAGCTACTTTCTCTGGAGTCAGAATGGTCTTCAAATCCATACTCTGGCATTTTTTTTTTTAGCTGTGTAACTTTGAGGACATCATGTAAACTCTGAGCTCACTGACTTATATGCAAAAATAAAAAATAATCATAGTAACTTCCTCTTACTATTGTTAAAGGGATAAATACAAAATACACCTGAGAAATTTATCATAGATATATTAGCATAGTAAGCTTCCAATGGCTATTAGCCATTGTGCCTATTTCATCAAGAGAGTAAAATGAAGTCACTTCACAAAGGGTTTTCATTTACAAGATATGTATGTTGCCTCTACAGAGCTCTGCTAGGCAGGGGTGAAGGGAGTTAGTCTCCTCTTTATCACGCTGGAATGCAGCCACTTACGGGTGTAATCATGGTATGCTTCCTGTTCTTTTTACCCTTATGGAAGAGAAGAAGACAGCAGTTCCAATTAAAGCACACCAGGAATGTTATAAAGCAAACGTAATCACCAAAGTTGGAACTATATCAGGAAACTCAGAAAACAGAGAGAAAAAGATGCAAGATTCTGTTACAGAGGAACTCTCCAGCAGATATTGATTTAATTTATTTCAATTCAATTAAAAAGTTAATGTTTAACTATTATATACCAATTACCTTGATGTATTCTGTAATATATATAGAATGAAGAACACATGCATCCTGTGAAAAGTCTTTGCAATATTTTGGGGGTAATAATTCATATTCCTATAACTATCAAATAATGGAAGATGTCAACAAATAGTTTCATAGAACTCTTACTATGCAAAAAGTACTATTATAACTCTTTTACTTATTATCTTTCATTTAAATTTCAAAAAAGTGTCTATGAATGAGGAGCTATTTATTTTTCTCATTTGGCATATGAGGAAACTGAGATACCAAATGCTTAAGTAACTAGCTCAAGTTCATATAATTATTTGGTGGCAAAACTGAGATTGGAGCAGAGCCATTCTGACCCCAGAGCATTCTCTCTTCACCAATATATTGCACTGCTGATTTTCTAATTTACCTTTTCAAAAACTAAAAGCAAATATGTAATACATGTAATATGTTTGTAATGTGTAATACAGAGAAGAAAAGTTCCCATCCAGGTGGGAGTTGCAAGAAAGGCATTAAAATACATTTCCATTTGAGGAGGGCTTTGGGCTTTGGGCTTTGAAAGAAGGATATGGGTATAGGTTAAAAATCTCAATAAGAATATTTTGGGTAGAGGAGAGACTAGATGAGCAAGGTAATGGAAGGGGGTAAATATAAGGCACGTCAGGAGAAAAATGAAGTTTCCCCTTTAGGGAGAGTCTAAGTAAAACAGGGCATAGTAAAATATGATTTTGCACATAAATGGGAACCATAAAAGATCCATATCTGAAGATCTGTTTTCTATAGTTAATGACTGCAGACTGAAACATAAACATGTCAAATGTGGAATGAAGGTAATTACCTGAATCTTTGCCTCTCTACTTCCTACTGATTATTTCCTCTCCTAGGCAGGGTGATTATTTTAAAAAAGTAACAATAGCACATTTTTTAAAAGTAGCAGAACTCCTTCTTCATATGAAATATCTTGTAGAAATATCCTGAAGCTATACATTAAGTCAGAACTATCCTCTTTGAAAGAGGGAGTGGGAGAAGGAGACATAAATCCACCCATCTGGCTACTCTCCCCTCACTATTCCTTCTCTGAATCCTAGGGCTCTGAGGAATGTATCTGTAAAGTATCCTAGTTAACCTATGGCCAGGATGCCACCAAGAAGCTAAAAATATAATAGTCTTGTTAAGTTTATCCCTCTTTCTTTCTCTCTTCTCCTTCCTGCCTTTCCTTCCTTCTATTTCACCTAATTATATATAGTTTTCTTTCTTTTTTTTTTTCTTCTTCTACTTTTATACTCTTGAATTGGTCACTATAATTACAGTTGTAGGCAAAAGCTATTTAAGAAAGCTTCAGAATCATCTGCCCCTCAGTGTTAGCTTTTGCTGCACTTTGTTCAACACTACTGGTACTAAATTAGAAGAGATATTTTTCCTATAATCTGCTCAGTTCTTCCAGTGTAAAAGTGCCATCTCAGCATAAATATTTACTAACTTAGAGGAGCCAATGATGTCAGTCAAGCCTAAAAGATCTGAATCCCCCTAGATCAGATTTGTATAGACAGGATGGACTTGCCACTTTAAATTAGAGCTTTTGGAACTGATTTTATTTGGCCACTCCATGTAAAAATGGTATTAATAACATTTATTCATTCATTAAACTTACATTTGCTGGAAGCTCACCTTGGATAAGAATTTTTGCAAGATATCAGAGAATGATGATATATTTTAGGTGTCCCCTGACCTCTAGAATCTCATCTTGGAAAGCTTATCTATGTTATATCCATGCTGAAGGAAAAAGATCACAGTAATTCAAAATCAGTATTGCTAACTGCAGCAGTTTTAAAAATGGCTGCAGCAATTCATACCTATTTTGAAGACAGACCATGGTAAACTACACTGACAGGCTTCCTTCATTTGGTTTATTTTTCTGGGATGCATGAAAATGTGGCCTGAATACTGACTTATCTAAGAATGATGTTTAACAAAATACCTGCAATTTCTAAACAATTTATAATGACTAAAATTCCATAAAATCATTAAACACTGTTAATATTAAGTACTTTATGCAGAATCATGCAACATTACTGTAAATATTTAGACATTAAAGAAAGAGTATAAAGTTAGTAAATTGACTGTTCACATTATTCAATCAAAAAATAATTTCCCAGCCTCTGTATTCTGCAGCAGAATCCAATTTAAAGAAGTATAATAGTCTTTGAACCAAGATGAGTGGGTAATTAGAACATTCACATTTTCTAAGATAGAAAAGAACTAGTTCTGCAAAACGGAATTATATAATCTTGTTATCTTTGAGAAGGACAACAGGTTGTTTTTAAGAGGATTGTTGTCATTCCAAATTGCTACTGGGATTGATTCAAGTAAGAGCTTCCTGGTGATATGAAATAAGAATGCAGAACAGAATACATGCTCATTATTGCATCAACAAAGATATATCATTGGTCAATTCAAATATAAGAATATATGTTTATTCTCATTAATAAAGATTCCAATTTACTTGATCAATACTCATGCTAATGAACCTTTTCCTTGTTTCCCTATTGTCTGTATCTATTACTTTGCATAAAGTAAAGAAATAGAGCTCCATTATTTCCTCACCATCCTGCTGAACCACATAATACTGTCACCAGAAGTATTCTATAAATACTCGACATCTTTTTCCATTCAATTACCAAGCAATGGGCTGAATCTTATATTTTAGTGTTTTAGTCCATTTGGGCTGCTATAACAAAATATATCATTGTAAACAATAGAAGTTTATTTTTCACCATTCTGGAGGCTGCAAGTTTAAAATCACAGTTTCAACATGATCCAGTTCTGGTGAGGTCTGTTTCCTGGTTCATAGATGGCACCTTCTAATCATCTCCTCACATGGTGGATAGATTAAAAAAAAGCTCCCTCAGGCCTCTTTTATAAGAGTACTTGTAGCATTCATGAGAGCAGAGCCCTCATGATCTAATCACCTCCTGAAGGCCTCACCTCTCAATACTATTGCATTGGGGATTATGTTTCAACATGTGAATTTTGAAGGGACACAAACATTAAAACCATGGCAGATTGGAATAAAAAAACATGAGATATTATTAATGCAATCCACTAAGACAAAAAAATCATATCAAATATTCTCTGACTCAGTGGTTCACTGTGACAATTGAAATTCTTAGATCAAAACAAAAATAGTTCCTGCCATTTAGCAGACAGGTTCAATAAACATATTAAGGTACTGCTCAGTGGTCCTTTTCTTCTTAGATGGTAGATATAAACTATGTATCGTGTATGGAATTGACTTGAATAAAAGATGCTAGTAGCCTCTTCCAGAGTAATTTCACATAGAAAATGTATTTATAAAACAATAGCAGATGTTGCCTGCAGGGCCTGTCACATATTGCTATTTCCTTCTTGGCTTCATTACCAGGAATTCATACTGGTGTCTTTTGCCTGTATTTCAAAGTTCTCTAAAGTGGTTAACATTTCATATGAGTGATTCTAGAAAAGCTTTAATAAAGTCTAAGGATTTATTTTGCGCAAACAAGTGGGGATGATTCAGAATAATTAAGTTCAAGTTCTGATTCTGCCTTTTTCCAATTCTGTGGTCTTGGGCGAATCAGTTATACTTTGAGTCCTTGATTTCTTCTCTCCCTCTCTCTCTTTTTTTTTTTTTTTGGTTTTTCTGCACAGCAAAGGAAACAATAAACAGAGTGAAAATGTAGCCTATGGAATAGGAGGAAATATTTGCAAAACATATTTCAAATAAGGGATTAATTTTCAAAATATACAGATGTTGCTCTACTTACAATGTGGTTATGTCCCAATGAACCAATCCTAAGTTAAAAAAATCATAAATTGAAAATGTATTGAATGCAACTAACCTATCAAGCATCTTAGTTTAGCCCAGCCTATCATAAACATGCTCAGAACACTTATATTGGCCCACAGTTGGGCAAAATCGTCTAACACAAAGCCTGTTTTATAATAAAGTATTGAATATCTCATGTAATGTATTGAATACTATAGTGAAAGTGAAAAACAGGATGGTTGTATGGGTACTCAAAGTACGGTTTCTACTGAACGTATATCTCTTTTGTACCATGGTAAAGTTGAAAAATTGTAAGTTTAATCATTCTAAGTCAGGGACCATTTGTATAAGGAACTCCTGTAACTCAATAGCGAAATAACTAATAACCTAATTTAAGAATGGGCTAAATTCTTGAATAGATATTTTCCAAAGGAGATGTACAAATGGCTAACTATATGAAAAGATGCTCAGTGTCACTAATCATCAGGGAAACACAGATCAAAACCACAATGAGATATCACCTCACACCTCTTAAGATGGCTAGTATGAAAAAAAAAAAAGACAAGTGCTGATAAGAATGTGGGGAAATTGGAAGCTTTTAACACTGTTGGTTAGAATATATAATGGTGCACTTGCTGTGGAAAATAGTAAAAATATATATTAAATATTAAAGAATGGAACTACCATATGATACAGCAATACCACTTCTGGGCGTATATGAAAAATAATTGAAATCAGGATCTCAAAGATATATTAGCACTTCCATGTTCCTTGCAGCACTATTTACAGGAGTCAAGATGGGAAAACAATCTAAATGCCCATGGACAGAAAAATAGATAAAGAAAATGTGTTATATACATACAGTGGAATATTTTTTAGCCTTACATATGAAGGGAATTCTGTCATGTGTGACAACATGGATGAACCCAGAGGACACTGAAGTAAGAGAAATAAGCCAGTTAGAGAAAAACAAATACTGCAAAATTCCACTTAGAAGATGAATCTAAAACAGTCAAACTCACAGAAGCAAAGAGCAGAATGTTGGTTGTCATGGGCAGGGGGAGGGGGAAATGGGTTGCTAATCAGTGGGTGTAATACAAGATGAATACATTCTAGAGATCTTCTGTACCTATTTTGCCTATATTAACAACATTGTTTCATACACTTAAAAATTTGATAATAGGGTAGATCTCATGTTAAATGTTCTTAGTATAATAAAATAAAATGAATAAAATAAAATGAAAAAAATAAATAAGATATGTTAATAAAGCTTATGCCACTTGATTTATGAGATTGTTTCGTACATCAATAAAAAATAAGTATTTAGCAAATTGCAAAACACTAGAGGAAGATTTGAACTTATATTTGGCAATACAATTTTGTTGCAGAAATATGAGCTTTGGACTCAGACAAACCGGAGCTGGAGTGCCAGGCTCTGCACCAAAGCAGAAATAAGACAACTTGCTCAATATTTCTGAGCTTCAGTTTCTTCTTCTGTAAAGTGGGAAAAGTAGTGTCTACCTCACTGAACCACTCTGACAGTTAAGTAACAATGCATACACAATATTTCACATTTTAGCAAAATGTCTCACAGTTTAGAAAAATGTGAGAGGGAGTAGTCCTTAAATATGGGCAGTTTTTCCTAATTATATTAGTCTTAATATTATTTTACCATGGAGGGCAGAATTACCTAGGATTATATCTTTAAAAGGTCAAGTGACAAATTTTTAAAAATTCCAAATTTTATTAAATTTGAGCTTCTCATTAGAGAAAAAGAAACATACTATATTGTGAAGGGAGATTTAAAAATTCTACATTCAAGTTACCGTAAGTTGAGCTCTGTCAGACACCCAGCTTGAGGGGTCCAGGTCAGAATTCTGTGGATATTTCAAACACCCTTGCCTGTGTTTTCTTCTTTGTTGTTTCTCTCGAGTTGTGTTTCCTTAGTGGCCAATGAAATATTTATAAGATTCCCTGTTGTCTTCTGTTCTGAAATGGTTACATCTCCATTTTATGACTGGGCTATTATTAGAAAATAAGAGCTGACAAAGTAATTTTTGGTATTCACGAGTTGCTGGCTGGGGAGGGTGTAGCACCTATTGCTTTTCTGCTTAATCAGAGCACTGTGCAGAGGGCAGTGCTTTCAAATACAGACGGGAACATTAATATCTGTAGTATTCAATAAAAATTAAAGATCACTTCGTGATGCCCCATTTGAGGACAAGGAATTTGAAATTGCAGATGAAAATAACATTTGTAGACTTATCTTTTTGGTTTGATTATTAAAGAAGGTAAAAGGACTTGGAAATATTATCCAAAGGTTAGAGCCTTTTAACCTCTCTCTAGTTACATTCTATAAGGTAAAATTTATTTTCTCCTCTCTACCCTTTCTTTTCTCTCTCTCTGATGCCAAAACAACACTTCACCATTCTTCTCATTCTCTGACTTCAGCCCTAATAGCTCTGCCCATATCCACCCAGACCCTGAGCAGATAAGCCTGCCCTTGTGGCCAATCCAGGAAGATGGAGAAGCTTGGGTATAAGTAGTGGAGGTCTCCCGACAAGATTTTCACCTGGGGAGCCCAAGAGTGGTAGACCACACTCTGCACTACTTGAGGGCTCTGGGAAGGTGAGTTGAGTAAAAAAAGCTACTTCGGAATCCTGACTTCAAAATGGATCTCTGTATTTTAGAATATGTCATTTGAACTGGAAGTGTTCGACATGTTTAAGACAGTGTAAATTATCTGATTGTAGAGCTTCCTGAAACTCTGCTAATCAGCTTGGGCTCCAATTTGTATCATTTGCCTCTGAGACTTCAAGAGGTCCAGACACTGGCTCATAGTCTTGTTCACACCACATTGCTACAATTTAGTCCTTGGTCAAAAAGATTATTATAACTTTTTCTCAAAGAAATATTTTATTTATAGTCCAACTTTTTAAACACAATTTAACTTTTTAAAGAGTTGTTTTGAAAAAGGAAAATAATTTATGCTAATATTTGTAACAAATATTTCAACTTATAGACAAAGTATGGTGATTACAAGATGAACATTCAAATGAATAAAAAATTACACAATAGATAGAAAATAACAACATTTACAGAAGGAGAAAAGAAGTGTTGGCATATCATAGATGGTTAGCATGAGCCGGGAATTCTAACAGGCAATATGTGGATGTTTTACCTTAGTCATTATAAGTCTAAATGTTAGGTAATTACCATATTATAGATATGCAAACAAAACGTTAAGGTCAGATACATGATGGCTTCTGAAGCCACGATTCAGACTCAAAATTGTCTGGCATCAGATGCATTGCTCTTTACACCAATATCATTCACTGTTCTGGAAAGTTTAAATATGAGCAATAATACATCTGACACTAAACTCAGTAAACAGATTAAACAGTCACATCCCTTTAAGAAAGTTGGCTTAATTTTACTTCCAATACCTTCTTGATGACAAACTTTATTTCTCCTTGGCCATATAGTGACGTTACTCTAACAATTACTATTTCTACTGTTTTGTTGCAAATAGGAACTGTGTGTCTCTGGCACTGTTCTATCTAGTTCTGACTTGAAATTTCCTTGGAAAAAATTCCATCAGTAGAAAATTTAAGTCAATGTGTTCATAGATTTTTTTTTCCCTTGATTAATTTTGTAATAGTAGATAATATGTTGGAATAGTGGGTTTCAGGGACTGATGGTCAGATATTAAGGCTCAAAAAGAATACTTATAAGAAAGGAAAAATCAGTTGATGGGGCAAAGTAATCTATTGAGAATGTTTAGGTCATACGTCAAAGATGAGAATTTTACCAAAGAATTAATATTGTTTACAGAATTGAGAATTTACATTGATGACTTTTATTTTATGTTCATTTATTAAGAGACTATCTGTAAAGTATGCTTCTATTAAACATATCTCTTAAAAACAAATTTTATTTAACTGCATTTCTAATATTTTAATGAACTTTATTACATTTGTCTCTATCATCACTTATATACAACCATGGTTATTTAATATTTACTTGTAAGTTTGTTTTCCATGCAGGAGCTTCCAAGTATTTTTAGAAACATAGTGAATGCTCTGTTTTGTTTTTTATTTAAAATTCTTTAAAAAATTACTGCATATAAAATATGAGCTTGGATTTCTAATAATATTATTACAAAGAAAATAGCTCATATAAAATTTTAGGGATATTTTTATTTTAATATCTGGAAAAATTTTTAGAAGTATCCTGGAGCTACTAAGGCAGCCAGAACTTAGGAAACCATGCTCTCAAAAAAATGAGAAAATGCACTGAAATGAAGCTGACATTTAGAGTCACTTCTTCCCTAGGTATTTGCTGGTACCTAGAGATTGAGAACCCAAACAAAACTTTCTAAAGCCAAAGAATGCTAGGAAAACAAAAACTGGATTTCAGCGCTCTTCAGGAAGGATGGACCCTTATATACTCAAGGATTTCAGAAGAAAACACTGAAGGGCTAAACCCTAGGAATAAGGTTTAAAGGAATCAGACAAAATCTCAGTATCAAATCACCTCCATCTGAGAATGGATTAGGGTGTAGGGTGTTCTTCCCTTAATTTAATTCTTTGTCAAAAGCAAAATTAAATCCTCTATGGAGAAGTTACCCTCATATAGAACATCTGTAATTACCATGTAGAGTTCATAGCATTCAGTCAAAAAATATCAAGCAATAAGACCAAGAGGAAACAGACCTATAGGTGATTCATCTATCAAAGGTATGAGATACTTCTGTCTTTCAATTAACTGTGATAAATATGTTAAATGATAAAACAGGTGGCAAAATAGAGAAATTCACCATAGATCAGGCATAGAGAAAAATAATACAATGGAAATTCTAAAACTAAATAATATAAAAATTGTCATTAAAATTGTAGTAAATGGGTTTAATAACAAATTAGGCACAGCAGTTCAGAGGTTTAATAAACCAGAAAATGTCAGTGTGAAATATTGAGATTAAACCATGGAAATACAAATGGGTAAAAAAAAAATAGAGAAGTCAGTCATAGAACAAAAATATGACAAAACTTACATCCAAAATATATGAACAACTTCTATAAATCCATAAGAATAAGAAAGAAAATTCAACAGAAAATTGGACAGGAACCAGCTGAGAAGTGATATGAATATTTTCAAGTTTTAGAAAGTTAGGGCTTTCTAAGCAAAAAACCTGCAACTTGGGCTAGTGAGCAGACATTGCAAGTTAAAAGATTACAGAATGGACAGTGACAACTCCAGAGATTTAACTGCCTGGGGGCATGTATTTACATTTCAAAGTAAGCTAAAATCTAGAGCCATAGAAACCTTGCTTGTTGTATCCCCACCCCATATAAACAAACATTTACTTATATTCCAAAAGACAAAAATCACAAGTACCTCTCCCTTCTTTTCCCAAAGAAAATTTGTTCACATTAGGATGGTTAGATTCCTCTCATTTCTCAGAATGTGAATCCCTGGGTGGCAGCTGGACAGCACACATATAAACTCCTAGATTCCTAATTTCAGGGTTTCTCTCCTGTGATGTAGGCAAACCCCCTTTTTTGCCCAAGCAGGCCTACCTATCTGGCTCTCAATGCATTCCCCAGAAAGAAGAAAGAATAAACCATGGAGCACTGATGCAGTTACTGCTATCAGTAATAATAATCTGTACCTGAAAAATTATTATTTCAGAATAATATGAATAAATACAAATATTAAAAACTTACCCAAATCTACTTCAGGAAAGCTATTTATAAGAGAAAATGTTCAAATGGCCAATAAACATATGAAAATGTTCTCAATCTCATTAATCATAGGGAAATATAAGCTAAAACTACAATGAGAGTTTACTACATAGTCACCAACATGGTCAAAATGAAAAAGGCTGATAATATCAAGTACAAGGGTGAGGTTGTGGAATAATTGAAACCACTCAAAAACTGCTGATAAACATGAATTAGAATGATCACTTTGGAAAACTCTCTCGCTGTACTTAACATAAGTTAAAAATAGGTATAACTCACGATGCTTGATATATTCCCAATACAAATGCATATAAATGTACATGAACAAATGACCATCATAGGACTCTTTGTAATATGCAAAACGGCACTAATGTCTAAAATCAATAAACTGCAGTATCTCTGTATGCTCAACAAAATGGCAATAGACATGCAGCAAAAGACATGAAAAAACAATCATTTGCACATTATTTATTCATAATTATCCCGAAATGGAGACAACCTAAATATCCACAAAAAATACATTAGATAAATACTGGGGTAGTCACATAATGGAAAACTATATAGCAATGAAAACAGGCTACTACACACAATTACGTGGTTGTTCCTCAAAAACCTAATGTTGATCTAAAAAAGCCAGAAACAAAATGATAACTATTTATATGCATTTCATAAACAGGCAAACAATCTATGGTGAAAGAAGTCAGAATGGTGTTTAACTTTGAGAAGCAGAGGAATAGTTACTGGTAGAATATACAAGGGTGCTTGTAATTTTCTATTTATTTTGTAGTAATCTATACAGCACATATAATTTCTTAGCTTATGTATGATATTATGTTTTATTTTTATAAACAATTTAAAGCCAATGTCATTTAGAATATCAAAATCTTGCATTTTATATCAAAAATAGTTTTATAAGATGTTAGGTTCATATCACTTTCCCTCATTTTTATTGGAAGGTAAATGCAACTTTTTCCAACTATCTGATGTTTAATAGGTTTTAGCGTTTGCCATATAAAATATTAAAACTTAAATATTCTGAAAATGAAATGCTTTCTTTGAAATATTTTTAAAATTAATTTGTAGCCAGTTTATGCTAATTGATCTTCAACTTTTGGCATGTGGAGAAAATGAAGGACTTATCTGCTGTTTTCTAGAGGCAGAGAAAGATTCAGAATGGCAAGTAGCTTTTTGGATTACAAATCCCATGCTCTATTTTCACTCTATCCTTAGAGTTTTGCTAAAACTGATTTTCTTATATATCCTTTTCTTGAGAATATTAATTCACAGCAGAAATTATATTTTTATATAGTATGTTAAATTCAACTGTCAAACAGGAATGTGTTATCCCTTTTTGACTGCTATAACAGAAATACCATAGACTGGGTGGCTTAAACAACAAACACTTATTTTTCACCATTCCAGAAACTGGAAAGTCCAAGATTAAGGTGCTGGCAGGTTTGGTGTCTGGTGAAGGTCTGTTTCTTAGTTCATAGAGGGCACTTTTTTGCTGTGTGTTCACATGGCAGAAGGCACAAGGGAGTTCTCTGGGATCTTATTTATTTATTTATGTAAAGATGGGGTCTTGCTTGTTGCCCAGGCTGGTCTCAAAGAACTTCTTGCCTCAAGCAATCCTCTTGCTGTGGCTTCCCAAAGTGCTGGGATTACAGGCATGAGCTACTGTGACCAGCCTTGGGATCTCTTTTATAAGGGCACTAATCCCATTCATGATGGCTCCACTCCCCTGACCTGATCACATCCCAAAGGCCCAAATATTAGCACACTGGGGATTAGCTTTGAACATATGAATTTGGGGGGAAAGGGGGACACATTCAGTCTATAGCAATGGAATTCAAGTTTTATAACTGGACCACCTACATGAGTTCATCTATCATAGATGCTTTTCTTATATTACCTCAATTGACCTGCCCCAAATCTCTCTGCTAATTAAGAGTAGAACCAAATTTATGCCCCAGTCTGTCCAACTTTGGAGCTCATACAGTTCTCACTGTGCTGCCCTCAAACCAATTTAACTTTCATTTTGAAGCTTGTCAATTCCAAATGTGAAAATCTTTATCTTATAAGCTGTTATAATAGTGTGTCTCATTTTCTTATAGGTTGTAGATCTTAGTAGTCGGTATTAAAATACCTAAATAGGAATAGCTCCTCTTCCTACAGCTAATGATACGCTAATGGTAGTAGTGTTTGGGGAAAACATCAGTGAAAATCTCCTAAAAACAACCCAGCCATATAAAAAATGCCAGCAAACAAAAGAGTTTACCACTACTTTTCTTAAGTAATGTATACATGTTAACCCAGGACTTCTTACTGTAAGATATATGCATATCAGCATAAAGGAGGATGAATAACATAGACATTCCTTGCTTGAGGCACTTTATGTAGCTTTTTTGGTATGTATTTCTTCCTAAATCCATTAGAGAATAACTCATTTCAATAAGGACAAGGTTGTGATTGGTTTTCATGAAGATAAGGCAGGGTTTATAATTAAATTTCACCAGGGACCCACCATCTTGCCCCAGGGAAAAATATAAAAGGGCCAAAAATCTTGCCCTAAGAATATAATAAGAGTCAAAAGACAAATTCTTTCTTGCTAGGATGGTAACTGGAGGCTCTTATTGGAACTTGGCTGATGACTTTTTCTTTTCCAAACATTACCAGTTTCTTAGCAATGTCAACTCCTATTTCCAGGATCCTTTGAGTCACTGAAGTTTCTGACATAATGGTGTTATGACATTATAGATCTGAAAGTAGAGCAAGTGCCAATAAATGGCTACTGTTTAGATTTTTTCTTTTAATGGAAGAAAAAAGACATGCAAATTCCTTTGACCATACTCTATCTCCAGGGCTATGGATCTTCTATCTTAATGTGAAGTAAATAATCCAACTGTGCTCTGGTCCAGTGGGGGGTGTCACTTCCAAATTTGCAGACTGTAAATCTCCCAGGAAGTATAAAGGCATAGCAAGGATGGAAAGCAGCATCTTCAGATTGCTCTCAAATCAGGAAATAACTCAGTAAAATGGAAGGAATAAAGAAGATGCACAACATTCTTTGTGGAGTCAGAACTATAGGACCTAACACAAGAGAAGTCATTCTTCCGTTTGCTAAGTCTTAGAAATTGAACTCTGTCCCCATAAAAGATATGTCAAAGTCCTAACACCCAGTACCCATAAATATGAGCTTATTTGGAAATGGGGTCTTTACAGATATAATCAAATTAAGATGAGGTCATATTCGATTAGGGTGGGCCCTAATTCGGTATGATTGGTGTCTTTAAGAAAAAGAGAAGAGACGCAGACACGTGGAGGGGAGATGGCCAATGTGATAACAGAAGTAGAAATAAGAGTGATGCAGTCAAGGAAAACCCGGGGTTGACGAACATCCCCAGAAGCTAGAAAGAGAAAAGGGAGGATTATATCTATAGTTCAGAGAGGGGGGACTGGCCTTCTGACATCTTAATTTTGGGGTTCTTGCCTCCAGAACTATGAGACAATAAATTTTTGTTGTGTAAGCCACCCAGTTTGTGATATTTCATTAGTGCAGTCATAGGAAACCAACATATCAAGTAACCCAGGCTGTCGGCACAGGAAGGCACCATGCAGGGAGCAACCCATACAGGTGTAGTGCATGAATCATAGTTTAAATTCTGCCATCTGCTCAAACTGGGAAAAATTTGCTTGTAGCAATAGGACTTCATAACAAACTAAGGCTCTTTGCTCAGACAGCATAGATCCAAAAGAACATGTGAGTACGTAGGGAAAGATAATCCAGAATGGAGATGTTTTCTTCCACTGACTATGGGCTTTCATCTATTTCTTAGACTAGTATAGGAAAACTAAAAATTAATATCAAACTCATAGTTTTACATCACTTATAGTTTGCTGCATGTAAACATGCTTTAGTTACTTGTATGGAAAATATATATTAGTCCCATTCCAGTATTGAGTTTAGTCACTACACACACACACACAAAGTATACCTACATCATAATATTTTAAGGAATAGATACTTTCCAGATATTAAAAAAATATGATGCCTGCACAGATTGCGTAGCCATACGCCTATTGCCAAGACTCTATAGTCCACAATATGGGTTAATTTATGTAAATAGCAGATTGTAGGGAATGTTTCCTGGCAATGCTAATTATATTTGCACTCCAATACTGTATATTTCACCATAGATTAGTTCTGATTCCAGAGAAATTAGGTCTATATTCACATGTACAAAATTTATAAAGCTAATTCATGGAATTGAATGAACTAAATAAACTTCTGTGTGTTACTCTGAATACACAGTGAAAAATAGGGCTCAGTAAATGTGGAGAATTTAAAGAAATCTTCACATATTTAAAATTCCACATTTTTCTACTTAAAACATTGCTCATATACTCATCAGCATGACCAGTTCTACACTATTTTAAAAATAGGTAGTAAGTAGGTGTGGCTACTAATCTATCACCAAATATCAGTTGCAAAGAAGGAAATGAGATATTTGCCCCTTCTGTATTCATGATTTATATCTGGTATAAAAAATTATAGAATTTCTTAAAAAGTTATGATAATGGATGCCAAATAAACACATAGATTGCACAGAATTATTCCAAATGTCAAATAAAATGTAGTCTAACAATTTGCATGAAAACTGAGCACTTTTATATGATTCATTTTTAAAATGTTAATCTTTACATGCTTTTTTTGAAATTTGAAAGTAAGGAGTATCTTTAATTAAAAAAATCCAAAATACAATGTATAGTAAACATTGTAGAGGCTCAATACACTGTAGTTATTGTAATGATAGCATTAAGACTAATATATAAAATATATCAGATAGATATATCTATAAAGATATGTATCTATATATGCTTATATATCCACTTTTGTAGATATATAAATACAAAATATAAAGATAAAGATATAAAACATGTCTTAGAGTAAATATAAAACATCTTGAAGAAGGCTTTTATTAAAAAGACCTACTCATTTGGCATAAATAATATGCATGTATAATATACATATAGAAGTATGTTAATTAATCAATCAACTTTGAACAACAGTTTTTTGCTATAGTCACAGGTTTGGTAGACAAATATGCAGTCCCCTTTAAAGTTAATATTAGTGTACCAAAATGTGTAAGGTTCTGTCATTGATTATTTTTCTATTTTTGGCTTTCCTAATCTAGTAGATCATAAGTAAAATCACAATCAAAGAAATATTGAGTACTTCTAAAGACTTAGCAATGTGCTATGTATTTGAGCATTGAAAACTATAAAGAACATGCTTAGTTACTGTTGAACTGAAATGCTAAGAGGTCCATTAGGCAGAAATGAGTAACTCATCCATCAGAGGCATCCATGGTAAATGATTTCTCTGACAGATCATATGTTGAATACAAGAGCACTCATGAGAACATATACACTGGGTGATGGCATGCCAACTTTTCTATTATTCCAAAGTCTGTTCTTCAATAAAGGTCTGTAATTCTATTTTAAATTATCTGTCATCCTATACATAGCATAGGCTATAAATAATTCTGACTAACACATGATATCTATTGAAAGACAACTTAAGTGCTTTGATCTCTGACATGGGATCACTAAAACCCAATACAACACGTGAGTAATTTGGAATTTAAATTGTTAAGTAAGGGAAAAGAATAAGGAAGTTAGTAATATTCACAATATTTGAAAATTTCTAATTTTCATACTAATGAATAGCTATATAGAAATGACACCAAAATATATCCATTAGGTTACCAAATCCTGTGTAACACAAAAGCAACAGGATACATAGTTATATTAATAAGAGAGATATTACCTGAAAATAAAAAAGCTGGACTCGATGGCCTTTTTGAATCCTCCCAGCTCTAAATTATTCTTGAATTCATAACCCTATTAATAATAATATATACTAAATAAATATTTTACATGGATACTAAATAATTTACAATAAAAAATACTAAACTTGAATACTAAATAATAAAATATTGGTAAATACTAAATAAATACTAAAAGTGAATAATTTATATTGAGTTTAGCACATTCATGACAATGGAAACTGCATCTGACCCAGTTAGCAATAATTATGACTTTAATGGATATTAAATAACAGTGGTGACCCTGGGGTCTTCTCATTCATGTTTGTAAGCAATGTGAGGACAGAGATTAATGTGAAATAGAGGAGTTGGAAAATAAATATATATTGAAAAAGTAGAAGAATAAATGAATTAATGAAAGTAGTATAAAACCAAACCAAAATGAATGTTAGTTTAGTGAAATATAATTACATGAGTACTTTGTTGCAAATGATTGGAGTTTATGGAACCAATAAAAGTTGGGAAAATTCAATCTGTAGTTATTTTTTTTTGGGGGGGAGATATTAACAGATCTATTTGTTTCTTCAGGCCAGACCAAGGTATTGAATAGACCTACACTAAATTTATCTATATATTGACACATTATCTCTCTTTATAAGCCTTTATAATTTCTCTATATATTTAAGATATGCATAATCAAGACTATTGATAATTTTCACTATATTTTCTAAGCAGTAATATGAGCAGGTAGGCTATATATTTTTAATGTGTCACTTTTTATATTTAGGGAAAGTAATGATTACCTTTCAGTGTAGCCATCCTCTAGAAAGAATTTGTAAATCATCATAAATAATCACAGTTCCTAAAGGCTGCATAAAGAGAGAAAAACTAGTGAAGAGAGAAAACACACAAAAAAAAGAAAAAAAAAAGAAAAAATATGTCATATAAAATGCTCATTTATGCTACTACTTAGTGATTTGTCTGTAAAGGGTAAAAACTGCATAGTTATTTTTGAACCATTTTATAAACATAGGAATCATTCCTGGAGGCAGTAATTCCTATATTTATTCACTCATTCAATAAAGCAATCTAGAGTTTATTGAGTAGTCCCATGTGCTAGGCAATGGAATGTAAGCTCCTTGAGGGCTTTTCCATCTTTGGTTTTTCTCTGCTGTAACCTTGAAACAGAGCCTAACACACAGTAGGTATTTGATAAATACAGGCTCAGTGAATAATCGAATGCTATGTGCTAGCATACAATAGTGAATAGGTAATGTATAGTTCATGTCCTTCTAGTGATTCCAATGCAGTGGGTGAAGCTTAAAGATTTTCAAAATTACTGGTATATGTTATTACAAAGTTTACAGCTATCACCCAAAGGCAAAGAAAATTTTTGTTCAGCAATATTAAAAATAAGGCAACCCAGATGCAAGATGCCGAATAGCTATTTAGGGCAAGGAAATAGAATTGCAGGAATTTCCAGATCTTAGATGAGTGGCTTCCTTCAAAGAAGCCCCTTAATGTCTTTGCAAACCAAAGGGATCTGCAGGTCTTCTGCCCCTCTTTTCACACTTCAGCATTAGCAAAGGCATCTTCACACATGAAGGCAAATTCAGGCAATTTAAGAAAAATCTTGACTAAAAGAGTCTCTAAATAGTGGAATTAAGCACAGATTGGTTGTTTATTCACCCTGAAAAAGATTCTCTAGGGAAAGATCAAGGATCAGGAATGATGTAATATCCCAGGAAAAAATCCAGCGATAAGCATATCAGCTCTTTAGAGGTATCCCAGGAGTCAGCTCTTGGATTCACAGGTTAGTGTGTTTACTGAAATCTTAGAATTGTCAAGAAACTCAAAATATTCAATTACTTTAAAAAACAAAATATATAAAAAATTTAAAGAAACAGAAAGGATTTTTGCTAATTGTTTCTTTTTTTTTAAAGAAGTGTCAAGGAAGAGCTGATTACAAACTTGGAAATTTTATAAGGGCTATCTTATAGACTATAATCACAGGTAAGTGTCTTTTTATTAAGGAAAATAACAGGGAAGGCATAGATATATTGTGCATTATAAATAACTCATATTAAGCCTTTAAAATTATTTTCTCACAATGAAAATTTTAAAACATGTACATTTTAAATGTTTTAAACACTTCGGTGACTTATTTTGAAACTGAAGTGAATTCGTCTGAAAAGTGATAACATTTTGTCATTGAAAAATATTTGTGACTTATATACATTTTCTTCCTCTGGTATGAATAAAATTCTTCCAAAAACTTAAGATGGATCTGCTATATCACTATAGAGCCTTTCTGAAAAGATACCTTATAATCTTAATTCTCTGTCCATTAATTAACTACCCTCAATTAGCTAAATTTAGTCATTGTTTTTCTATTACATAGTGAAGTATAAATGTTATGTTGCTGCACTACATATATCTTTGTAAGCCATCTCAATTACTTAATGAAACAGTAGAGAATATGAGTTAATACATTGTAAAAAAATTAAAAAATAATGAGCAACATCTGAAGTTTAGTAACTCATCTAGGGAACCCAGTAACCAAGTAGAGCACTAGAATCCATAAATTTTTAATTTCCATTTACAATTTTTAAGTTTTTTTTAAAATTTCTTAAGGCTAGGTTTTGGGATAATTTATAGGAAGGACTACTTGTTAATAAGCAGATTTAAAATACTAATCTCAAGAATTAAAGCCCAATTTAGACTTTAAGATGAGCAACTATTGGTTGCTGATTCCATAGCAATGCTCAAAGAACATATTTAGAGGAACATATTAGAAAATTGTGTATTGGATATCACTGTGGGGAGAGGAGGAAATACACCTACACAGAGCCCTTTTAGCATCAGCACTATTGATTTCCATGTTAACTGAGCCCTTCGAGAGCTCTACTTCAAAACTATAAATCAAAGAAAGGTATACAAATCATCTAGATTCTTACTAAATGAAAAGAAGATGTGATATGATTTATAAGATCAGGGTAGAGATGTGTAAGCAGGATTCGTATGATTAATTATCTAAAGTAAACTTTATTATTTAGGATCTATTGGACTATAAAGAAGCTGATTTTTTTCCAACAACGTGGATTAGATTTACATGGTGTCATAAATATTGACGGCATTATGTTAGTCATGCAGTTTGATTTTTCTTTCATACTGAAAATCCTATAGAAATAAGATTTATATAAACGTATTTAGGATAGATGCACCTAGGGGTTGAAATGATGGGACCAGTAACTCTATGACTATTAAGTTGTTTTCATGCTGTTAAATATTTTGCATAACAGTGGGGAACTGAGGTACAAAGGATTGTTTCAGCAGCTACTTCTACAACTCTATTTTTCCCATGATTTGTATATAGATTAACGGTGCTTTTCTTATGTTCTATAAAGGTGTAAATGAGAGGGCTAGTGTATCAAAATGTAAATGTATTTTTTTTTTTTTTAGAATTCCAGCTAAAGTCTAAAGCCAAAGACAATAGGTATTAAATACCTACCCATTCCAAAGAACTGTGTTCAAACAAATCCATGCAGCATATATTAAAAGGAGGCAAAACAGGTCAAGCATCCTACTCCAAACAAGTTATGTAAGACTAGAAAAGTGAAAGGGATTCACTCAAGTTACTTTTTAGAGTAGAAACGGGGGTTTCCTGTAAGAGTGCAAGCCTGACATCTCTCTGCCTATCAGGATATTGACTAAGCTGTGGCATTGCAGCACCTGTGAGGTTTTGCACCAGACGGTCTTTGGAATAGAATGACATGGGTTAAGCAGAGGTTGATGTACTTATGAAATGAACATAGAGACTGATGTCTGCTTTTCCCTGCCAGAAGTCTGATGGCAGGAGCCTGGCTGGAGCAACCAAGGAAGGAACTCTATATGGAAGATCTCAGAAATTTCCCCATTTGCTAAGGCAAGGATGCCTGAAGTCTTGTGAGACTACAGAAGCCAAGCAGCTCGTCCTGAGAAGACTTTGCTTTTCATTGCACAGGAGAGGTGACCCTAGAAGTAAGAGGCTTTGTCACAGGGTCAAGAGGAGAGTCGGGAGCGAGGAGGCAGCCAAAGAGTGCTTTTCCTCTCAGAGAAAAAGGTAGCGTGGTTGTCAATAAGGGTTGAGCTCTACAATCCACAATGACTCCCACAAAAAAAAAAACAAAAAAAAAACCAGACTTTGGATGCCTATGTTAATGAAAGCGGGATGTCAGCCATTATCAGCAAACCTAAAATCTACCAATACTCAAATACAATTGGTTCTAGTTCCACTGGTCACTTTTACTGTAGTCTTTCTAAATGATACATTTTTAAAAGAATGAAGGGAAAAAACACTGGAGTACATTTAAGGGAGGATTTCAACACTGTTAAGGTATCTGAAATTTAGGCTTCATAAAGGACTATGGGAAAAATGAGGAGGTGATTCAAATGAAAACTACAAATAATAAGGTGAAGGAGGTATGGGCATTACATTCATATATTTAAATGATTCTTATGTGATGGATTATTTCCCAAGCTCAAACTTAAGATCAGGGGTGAAACATAAAAGGATGATGATTCTGGATGAATATAAATAAAAATATTTAATAAGAAAAAAAGTCTGTTAAAGGAATAACCTGTTGTACAAAGTTTTTTTTTCCCATCATTGGAATTGTCTAAACCCAAACTAAATAATTATCATGGATGGGATTGGAAGAATGTAATTGACCAGATGACTTTTTTAAAAAAAGTTTTCAAAGAAAGTTCTAGTTTTTGAGTGTAGCTTTAGCAAAATTATTTATAAGGCCTTTTTATTTTCAAAAGTGTCCATAAAATACAGTAAAAATGTGGTCACTGCACCTAAAAAATCACTTCCAAATCTAAGTCTGTGAATCTATATTTTTGGTAAAGTCAATGACTCTTTTTGAATTTCATTCCTTATATGCAAAAAGAGTGTCTAGTTTCCTTTTTGAGGTTTTTAAGAATCAAAACTGAAAATATATAGGGAGACATAAAAATATTATGTACTTTACAAATTTATGTTTTTTTGCAACTATTAACTTTTCCTATTAATTTATTTTGTTAGGTGGCTATTTGGGATCTCTGGCTCTTCTCAGGATGGGGGTTCCCTGGTTTGGTGCCGTCTCAAGCAGTTGCTCCACCTGAGAAGAAGGATGGGGTGGACACTCCATTTTGGTGTTGCCCCATCCTTAGTCCTATCCCAGGTGGTTGCTACACCTGAGGAAGGAGGGAATGCTTTATCAATCTGGGAATTCCCCAGCCTAGGCATGATAGGATTTGGAGAGTAACCTGGAGTGACCTAGGGGTAATTGTTGTGCCATTGGCTTGGGTTTGCACTGTGGTTTACCCCCCAGGTGGGCTTTCAGAGAGGGAGCTCGTGTCTGCAGATGGAATTTTGGAGACACCTGTTGATCATTTGATGGCATCCCGCACCTCCTGGGAACCCTCCCCCAGACTAGGCTATCCAGTGGAGGGAAGCAATCTGAGAATTCAGAGTGAGAGAGTGGGTCAGTCAGTCAGGCAGTGAGTTGGTCTGTCTCTCTCCACTCCAGGAGACATACCCATTTTGTTTTACAATAAAGAGCTGCTCCTGTGAAACTGCTTCCTGCCTGGGGTTACTCCATTGTATTGGCCCTGCTGGTGATTTTTCCAAGCAAGGAACCAGAGGACCAAGACAATAGTCTTAACCTGACACTTTGATGTGTCTGGTCATTCTTTGGCCAAGAGCACACCAAGAACCATGGGCAGACTGCCATCCTGACAATTTCATAAAAAGGATTTAAATTAGCAAAGATTATTTATTTCCTGTAGCTGCATGACTTGCAATATAAGAATGCACCATGGGTGGGAATCTGGTGATCCTCTCTCTCAATTACAAATATAGTTCATCTGTGGCCAAGCAGTTACACCTAACAAAATTGGTATTAGAGAAGAAAGAGGTTATATCAAACTACATACTCTGGGACAATTTTCTTCCAGCTCCCAACTGAAAGACATTGAGCTGACATTAACAAACATGAAGAGAGCTTTTTTTGTTTCATTTGCTTAATTATTTGCACAACTGGCATTGAGCTTCCTAATAGAGTTACAAGAGAGCTGAAACACTAGGATAACAGGGGAAGAAACGATTCTGATCTAAACTTACCATTGGTATCCATATTCCAACCATTTCTTGATTTATAATTGCAAAGGCTATCCAACTGTATCTTAACCACACACCCCTGATTCAGTTCTCTTATCTGCTGAGATTATCTATAAGGAATGAAATTCTGTTGTCAATGTGTGTAGAAACAATGGCAGGCTGAAAAGAGCAGAGAGGTATTAAAATTTTTAAGTCTACTAAAAAAATAACTAAAAAAGTGATTATGAATGAAGTGTTCTCACGTTCCAGCTTAAGTAAGGTAACTTTATGTCCTGTTTTATTGGAGACAGTCTTGGTTTGCAGCAGTTTTAACAATAGCACTTATGTCCCTCACAAAAGGGTGCTGGTTGGGACTGAGGTGCTCAGAGAGAGTATTTTCTGATCTATTTATAGAAAAAGGGGAGACAAAATAAAACATTTAATCAGTTGCAAAAATTTACTTATCAAAAATTAGTTTAATGAGTTTATTGAACTTTTGGTGAAGCTTTTTTAGTCTCACAATATAAATCAATTGATCTTTTGGAAGGCAGATATGTACTTGTTTCTCCTATACATAAAAGATTTTCTCCAAATAGTTTGTAGGTCTGTTTAGAGTAAAATCCATGTCAAAACCTTTTTAGTGTATCTCTCAACATACTAATGTTTTCTAAATAAATATTAAATATATGAATGAAGATGAGTTTAGAGTGAGTCCAAATTCTGTTAGAAATTTAGGAGTAAATCTGGAAAAAAGAAGTCTCAGTTTCAGAAGAATTGATACTTATATGTCCATGGTTTTAAATTATGTTGCATCATAATTAAGTATAAAGATCATGGCATTATTCTCAAAGCATCTTCAAAATTCACATCTGAAATTACTTATATCTCTGAACATAGACTCTATATTGATGTAATTCACTTTTTGGCTTAGCCTTTTCGTGGAAACATCTTTATTGCAATAAAAATTGAGGTGATTAACCTGACCTGAGAGAAAGATCTTCTTCTGCTGTGTTTAACAAAAGAAGCTTTAAATAGGAAATGAAAAAAATAAGCAAATGAATATAAGGCAATGACAAATAATGTATATTTTTAAATGGGCAGTGTATAGACTGTTCTTTCTCTGAAATTATGACATAAAAGAGAGTTAACACAGAATATTTTCAAGAAAAGCAAATGTTACTATTTCAGTGTCTCTTAACCATGAGAATTGTTTAAAAGGAGGGAAATACTAATTAGGATTTCACTACCGCCAAGCAATATTTACTATAGTTGAACCAGGTGAGTTTTAAAGTGGCTCAATCTCATTTTCTTGTTCAGATCTTCATACAGAAACCTAGGCTTCCCAGATTTAATCACAGGCAGCTCTCTCTCCTCCCCCTCTCTCCAGTAGAGAAGAAGCACATTTGGTACTCCACAACCTCAAGAGATTATTAATCTATAAAAATGTTCTTGTCCTCCCACAACCTCCCAGCCTATGACAATAATTATGATGGCTGCTGCAGAGTTGTATTGGTGTTAAAAGTGGCAATAATAATGATGAAATTAAATCCTCTTTCCTTATGTATAAATGCAACACTTATTTCCATGCTATTTGGATAGGATCCATTCTTTTCTAGCAGTCATGGCTATGCATCATTCTTAAATGTACTGTAAATCTTCTAATAATTAATAACTGCTAGGGCTCAGTTCCTTAAAAAATGAATTTATATGAATTATGGATCACCTGTAACTGAATCATTTTTCCCTCTCCTTAGGTGTAAAGCCAAAAGAAAAGAGAGTGATTGTCAATTATGTTAATAATAATTTAAAAATTTTTTTTTAAAATATTTGATTTTATAGGTTGGCTTTATTTTTTGATGGATGAATTCCTCACACCTGTTGTTCGACTGCTATTTGCAAGAGAGTATATTTTGTTATGTTTGGTTTCTCAGATGTAGTTTTGTGTTCTACATGTGAATGTCTTTTTATTATGGGATTATTATAGTTTATTTGGGAATAAATAAAATTTTAAAGGAATCAAAATAAATGTATGTAACACCATATATAACTGACATTACATTTTTGTCATATATTTATATACAACATTTTCAACACACATATCTATATATTTATATCTATATCTGTAGCTACACATATATGTTGGTGGGATTATATCATACATTATATTTTTAATTTTATTATTTTTACTTCAAAAACACATCTTTTTCACTATTGCAAGTTTAAAGGTGTACATTACTTGTTGTTACTTAAGGATTGCAGACTATTTCTTTGAATGGGTAATTTATTTAACCAAAATCATAACTAATTCTTTATTTTTTACCTTTAGCTACAAAAAGGAGACTAATAATATACTAAATCATACATTTTTGTACATTTCCTAACCTTTTAGCCTTTTAAGTTTTTATTTATGTTTCTTCCTTCTTCCATTCCTGTACCACCCTATATGTTATCTACAATTTCCATCTTTTCATGGAAGTTGGAGTTCAAAAAGGTTTAGTAGCTTGTCCCAAGTTACACAGTAAGTGGTAGAACAAGACTTATTGTCAAAATCAAGAGGTAGGTTCTGGCCTTGTGGGTAAGGTTTAGAAGTGGACAAAATTCTGAGTGAGTAATTAAGGTTCAAGCTTTAGTGTAGTAGCACGTCCTGGATGAGAAAGGCAAAAATGTTGGGAAAGTTACTTTAAAATACGAAGACTGTATGCCTTGGCTTCTGTCTGGCTCAATTTTATAACGGAGGAAGTTTTCCGTAACAACTAATGACTAAAAAGTTTAATTCTCGGGTATTCTAAATACAACACATACAATTTAAAAACTCTAAGATTCATTTGTTATTACCCATTCAGTGTTTCCTTAACTTTATTTTTACCAATAAAAAAATTGACTAAAATTTCAAAATGATCTTCCTAAGTCCTCTCTGATAGTTATAGAAAACTACGTAAAATAGTTTGGAATTTTTGTTACATGACTTGTAACGTATATGATAAAAGCACAAAAAAAGGAAGGAAGGAAGAAGGAAAGAAAGAGGGGAGGGAGGAAAACACTGATTTGCTCTGCCTCTTATATTTGGCTTATCCACTTGAAGATATTAATACATGCCATATAGCTTAGTGGTCATTTGAATATGAGATGTATGTCTCAGTTTTATCTTCATCTTCTTCACAAAAAATGAAGTGTAGAATTCTGGGGAGATGGGGAAGGGCAAGGTGTGGTTGAGTGGAAGGATGTTATTTCAAACAGCAGGTGCTAGAATGGTTAATAGTTCTATCAGCTTTTTTAATACAGAAATGATGGCCCTTTATCTGAATTGCTTAGCTCCATATCTTGAATGCATTTGAATTGGGTAGTAAGTAACTGAGTCAGTGTGAGGTCCGATTAAAACTTGGCCATCACTTATAGCTGTATTGAAATCCCAAACCTTTTTTCCCCAGCATTTTGAAATATAGGGAATGAGCCAGATAGAAGAGAAATTTGACTCCCATTGCAGATTTTAGCAGTGAGTGGATTAGATGCTTCTAACCAAAGAGTATTGCAGTCATTTTCAGTTTTTTTTTTTTTAATAACTTTGACATATACCTTAAACTTTGCCAGTACCACATTAGGTTAACAAGAAAACTATTACACTAAAAAGGATCCAAGTATTTTTAATGGGAGCCAGAAAGAAATGTCAATATAGGGAGACAGTATTCTAGGTTTCAATGAGAGTTTGAGTATAAAGTCCATAGGCACAGAAGTCAGCAGGAGCTTTACAGAGGAGAGAAGGCAGATGCAACCCTGTGGCCTGGGGCAAGGCTGAAAAGAGCTTGCAGGGAGCTGGCCAGGGCCTAGAAATGGCCCTCAGCCACACTGTAGAAAAGCCAGTGTGTTTCCCCAGTAGTTTACCCTGGAGAATGAACACAACTTTGCTTGGGGGCTTGCCTTACTTAACACAAAGAATGCAGTCCCAGAGGGAGAGAATTTATCTCAGATTTGTCAAAGAAAAACTTTTTAGTTATATATGGAGCAAGAATTCACTGCTTTTAAGTAACTACTTCTAAAACAGGGTCAGAAAGAAGGATCATGCTATATCAAACAAGTAAGAAATATATAGCAAGGAACTTCCTGAAGTAGTGAATATAACTAAACTAAAACCCAGAAAGTTAGCTTAAAGTTCAGATACAAAAGGAGATTGAGCATAGAGAGCACGCCAAGTATAGCTAACAAGTAGGTACATTACACAATGAAAGATTAGTAGTATCCCCAGACTCTAAAAAGAAATCCAGGTTTTCCCTGTGCATCCTTAGGTGTTTATATGGAATAAAATTCATTGTCTTAATAACTTTTTTGTTAATTTCAAATACACTAGAAATCAATCGTAAGATTTAAGGTGAGGATATTAAAGCTGATAGAACATCAACGATGACTTTTACTAAATTGGCACAGAATTTTTGATGTTTTCTCAATATGTTCGAGGTGCTATAACAAAATGCCACAGACTGAGAGGCTTAAAAACAACAGAAAATTATGTCTCACAGTTCCGGAGGCTGGAAGTCCAAGATAAGAAGCTGGCAGACTTGGTGACTGATGAGGGCCCATTTCCTGGTTCATAGATGGTACCTTCTCACTGTGTTCTTACATGGTGGAAGGGACACAAGAGTTCTCTGGGGGGTCTTTTATAAGGCCACTAATTTTATTAATGAGGATTTCACCCTCATGACTTAATTACCTCCCAAAGGCCCTAATACTATGACCTTGGGTGGTAAGATTTCAACATATTAATTTGGGGGAGACACAAACATTCAGGCCATAGCACATTCAGAGCTATTTAACTGATTAAAATAATTAATAGTTTAGTAACCTTATCAAAACTAAAATAAGGATAACATACTATGTAAAGGCAGAGGCTGGTCAAAATAATCAGTTTATTTGTTGAAATATGGTCCAGCTCTGAATTTATGATACCTATAAAATTGTTCCAATTTAATATGCTTTTCATTTAGCATAATTTTGACAAATAAACAATACAGAAAATAGTGACGCTACGAACTGGATGTTTGTGTCTCCCCAAAATTCATGTCTTGAAACCTAATACCCAATGTGAGGGTATTAGGCAGTGGGGTCTTTGGGAGGTGATTAGGTCATGAGGATAGAGCCCTCATGCAGGGATTAGTGCCTTTATAAAAGGGACTTTAGAGAACCCCTTTTCCCCTTCTGTCATGGGAGAACACAGCTAGAAGATGGGCACCAATGGGCCAGAAAGGGGGCTCTCACCAGACGTCAAATCTCCCTGCTTCTTGATCCTGGACTTTCTAGCCTTCTGAACTGTGAGAAATAAACATTTGTTGTTTATAAACCACCCAGTCTATGGTGTTCTGCTATAGCAAACCCAAAGAACACAAAAGATAAGTAAAGAAAGTACAAAAAGAATTGTCAAACTATGTCTTAGTCCTAGAAAGCATTTTGAATTGAGGCAGGGAGGGATGGAAAGACACATCATAAACTGAAGACATGTAAATAGCAAACAGATCAGAGACAGAAATAACTTCAAAACTTTTCAGCCAAGCAGTCATCTTATGGAGAAGGAAATGGATATCCAGAAAGGGTAGGTGCTTTATCCAATGTTACACAGTTACAAAGTGTCAGCTCTAGGTCAGGCCCCTACAACCCAGTGGCTTTTTCCTACTGTAATGAGTTGAATTATGCTCCCCAAGAAGATGTGTTGAATTCCTAACCCCCAATTTCTCAGCTGTGCACTTGCAGTATTCTTCCTCTTATGGGCAGGGGATGAATTTCAAGACTCCCAGTGGATACTAAACCCTATATGTACTATGTTTTTTCCTATACAATTACATTGTACAGGGAGGGTAGTGTATACAGCATGGGTACGTATGCTAAGCATTGGGGTGATTCATGTCCTGGGCAGGGCGACGTAGGAGGTGAGAGATTTCATCGTGCTACTCAGAACTGCCTGCAAGATAAAACTTATGAATTGTTTATTTCTGGAATATTCCATTTAATATTTTCAGACTGTGGTTGACCATGGTTAACTGAAACTGCAGAAAGTGAAACTGATAAGGGGGACTACAGTATTTGAAAATAGGGTCTTTGCAGATGTAATCCAAGAAGATGAGGTCACAATGGAGTAGGACACAGCTTAATGCAATATGCCTACTGTCCTTATACAGAAGAGAAGAGACACTGCAGTATATGAAGAAAAAATAAACACAAAATTTAGATTGCTCTAATTCACAGTGATTAGGGAGGAAAAAAGAATAGGAAGATTTACGATAACATCACTAACTTTGGGCTACAAAATAAAGAAAGAGAAATTTAAATTGAAAATCCTTAAGAGAGCAAATAATGTTTAGAACCCATCTTTTTGGGAAAGTGATAATATGTAACTTTGTAGTAATGTTGGTGAATGAAACTCTGCTCATCTCCTTGCCATGTAAGCCCTAGATGTTTTAGATCTGACTCATTATCATCAAAATTTATAAAAAATGCATTTATAAAAAATTTAAGAATCTTTGATTTATTTTAACTCACTGAAATATAATAACTACCTGGAGTAAATTCCAAAAATGTATTTAAAAAATAAAAATAAACCAGTGGTTTATAAATAGCTCAAACATGATTTCTTTGATAAGAGGAGATATTACTGGTTGGATATTTAAACAAAGTTTAAAAATAATATATAAACAAAGATTTAGAGAAGCTAAATAAGAGAGGATGTTGTCTCCTATCTTCAACTTCAGTTCTGGAAGCTCACAACACAGTGGTTGAAAGCAAAAATTTTAGCATCAAGCAGACTGGCCCTGCCACTCCTTAACTGACCTCAGGCAATCTTTCTTTGCCTCAGTTTACCACATATAAATTTAATCTGCCTCATAGATTTTATGTGAGAAAAATGAGATAATGCTTATAAAGTGTTTCAGTATAAAGCCTATCTCACAGTAAGCCCTGAAACTCTTTTGTAGGTATTATTATGTTATTATGGAAAAGAGTGCTGTATACACAGAGCATCAAATCATTAAGCTGTCTAACATTAGAATAATGAATGATACTGACCTTCTGTAATGATTCTCATCTTCTTTTATAAAGATATCAAAGCAGTGTAATTGTTATGTGTCAATAATACAAAATTATTAAAATACATTGAAATTAATAAACATTATATAGCATTTAGTAGTAGCAGCAAGAACTTTTATAAATATTTTACGTATGTTAATTCATTGAATTCTTGTAGCTATCCCGTGTGGCAACCATTATTATTATTCCAGTTTTATAAATGAGAAACTGAGGCACAGAAAGGCTTAGAAACTTGCCTAAGGATATGCAACAGACCTAAGTGTTGCTGCTAAGGAAACTTGGCTTCAGAATCTGTGTTTATAACCTTAAGCCATACTGTTGTTGACGGAATGTGTATTACGTTGTGGAGCTCTACAAAATGTGCTTTGCTATTCACTCATTTATGTGGGAATTTATAGAAAATTTAATTCCATACTTCCATCTTTCTCTCTTACTAGGTAATGTACTTGTGTTTTTAACCAATGTAAATCAGATTGTCTGACTTTCAGTCAATTCAGAGAAAATATTTGTCCACAAATATGACTTTTAGCTTCACTTTAAAAGTCCTTTTATTCACCAAAAAAGAGCTGAAAGAAGACAAGGGTGTATTGCAGGGATGCTTATATGAGTAAGCCCTTATAGTTTAAATGTCTATGCCTCTAACAAAGCAAGAAGCCAGGGATTATAACTCACAAAAGAAAGTTGGTTGGCAACCAGGATTCACAATAAAACTCGGGGTCAGACCACAGGCTCACAGAGGGAAAAATTATATAGAAAAAAGGAAGAACTTATTTTTTCACCATATCATCTCCTGCCTAGAGACCTTTCCTAAGAGATTTATGCAGAGTCATATCTGTAGCAAGATGAAAAGGGTACTCTGTCCTTAGAATCAGAGCTAAGGAAAAAGTGAAGAATAGAATAGTAACAATAAGCTCCATCTTCTTATAGACTAACATGAAAAGGAAGGAAAGTGTTTCTGATGCTCCCATTAAGTACAGTAAACTGTTTTAGGAAAAGATTTATATTGAAACCATTTCAACTTGCTTAAAGGTACAATACTATTCTCAGTATTATTAAAACTTCAGTAGGTTTAAATGTGTTTATATTTTTCAACTTTATATTCAGAAATTTTCAAAGAAGCACAGCATTGATAGAGTTTGTACCTGTTTAGAATATTTACTTGCATAATTAGTTTTCACATATTTGTTTACTTAACAAAATCACTATAACAACTTTCCTTTAAGTGCAATGAATATCCATCATAACAATTAAAAAAGCATTTAAAGATATGGAAAAATAAATATTAGCTGAATTCCTGTCACCCATAAATAACCCTAACATATTCATATACTATACATTGTCATTACATAATTATATTCTTCTAATATGGATATAATTACATATTTTAGGCTTAATAAGTTTTAGTAACAAACATGTTAGTACCAAAATTTTTTTAAGCACTCCCATATTAAAGGATCTTGAAGTTGTTTTCAATTTTCCCTTATTATAAACAAGACTATAAATAATATAATTGTATCTTTTTATACATTCCCAGTTTCTTCTAGAGGCTACATAGTAACAAATGGAAACAGTGTATTAAAGAGTATCCATGTTTTAGAATGTTTATTACATATTTTCAAATTGCCTTCCAAAAACATATTAACATATATTTCCCCCAATGATATATGAGAATGCTTCTTATGAAATATACTCATCAATGCTAGAAATAGCCAAACATCTCTTAAGGAAGCATATTTTGCTCATCCCTCATGTCCACTAAAAACAATTTTCTATAAACCTTCTGGACTTCTTGCCCAATGCTTCACTTTATCTCACAGAATGGCAAGTTAATACTTTGGTGCTAATTATCATTGGACTATTTTTCTGGATAGGGAAAGACTAACTTGGGAGCAGGAGGATTTACTCTCATATAAAGGTTTGACTGTCAGTTGGTTAGACTAGAATTACAGTTTCCAAAATCTTCTTGCATATATGATTCCAAGTTAGACTTGTCCAACTAAGAATTTGTGTAAGATTTGAAAACTAGGATCAGAAACCATTACTTTTTGAAGATCATGCAATTAGAGGCCATGACAGAAATCACAAAGGTGTTGGCACAGAGGGGCCACCTTACTCTCACATTCCTCCAATTTGGAAAGCAAAATAAAATATAAAGTTTAAATTCACATTTATTTGAGTATTATTGTGGTTGGGTATATTTTCCATTTGTGGATTCACCATTTACAGTGTGGTTTATTCTAAATGTTGGCACATACATTGTAGCCATTGTTTGTATGACGTGTTTATTGATTTTATTTTTAATTTGACTATAATATATGCTAAATATTTCTCACCTTGTTTCATAATTTTTTATTGTTTTATGTCAGATATATGAAAACAAATAATAAAATGGCAGATACAAAAACCTTTTGCACTTCGAAGGACACCATTAAGAAAATGAAAATATGAATCACAGATTAGGAGAGAATATGTGTAAATCATAGATCTGGTAAAAGTAAATAAAAATAAATAGAAATTTTGTGTCCAGGATATACAAAATCTTATTACTTGATAATAAAAAGACAAATAACTCATTTTACCAAAGAAAATATTTCAGCAGAGATATATGAGTGGTGAATAAACACATAGTATGATAATTGACACTATGCAACATTAGAAAAATGCAAAGTTAAAGCACAATGAGGTACCACTTCACACTCACAACAATGGCTATAATCAAAAAGACAGACAACAAGTGTGGGTGAGGATGGGGATAAATTAGAAACTCATACGTTGCTTGTGGAAATATGAAATGATGCAGTCACTTTGAAAAAAAGATGAGTTTCTTAAAAAGTTAAATACACTTATGCAATCTAGCAATTCCATTTCTAGGCATCTACCTGAGAGAAATGAAAACACACATCCATGCATACAAAAAACGTATATAAATGTTCATAGCAGCATTAGTCACAATTGCTAAAAAGTATTAATATAAACAACCCAAATTTCCATCAACAAGTGAATGGATGAGCAAAATAGGGTGTATCACAGGATAGAATATATTCTTCCATAAAAAGTAATGAAATATTGATACACACACAACATGGATGAACATAAAAAAATCTTGCCAAGTGAAAGAAGCCTACTATTAGGAATAATACATTATACGTTTCCATTTATATTAAATGTCCACAAATTTATAAAAACAGAAAGCAGATTAGGCAGATTAGTGGTTACCTGGGGTTGGAGATGAGAACTCTGAGTAACTGCATGAAAGACCTTTTTGAAGTCATGAAAATGTTCTAAAATTGCATGGTGTTGGTGGTTGCACAACTCTATAAATTTACTAAAAATCATTGAATTGTACACTTAAAATGAGTAAATTTTATGGTATGGAAATTATACCCCAATAAAGCTATTAAACGAAGATAGACCCAAAATTTAGTTAGTATCATCCTTTTGAGTCTGATGGCTATAAATATGATTGATTTTTACCTATGAAGTCTAGATTTATGAAATAGTTACCTGATTTGTCCAAGAACACTAAAAAGGAAGGTTCAGGAAAACAATCATGCTAACACATTGGGTACTAAATTCCCAGAGAACACGAAATTGAAATTGTAAATCATTATAATGTACTAAAATATTTAACTTTGTTTTGCATGTATTTTAAAATAAATTATAAAACATTAAACCATTTGTAGTAAAACTCATGTATTGAAACTAAAATAGTCTTATTAAAATAAACTCCAACATTTTAAAAATCAAACCCATAACTCTTAAATCAATGTAAAAAGAAATGAGAGCACACAATTATAGTCGATGAAGGCCACTAGCACTGTAAATGAAGTACCAAATTTAAACTTTCTTTGATACTTTCTTTTTGAATGGCAAAGTTCTGTAGTACACATTCTAAGTAGTGAGCTTGGTCAGAAACTCTGAGAACATGTGTCTTTGGGGATATAAGCTCCATTTACCTACCTTGCTTCAAATCATTTCATGATAGAGATCTAGGGGGAAAACAAGCAAGTCAAAGAAAGGAATAAAAGATGAAGAAACCAGAGAAGGAAGATCAAAGTACTTTATTTATTTATATGTTTATTTTTAACCAAGGATTGTCTTTGAAAAAAGCAGAGGAAGGATTCAAAGAAACTTTCTCCAGATTGCCTTTGAAAAACCACAGAAAAATGATTCAAAGCACCTTTATATTATACATAGAGCCTGAATAACACAAGACAGTGGAATACATTGAAAACAATAAAAAATAAATGCAGTTATAATAGGCACCCTAGTTATGGATCTGTGCTATACTGTTTTCTCTGTTTTTCTTTTGTGTAGAGTTTTCCGTGTAGTTATTTGTATACATCTTCCTCTGGTTTCATATTCAAATTTATTCTTATCTTTTTCTTGCACTCAAAAAGTAACAAATATGGTTTCTCTTGTTAATTCTTATGGTACTTTTATGGGCATTAAGGTGGCCTGGTCTTCACAGGATGTGCTACGAGTAGGTTGATATAATTATCCTCAGTTTCTACATGAGAAAAATAAGAGAAGTTAATTGACTTGGTAATGTCATAAAGGTGGCAATTTACAAAGTTGAAGCTTAAAACCAGGTCTTAAGGGCCTAGAACTTAAAATCCAATAATTTTGCTTTGTTTTGTTTTATCATTGGAACATTGCCTTCACAAACAGTACCACTTTCTCTTGATTCAAAAATAGAATCTGATGGTTAATCTACACAACTGTTCACAAAATGGCCTGAGAAAAAATACAACTGTGATTTTCCATTAAACCAAATGAAGATTATTTCTGAAAATGAAGTAATTGGTTTACTCATAGGCCCTCAATTATTTCTAATATAAAATGTGTCAAGATGTACCACTAAATGGCTAATATTTTGAGGCATCAAGTATTTTATCTAAAATATTTTTTATTTTTTAATTTATTAAATACGTACAAGAAAACATGTGTGTTTCATAAATGTTCAAAATTATAGTATGCTCAGAATGTTACAAATTAGTAATTAATTTTCTCATTTTTTTCTTTATGCAATGTGGAAAATACCTACTGGATCATATTTTGAGGAAAATATTTTGATAAATGATTGTGTTATATTTGAGATAATAGCATCCAAGCATAATTTTGGAAAACAATTAAACATTATTTATTGTACATTAAATCAATTTCTTTATCCCCTTACCCCACTACCAAAGCAAAACCCACCAAGACATGGCCATAAAACAATATCTTTTTTCTCATTTTCTATAGTTAACTCATTGCCTAAACTTTAAATCGAGGGAGGACATTGCCTCTTTCTGTTATTTTTAAGGAGCTGAAACCAAAGAGGTCATATTTAATAACGTAGCACATTTATTTAAATAGGAGACATATTCTGCATCTAGAAAGTATCATTACAGACTTTAAGTGAATACTTGTACTTATTGGGAGGAAATTTAGCAATTGGATTGAAACTACTGTCAAGTTTAAATCTTTTATTTTCAATGATTCCAATTATTTTGAGTACCAAATGCTTTAATTATCTCAAGAATGCAATTAATAAGCTCAACTCTACAAAGCAAAAAATCTTCATCAATCTGTGCAGCATTTAAATATTCTTTCTTTATGTTATAAATGAGCACACTCTGTAGACTATTTGGTTTTTTTTCTCTTCTTCTTCTTCTTTTTATTTCTAACCTTAAGTGTCAAGAGGATTGACTATGTGTCTTAGGCTGGTGGGTTTTCCAGTCTAGGTTTGCTTTTTCTTTGAGCTGCATTTATCTAAGCTTACAAAGATTGTGGAAAGTAAATTCACAGTTTGTCCTAGCTATGACACACACAACAAGAAAAATAAAATTTCTTTTGAAGAGCAATTTTGTTTTCCAAACTTCCTTCTTAATCATCATAGAGGCTGATTTCTATTATTAGCTTAATCATTTACTAATTCTGATACAAAGGAAGAGTCTCTCAATTATTTGCAAAAAGAAATTTTCCAATTAAATTTTATTCCATCTCAAAAGCATTTAGTAAACTATTATCATTCTATCTCATGAAAATATATTCTGAATAAACTAAAAGTTACATACTAAAAAGTCTTCACAGACTCCCTATTTAAATAACTGTTTTCTATATACAAAGTCTCTAAAATTCCTAAAGTTCCTTTTAATCCTGATTTTATTATAAATAGAAGTTATCCTGTAATAGAACTTTTAAAAGGCATCAAATAATTTATATCTAATACGAGTTTCTTTTTGTATTTTTGTTAATAAGATGCTTTCCATTTTTTGGAGAACCTTGCCAGTTAAAGAAAGAAAAAGCAAAAATGTCTAAACTGAAAATATCAAAAAGAAACTTTTTTTGTATAATTTTGGCACAGATCAACACATTCCTTAACTAGAACATCTTAACATTTCTTTTTCAAAATACAGAGAGGCATTAGAATATAGCAAAATAGATTATGATACATCATCTTGCTTAGAAAATCAACTAAAATTAAATCCATGAATATCATTTTTTAATTCCTTCTTCTGGCAGCTAGTTGTGGCTTTCAACGTATTGTTTTATTCTTCACGAACCACAAAGAAAAGGAGTATATGCATTGAAGCATAGGGTTTGGTTTCGTATGTCATTATCTATGCTTTGCATACAACACATGTTATTAAGAGCCATAAAACTATACAGCCATGGTATTGGGCTCAGTGACCTGCCGCGATAGTGAATTCCACAGATTGACTTTATGGAGCATAGAGTAGAGTTCTTCTACTTTTTTTTTTTTTTTTTCTTTCAACATTATAAGAGTTAGCATTCTATTTGAACTAAACTGCCTTGGGGTTAAATTCAAATCTGCGTATTTGCCACGTACCCTGGGGAATAAGAAAAATAAGTATATTGCCAGGAGTCATACTATATAATTCTGAGGACAGAATCTGATTTGGAGGTAACCAAAAATTATTTATTGAATTTTGGAAAAATATTCCTAGTATTTATTTTTAAAAATACAAATGATGTATAAAGATAGAATAAACGGAATCATTTCCTTCTTACCTAGGCATCTGTATTCTCCACTACAATAAGAAAAAATAAATAGTCTTTTTCTTTTCATACTACTCTTGCATCCTTAGTAAGAAAGGGCATTCACGGGGGAAATTCCCAGCCAAATACCTACATCCTAATAGACTGCCTTCCTTTACCTAAGACTTTGGAGAAATAATAGCTATTTAGCTGGAAAAGATAAAGGCTAAGAGATGCCTAATAAATTATTTTCACCTTTGAAAGTTGAGAAGGATCTTCAAGAGATCGGTAGTTATTCACTCTAAATTGCCTCTAGAGCAGCAGCACTCTCGTGTCACAAATGTCTGTGGGACATATCACAGGGACTAAATTACAAATAATAACTGAAGTGCAAGGATGCTTAATTTAAATAAAATGTTAGCAAATTTGGATTGTCCCTACTACTCATTTGCTCTTAGATACTCCAGCTCCTGAGCTGGAAAAGGCAGAGAAACTTGGTTTCTTTGGCCTTTTTTTGTATTTTTCTATATATTATTTGATGCCATTCCAGAATATTTGCAACTAACTTATTTTTAAACATTTAACATCTTGCAGGACTTGACTTGCACATGAACGAGAACAACACTTTCTGACATCAGCCATATCAGAAAGTGGCCTTACTATATAGATTATTAAACTAATGTGATGTGATGGTCAGAGTTATCATATTAACCTGTTATCCTCATTTACTTTTCCCACAACAGTACTCTTTGTCTGTGAAACAAACAGGCTGGTAATTGACGGTTCACTTTCTGCCTGCATTTTTATCAAGATTTATGAAATGGGGTTAAAGAAATCAAGATGAGATTGATGTAGGAATCATCGTAATAGAGAAAATGAGAGTTCCCTGGCCGTTCATTTTCCGGCAATAAAATCTAATTCTGTTAAAGAAAGAAGTTGTGCATAATCCATGAAGTTCCTGGTTGCAATAATATTAATAATACTTAACAGTAAAATAGTAACAGTTTCCAGGGTCAGTCATTTCTTCTTACGTTACTCATAGAGACTTAAAGTGATAAATAAAGAATATCTACAAGTTTGTCTTCTGAAGGCTATTTTTTCACTAACTTTGAAGGCATTAGGTCACCATTACTTGAGACATTTGGAAGAAAGTTGCCTAAAATGCAGGCATATTGATTCTATAAAAATAGAAAACTAAAGTCCACAATAATCTCATTGCAACCGTATTTGGATTACTGATCAAGATATTTGTCAAAGAGAATTTCAAGCTCCTGTATAAACACCTCATGAAGTTTCTTGTTGGAATACATTTCCAATGCAATTTAATAGGGTTAAATTTATTCACAATAGTAGCATAATTCTGAAATTCAATTGGTAACTTCTACATATAGGTTTTTCCTATGATTTTATTTTAAATAAAACCTATTAATTCATCATTAAAAACTCAATTGAATATTTGAATATGATGGGATAGAATTCTGAATTTATGAGTTGCATGTAAAATGACAGCTTACATATCTCCAAAACAGAATCAATTCTATAATGTACAGTGCCATCACACTTTATAAACGTTAACACATGTAAGCTTTATATATAGTTAATGCTGATTAATCATTTTCTATAAGAATCTCTTACTGACATAGCAGGAGACAATATCTCTGCAAAACAATTATATTGTGTATTTCCTCAGACTTTGGATACAGCATATATGACACACATTTGTGAATTAGAAGCCACATTAATAAAGGTAGATATTAGAAACAGAACTATTTGAAACTGCAGGCTACTTTTAGTCTTGAAAAGGTTATCTTGTTTTAGTACTAGTTGCTAGAACTGAATGTAAAGTCTGATGTTGAGTTTCCTAGCTGTTAAAGAGAAAAAAGTACCAAGAGAAAAAGAAGGAAAATGTCAATTCTTGAAGATAGCAATTATTTTCTTGTTCTTCCTCTCTCCCAGAAGTGAATGTATTCAGATGATTTTGACTGCTGTGTTTGTCAACAGCCTTTCCTTCTAAAATCCTTAAATAAAAGTCAAAGGCTAACATTGGAACCCAGCTCAGAAAACGTGATTCTGTGAGATGATAAATTGATGTGATATGATATATAGATGTGGTTACCTAGCTTCATACAGTAATAAGATTTAGCTTGTCCTTTAAATAATCTTTTAAAATATAATGTCTCTCCAAATGACATCTCAATAGCATATTGAGAATGACTCTTTAACCAGACTGGGAAAGCTGATTCTCTATTATTTGTTAAGATCAAATCCATGAGCATTGGATGCCAGATAAAAAGAGTAAAGTAGAGAATATATTGGTTTAGTGGGAGGAAGAAGGTGAACATAAATAAGATGAAAACAGGAAAAAAAGAAGAAGCTACTTTGAATGTAGGAAATAGAGTAGCCAGATAATAGTAAAGGATCAAGAAAAAAAATGCAGATGTTAGAGTGTTAGGAAAAGAATGTGAAAGACTTCTATGATTTAGATAAGTTACATCGCTTCAATTGCCATTTATAAAAGCAACAGCAAGAAACTGGAAGGGCAGAATAATTTGGCAGCCAAGATTAATGCTGATTAATCATTTTGTATGAAAATCTGCACTTGACATGGCAGGAAATAATATCTCTGAAAAACAAAATTTGATATTTTATCACATAGCTTTGCTTAGTAATTAACTCTTTCTTGGATGTTCATTAAGTCTCAAAATGGTTGCTTTATGTTAAGTTCTTATTGTTAGAAGTCATAAATGCTATTTTTGATGCTGTTATATTATCTTTCCAATTACTGAGAAGAAATAAAAACAAATGAAAAATGATAATTTGCCACTCGTGGACCATTAAACACAGACTATAGTCTGCAGTTTGGGACAATGGCCATTTTGGACCAGTTTTCTTTTATAAAATTGCCTTCTTTTCTCACAGACTTTGTGATCCAGTTCATTCTACTTTTCTTGATTTTACTTTTCAGTAAACCTGCCTATGTTTCACTCATATGTCTTACATTTATCATTTTCTATATTCTTTACCTTCCTTAGAATGTAAAATTTATAAGGCTAAAACTATTAGCTATATAAATGTTTGCTTTGGGAGGAGAAAAAGAATATTTATGTAGTCTCTTAAGTTTAATGTTATTTATTTATTTTTGCTGTTTCAACTCTGATACTTAAACAAACTTACATTCGAGGCCTAAACCTTGTGCCAGGAACTGTGGATATAAAAAGAGGCCATGTCAAAAGTCCTGCCATCGACACTTATTTAGGAAGGAAACGTGGAGAAGTAAAAGATGATTTCTGAGATACAGGGCCAGTTCCGTGTGTGGACAATGGGTATATAACACAAACACATAGAATTAGAGGTAGAACAGGCCCTATAGATTATCTAGTTCCTTCTTTGTAAAGACAAGAAACCTGAGGAGCAACAAAGTTAAGAGATTTGCCCAAAGTCACATAGTGTGGTTGTAACAGAGCCGATTGAGAATAGAACAAAGATTGTTTTGACCACAGAGCCAAAACAATCTCTACTACGACACGCAAGCCATTTGATTTGGGAGTTGGCAAATTAATTCAACCCTTTAGGGTTCAAGTTAACACTTGGTTGCTTCACTTCTATTTCTTGCTCCCCTTCCCCCATCTCTCTCATTCCCTTAAATTTAAATATTTTCCTTTCCTCTTTTTTTCTTACATGTGTGCAAGAAATTATTAGGTGGGGAAAAACTTTGAATAGCTCTAAAACACCAAGAGTTATCTTGAAAAATCAACTGATCCTTAAAAGTTACATCTTGATGATTTAAGTTTCAATTAATCAGAAAAGTAGAAGTGAAGGGCCAGATTGCATTCCCTGCTGCACCGCCTCATTTCATCAGTGTGCAGAGTTCCAACTAATTGCAATGAGAACTCCATGTACAGAAGCAATGAGTAGGGTGCAAGATGCATATTAATTTTGTAGAGCATTTCCCCCAATTACATTTTTTTTTAAATTAAAGGAGGAAGTGCTTGGTTAAATAGTTCAAGACATCCAAAGAACACCAAATGTATCTGGGATCCCTAATTAATATGTGTTTTACAGAGAGGACCGCTTGTAAGTTTGAAAGCATTGGGGAGTTTGATGTTATTTTTGAAATAAATTTTTAATTAAATTTTCCTTAATTGAGCATACTGAAATTCCAGTAAAGGATGCCTATGAAGTAGTCCTTGGGGTGTGGAGGAGATCCACAAAGGTGTGGAGAAATATGTGAATTGGGCTGAGTATCTCATTAATTCTTACAGCACCCTGGGAAGAAGATAGGAAGCATAATGTACAAGCCACAATTCACTGAAGTAAAATGACCTTGGAGGGAATGTGGAAACCTTTGATGTCTGGGGACTATAAGAAGCTTAACACAATTTCTTCCCACCACTACTCTTTCTCCCTCATGTTCTACCTTGTGACGTAGGCAGAATTCTAAGTATGTTGAGTTCCTATACACTTGCTTATATGGTAGAGATAGATTTTTCAATAAAGACAGGTAATATATATCTTTTTTGTTCTTATCAGAGTAAACAATTCAATTTAATATTTGTTTCCATATATCAGACACTGAGTGTGCTCTGCAAGGGGACTAAAAGCGAATAAGGCAGCATCTCTTCTATGTCTCTGTCCATCAACAGGTCATGCCTTCTATAATAACTCCAAAAAATATGCAAAACTCTGGCTTTTCAGTCCTTTCTCACTTAGTGCAATTTCCATTAAGACACTGATATCATGAATCTCTGAGTTTTCACATATGACCCAGGGCTACTAGATATTAAGATAAATAAAGGAGACACAGAGGAAATAAATTTTCCTCCTGGACACTCATAAACTGACGGATAAGAAAGAAAATAGACAAGAAGAGGTAAAATGAATAGTTACAGACTACAGGAAATCAGAGAAAAGATAGGTCTGTGAGATGTATTGGTCATGTAAAATAAACTCATGGACAAGATGGGATCAATATATAGTGATCAGATCTTTAAGCCAATCTCAACCTCCATTGTACAACAATGAGCCCTACACTTAATCTTCTTAACATCTATTCTTGGGTTGTCACCCAAGTAACAACCACAAAATCTGACATACGAATTCCAGATGTCAAATCAAAATGAAATCCCTGCGACAAGGTGTAGTGGAGGCTGCTAACGGAAGTAGGAAGATTTCATTTTGCCTACGAAACTTGCAGCAACTCCAGTCAGGCTTAGTGTACCTGTCAATATTAACACAGAAAGTTTAAAAAAATCATGACTCCTTTGCTTTTTCTAATCAGTGAATATCTTGAAAATGACTTAATAGTATCATATGGGCCAAATGCACATAATATAATTATTTCCCTTTTTGTTTCTAAATTTCAAACTTTTTTAGGATAGCTTTCGTGTCATTTATGACTTTGAGAATCTTGCATGCTTATTGATGATACACAGGTTGTCACTGAGTAGAAAAATTTGTTAAAATAAATGAATGGCTTTTTAATTGCCTCTCTCTACATTGATGATTAATTATCTTTTATAATATTAATTTTTTGTGAATTATTTAGAACAACCTGCTTTAGGACAACATATAAAAAGAAATACAAGAATATTTTTATTTAAAAAATAAATAATTTTAATAAAAGATTTAAGAGAATCTTTTGAAGTTTTAAAGCTTTTATCTAATATGTTCAAAAGTAAAACTTCATTTGCCAAGTGTAATATATATGATTTTCTGTTAATATATAGAAAGGTATATTGCATATATTTTGCATATAGAAGGGTATCTGTACTGAACTAAATGGTATATCATAACCATTTTATTTAGTTATTATTTGCATTGTAATTCTATACAGATTATAGCATCAGGATGTTTTCTTTTTTAAATAAATCACAATAATTTGGATATTTTAATTCAAAATGCAATTAAACCTAGTTTATGTTGAAACTTGGCCCCAAACCTCCACAAAGCACATTTTCTTTACTAACTTACATCCTATTTACCTTTTCTTAGTCCTCACTTTCTCCTATTTGATCTATAGGTTATGATATTCCTATTCAAGGAAACTTCTAAAACTTATTCCTAAGTTCATAGATACCCTTTAATATCATATCATACTGAGATTTATAAAGCTATTCTTCTTCCTTCTTGTATTATGTTTTATTAAAATAGCATCTTGCCCAAGTGTCTAGATACCACATCTCAGAAGTTTTATATGAATATATATATAGATGTATGTGTTCTGAGCTTGAAAAGTATAAATGTCAATCTAAAATAATACTAATCATCACAACAATAATGGTTATGCTACTATTTATTTGTATAGCACCATGACAAGAAAGCTACTTATGAGGCAATTGCCAAAATAAATGAAGTTGAAGGATAAGTCCAAAAGAAATGTCCACAAGAAAAGAAAAATTATATTTTTAAAAAATTATATAAAATACAATTTTAAAAGCCCAAGAATAAACTATATGGTGGTCTGGATTGATATTGCTGGCTTTCTTACCTCACGGAATTTTTATGGGAATAATAGTATGCAATTTTGACATGTTTAAAATTTATAAGAGATATCAAAGAGTTGTGCCATTCATTGCCTTTGTTATTAGAGCAGATAAGAATGGACTATAGGTTATGACATTTCCTTTCAATGAAAATTCTAAAAATTGCTCTTTAGTGCGCAGATAACCTTCAATATCATATCACTGGTCTTCAGAGAAAATTATTCTCTCTTCTTTTTTCTGTACTTCTCTCATACAACACTTGTCAAGATATCTAAGGAATGCATGTTATAGCATTATACTAAGAGAAGTACCAGGGTGGGTGTTCTTGAATTTATAAATTAAAAGTTCTAAATTAAAATAAGGACAACTATCATAATAATCAAAAGCATACTATATTTGATTTTTAATAAATAGCTAATTTCCTTCAAGATGTTCAACATAGACATAGAGCCCCAATCTTTTCCACTAAATGCTTTTATTTGGAATCAAGCTGATCAATTTATAAAACTTTATGAAGGAAGTGAAATTAAAGGAATGCTTTGAAATGCAAAGGAGATATTTTGAATCCCAAGGAAGATATATTATATTATCATTGGAGATGAGAACGAGTAAAAGCAAGAAATAAAAATAAATTGTGTCATAAAATGAGTGATGAAGGATAAATGTGACCATATAAGAGAACACAAGACTCCTGTGAATGTAAGAGCAAAACCTTAAAACACTGTTATTAATCACAGCAGAATAATCCTGAGTGCTATCTTTGGGCCTAGGAATAAGGAAAAACCTGGCTAAACAAAATTTTCATCTAGTTATCTCATAGCAACAAGCACAGCACCAAATTTGACCAAACCAAAATAAAATTACTGAAATGACTCCAGAATCTCCTGTAATAATTATCAGTGGGGATACAAAATAATTGAAGTTACATCTAAGGCAAATATTCTACTTCCATTACTTTGAATTAATGTAAGAGAAAATAAATTAGAAATGTAAATATTTTACTAGTACAAATTAGGATTGTCCTGTATAGAGGTACTCGATGGGATGTTATAGAAGAAGGGAAAGGTAAATAATTTGTATTAGGACACATTTTCAGCCAAAAATCTTGAGGAAGAGAATTTGCAAATAATTTTGAAAGTGTAAATTTGGGGATAAGGATAGTCACTTACGGTAATACAGTTTGCATGAAGGGAGAGTACCATCTGTATCAATGCAGTTCAAGTAACACAGTATTAGTTTTATCATATATGAGCTAGGTGTCACACAGGGAAAGCTTCTATATAAAAAATGAAAAAAGAATAGTTTGATTAGCAAGTAATCTCTGTGTTTATGCGTATGGTGGCTATTAAAATTTCAAAATCCTATTTTTCATCACTACTGAAAATTCTAGATTTGATTATATCAAAACATTGAACTAGTTTAATCAATTGCAGCTTTCACGTCACTGCCCTCCTACTTGAAATCTAAATAGCTATTAGAACTGATTCACAGGTATGGCAAACACCACTGACAAATAGCATTGTTAATTTTAACTAACATATTTTGAATTTCTTCTCTGGAGAAGAGGAAGTAAATATGCAAAACACATTGAAATGATATAAAGTAAATTTAAATTTAGGCATACTTCCTCTTTCTTGTTTCTTTCTGTTACATTCTAATTATATGTATGATAAACCAGAGTATTTATTTCATGTGTCTCAGTCTATTTCTGCTAAACCTCTATTAGATATTTGGACTATGAGAAATTGAATGATCCACAAAATAGGTCTTGAAGTAATTTTCTAGTTATTCAATTAATTGGCATTGGCTTTTTATAAATTATTGCTATTCCTCTTTTGAATAAATATCTTGCATGAAGATTATATTATATAGTACAGTGTCTCCATGAAGTATGTGTGATAATATTAATACAACAATGCTTTCTTATATGTTATTATTAACTGGAATAACTATATGAATTTGCCTATTACAGATTTTCATGAAATAATACATGTAGAATTTTTTGCTGTTTTTTTTCACTTAGCATAATATTTTCAAGGCTCATCTGTGCTCTAGCATTTATCATTAGTTCTTCTTTCTTACTGGACGTTATTCCAATTTATTATTGCCAAATATTATTCCATATTATCATATGGCTATACTACATATGTTTATCTATTTATCAGTTGATGGACATTGAGATTGTTTTATTTTTGTTTTTATTTTTTAGAGACAGGGTCTCATCTGTTATCCAGGCTGGAGTGCAGTGCCACAATCACAGCTCACTGCAACCTTCAACTCCTGTGTTCAAGCGATCCTCCTGCTTCAGCCTCCCGAGTAGTTGGGACTAAGGCATGTGCCACCATGCCCAGACAATTTTCTATTTTTTGTAGAGATGGGGTCTCACTCTTTTGCCTAGGCAGGTCTTGAACTCCTGGCCTCAGGTGATACTCCCGTCTTGACCTTCCAATATGCTGGGATTACAGATGCATCATTTTACATTTTGGCTATTATGTATAATATTGATATGAAAACTTGTGTACAAGTAATTGCATGTTCGTATGTTTCCAATTCTCTTGGAAATATACCTAGAATTGGACGTGGTGGTTCATATGGTAACTCTATGTTTAGAATTTTGAGAAACTGCCAACTGTTTTGCAAAATGACTGTGCCATTTTACATCCACACCAACAATGTATAAGATTTCCAATTTCTTCACATTCTTACCAACACTTGTTATTTATCTTTATAGTTTTTGCCATTCTATTGGCTGTGAAGCAGTATCTCATTGTGATTTTAATTTTCACTTGCCTACTGACTAAGGATATTGAGACCTTTCCATGTATTTCTTGGCCTTTTGTTTATCTTTGTTAGAGAAATGTCTACTCAAAATTGTTGCTCATTTTTTAACTGAGTTATTTGTCTTTTTGTTGTTGCATTGTAAAAGTTCTTTATATAATATTTTGGATTCAAGTCTCTTGTTGGATATATGATTTCTAAAGATTTTCTCCTAGTCTGTAGGATTTTTCTCTCAGTTGATATCTTTTGATGCAAAATTTTTAAATTTTGATAATATATCAACTTTCGTTTTGCTGTTTGCACTTTTTTTGTTGTAACTAAGAAACCATTGCCTAACTCCAGTCCACACAGCTTTACTATTATGGTTTTTTCCAGGAATTTAATGGTTTTAGTGCTTATGTTCAGTGCTTACATTTATGTTTATGATACATGTTGAGTTAATTTTTTTATGGTGTGAATTATGGGTCCAATTTCACTATTTTGCATGTGGATATCCAGTTGTCCCAGAACCACCTGTGGGTAGACTATTCTTTGCCAGTTGAATTGCACTGATAGTTTATCAAAAATCAATTGATCATAAGTATGAGGATTTATTTCTGGATTCTTTATTCTGTTGATCTATATGTATATTCCTATGCCAATATCACACAGTCTTGGCTAATTAAATTTGTAGTAGGTTTTGAAATTGGAGAGTACAACTCTTCCAACATTCTTCTTATTTTCAAGATTGTTTTAGCTATTTTGGATCCCTCTAATTCCATATTAATTTTAGAATTAGTTTGTCAATTTCTACCAAAAAAAGTAGCTGGAATTTTGATGGGGACTGTGTTCAATCTGCTTATGAATTTAGAGAGTATTATCATCTTGACAATGCGATGTTTTCAGATCCATGAAGATGGGACATATTTTCATTTATTTAGATATTCTTTAATTTCTTTTACATTGTTTTATAGTTGTCAGTGTGCAAATCTTACATTTATTTTGTAAATGTGTACTAGGTACTTTAATCCTTTTGTTGTTACTGTAAATAAGATTGTTTCTTAATTTCATTTTTTGATTATACATTGCAATATACAGAAATACAGTCAATTGTTTATGACCATGTCTTCTGCTTAATTGCCGAACTCATTTATTAGCTCCAAAATATGTTTAGTTAGTGGATTTTTTTGGATTATCTACATAAAAGATCAGGTTATCCACAAATAAAGATACTTTTCTTCCCCAATCTGGATGACTTTTATTTCTTTTGTTGCCTTATTATTGTGGCCAGAACCTCAAGCATGCTGTTGAAAAGAAGGGGCTATAGTGGATTTCCTTCTTCTTGATCTTAGGAGGAAATCATCCATTCTTTCTCCATTAAATATTTTAGCTGTAGGGTTTTCTTTATGTAGATACCCTTTATCAGGATGAGGATTCTTCTTTCTCTTTCTGGGTTGTTGAGGGTTTTAAAAATGGAAATGGGTTAGATTCTGTCAATTTTTTTTCTGCTTATATATTGAAATGATTGTATGGTTTTTGTTTTATTTTATTAATGTGGTGTACTACTTTGATTTTCATTTGTTGAACCATATAAAAGTTTTGTATTTCTGGAATATTCTCACTTGGTCACATTTTATAATATTCTTCATATATTGGTGGATTTGGTGTGTTAGTATTTTGTTGAGGATTTTTCTATCTATGTTCATGAGATATTGGTCTGCAATTTTCCTTTGTTGTGATGTCTTTGTCTGATTTTGGTATCAGATATAACTTAGTGGACAGTCAATGATTGGTCAGATTTCCATGATGATAAAGGTCATGGACATTGATGTTTTACCAAAGCTCATTTCTTTCTCTTAGAGAGATAATTTTCAATTTTTTCTATGGCTTTGGTTAACTGATAGAGTTCAGAAAATGGTTGATTTTTAGTTGTCTTACCCATAGTATTGTTGTTTTAGAGGAAAAGTGATTTTACCAAAGTTTTTTATTTGCCATTCTGGAAGTCAGCCTTCTACATGCTCCTTTCTGTATGCTATATTTGTGGCTATCTATCATTCTCTAGTTATTGGACCTGCCTATATTTGTTCCAACCTACCCATGTCTTCTATTTTCTAATATGCTACTTCCAATTTCTTCAGGCCTTGGATCTAGAGTACCTCACGTTAAAAGTATATATAAAAGTCGTGAACACTATGAGCTGGAGTAAAAAATAGAAATCAAAGATTTTCACTACTCATTACAGTTTTCTCTTGAATTTTCTCTTGCTAAACTTTATACTTCTTTTAAAATCAGATTCACATTTATCCCTGTAAAATTTCTTTCTTCCTTCCTGAGTCGATATTCCCTCTATTATCATTTTGTTCAAACATCTATTATACTAATACTTATATCCTTATACTGCATCTATTGCTGTCCATTTCCTTCTTTATACACCCAAATCTCTATTCCACAATTAGGATAGGTGGGAACCAGCAAGTGGTATAAGATTGTAGTTTTTGCCCAAATTTGGGAAATTTTCACACTTTACTTCTTTGAATACTTTTCACTCTCTCCCCCCCAACCCCCTTCTTTTCTCTGGGACTTTGATGACACAAATGTGAAATCTTTTATTATGCTCTAACATGCTCCTGAGGTGCTATCCATTTTTCTCTTTTTTGGTATATTTTCTCTCCGATGTGTAGATTAGGTAGTTTCTATTGTGCTATTCAAATTTACTGATTCTTTCCTATGTCCTCTTGTCTTCTGCATCCTGCTGTTGATCCCATTTATTGAGGTTTTTCTTTTTTTAGTAACTTCAGTTATTGTAGTTTTTAGTTTTAAAATGGTTGTTTAATTCATCTTTGTATCTTTCATTTATTTGCTGAGGCTCTCTATCTTTTTTTGTTTCAATCATATTCGTAATGATCATTGAGGCATTTTTTTATGATGGCAGCTTTAATTTTTGTCATATAATTCTGATATCATTTCGATGTTTGTTTCTGTTAGTTGTCTTTTTATTAATAAATTCAGTTTAAGACCTTCCTCGTTTGTGGTATAATGGGTGATATTCAGTCGAAACCTGGCGTCTTAGTCCATTCAGGCAACCTTAACAAAAATACCTTATACTGGGTAACTTATAAACAACATAAATTTATCTCTTACAGTTCTGGAAGCTGAGAAGTCCATGATCAAGGCCCCAACAAATTTGGTGTCTGGTGAGGGCCCTCTTCTTCATAGATGGAACCTTCTAGCTGTATCTCCACACGGTGGAAGGGGCTAGCTGGCTCTCCAGGGTTTTTTTTGTAAGGGCACTAATCTCATTCATGAGGGCAGATCCCTCATGACCAAATCACCTCCCAAAGGTCCCACCTTCTAATACTATCACACTGGGTATTAGGTTTCAGCATATGAATTTTGAGGGGACACACACATTCAGATTATAGTACCTGGATATTTTCGGCATTGTGTTCTAATACTCCGGATCTCATTTAAGTCTTGAATTTTAGTTGACTTTCTCTGGTATTGCTCCGGTGGATGAATGGGGAGGGGTGCAACCTTGTTACTGTCAGGTGCGGTGCAAGTCCAGGTTCTCCACTTGGTCTCTTTTGACAACCAGGGACTAGGGGCTACTTGTGACTTCTGGGCTGAAGTGGGAATTCAGGCTACCCATTAGGCATCTGTTGATATTACCCTAATTGGGAGGGAGAGTGGCACCTTGTTACTGGTCCTTACTGGACTCCACTGACACTAGGGGTAGGAGGCTTCCTATGCCAAGCCGGGAAGAAAGTTCTAGCTTCCCACTCATTCTTCTCTGACACCACCTTGATGGGTAAGTTGGGTCATCTTGTTACAGCCTGGCAAGAGTGGAAGCCTAGGCTCACCACTCACTTCTGCTAGGGTGGGGCTGCAATTTTGTTTATGTTGCTTTACTGGAATAGCATGTTTATTATCTAAAAAGTTTTCAGTTTTGCCAAGCTGCCTCTTTCCTGGTCTTTGGCCACAAAGAGTAGGCTTTACTTGAAGATTTTTGTCTGCACTTGTTGGTATTTCTAGGGTACCAGCTATAGTAACTAGTAACTAGTCGGGGACAGATGAGGCAAAAAGAAAACCCAGAGGCAAAACTTACCACCATTGTTCCTTGCATCCCAAGAGCCTTAATTGGTCTGACTTATTATCTATAGCTTTCAGGGTGATTTTATGTTTGTTTTGTATATAATATCTAGAATTTGTAGTTGTACTTAGTGGGAAGAATAGAGAAAAGTATGTCTACTTTATCTTTCTGGAAAGGGAAGTTGTCTTAAGATATGTCCATTCCTATTTTTCTGATATTTTACATACTGGCTACCAGGTAATAAATATTTGATAAATCATTGTTAAATGAATGACTTAATAGCAGAACTTTATGTCTATGTTTATGGAAACCCTGGAATCAGTTTCATTTCTGTTTCAGGATGATGTTGTGGGCATTTAGGGTTTACAGAAAACAGCAATCTAGGTTAAGGGAGGTATCACTGAATTTTAAAATCCTTTATAGTTTCTGTCATAATATTTTATTCAAATAAAATATTTGATTTGAAAAAAGAGCAAAACCCTTATTTTGCTATTGTTGCTGCTATCATTTGCATTTGAAAATCCCCTAAAACACTCTTTAAACATGTTATTCTTTGTTGTTCTGATTTACAGCTTCTAAATAATTTAGAGAATATAATTTGCAATTAAGAACATTCTCACTCACATATGCAAATTCTAATGACTACTTGTTATGATCTTGCTATTTTTAATAACATTAGTACTGCTAGGCTGAAATTTCTTAAAGATCAGACTAATTTTAATAACTTGGTGTTCTTTTTATAATTGCTGAAATCATTCATTTTATTTTCCATTCCATGAATATTGGTTATTCTCTTTAATATTATGGGGCCTACAGAATATGACATAAATACCTTGGCATTTGTGATGCAATGAACAATTGTCATTTAGAGGCTCTGTAGTCCTGGGAACCAGAAATAGAGTTTATTTAAAAGAATTCTTTGGTGGAAATGCTTTGACAGGCAGGGCCTTGATTGAGGCATTATTCCATCCCTCAGCTCCTTTACTAGTTTTAGACTAATTTGAACCTTTCAAGTGCTATTCTTAGTGTCTCCATTGAATAAATCAATTAAACCAAGTTCAGCTCAAGTAACCTTGCTTTCAGTAAAAAACATTTGCCAGAAAATCATGTGGTTACAGTGGTTATACTGGAATTAAGGCAAAAATTATATATATTCAGGAGGTTTCAAAAACAAGTAAACATTGTTGGAGGAGAACATCTCTGTGATGCACAATTAATGATGTAGTAAAGTGTAAGACAGCTAATAGAACCACAGCCATTTCCCCCCCTATAAATAGAGAATTAGAAGAGTTAACTCTAATGTAAACTATAGACTTTGGGTGATTATAACGTGTCAATGTAGGTTCATTAATTGTAGCAAATGTAACACTGTGGTGGGGGCTGTTGATAACGGGGGAGGTTGTGTGTGTTTGGGGACAGGAGGTATATGGGAAATCTTTGTACCTCCCTCTCATTTTTGCTGTGAACCTAAAACTGCTCTAAAAAAAATTAAGCATTTAATTAAAAATAAAATCATGGAAGCACAAACATTAACATTACCCTTCTAAAAATTTTCAAACAGTGGAATTATAGTGATCTTTTATTTTTGAATATGTAATAGGTGTCAGAGGTATTGCTTATGTGTGTGTGTGTGTGTGTGTGTGTGTATCTTACAGTAGCCATATAGATGTTATCATCCCAATTTACGGATAAAGAATTGAACCTCAGAAAAGTTAAAACAATTTTTTCACTATTACAGTGATAACAAATGTTTCCTCTAAGGCCCCGTGACTTTAAGCCTAAATCTCTCCAATTCCAAAATTTGTGTTCCTTTCATTTTCATCTTTGCTTACTACATTTTTAAATTCAGAATCCTCCATTGTTGGTAATGATGTTTCTTTTCTCACATTCTTGACCATAATTTCTGTAAGTGATCTTAGAGTTCTATACCCTCTCTTCATGAGCCAAAGAGTCTACTGTATTTCATCATCAGGATGCACATGATATGCAATTTAAAGTTTCAGAAGAAACATTGCATTAAATATGCACAATCATTGTGAAACAGTTTTCATAAAAACGTGAAATATAGTCTAGAGCATAAATGTGTCGTTTGGTGCCTAGCCTCATCATAACGCTATTTTGCAACCTTGTGCAGAGTGGTAGGGAGAGAGAAAGAAGGAAGTGTCCGGGGAAATTTGCGTCATTGAGGAAGTCTTGCAGAAGAGATCCATAATTTTAAAAAGTAGGTATTGACAGACGTTGGGAGGAGCAATTGATTAAAAATGATACTTTGAAGAGTGCATCTGTAAAACATAAGGGCTTGTAGAGATGTTCAAAGCTGAACAATTTTTCCTTCCCATGATCCCATTCCTCTAACCAATGATCACTCTTACACACACCACCAAACACTTAAACCCTGAATCATTCCTTAATGTGTCTCACAATTACCTTGGCCCATTCATTGACTCGTACTGCATTTCAAGTGTAGCAATATGATTAAACAATCCCGAAAGTGCGGATGCCAACTGATCTGCTGACAGTTTCAGACTTAACGTCAGTGGTGTTTTCTGTGGCAAATCTGGACTGGGAGTGTAAATATTAACATTGTCAACCACGTGTTGAGAATAAATAAGCCTTTTCTATTTTTGAAACCAAAGTTACTTCATAGCTCAATATTTTAAAGTTTATGTAAAAGATGATGACTAAATGAAGGTAAAGAATTATGTAAAGACAAGAAGCAAAATAATCAAGGTCTTCGGACTTAGATCCTATTCTAAATATTGTAATTTTTCCTAGGAAATTTTTCTGTTAAGAACCACAACTTCTGTTACTTAGGGATTAATGAGTGTCCCAGAACATAGGGAAGGCAGAATAGTCCACTTCACATAATACAGCATAGGTTGAGACTTAGCATTTTCGAGGTAGGGACTGGCTATCTTATTTAGATTAAAAAAAAATTCATACAGCAGCAGATAGAAAGTTCTCTCCCAAGGATGATAAGAAGAATAATATTAAAATGCTACATGGTGATATGGAGATACTGGCTTGGGCAATGGGGTCTCTCTGGCACTGGGCAAAGAAGTATTTTGGGGTCTCTCAGTGTTGACTTTTCTCCTTTCCTCGAGCTCATCAGTGCTCCCAGAACTGGTGCCCCCCTCCCAGGCCCTGACCTCTGAGGGAAATGTCCTTTCCTCCTCTCATTCCAGCCAATAGCGGGGAAGCCTGTCTTTCCCTGAATTATCTTCCAAGCCCCTCCTATGACAGCGTCCTTAATTTCAGTTTCTTTCAGAGATTTACTTTATGATTCCCAACAACCCATTATGAAGGTCCAATAGTTGGGCACTGCCTGTTTTTCTCTTGAAATTATAACAATCTTAAATCCAATGTGGATACCTCTGTCTAATTAAGGAGAGAGATGAACACTCATACACTGCTGATGGGACTGCAAATTATACAACCTCTATGGAAGGTAATATGGAGATCCCTCAAAGAACTAAAAGTAGAACTACCACTTGATCCAGCAATCCCACCACTGGGTATTTACCCAAAGGAAAAAAAGACATTCTATAATAAAGACATCAGCACTTGAATGTTTATAGCAGCACAATTCACAATTGCAAAGATGTGGAAACAACGCAAGTGCCCATCAATACACGAGTGCATTAATAAAATGTGGTATATGTATACCATGGAGTATTACTCAGCAATAAAAAACAATGGTGAATTCACACATCTGGTATTATCCTGGATGGAGCTAGAGCCCATTCTTCAAAGCAAAGTATCACAAGAATGGAAAAACAAGCACCACTGGTACTCACCACCAAATTGGTACTAACTGGTCAATACTTACGTGCACACATGGAAATAATATTCATCAAGGGTTGGGCAGGTGGGAGAAGGGTAGAGGGGATGGGAAAATTCACAACTAATGGGTGCAGGGAGCACTGTTTGGGGGATGTTCACGATTGCAGCTCTGACTTGGGCAGTGCATAAGCAATATATGTAAGGAAAGTGTTTGTACCCCCATAATATTCTAAAATAAAAAAAAAAGAAAAGGCTCACAAGCTGGAAAGTATAGCAAATAAAGAAAGACAGTATGTTCGTCCATTTTGCGCTGCTATAAAGGAATGCCTGGGGCTGGGTAATTTATAAAGAAAAGAGATTTATTTGGCTCATGGTTCTGCAGACTGTACAAGAAGCATGGCGCCCTCATCTGCTTCTGGTGAGGGCTTCAAGGAGCTTCCGATCAAGTTGGAAGGTGAAGGGGGAGCAGGCTTGCCACATAGTGAAAGAAGAAGCAAGAGAGGGAGGAGGTGGTGCCAGACTCTTTAAACAATAAGGCTGTCACATAAACTAATAAAGTGAGAACTCATTAGCCCTGGGAGGGCACCACACCATTCATGAGGGACCCACCCCCATGACCCAAACACCTCCCACCAGGCCCCACCTCCAACACTGGGGATCAAATTTCAACATGAGATTTGGAGGGGCCAAACATATCACACAGAATACTCTTAATAATGATCTTGCTATCTTCTTGCGAGTGAATTTTTGAATCTATAAAATTATTTTTGATCTCATCTATTCCTTTCACAATGGAGAATATAAATAAGATCTCCTACCTGAATCTGATTGGGAATATATAATTGTATTTTCCCTGAATCGTATCTGCAATAGGTAGTCCCAATTCTTTGGAGACTTTCAAATTTCTGGCTATCTTTGGGCATGTTCTCCCAATTCAAAGGGCTCAAAAAATGGATTCCCAGGCCTAAGGTTAACAGTTTATCCCACATTACAGATTATTATTATAATTTTTTCTGGCTGAAAATGCCTTGACTTCCCATTTTTCTCCTCAAGAGTAAGGATCAATGACTTTTATCACCTTGGAAGGTAGACCCCACTAATTCCTTAGCAGGCCTTAACTAATTAGAATGCAGGATATAGTTTTCTTTAAATGTTCTCCTAAATTAATAGACATTTCCTTCAATTGTTTTTGGAAAAAAGCCTGACCACAACTGTTGTGCCAACATTATCTGCTTTCATCTATGAGTTTTTATTCTACAGGATTGTTAAAATTAAATCCAAGAGTTAATTTTGAGGAAAAATCAATTTTTAACAGATAGGAAAAGGAAGAAAACTCTAATTTAAAAATAGTCTTTTTTCTCTCTATGAATGGGATGTTCACTATTTTCATAGTAGAGTTGAATGGTCTGTAGTCTTTTCAGGAAAGATTTAAATAGCATTATAACATGTGGAAAAAAACATGCGATATACTACATTATTAATTAGTGGCATTACAACCAAATCTCAGAGTTTTAATGCATCCTTCACCAGAGTAACATGGAAGAAAGCTCTCAAATTATGCATAATATAGAAATTATACTACGGATAGGCTGAATAAAATGTATCTATGCATGACATGTCCTCTAAGTTCCAGACACTTTGTAATATGGAACTAGTGGTTCTTTGTGTTAGACTTGAGGGCTGATTATTATCAAATATTGATGGCTTTTCAAGAAATATTAAAAATGTCTTTATACAACTTAATACTGTGTAGTTTTATCAATCAAAATATCACAATATTTTAGGAGCTTTTCTTCTTTTCAGGGATAAATGGAAAACATAAAATACACTGGAACATTAACCTATTAACTTACAAAACTACTTTTGCAAAATATAAAAGAAATACTTTTATGTACTAGGCATCTTGATAAAGATACACTTACAAAGTTTCATCTAGTGAAGATGGCCTTATCATTTCCCTCAGCTTGACCAGGCTTCTTGCCCATCTCCTCCACCCAACTCTAGGCCCCTAACCTCCCTTTTCTTAGAGCATTTACTTTCTCTAACCTTTTGAGATATAAATCTTTTTAAACACTTCTTGACATTTTTGCCACCCAAGAATGTCTTTCTGAAGAATCTGGAGTAATCCATTTGAAATACAACCAATAAGGAAGATAGAGATTCTATCTCTCTGATTCTGAGGGAAGGTAGTAGCCTAACTTAAGTGGGTACCTTGCTCCAAGCTGTAAAACTGCCTCCTGTCAGGAAGGTATGATAAAGTTGACTGTTCCTTTAGGTACAACCAATTAGCAAATGCACATGTCCTACAAACTTCCCCCACCACACAGCCTAAAAGCTCTTAAAAATTCTCCAGCCTTTTGTTTCAGCAGAGTTGAGCTACAATTAAGTTCTGCTCTCTGTACCTTATTGTAATAGGCTTGAATAAAGTCTTTCTCGCCTGCTTAATTAAATTTATCTGGTGCAATTTTTGCTTTGACATCTCTAAATAAGTTCTCATTTTGCTAAAAGTCCGTGGAATGGATTTGATATTTAGTGACACACCATAGCATGATCATTGCCCTGAAAAGAAAAATTAACTCAAGATGATTTATAGAACAAGTGTGAAATGCAGATTACAAAAAACGTAGAAGAAAACGTAGGATAAAATTTTCATAAATGTGGATTTGGCAACAGATTTTTTTTAGATAAAATACTGAAAGTGGGATCCCTGAAAGAAAACAAACCTATGTGTAAGTTTTTATGACACCAGAGAGGAGGAAATATTTTCAGCCAAAATATAATTTTTAAAATGAGAATGTAAGATTTTTAAGATACATCTTAAAATTAATTGGCTTTATACTCCTAGATATTAGGCAGACAAGATATATTCTAACACAAAAATTACAAAAAATGAGTCCATGTTTCCATTACAAATTATTTAATTCTTTGTACCTACTTTGTGAACTTTTGTCCTTTAGTTTCCATTGCTCCCAAAACAATGAATTCAAAAATTTGCCAACGTTTTGGTATGTAATACATTCATCTGTTAAAATTTAAGGAATTGACCCAAATTCTTGCATGACTTTAACATTTTTCTGGTGTCATTAGATGTTAGTGCATTACTAGGGATTAGAATTCTTTGTAACCAACAAAACCATCAAAAAACAAAAGAGATGTATTATAAACATACTGGGCTATCCAATGGAAACAAATGTAAAGTGCATATGGGCTTCAGGAAATAATTGAGACAAAAACTAAAAAGCCTTTATATCTCAAGCAGTTTCCACTTTCAGGTCCCACTTCACTATTCTCTCTCTCTTTCTGTATTTCTTTCTCCCCAGACCAATTTCCTCTATATCCCAATCTATAAGGCAGAACCATAAAATCACACTTATCTGTCACTCTCCAGACTTGGTTAAGTCCTCCTCTTGTTCCTATAGGCACCCATAACCCTCAACTCCCCTGTCATTAATAGTTATTGTCTAACTTTTCCTGCTGTCTCACTGGGGGCTGTTTTGTGATTCAATATGCAGAATGGTTCATTTTCATAGTAGCAACCATACATTTCAAATCAAAGCCTGGCCCATACGATGTAAGATATAATCTGATGATGAGGCTACATGTTTGGAATTATGACTGTCTTCAAATGTCTTATTGATTTCCTCCCATATTATCTCACCACCTGTGAAGTGCTATTTCATCTTCCACCAATCATGGAGCTCTATCTTCTCCCACTTATTTGTTAGGTCTCAGCTTAAGCAATCTATTCCATGTTTAGTTTTTCTAAAATGCCACTGAGTGTTGAACTTGCCCTCCCCTTCTATATCACTGTTTGTTATTGTGTTCTGACTCTGTCCTGAGGCTAGTGGGGACCACTTCCTTTTCGTTATTAACTACTGTGCTGAGTGCACCATTAGCACTAAATAAATTAAAGTAATAATGATACAGCTCATTATCATAATTATCTTTATTCCCTTAGGCAGATCCAACAGGGAATGAGAAAATTCAGATGCTGCTCTCTTTTCTATAAATGCCCTCTAGAATGTGTGAGGACATGAAAGGAGATTTTCACTCCACTTATTTTTCATAAAAACAGTAACAAAGTGGTGATCATTGAGGGAGAACACTTTGAGGTTTACAGGAAAATAAGATAACATACACTGGACTGCCATTCCACTCCTGAAACACATCCTGTCTTTATCATTTATGTGGCCTGTCACATTATTCTACCATTTTAGTTATAAATAAGTTATTATGCTCTTAAGGGAAAAAAATAAGGTTTGATTTCAACTCATACACCAATGACTATCATTAGCAGATTCTCAGGAAACAATCCTTGTAACTTATGGATAAAAATAATGGTAGAGTTGATGTGTATTAATTCATTTATGTGGAAAAGGACAAATTTGTCCATTTATGAGATCTGATAAACCATGAGTTCTTAGTGGCTTTCGAGCTCCTCTAGTACACATTCGCTCCATTGTCTGCGTATCTGTGGTAAATAACCAGTGGACTGACACCAAATGCCCACTCAATAGAGTTTTGAATTAAAAGCAATCAAATGTAAATTGAGGTTTTTATTGTAATGTTGAAGTTGAATTTACCTTTGTATAATTTGTCCTATTCTCAAATGAAATGACTCCTTAATCTAAATGTATCTGGGCAGAGTTGTTGTTGTTTAGTTGTTTGTTTAGTTTATTTCAGTATCTTTCCTATCCCTGAGGTTCTACTCCCATGTAAAAACAACTACTTTGAAGCTTAGAACATTGGATTACATTGCCAGCTCTGCTTCCTGAATGATTTCATTACCATCAGTGACAGGTCTGGCTTACTATAAACACTTTGCACCCAACTCATTGTCTTTTTTTCTATTTCAAGCTGTGCCACCATTTTGGGTAATTGTAATAACTATGTGGAGAACCTATCCAACATATTGCCTTAAAAAGAAGCTTGATCTATACAATTCCAGTAATTTTCACCCATGTACATTTTAGCCACTGACTCTCCACAGCCATACCCTGTGGGTTAACATCCTTCTCCACCTCAGACATATAAAATGCTAGTATCACATCCTGATCAAATCACATATGCCTTCCCTTTCATACCTTCAGTTTTTATTAATACTTGTTTTTTAACAGCCTCAAAAAATCTCCAATTTATCAGTTTCTTCCCACTTACAAGGCCAAAGGCCTTCTTCACCTGCTTTATTCCCCTACTTGAGCATCATAGCCAATTGCTTTGCACACTTGTTTTCATCACTCTTTTACCCAAAATACCTAATCCTAGAATTATCTACAATTAATCCAGTCTGGTATATTTAGTTCTTGAAATTACTCAGCTTTATGAATGGGTGATATTCTAAATTGATGGTTCTAACCTTAGATTGAACTTCAGTGCTGCATATCAATTTTTTTTCTTGTCTGTTATCTGTAATCCTTTCTCACAAATTTTCTTCTTTGGTTAATCCCCTACTTTTTACCCTCAGAAAAGTGCCCTGTCTTATATATTAAGAGATGTAAAATCTACGTTATATTCTAACAGAACATAATGGGAATTTTTTCAACTTATGTGTATCACAGCCATAATTCCTCCCCTCCAGGCTAGGGGATAAGAGTGCCAAACCTTTACTCTTAACGCTAAAGGTTGTCATCTTTTACACCTTGTTTAGTAATTTAGCTCTCCACTAATGTCTTATATATTCCAATCTTTATTTTCAGTACTGGAAACTACTTTTCAATTTCTATACAGAAATACAAAAAAAGTAAAATTTGTGATTATTACATTCCCTCTAGCTATTGCTCAATTTCTTTTCTTTTCCTTTCAGCTCCATTTCTGTTGAAGAATAGTGATGAATCAGTCAATCTCCGCCTATCTGTCAACACACAATTGAAAACCATCCTTATGTCGGGTTCTGTGCAACGCCTGGGGATACTAAGAAAAACAAGACACACCTGGTCCTGTTTTCATGGCACTTCAAGTTCTATTTTCCCACTTCCCATCAGTCCTTAACCTACTGCAGTTATGTTTCTACTCTCAACGGCTCCACTGACCTCTTCATCAACAAATCACCTAGACTTTCCAGCATTTATCTTCTTATCTGTTTCTTCTGCATGTTATATTAACCTCAAAACTTTCTATCCTTTAAATTTATATAAACCAAAACTTATCTTTCCTATTTCTGACTTTTTCAGTGTATTTTTTGGGGCTCCTCTGTCTCAGTCCACAAGTTAAAAGATGACATTCCAGTACAAAAGCAATTTAGGTAACCAAAACGTTTGTACCTCCATAATATTCTGGGGGAAAAAAAGATGACATTCCTCAAGTTATTGGTAGTATACACGCACATCACTTCCCTTTTCACAATCTTCTGGCTTCACCTATTAACTAACATCAGATTCCTCTTGAAAACATGATAATCATGATAATTGTCTACCCTTAGGTATCTTTGGATCACCTCAAGTTCCAAATTTCTTCAAATAAACTCATCATATTTTCTTATCTCCTGGATGTCATTTGGTGAGTCCTTCATCTATTTACCAAACCTTGTTCATTTTTATTTCTAACTATGACTTGCATGTTGCCATTTCTCTACACTTAGTGAAACATCCTAGAATTATTTGAGTTATCTCCTAGCTGGTATAGCTTTGTCACCAGAGTATCCTAGTTAAAACTTACATTTGATCATAACAGAATACCGTTTAAAAGTTTCAACAGTTATACATCACTTATTGTCTAAGCATCAAACTTTTAGCATGATAGAAAAGCCATGCATTACCTAATCCCCACAACTATTTCTATGTTTATATTTTATCTTCCTCTAATCTTTGCCTTTTTCTTTATTATTCTTTACTTTTTCCTATATTGTCGTTTTCAATCTTCAGTATCTTTAATACTTCCTGTTAGTATCTGTATGTGCTCTTTTTGTGTGTGTGTTAAAGATGTCTTTAGTTCACTTTTTAATTTTTTTTTACCATATTAACACTTTTATCTTGATTATTTGGAGAAAAAGTATTTTTGTGGAGATGATTTTCTGACCTCCACACCAAATTAGACACCCCTATTCCGTTCTCTTATATCACCAACTACACATATCTGTTGTGGGATGTGTCACAATCTATCTGGATGATCAAAATTTGTATTTTTTCTCTGTTGCAGTATGAATTACTTAAAAGATAAGATCATATTTTATTGATGTTCATATCCCCAGGACCTAGAATAATTTGTATCATTTGTGACCAGTGAGTATGTATTTTTCACTAGAATTATAGAAATGAAGAATCTTTGACACTTTGCTAAATGTGCTTATACTACAAGAGGTCTGGCTATACATAATTAACCAAACATGCTATTTTTGGACCATAATTCTTATCACTTTTCATAAACAGATTTCTAAGAGCAATGTAAGAAAAAAATAAAATATGAAGGATGACATACAGCTTGATATCAAAAAGTGATATATAAATACAACCTGCTCTATCCTTTGGCAATTCCTCTGAATGGAAATAGAAATCAGATTAGATACACTATGACCTTTGAACTTACCTTAAGGTAAATTATGGCCTTCCTCCATTGTGCACGGACAAAAAACCTTGACTTCATCCTGAAAAAAATGTAAGGTGATTTCTGTAACTATGTTGCAAAGTAGGCTCATATACTTTCCTTATTGCCTGGAGTAATTATTATATCCTAACTAAATTAAATTACTTTTAAGTTCTTTACACTCTAAGATTCAGTGACTCTGAGGAGCCAAAGGTAACTTCTGTCACTTACTGATAATATGGATGTTATAGACATGAAATTACTGATTCAGAAGAGAATATTACATCATTTAATTTTTTATTTTATTTCAGGAAAAAGACTCTTAAGTAGAGAAGCATTAACAATTCTCTATAACTAGAACATTTAAACAAGTTATATAGTCCTATTAACTCGCAAATGGACAGATGAAAAATGTTAATAGCCTAGAAATCCACCACAAGAATAATATCTTGAATTTAAAATTTCTATCTGCAGAGAATTTTTGTGGCCAAGTTACAAAACACTCAATCTAGGGGCTTATGATGAAAATGCAGAAAGATCTTTAAATATAAGAGCAAGAAGAGATACTGCTGTAATACAAAAGGAATCCTTCTCTGAATATATAAATCATTGTTATGAAAAATACCTTTCTTCTTTGTTATATTCAATTTGCAAATCATAAACTCATTCTTGCTAGCAAAAAATGGCTTGGATTTGATTTTAATGTTGTTTTCATGCTTCTCCTCATTCTACATCAGTTCTGATTCTTCCTTTCAATCATTTCCGTTGTGATTGCTTAGCTTCATGCTTCCTATACCTTGTTAGACTAAAATGTAATGTACTCAAGGTTTATATTGGCAGGCCCATGCAGCTAGTCAGCTTTGAAGCTAGCCTTCTTCTCAAATGGGCAAGGCAAGGGAGGGTTGTAGAGGGGAGAAGGCAGGAGGCAGAAAATGGAGGCAGAGGGGAAAAAAATTATATTTCTAAAGTGGCTAATGTTCCTGGTTGCACAAGTTATTCTAGAAGAGAATACCTCTCTTCAGACAAGTACTGGCAGCTGTGCTGTCTGCAGAGCAAGATACCTTTTTCAAAACATGCCACTTAGATTATTTTTAATGGTTTGATATCTGTCTCTTGTTTACTTATATTCAGTAAAGTATCCTTAGGTTTGCTGGCTTCATTAGCTCCCATTTACTCTGTTTTTGGCTCACCTTGTGTTCTGCTGTTGACAAGTAACTAATGGGCCTTGGGGAGGCATCTGGTCACAAAATCTTTTCCATCTGAAGCTCTTTAGGTGTGCCAAGTTGTTTGGTCATCATATTAGCCAATATGGAAAAAAAGGATTAGATTTTACTCTATAGTTTTACTTTAATATTTTAGGTCCATAATAAAATATAACAAATGACTCTGATATACAGAGAGAAAAGACTTTATTTTTATTTCTCCTGTTAAGAAGCTCCTTGAATTTCCAGGAATTGCTTGAGCAATAGAATATCAAATTCTACCTGTTTATGTGAGCAGTAATTATATATTCTGGGTGGCAGAAAGCACTCGGCAGGGCTCTGAGGAAGTCTGTTAGTCATTTCATCATTCTGTGCAGCATTGATCTTGCTGACTGCACAGAGCACTAATAGAACAAGTTAATGGAGTTTATTCAGTCACAAATGCTGCCAGTTAAAAAAGATGATTGCCATGTATGGAAAGCCAGGCTTTCTAACTTCTTCCCAAAGATGTATAGAAATATTAAATCTGTTATCTGCCACAGAGGAAATACATAAATATTGCATTCCTAATATAAGTACAGGTAAAGTTTATTATTACAAAGAAGAAATTGCAAAAGTTTTTGGCAATCAATGGTTGCAAAATCTATAGTGAAATATAGCTGCTTATTTTTTATTAATCAATTATACAATATCAACATGATGTTTTTTCCTCCTGAATGTCAAATTATCTTAAATAGAGAGATAAGAAACTCATACTTTATGAGCTGAATATAAACTCAATTCTGCTGTTTAATAAGTAACTTGCAGCCTTGGATTGATGTTGGTAAAGATGGAAAAACCAAATGTTGTTTCCCAAGCTGCAAAATTGCATGTTATTCATGCTAAAATATGAAGCCGATTATAAGATTCAATGGTAATCAGACTGAATTAATAGTAGCCCTGTTACAAACGTTCATTTTCTCGATAGTCCTGACAATTCAAGTAAATAAAAATTGAAAGGATGTGCCAGTTCAGAAAATTAATTTAGAATCTTACTTAGTGCCTAAAATATTTCTCCAATTGCTCAGTAAAACCACCTAATTAAAATATTCTTTTATGGGCTTGAAAGTTTGTAAAAGAATGTCGATTCCTACATACATGTAGGAATTATTAGATGAAGCTAATCAAGAATGAAAGATATATGTGGTTGTTTGTTGTCAGTATAGAACAAAGAGACTAATTGTTATTTACACAGTACATCACTATTTTAATTTAACATTTTCCTAAGTAAGACTAGAGGCCTTGACTTTTTTCCAGGATGCCAAAACCAGTAGAAATTAGCTCCTGAAGGCAAAGTGTCAAGTTCACATTTTTTTAAATGTGTCTGTTTTCTATTACAGCAATTTTTACATGCTTTTCTTCTCAAACTTTGAGCAGTTTTATTTTTTAAAAAGAGCACAAAGCCTAAATGTGTTTTTTATTCATAAATTATATAAATGTACTCTCTTACAAATAAAGTCTTAGCATTATAATACATGTACAAATTTAAAAATTTAAATGGAATCATTATGAATTTTTTTTTGCTGAAAATTGAGCTTTAGAACTGGACTTATTTAAGATTTAGAAGCAATAATCATCTAAGGGAAGAAGGTAATTTTACGGCCACAGTTTTGGTGTTTTCTAATAGCAACATCCTTCAAGATACTAATTTGTGGGCCATTCTCCTCCTGTCTCAGTATAGATTAAATTTTAGATTCATCAATTTAGAAACCAACATTTAAATAATTCATCCCTTAAATGAGGTATACATTAAGGATGATGATAATGGATTTGCATTTGGAGAATGCGTAACTTGTTCATACAGCTAAAAAATAAACATCTCATTTCTGTTTCTGGACATGATGGAGCATTTCATCAGAATAATTAACAAAAACAACTTTAAATGAGAAATCTTTTATAAAGTTATTCTTCAAACAATATTGGAAAACAACACAAATAGCCAGAGATCATAGAGCCAAAGGGTTAAATATCCTAGCATAAAAGGGAGTGCATTGAGGTGAGCTTAATGATATCCATTGCTTTTCTTCTGAAAGTATTGTTGATTCCTATACTAAATAATATGAGAAGATGGGAAGGTAACCAGAAAGCAATAGCTAAGAGAATAAAGACATTACCAGAGCTCTCATCAGTCTCCTAGAAGTGGGGAGTTAAATTTTGAAATTTCAGTTGAGACTCCTAAAATGCTATACCCTAGAAATATACCTAGAAATAAAAGAAAGAAATATAAGAGCATTCACAAAAACTCAAACCTGGGCTTAAATAATCTTATTACCTGATTTTATTAAGGTAACATCACATTTCTCTACCTGCCTCTCAGAAATTACATCCTATGAATTTATCTATGAAGCAAAGTGACATCATTGAGTACCTCAAAAAACATTTTAATAAACAATGTCTGAATTTTAATTAAATATATACAGGCGTTCCAGAAGACAAGAACAAAGGATAGAAAACCTAAAGAAAAAAGAGATTAACAAGGCTGAAACAGATATGACCATGATATTGAAGTTATTAGGTATATATTTTGAAAAAAAAAGGTGCATAATAAGCATAAGAACATAAGTTTAAAGGAGGAGAATTTTACCAAGGAAATTTACCAAAGATTTAAATTTCATGAAAAACAAATGGAAATTTAAAAATTGAAAATGTATTATGACTAAAATCAAGAAGTATTAATAAACTGGATTTAAAACCATTTCAGGAAATAAACAGATTAGAGAGAGAAGGATTATTGAATTGGTGGATAGCGAAGTAGATAATATTCAGCACATGCATTGAGGTGAGAAGAGGACACGGTGAGAGGGGAAGATGGCTTGTGTGATGGAAACGCCGAGAGAAAGAGAGAGAGAAAGAGAGTTTTTTATGAGGAGATAACAGACAATAATGTTTCAAGTTGATGGAAAAGTCATCCCTAGATGAAAATGCTTGACAAACCTAAAAATCTTTAAATACAAAGAAAGCCTAAGACAGAAAGAAAGTCTTGACAACAGCCAAGAGGAAAATGAAAAAAAGACACGTTGCCTTCAAAGGAGCAATAATAATATTGGCTTCTAACTTTTCCACAGAAATAATATCAAACAAAAGAAAACTGAATGACAATTTTTGAACTGCCCACATTAAAAAAATCACCAATACCCAGAATTCAAAAGACAGCTAAAATATGCCTCCAAAATACATGTGGAAGAAATACAAATAATTTCAGAAAAGCAAAAACTAAAAAGACAACTCATCATCTAATTTTCACTAACAGTAATCTCTAAAGAATGCTTTAGGCGTAAGGAAAGATATAAATTGGAAGCACAATATGAAAGAAAATACAGTGGCTCACGCCTGTAATCCTAGCACTCTGGGAGGCTGAGGCGTGAGGAGGATGGCTTGAGCTCAAGAGTTCGAGACCAGCCTGAACAAAAGCAAGACCCCGTCTTTACTAAAAATAGGAAAAATTAGCTGGGCAGGGTGGCGCCTGCCTATAGTCCCAGCTACTCAGGAGGCTGAGGCAGGAGGATTGCTTGAGCCCAGGAGATCAAGTTTGTGGTGAGCTATGATCACGCCACTGCACTCTAGCCAGAGCGACAGAGTAAGACTCTGTATCACAAAAAAAAAAAAAAGAAAAGAAAGAAAAGAAAGAAAGAAAAGAAAAGGAAAGGAAAGAAAGAAAGTACAAAGAAGAGAAGAGGAGCACACGAAAGAGTTAGTATCAGTTTAAATGTAAAAAGAAATCAGCTATAAACATGTAGTGTGATTTACATTATGTGCAAAATCAAAATATATGATAATCATCACACAAATTGTTGGTAAACATAAAATGAAGACAATGTTCTAAACTCCTTGCATTACATGGGAAATGGTGGAAGTAAAATGGACTCAAAAAGTCAGGGAAACAAGTTTTCATCTCTAAGGTAGCTTACAGAATGCTAAACAATGTAAACTAAACAAGCTACTAATGGAAGAAATAAGGTGATACAATATATTTGATGAATTTCTCTTTCTGCCACATGGTGTAACTGTACCAGGTCAGCCTTTTAGGCATAAACAACTAGAAAACTGGAAAAACTATATGAAACCGTTGTAGCTAACATTAGAAATATGCAATATTCAACTATAATCCCTGATAGAAGGGAGATGAACATCACATGCCCTAGAGTTGCTATCGCTTTCTCCCTGTAGGACCTTTCCAAAGAATAACTCAGAAAAGAGAAACTCAAGTATAGCCAAGTAATTTCACTGTGATGAAAGAATGGATTTGAGAAAGCTGAAGTATCTGGGATTTGGGGGGCTGATTATCCAAAATAACAGAACTTTGCAGAGAAAGAGCTCCAGAAACATGCATAAGGGTCTCCTTGAGTTTTGGGCTGAATAATAAATCTGATTTATATAGACTGAGAGTCCTTGAGGCCATCCAAAAAAAAAAAAAACTGCCAGGTAATGAAACACCAAAGGATCTATAAAACTGAATAATTACTGGATAGGGAAACATAAATTCTGATTAGCCAGAGGGGAGAGACTTTGTCAAACCCAGCACTCTATAGAGATCCCAGAAAAACCTATACAAGGCTAACCTATATCTAGATGAGAGGCTACTCCAGAGCCATTCTAACCCAGGTTAAAAAAAAAGCCTCCAAAGAATCAAGGAAATCCACAAGAAAATTAACTGTCTTTCAGAGAAAAGGAATAGAATAGATAAAAGGGAAGCAAAGACACAAACCATAATGTTCAGCCCCACATAACAATTAATAGACCTGTAAAGAAGTCGATAAATGTGATCTGCCACTGGGAGAAAAATCAGTTAATAAAACATATCCAGAAATTATAGAAATAATGGGCTAAGCAGACAAGCATATTGAAAGACTTATTATAAATGCATTCAAGAAACTAAAAAAGAACGTGAACACAATGAAAAGAAAGATGGAAAGATAAAAAAACCCTGAGTAAAGGTAAATTATTTGATAATAATGGGATTATATGCAAAATAAACACCGCAGAGAAAAGGTCAGTGAATTTAAAACCATAGCAATAGACAATTTTCAAACTAAGGAACAAAAAGAAAGAAGGCAGAAAACAAATGAATACAGACTTAGTGGTTTGTAGAAGTAATTGGAGCCCAAAGGGAATGTGTGTGTGTGTGAAAAATATGTTAAGAAATAATAAAGAGAATATTTCAGATTTGATGCAAAGTAGTGCTATATAGATTTAAAAGGTTCAACAATATCCAAGGAAGGTAACTATAAAAGAAACCATGCCAAAGCATATCATAAAGAAATTTCTGCAAGCCAAAAGTAATGAGAAAATGTTAAAGATATCTAGAAAAAGAAAAACATGCATTGCATACAGGAAAGCAAAGATAAAAATGAACACTGACTCCTCAGGAGAAATAATGTTTGTCACTTTTTTAGATTCCACGTGTGTGTGAGAGCCTGGGATACTTGTGTTCTTATGATCTCATAGAGGTAGAGAGTCAAATCGTGGCAGAGGTATTGAGGGGGAGGTGTTGGTAAAAGGATACAAAATTTTAGATAAGAGAAATATTGTACTACACAGTGACTATCGTTAACAATATATTGTATTCTTGAAAAATGCTAAGACAGTGGATGTAAAGGCTTCTTACCACACAAATGATAACTATGTGATGTAATGCATATGTTAATTAGCTAGATTAAGTCATTGCACAATGTATATATACTTTAAAACAATATGTTGGGCATAGTAAATTTTATCTGTCAATTTAAAACATTTAAAAAAGAAATAACACATGCCACAGAACAATGAAATGACACCTTAAAATACTGAAAGAAAGAAAAAGTCAATCTAGAATTATATGTCAAGAAAAATATTATATCAAGAAAGACATCATTTACATAAAAAATTTTAGAAATGGTGGCAAATCAATGATATCTTTGCATAGACAGAAGTTCAAAAAATTTACCACACCAAAACTTTCACAAGAAATATAAAAGGAAAGCCTTTAAGTCAAAAATACACATACACACACACACACACAAACACACCAAAAAGAAACTCAGACCTATGCAAGGATGAAAAATGTGAAGATTGTAAATATGTGGGTAAAAGAATAACAGACTGCCTCAAATAAAAATAATAGCAATGCATTGTGGAGTCTACAGTGTAAGTAATTCTGAAAATCTAAAATAATATTATAAAAGATGAATGAGGAAGATGGGTGTATATTGTTTGAGATTTTTACATGAAGGTGGATAATACCTTTTGAAGATACACTTGGATAGATCAGAAATGCATAATGTAGAAATTTTAGAAAAAACAACTAACAATAAAGCAAAAATAGTGATCAAGCTACTAGATGAGATAAAATAGAATATTAAAATACTTAAATAATACAAGAAAAGGCAGGACAAAAGAAAAAAGGAACAAAAAAGAGTTGAAACCAATGGAAAATGAATAGCCAGATAGCTGACAGAAAAATAACCTTTTTTGTTAACCTTCCCACTTAAAATAAATCAATTAAATACATTAATTAAAGGCTGAAATTGTCAGAGTAGATTAAATAAAAGGAATGTACTATGTGCTCTCTTCAAGAAATTAATATTAAGTAAAAAGACAGAGAGAGGTACAAAGTAAAAAGATGAGGAAAAGTATAAAATGCCAATACAAAGAAAACTAGTGTAGCTACATTAACATCAGGCAACACACTCTTCATTAAAAGAGTGTCACTGGGTACATTCCACAAAAGTAAGAGTCCTTTTCTCATAAAGGCAACAGTTCTTTTTCTGTTGTTTGTTTTTAGCTTAGTGAGATAGAACTGACAAATAAAAACTGCACATATTTAAGGTGTACAACTTGATGTTTTGATATAAGTATACCTTGCAATATAATCATCAAAATCAGGCTAATTAATACATCTATCACCTCACATAGTTATCTTTTTGTGTGTGGTGAGAACACTTAAGATTACCTTCTTAGCAAATTTTGGCTGTACAATACAGTATTGTTAATTATAATCACCATGCTGTACGTTAGATCTCTAGAACTTATTCATCTTGCCTAACTGAAACTTTGTGCCCTTTGAGCAACAGCTCCCCATTTCCCCTTCCTCCAGCCCTTGGCGACCACCATCTTACTCTCTGATTCTATGAGCTTGACTTTTTAGATGTCACAAATAAATGAGATTTTGCAGTATATGTCTTTCTGTGTCTGGCTTATATCACTTAGCATAATGTTCCCCAGGTTCATCCATGTTGTCACAAATGGCAGAATTTCCAAAACACACAGTTGCCACATGTGTATGTAAGAAATAACACAGCTTTGAAACACATGAACCAAAAACTGACAGCAAGGATGAGAAATGTACTACATCTATAGTTAGAGGTTTCAACACTTCTCTCAGAGAAATTGACAGAGAAAATAATCAGAAAATCAGTAACGACATAGCATGTTTAGACCACACTGTCAATTAATTTGATCTAATTGATATTTATGGGGCACTACTTCTCCAAAGTGTGGAATACACAATTATTTTCAAATGTACATGAACTCTTCACCAAGAGAGTCCAAATTTAGGGCCATACAACATTGAAATCAGACACAATGTTTTCAAATAACTTGTGGATCCAAAAAGAAATCACAAGATAAATTATGAAATATTTTGAACAAAATGATAATGAAAGCAATATATATTGAAATGTGTAGGATGCCGCCAAACAGACTGAAGAGGTAAATATCAAGCTTGAGATGCTTATATTAGAAAAAGAAGAGAGCTCAGAAATCAGAAAACCCTACAGCTCAAAGGCTAAAAAAGAGGAGAAATTAAAGTCAAAATAAGTAGAAAGAAGGGAATAAGAAAAATAAAGGCAGACATATGTAAAATAGACAAATAATGAAGAAAATAGTTGAGGTCAATATACTCAACAACTTAGAGAAAATATATGGTTTTTTGAGATTTAATACTACCAAAACTGCAATGCAAAGGCAAATAAAACCTGAATAGCCTTATGCCAATTAAAGAAATTGAATTCACAATTAATAAATTTTCCTCAAGCAAAACTCCACAAGACTTCATTGGTGAATTCTATTACAAATTTAAAGTAGAAATAATCCCAATCTAACATAAACTCCTTCAGAAAATAGAAAATGAGTGAATACAATCCAACTCCAAGTTTCTGCCTATCAAAGAAATAACAACATCAAAAAGGAAATGGAACTGAAAACGAAATAAAATCACAGAACAATATCCATCTTGAACATGGATGTAAAAATTCTTAAAATATTAGCAAATCACATCCATCTCAGTAATATATAAAAATGATAGTATATTAACGGCTAGAGGGGTTTGTCTCATGTCTTCAATGATTTCAAGATCGATGTAATTCACCATATATCAAAATAAAGGGGAAAGAAATTCTATGATCATCTCAGCAGATGCAGAAAAATCATCGGTAAAATCCAAAAGCCATTCACAAAAATGTCTTAGCAAACTAGGAATAGATAAGACCTTCTTTGACTTGATGAAAAGCATCTATGAAAACATTTTCAGTACTATAATACTTAATTGTGAAATACTGAATATTTTCTCCTTAAAAATGAGACTATAACAAGGGTGTCTATTTTCACTGCTTCAATTCAGCAATATGCTACAATTCCTGGGTAGTGCAATAAGACAACAAAAACAGTACAACGTAGAGATTTGAAAGTAAGAATATTTTCTTTACTTGAAGGTGACAATATAGTGTATTGAAATATAGAATATCTTTAAAATATAGGAGATATTTTAATATTTAATATTAAATATAGAAACTCTTTAAATATGAGTAAAAATAGAACTAATAAGGAACAACTTTCAAAACATAGAATAAAAGATCTGTATAAAAATCCATAGTATTTCTTATGTATTAGCAAGAAAATTTGGAAAATAAAATTTTAAATATGTAAAAAAATACAAAATATGTAAGGATAGATTTAATGTAATATATACAAAATCTCTACACTAAAAACTATACAATAATGTTGAGAGAACTTTTAAAGGGTCTAAATAAATGGGAAAACTATGTTCCTGGATTGAAAGTCTCAATATCATTATAGAGTCAATCAAATTTCAGCAGGCTTCATCATGCAACTTGACAAACTGATAATCAAAATTACATAAAAAATAAGATTATCTGAAATAGACAAAATTATTTTTAAAAATGGAAATTAGAGAACATTTTGCTGCCCATTTTTACTATAAATTACAATAAACAAGGTAGTAAATCATTGGCATATGGACAAAATTATAGCAAAATGAAACAGAAAATTTGTCCAGAAATAAACTCTCCCATATATAGTATAGAATATACATATGTACAAATAATTTTGTATATTAATGACTAAATATATAATATAAAGACACACAAACACATATATAGACTTCTTACACATGACAAAAACGTCAGTAAGGAAAAATTAATATTTGAGATATCAAAATACTCCATTAATGAAAAAGCAACAAACTGGTGAAACTTCATGTATATAATATATGTTATATTTCATACTTAATTTACATATAATATAATATTATATATGTTATATATTGTTGCATGTTATATTATGTTATATATTATAATATTATATGGTATATGTTATATATTGTGTATATTTATACATAATATATAAAATCATATACTATATATAATATAAAGTTTTTATATATTTATTAAAAATGCTATATATATATCTTTTTAAAAGCCTAGTTGTGTCACCTGATTTGCTAGCTTCAGGGAAGAGATCTTATTTTCTGGCCAGCACCAATTCTGGTGCAGTGTTAGCATTGATTCTACTGGCCATTGTGCCAAATTGTTGTTGGAGATAAACTGTAGCATCAGAACACATTCTTCCTTTTCAGTTTTGACCCAAATATGTCACCATTTCTAGTTATTCCCAGGACATTATTGGTGTTGATTGGAAACTTTTTAAAAAAAATAGAGTAGATTTTCTTGGTTGTCTCTTTCCATTTTTACTTAAGCACAGTAAAACAAATGAAGTAATAGCTGGGCAAAATCTCTATATATACACCTAACAAAGGGCTCGTATTCAGAATATATAAACATCTCTTAGATCTCAATATTAAAATGATAACAAAAACAATAAAAATGGGCAAAAGTTTATTTTTTAATTTTTAATTGACAAGTAAAAATTGTATATATATTTATGGTGTACAACGTGATGTTTTGATATATGTATACATTATGGAATGGCTAAATCAAGCCATTTAACATATACATTACCTTATATACTTACCTTTTTTTTTGTGGTGAGGACACTTAAAATCTAGTCTCAGCAATTTTCAAGTAAATAATATATTATTAACTGTAATCATCATAAAATACAATAGATTTCTTGAACTTATTCCTTCTGTCTAACTGAAATCTGGTGTCTTTTGACAAACATCTCCCCACATCCCCCACCACCACCCCAAGCCTCTGGTAACCCCCATTTTACTCTCTGTTCCTATAAGTTCATGAGAATACAGATATCTCTCCCACATACTGATTTTATCTCCTTTGGATATTATATATATGGCTATAATTACCATATGATTGGTAGATCACATGGTAATTCTACATTTAATGTTTTGAGAAACCTCCATACTGTTCTCTATAATGGCTATGCTAATTTGGAGTTTCACCCACAGTGTACAAGGGTTCCCTTTTCTCCACATTCTTGCAAATTTTTATCTTTTGTCTTTTTATAATAGTCTTTCTAAAAGGTATGAGGTGGTTTTAATTTGCATTTCCCTGCTTGTTATTGATATAGAGCATTTTTTCATGTACCTGTTGTTCATGTGTATGTCTTCTTTTGAGAAATGTTTATTCAAGTTCTTTGTCCATTTGTTATTTGGGTTGTTTTCTTACTGTTGAGTTGTTTGAGTTCCTAATATATTTTGGATATTAATCCCTTATCATAGGTATGGTTTGAACATATTAATATATTCTCCCATTCTCTAGGCTGTCTCTTCACTTTGTTGATTGTTTCCTTTGCTGTGCAGAAGCTTTTTAGTTTGATGTAATAAAAAATGAGCAAAAATCTAAGCAGATAGTTCAAAATAGAACAATTTTTTAAAAAAACAGATTCTTTAAAAAGACTAGTAAAAGTAATAAATCTCTAGCAAAACTGGACAAGAATGAATGGCACAAATTTCTAAAAACAAGAAGATATATAAATATCAAATATTTATATTCCTAATAATATAGATGAAAAAATGTAAAACAAGTAAAATTAAATAAATAGAAGGAAAAATTGACAAATTTACAATCATAGTGGAAAATTTTAACATTTTACTCAACAGCTGATAGAACAAGTAGATCAAAATCATTAATAATTAAAAGTGTTGAAAAATACCATGAATACTCTTGATCTAATTCATTTATGTGGAACACTGCACACGAATGCAAAATAAACATTCTTTTCAGGTGCACAAGGAACAATTATTAGGATCAATCAGATGCTGGTCCATGAAGCAAGTCTCAACACACTTCAATAAAAGGGAGTCTTTCAAAGTAAGTTTTCAAACTTCAGGGTAATTATACTAAAAGCCTATGACAAAAGGGAAATAGAATAGTCCTAAATGTCTGGCAATAATACATTTTTTGGAAAATATCAAAGAAAAAATCATAATGAAAATTATTAATAGAAATATTTTGAATTAATTAACATAAGATATCAAAACTTGTGGAATAAAACCAAAGTTATACCTATAATAATATTATATCTTCAAATGTATCTATTAGAAGAGAAGAAATTATGAAATCAATATCCAACATAAGGATCCATTAAAATATCTTATAAGTATTGCACACTAACCTATTGCACCACTGGAGTTCCAGGATCCATTAAAATGTCAAAAATAACTAAAAATAGGAAGTAATTATGAAATAATAAAGAGAGATAAATAATGTAATAAATTTCAGACAACAATAGAAACAAAACAAAACATTCTTCAAAAAAGACTTATAAAACTGATAAACTGCTAGCAAAACTGGACAAGAATGATTGCCACAAATTACCAAAAATGAGAAAAGGAACTTCACTACAGATCTTACAGTATTCAAATATCTTAAGACATTATAAAAACATTTTTCCAATAAATATGAAAATTTTTTAATTTTTAAATTTCAGAATATTATGGGGGTACAAAAACTTTGGTTACACATATTGCCTTTGCGCTGCCCAAGTCAGAGCTACAATCATGCCCAACCCCCAGAGAGTGCACCTGCACCCATTAGGTGTGAGTTACCCATCCCCTCCACCCGCCTCCCACCTGCCCGACCCCCGATGAGTATTATTTCCATGTGTGCACATAAGTATCGATCAGTTAGTATCAATTTGATGGTGAGTACCAGTGGTGCTTGTTTTTCCATTCTTGTGACACTTCACTAAGAAGAATGGGCCCTAGCTCCATCCAGGATAATAGCAGAGGAATTAATTCACCATTGTTTGTTATGGCTGAGTAGTACTCCAGGGTATACATATACCACATCGTATTAATCAACTCGTGTATTGATGGGCACGTGGGTTGTTTCCACATCTTTGCAATTGTGAATTGTGCTGCTATAAACATTCAAGTGCAGGTGTCTTTATTATAGAATGTCTTTTTTTCCTTTGGGTAAATACCCAGTAGTGGGATTTTGGGATCAAATGGTAGTTCTACTTTTAGTTTTTTGAGGTATCTCCATATTACTTTCCATAGAAGTTGTACTAATTTGCAGTCAAAATTTTAAAAATATCATAACTCTTGAAAAGCAAACTTATCAATTTTACTTAGGAATTAGACAAATCTCTATTATTCTAGATTTATTAAATATATTATTCTTTAAATAAAATTTATTTACAACCTGGTGAATTATTTCAAACATTTTGAGAGAATACAGAAAAAATATATATGAAAAATTCAATAGATTTAGAAAAAGCATTTGTCAAATTAAGCACGTTTTAAACAAAAAGTATAAAAACCCTTAGCAAACTAAGAATTGAAAGAGATTTCCCCAGTGTAATAAATAGTAGCATAATATGCTTACAGCCTATTTCAAAGTTAATGTTGAAATATTTGAAGATTTCCCCTAGATATCAACAATAATTTAGGGTTGCATTCTATTACCACTCTTAAACATTCTACCATTAGCCAGTAAAATAAGGTAAGTAAAATAAATAACAGTATGAGAATTAATAATGAAGAAATATAGCTGTCACTATTCACAAAGATTTTGAACCTAATATAGACATAATCTGCAGATAAACTACTAGATTAATAAGTGAAATAAGTGAGGTTTTTAGAATCAAGGACAATAAACAATGAAAAATTTAAAATGTTAACATATATAGTGGCAGGTAGAGATTACTAAAATGGTGTGTTGTTGGCACAAGATTAGACTAATTAACCAATGGAGGAGAATCACACAGAAATTCTCAGTCATACACAGTCATTTGAAGTATGACCAAGGTGACAGTCATACAGTGAATAAAGTACCATTCAATCAATGGTGCTGTGATAGATTATTGAATATCTTTATGGGAAAAAATTGGGAATTGGGAAAAAATAAATATCTATTTTACATCTATCATAGACAAACCTAAACTAGAAAGGGAAACGATAAATCTTCTACAGCACATTAGAATACATATTTATGACCTTGAGATATTTAAAGATGTATTAAATATGACCAAAAAGGCACTCATAATAAAGAAAAAGATTTATACATTAAAACTCATTAAAACTAAAACTTTCCTTCATAGAAAGATTCTCTTGAAAGAGTGAAAAGGAAAGCCAGAGTGGTGGAAGATATGTGTAACATGCATATTCAAAAAAATACTTCAATTAAGAATACATAAAGAATTCTATTAATAAAAAATAAGAAAATGATACAGTCCAATTAAAAATAGCAAAGAAAGTCTTAAAAATCAATTCACATGAGAGGATATCCAAACAGCCAATAAAATATTTGAAAATTACAATAATATGTAACTAAACACTCACTGGAATAAATAAAATTTAAAACCTAAAAGAAAAAACTGATGGTAATAAGTATTGAAAAGGACATAGAGCAACTGAAATGTTCCTACATTGCTGGCAGGGGTGTCAATTTGCAAAAACTCTTTGAAAAAAATTTTTCCAGTATTCGCTAAAGTTGTTAATCCCTGTGGATTGCTGGATCCATTGCTCATATAAATAGAATACTGTACTGAAGACTATTCATTTACACATTCTTTCCAAGGAGGGGGAAGAGGAGGAAGAGAAGGAGGTATCTTTTCTTCCTGTACGTCATGGTAGTAGGTAACATAATAGATATGCAAACTTTACCTTTTACACATTTTTTAATAGCATTACCTCATTGTGCTAGAAAAATGCCAGGAATACCCAGGTGCATTCTAGAACATTATTTATTTAATTGTGTATTAAGAGGAAGAGGAGACAGAGAAAATTGTGTGGAATCCTAAACAACATTCAATAACTATTAATTTTTTGTCTCTTGTTTTTCAAACTAGATAAAAGGTAAGGGAATTTTATAATATGAAATCTTTTTGTTCTTTGCATCCCCTAAACTATGATGACAAGAGGTCAATAAAAGTTCATAAAATTCTGTGTGCCATATTATCTGTCATTTCTAGAATACTCAGATATCATGGGGTAACCAACATTACAAATAACATTGATCCCCCTCACCATTGTATTGCAAGAAGAGAAAAATATAAGTACCGTATAGAAAAGTTGATGCTGAACCTTCAGTAAATCTGACATACTTGCTAAGTGACTCACCTTTGGATACCTACCTAACAGCAGGCAATTCAAATGTGTGCTTAATAAAATTATAAATTGCTACATGTCATGAACTTTCACTGTTGCTTGAACGTATTCTAATCAAAAAGGTTAAAATCTCAAACTCCAAGAATCTGTCACTTGTGAATATCACTTAAACTAGAATTTGCTATTTCTTAAAAATAACTTTTCTTATATGAGATTATCTAAAATAAAAAAATAAAACAAGAATAACAGGAATTCCAGAATGGAAGCTGGTACACTTCAATATTTAAAGTTTTAGGATTGCTGACTGTGTATGAAAGGGTTAAATATTAATAATAGATTTTGTAACTAATTATCATGGAAAACAATATTTGAATACTAGTACTGAATTCAAAATCATGAGAGAGAAATAGCAAAATTTTACATAGTTACCTCCATAGGATTTATATTTTTATATAGTACTGGGTATGTACTCTACCTATTTCATAGGATGGGATTACAGTGCAAAAGATAATAAATTCTCAAAGACATTGATTGTGAGTTTTAAAAGGTTATCAAAGAATGCCGTTTATCCTCCTTTCTCTTAAAAAAATAATACAGGAATGATAATCAAGAACAATTTCAGAGTTGATAAGTAGGAGTATTCAATCTGTTATATGTACTTACTATCTTCATTTATTGTGAAGTATTTAAATAAAATTTACCCTAAAGAGTAAAGAGAAGAAGAGAGAAAAAAAGTAGAGAGAAAATGTCATGTTGCATTTCACAGAAAAGGATTTCATTTTTTTTTCTTGCAACTTATATTTTTATGGTCAAATCCATTTTCTTACAAAAAACCTAACATCATGGTGATGGCTTTCAGGAGGGGCAAATAATATTCTGTGTGATGGCCACTGGTAGGGAGACATCTTGTGTCCTTTAAAATTGACTATCACTCAGCAGCAGGGTCGGGTTTCATCCATTACAGGAATGGATTGGCCTCCTTTATTTTCATAGTTGAATATTTTAAGAAGTAAATTTAGCTACATATAAAACACCACATATAAGTTCATGCTTAATAAACAACCCAGAATGAATAGCACATTGTGTTCTAAGAAAAATTTTAAAAGTTCTTAATATTATAGTTATATTGACCATAATTTTTAATGTCACTTAATACTTAGAAACAAGTGGCCATCTACTTCTAACATATTACATCCCTCAAGTTATTTATTTTTTTCTTAGGCTAAACCACCTTATTTTAACATAAAAAACATGTAAATGAAAACCTAATTTAAAAATAAAAATAAAAAATTGCTTTTAAAAAATGTTTTAGAGATCCATTGTTTTGAAATGGGACAAATTTATTGCCTGGTGACTATGATATATCAGACTTTGTATTGCAATAGTTAATATAATTGCTGTGAGTGTGCAAGGTTGTGACTTTAGCTTACTGTAGAACTGAAGTAAAACTGGGTTCCCCCACATGTGATTTATTGTTTTATCTCATTTATTAATGATTCTGTAAGGAATTACATCTCAATTTGTGCAGGTGATGCAAAGTAATGTTACTACAAATTTGCTAAAGTTAGTTACTCTCCGGTTATTCTCCATTTTACTGCCAATTTAATACAGAGAAGGAAGCTCCCTTTTAAAGATAAAGCCACAGTAAAATATTTCCAAGGACTTATATTCTTCCTTATATGCTATGAAAAGAAAATATTCCTAAGATATAAATTGGTATAACCAATATGGAAAACAGTATGGAGATTTCTCAATAAGCTAAAAATAGAACTACCATATGATCCAGCAATCCCACTGCTATCTATTCAAAGGAAAAGAAATCCTTATATCAAAGGGATACCTGCAGTCCCATGTTTATCCCAGCACTATTCACAACAGCAAAGATATGAAATCAACCTAAGTGTCCATCAATGAATGAATAAAGAAAATGTGGTACATACACACAATAGAATACTATTCGACCATAAAAAAGAATGAAATCATGCCATTTGCAGCAACATGAATGGAACTTTGAGTCAATATGTTAAGTGAAATAAGCCAGGCACAGAAAGACGAAAGCTGCATGTTATCACCTACATATGGGAAATAAAAAATCTGATCTTACAGAGATGGAGAATAGAATGACAGACACCAGAGGCTGGGAAGGGTGTGTGCATGTGAGGAAGGGGGATAAGGAGAGGTTGGTTAGTGGGTACAAACATAGCATTAGATAGAACAAATAAACCCTAATAATCTACAGCAAAGTAGGGTGACTATAGTTAGCGACAATGTATTGTAGATTTCAAAGTAGCTGGAAGAGAGGACTTGAAATGTTACTAACACACAGAAATAATAAATACTCAAATGATGGATACCTGAAATACCTTGATTTGATCATTACACATTCTATGCATGTAACAAGTACATGTACCCCATAAATATATAAAATATTTTGTATCAATAAAAAAAATCCAAAGATGTAACTACCCTATTTTTCACTAAAATGAAGGACTTACTTTAATTTCATTTATCGTGATTGATGGGAAAGGGCTTAATAGCAAACACAAAGGAGAGAAACATCTTTAATATATGCAAAAGATGTAAGATCTAAACCATATAAAGACAATTGCACAAATCGGAAGACCCAGCATTATTCTTGCCATTGGAGAAACAAGCATTCTTTCATCATTTCAGGTCCCAACAGAGGTATTTTATTTTCAATGCCTGTTTAGGGTGAGGATCATGTATGGACCATCATACTTCTCATTTTTAGTCTTTTAAAGAAGAGGATATCTTTAACCCTCTGTTGCCATTCCCAACCCTTTTGTGAAGCACGCAATATTTTCAGCTGTCTGGTAGCCTTTTGTGTTGTGCTGCCATGTGTGAAGCATGAGTCTGCTATAGCAAAAACAGGACTCTTGCCCTGACACTAGTCTCATCCATTGTCTTCTCAATTTATCATGTAGCAAGTCAGTAACTGCACATTAACAAGGAAATACAATGACTTTTCTTTTATCACATGGCATTTCTAGGCAGCTCCAAACTCTTACTAGCTCAGGTCAAATTAAGCTTCAGGACAACCTGAGGACTTATCCCCATACCTATTTTCAGAGGTCTTTAATTCCTAGAGATTTGGCTATTTCTTCAAAGTAAATTCTCAAAAAAGAGAAGTAAAATCTTCTTAGCATTTTATTTTGATTTTACTTAAGCAAATCACATTTCAAATGGCTTATTTCTTTATATATATAGATATTAAGAAAAATTCTAAGAGTTGGCTTTCTTTTCAAGGTGTGAGTCCAAAACAGATGAAAAAAGGTCAAAATGCCACATTTCACCAAATCTAAGACACTATTGAGTATAAGAATATGTAATTACTTTAATATTACTGAGAAATAAAGAATAATGCTAACAATTAAACTATGATATGAAAATGTGAATCTTTGGATTTGGGAAAAGAATAGGATATTTTTAAAAGTTATCTTTAAAAAAGAAAACTCTTTTCCTGCTGTCCATTTTCTATATGCTGTAATAATAATTTTCCATATGTCTTTATTATAAAATGTATCCACTAAATACATATTTTAATTATGTTTTAAAGCATGGAAAACATTACATATAAAGAGGTTTAGGAGATGAATTAAAATTTTAAGACAGTGTTTCACAGAATCCTGTAGCCCAAAGGTTGGAGATTTTACTATTTTATTATATTTTCCTACTATGTACAACACACATTTAAGGGGTCCAATAAGTAGTGTGATGATATATCTCTCCCAAGGTTATAAACCCCCTAAGAAATATATAGACTAAGACAAATGACAAAATATCATCTTATTAAGAAACTAATTATTACAGAAAGTAGCTTACATATAAGAGCCAAATAGGCTTCCTACTGTTAAACCCCGTATTTAGATAGACTTATTCAACCAGCAGTAATGGACTGACTGGGAAGTCCTCACTTCCGTCTTTCAGGGTAGAAGCTGGTCTGGACAAATAGAGAAAGGCTCCCTTCAGACAGCCTCTTTCAAGAAGAAAGAGAAAACAAAAGGCTTAGCCCTGCAAGACCAGTTTCTTTTCTCAAATTTGCTGAACACATGTCATTCCGCTTTCTCAGGGAGGAGTTAGTGGATGGCTGAAGAGAGAGCAAGAGTGTTACACTAATGGATGTATCTCTACTTGGAAGGAAACACAGGCAGGGTTGAAGAGTGCTGACTCCCACCCCAACACTTCAAAAGAATTTGGCCATTTGTAATTGCTTGCATGGGAATGTAGAGCACTATTCATTTTTTTTCTAGCCTAAAGTACCCTAAAAGCCTTCAATCAACAGAGTAACTCAGACTCATGGACCAAAAACGTCTAACTCAGGTGGAATGTGTGGAGCCCACATTGATTTGGGTTGCATACTAACATGGTGCAACCTTGGTCATTCAGAAAATATATATCTTAAGAGATGAGGAGAAAGGATGATGTATAGCTTTTTCTTGGTAGGGGTGGGTGGGTGGTTGCAGTGGAGGTGGTGATAGACGGGTGGGATTATGCACCTGGGAAGATATTTTAGGGACTCACATGCATAAAGTAGTGACCTATTTTTAATTTTGTTTTGGTTCCAATATCTGTATAAAAGTTGAGTTACAACAGAAAAAGAGTAGCCTGCTAATTAGTTTTTTTTTTTTTCCTAGAACAGCCTCTGGGAAGTCCAGATCTAAAAACTTTTATAAATGTTTGGATATAAGTAATTTTTAATCTGAATGTGAATCATTTTATGCAAATGATAATTAAAAATTTTGGAAAGTGGTTTAATATTATTTGAAGATAATATAGTACAATAGAATTTTAGAGATCAAAGAAATATACTGATACTTTTGAAGACTAAAATAGAAGCATTTTTCTTGAAATTATATGTATTCATTTTAAGAACACAGGAAAATACAAAGAATAGGAAAAATAATCAAAGGACATCTGACCTCCCAGAAATTTCCCTTAAAAACATTTGGTGAACATAATTTCTGATATTTCTTATGAACATATGCACGTAGGCAAAGAGATTGCTGTGGTTTTATAAAAACTGGGCTATATTATACATGTTACTTTATAAAAAAGTGTGAATTTCAATAAAATTCAACAACTACCAGGACTGAAGTGTAAGGAAAGGAATTGAGGAATTTAAGTTAAATGTTTATCCATCTACTCTAGATAATATCCCTCTAAATATCTCTCTAAAATGAAGAAAACTAGTGAAAATGGTGCCAATGTCATCATGTGTCCTTTAACTGCCACTTGTAATTATTGATTCCTTGCTTTAAAAAACTAAGAAAATATAGCCTCATTTTATCCTACTGCTCCTCCTTTGTTAATTTACATTCTATTCTATTAAACATACTTCCAATCATCTTAAGCCTTACCTTGTAATTGAATTGCTTCAGTGGGTCATTTTATGAGTCATTTAAACACAGCTTCTCCCTTCCTGAGTTATTTTATTTAAATAATCTCTTTAGGGGCTGGACTTTTTGGTTCTTCCCCCATTTCACTTCACCTGAAACTCTTCTTTCTCCAACCCTCCCACTCTTCCCCAGCCCTCTTAGGTTTTTAATCCCTGTGTTTATGCGTATTGAGATGATTTCCTTTGCTTTTCCTTTGTTTCTGAGCACAAAGTGAATCATGTTTTTTTTCACCCACAAACTACTGTGATGTATCTTTGGTACTTTCTGTGACTGATTATTTTTATGAAGGAATCTAAGTCATTTTCAGTTTCTATGCTTTTCTACCTGACTTTTTAATAAATTTTTTTTAACTTTCTTTACTCTTGAAATCCAATAGCTTCATCATATTAGTTTTAATTGTTTTATTATAATTTTTTTCTAATTCCCTTGGGGAATTGTTTCCTCTTTTAATTAGAAAATTTAAGCTTTTCTTTTTTTAAAAAAAAAATTCAGGTATGATGTATACTTTGTACACTGAATTTACTTTAAGTTTGTTATATGTTCCTATTAGGATCATTGATGATGGATTTTTCTGTCCTCCCTTTTACCTTGCATAACCATGATGTCCCTTCATGCCTGTGGTTTCTTCACAGTGATCCACTCTTTCCTTGAGGCTGTGGTCATTTGCTGTATTTTTGTGGCATTGAATGCTGCTTTCATCTCTATAGTATCTTCAGTTTCATCTTTCAGTTTTCCTTTCAGTAGTTGCAGATTAATTTCATTGCTTTCCTTTGTCTTTTAACTACTTCCTTATACCCCCATTTCTCTTAGCTGAGCTGTGAGCTCGTTTTAAAAGGTCATATTTTCTGTAATTGTTTTTAGACTAAGGAACACTATTTGTTTGAACACTCCCATTATACCTTCTCTTGTCCTTTCAAATAATTTATTCTTCTTCTTTGAAGGCCTTTTGCTTCAGATCCTTTTCTCATTTTTTGTTATTGACATATTAAGTCATTAACTATGAAGTGTCCGATTTTGAATCAAAAGTTTAGTTTATTATATCTCAAACAAGAAGCAGTACAATTAATCAAAGTACATGCTTAAACTATTGACACAGTTTTGCCATCTTAACAGTAGCTTGTTTATGCCAGCAGTGAAGAAGCCTGGAGAGCGAGTAGCAATGAAATCGCAAAAGGTGTTTTCCACAGCTTGTTGAGAATTGAATATTTTTCCTTGCAAGAAGTGGTCCAAAGTCTGGAAGAAGTGGTAGTCAGTTGGTGCAAGGTCTGTTAAATAAGGTGGATGACAGAGAGTTTCCAACTCCAGCTTCTTTAGTTTGAGCAGCGTTGTTTTTTGGGACATGTGGTCCTGCAAGAGGATTGGCCTATCTGTATTGACCAATCTCGGCTGCTTAATCACAAGCATCCTCATCCTCATCATTTCATCCAATTGGTGCAGTACACAGCTGCTGTAATCAATTGACCAGGTTTCATGAAGCTGTAGTGAATAATATCAGCGCTGGAGAAACAAACAGACACCATTAGCTTTTTTTGATGAATATTCGCTTTTGGACTGTGTTTCAGCACTTCATCTTTATCCAACCATTGTGCCAAATGCTTGTGATTGTCAAAAAGAATCCATTTTTTATCACACATAACAATACGGTGTAGAAATGGTTCACTTTTATGTCATGATAGCAAAGAAAGGCAAGCTTCAAGACGATTTCTCTTCTGACATTCGTTTAATTCATGCAGCACCCATCTATCCAGCTTCTTTACCTTGCCCATTTGTTTCAAATGATCCAATATTGCTGGAATAGTAATGTCAAACCTTGCTACTAATTCACGGGTAGGTTGTAATGGATTCGTTTCCAGTACAGCTTTCAGCTCATCATTATCCACCTTGGTCTCAGGTCACCAACATGGCTTATCTTCAAGATTAAAATCACCAGAGTGGAACTTCTCAAACCATCGACATACTGTGTGTCCATTAGCCACATCCTTCCTAAACACTTCATTGATATTTTGAGCTGTCTGAGCTGCATTGGTTCCATGATGGAACTCATATTAAAAAATAACATGAATTTTTCACTTATCCATGGTTTCACAAAAATTGCTCTAAAAAAATTTGAAAGATAATCACAAGCCAAAACGTGCATTTGAAAGAATGAGGATGTACCTTCACAACAACAAAAAAATACATATATAAATAAATAATTATTTTTGAAAACCCCAAGAAGTGTCAAAATGAAATATCAGAGATATCAGCTATCAAACTTAGTACTTAAGGAAATCAGACATTCTATACTTAATAACCTAATATGTCTCATTCATGATTTATTTTTAAAGGAGACAGTGAATTGATGAACAGTAGAATGGGAAATGAGAGACAAAGCCTGAATGAGCTTGTGTCCCACTGTACCTTTTATTTCAGTTGGTTGTCTTGGAGACCTTTGCTCTTTGCCCAGGTCCAATCAGTTTTTACAATGAAGCTATAAATATGACTCCTAATGACTTACCTTTAAGTTTATTGCCCTAGGTGTTGGACTCTATTGGGTTTCTTTCAATTGCAATCCAATATCAGAGGAAAATAAGACATTTGAGCATATATTTTCTTTTAGATTCACTTCTGCTGTACTTTGGCAATGGCTGGATCATCACAAAGGTATGATTCAAATCCAGGTCTGCTTGACTCATGCCACAATTCTTTACATCATGCCGTATTACCTTTTTTCCTTAGACCCCAAAATTCTTTGAAAGTAAATCATGCAGCAAATGTCAGTTAACTAAGATATTTGGGAAATGGAACATTGTGGTCAATTAGATTTCAGTTTAACTGAGACTAATAGGAAACCCTTTGATTTCAAAATGTATTATTGAAAACTCTTTTAAAATATATTAGCCAACTTCCTTGACCTTCAACATACATTATGCAAAAGGTAGTTGATTCTTCTTTGGCTCTTTGAAGGTTGTTTAGGATCTCAATGTTAAATTACACGCCGTGACTTTCAATATTGTATGTAGTAGATGTTAGTATCTGTGACCAAATATTCGAACACATTCTATATTCTAAAGGCTTTAAATAAAATAGCATTAATTTGTACTATCACACTTTTTTGGAAATGAGGGGTTTTTTTTAATAGAAATAGAGGGACAAAAATATATAAATAGATATGAACAACTAGAATAAAAAGAAGGAATATATCATCTATGTTATGTATTATGACTAATGTACCCTATGAAATATCTAAAGTATGTTTGTACAAAAAAGTTTAAGTTTCCTTTTGACACAAAAACTATCTGGATAAATTGTGAAAATTAAGTCAGTAATATTCAGCTTTTTATGGCTAGATGTTAAGAAATTCGAAAATTTGACTCCATTTCTCACTTTTCCTTCGCATTTGGCAACTTATAAACACAACTTAAATGCACTCTGATACACTGTAGTTTGCCTGTATTTTGACATTATTTCGACTGATGGCTTTCAAATTCTATAGCTTGATAAGAAGTTTTCATTACCATATACATTTCACGTTATTTAATAGCTCAAAGAAAGGAAGGACTAGTAAAAATATCTGAAAACTCCCTTATGCTCTTATCTTTCAAAATGGAAAGCATGTGCTGAGTAGATGAATTATAAGGAGATAGGGAAGCCCAGACTGCAGTTTAAGAGAAACCATTGATCTTTACAAATTAGACTGACTACAGAGATCCATTAAAGTCCACAGTATAATGAAAAAAATTCCTTTTCTTTGGCCTTTCTTTTACCTCCACTCTTCCTAAATCTGATTCGTGTCATCCATGCTCTCCTGTCCTTCAGAAGAGACGCTAAATGCTGATGAAGTAATGGCCATTACAGACCTCTTTCAATCTCATTTGAGAAATGACTCTGATTCCAAACATTAATTTTTGGTACCTATCTGAATAACAATAAGCTTGCTATATCATCGATTATGCAGCAGAGAAGAATCAAGACAGTTATAGAGGAGGGTGCTCATTTTAATACAGCCCTGCAGTTCAATGAAACCCATTGTGACGTAAAGCTGGACACTCACTTTCATTTCTCATAAGGACTTATTACAGTGCTTATGATATTTATCATTTTCTGCATTTCATGGTTTTTAGTTGTTTGCTTACATTTTGCTCTTACTTAAAGGTAAGCTTGTTAATGTTAGTAACTAGATCATTCTAGGATTCCCCTACTCTTACAGGACCAAACCACAGTACCATCCATTTGCTTAGTCATTCAAGACATATTTATTAGACACCTGAGAGAAGGCAAGAATGCTTACTGGTGTAGTTGTTTAAATAAATGGATTACTTGGATAAGTAAGTAATAAGGATAGAGTAATGAATGTGATTGAATGTGATGAAAGTTACAACCTGGAGAAAATGTCTGCTGTGCAGAAATACTACTTTGTTCTCCAATTCCGACACACAGAGGAGAAAATCATTCTATCCTTATGCCACCCATATATTTTTTTTCATCCCTCTATCACAGCACTTATCTGATTTTGTTGTAATCCATCTTGTCTTCAAAGTCAAACCACAAGGCTCTTAGAGGCAGGAATTCTGTCTTACTCATGTTTATATTCCCAGTGCTCTGTGTGTGTGTGCATGTGAATGCGTGAGTGCCAGTATATATACACATACATTTATTTACATACACTGCAAAAATTGGACAAACACAAGCTATTTTGGAAAGGTAATATAGCAAGATAATAAACCAGGAGGCTGTTTCTCACCTGACCACATAACAAAAAAGGAAATCTAGTTCCAAGAGTCAGAAGCAAGGGTTCTGTTTCTGGGCTATGTGGTTGGTACCATGCTTAGTACATTCCACACAGTATCACATTTATTTGAAGTCATTTAGGGAGATAGTATCACAAAGCACAAAAGAGCATTTGAGTCAATGCATCCTTGATTTGCCTGTTGACTCTTTTGCTTACAAGCTGTAATAATTTGGGGAAGAAATTTAGCCTCTCTCTTCTCAATTTTCCCTACATATTAATGGGAATTATAAATGCTACTTCTAATGTGTTAAGTGTGTCTTAATTAGAAAATGCACATTAAACAGTTTACATAATATCTAGTATATAATAAACATTCAGTTAACAGTAGCTTCTTCTGCTTCTAGTCTGAACTGAGTGGACATTGCAATTCAGGAGCAAGAAATGGGTAGCTGACCTTGCAATTACGGAAAGGAGGATTGTATTAGAGACTAAGCCAGGCAGTATAGGCAGTACTTCCTTTTCTTTTCAGGGCCAGAGTGATGATTCTAATAATCTCAGGCTGGTGAGTTTCCCCGGGAATTTAATCACACAGATTTGTCCAGGAAGTGGAAGTTGGGGAACTGAGTCATACAGTTCTGCCTTTCAAAACTTAGCTTGAAAAAAAAAGTTACTTAATTTAATAGGGGTCTTAAACTTGTTTGTCTCTTACTGGAAATTTAAGGATATGATTGGACTATTCCAAGATACACATGCCTTGGTTGTAATAGTATAAAAAATTCATACTGTATTTATGAATCCCATAACCATTGACAGCATTTTATTTTATTTTTTTCTATAGAATACAGAAGCATTTGCAGATTTTCTCTTCCCTGTATTTCTTTTAGTTTTCAGCTTAATCCTGGTAGGTATTTTAATGACTCTTCTGTCCTGTCTCTACAAGATTATTCAAATTTTTCCACCTCTACTCTCTCTTTTCAACACTATACCATTGACCATTTTCAGAAGTACTTCCTCAACTAAACAACATCCTATATAGCATTTCATGAGTGGATTGTTAATAAAAAAGTGAATAATCAATATAAAATCTTGACCAAAGGATCATGGTGAAAATCCAACCTTTTATGTAGGAATGTTTACACATAATTCCTCTCTCACAATGTAAAATATTAAAGTATTTCCTTGAACTTTGCCTCTTTGTCTCTTTGCTATCCTTGAGAAAAGAAATAATGCTAATGTATTGGTTCAGTGTCAAGCATCTGAACAAACTGAAAATTAGTTATATATACATATATTTCTGCAATGACATATCTAATATCTTATTTCATATTTCTAATTTGGTATTTTGCATAAAAATATGTAGAAACAACTTAAGTCTTTCTTGAAAATTTTAACACAAATTAAAATGTATGCATTTAGTTGGGATTTTGTATTACTGATGGGAAGGATCTAGCTGGATAGCATTGATGCAGAGGTTAGAGCAATAATTGAATCTGTAGTCAGTGCTTATCTACCAAAAGTCAAATACTGAGATGGTTTTTTAAATTTAAAATTTTAATTATTATGGGCACATAATAGGTACATGTATTTATGGGGTACATGTGATGTTTTGATACAGGCATACAATGTGTAATAATCAAATTAGTGTAACTGAGGCATCCATCACTTCAAGCATTTATCATTTCTTTGTGTTAGGAACATTCCAATTTCATTTTTTTTTAGTTATTTTAAAGTATACCTCAACTTATTGTTGACTATGGTTACCCTGTTGTGCTATCAAATATTAGGTCTTGTTCATTCTCTATAACTGTATTTTCATACTCATTAACCATCCCTACCTTATCACCCCCTCCCCACTAACCTTCCCAGCCTCTTGTAACAATCATTCTACTCTCTCTCTCCATGAGAGCAATTGTTTTAATTTTTAGCTCCCACATATGAATGAGAACATTCAAAATTTGTCTTTCTGTGCTTGGCTTATTTCACTTACAATAATGTTCTCCAGTTCCATCCATGTTGTGACAAATGACAGGATTTCATTCTTTTTTATGGATGGATAATATTCTATTGTGTTTCTCAATGTGTAATTAGTTTCTAAATATCATCTTTCTAATACTTTGTGGGCCAAATCAGAATCTGTATTATCATTTTTTTTCAAGCAACTTCTGCATAGTGTTGTACAGGCAGCTTCAAGGAAGGAAGTACTGGAGCACCATAACAGAGTGTTATAATGGTATTCTTCCTATGTCACTTTTGGCTCAGACAGTAGAAATTAAGTCCAGAGGAATGTAACCTGGAAAAATTTAACAGTCAGAGGCTGAAAATTAATTAGGTGACTCTTAAAACTTTCACTCAAACCAAGGATATAAAGAAATTACCCAGAGATTGGAGATTGGAGCATATGTAGAGATAGAGATTTTCTTGGAGAGAGACGTAGTGTGATGTTTAGTCTCCCAGCCACCCTCAACCTCCCACTAAGTGGGACAGGATGAGAGTTACTTCCCTTGTCCTTTCAAGTTAAACATAGGGCTTCAAGAAAAAATACTTAAGGAACTTAATATATGTCCCTTGATGTTTGGGATGGGTAGTGACGCAATGGACAAATCTGAATCAAACTTGAGAAATCAGAAGTGTAGCACTCTGGAGTGCTGCTACATAATGGCTGCTCTGTCATCAGCTTGCATTATCAGAGTTAGCAAAGGCAAAGTATGAGTGCATGTTCCCACTGGCCACTTTTGTATCAAAAGCACCAAAATGTCTGAATGAGCTTCACCTTGTGACTCTATAGAGAGCAGTTACTGGAATCTCTGGACTCACAGTAGCTACAGAAGGGGTGTGGATTGTACTGTAAGAATGTGCACATCTAATGTATCAAGAGACTGAAAGTAAATGGTAGCAGTGATAGGGTGGGCTTGCTCTTCTGCAAATCAACTTTAAACACCTGTGAGACCCACAGAGCGCAAAAGCCATCTTATGAAAGTGGAAATCTAGTACTTTCTTGTTTCCTTTTCTTCTCTTACCTGATCCTCACTCCAAAACCAAAGGGACCAAGATACTAGATTAGCAACCTGAGGGAGAAGCTGTAGAGAAAGACATCAACCAAACCCTATCTCTGGCCTTTGGCTTTCTGCATAAAACGGACTCTAGCTGAGGGACGGGGGAAAGATTAAACTAAATTGGGCTGGACATTCCAATTTCTATGGAAGGGAACTTGTTTGCTGAATTAACATGATCATGGAACTCTTCATTACCTATGCGTGAATAGTTATGGGACTATCTGTGTCATGATCCGGGGACAAAGGGAAAACTTCACACCTAAATAAACATAAAGGAAATAAAATAAACTTGCTTTATGATTACACTTAATGAGTTCTGCTTACACCACATAATGTTTAGATTCTGCATTTTGTTAACACAAATAAATTGTATACTACCCTTAGGATTATTTATTTTAAAACTTATGTATAATTACTGCCAGTCTTGCCAGTTCATGCCAGGAGTTTGGTAAACAGATATAATAAATGCAAGATTTCCTTTCTACTACAATTTCAAAATACTTGGAAATAAAATATATGCTAAATTATTACATCTACTAGCATTAATTAATCTGACAGTTTACCAGACTGGACATGTATTATTTATGTTATTTTCAAGGAAAATCATAGGATAAAAATGCTGTAACTCTAAATATACCTTTTGTAAGGGTTTGACTTCAGTATTATTACATGGGAATTTGAACATTTGGATGATTACTTCTTTTATTTATAATAGAAAAAATTACTGTGTATTGTTCTTCAGAATTCCTTCACCATCTGGTCAGTATTTTTGGACCACATTACTTTTATATAACTGTTTGAGACTATGCATTTTTCTATACAACGTTACATATAAAATATATGCCACACATCTTTTATTCTCATGTCAAGTACATTCGTTTTAGAAGTTGGGAATCATTTTATTCTGGTCTTTGTATGGTGTCTTTCCCTTGAAATACCTTTTCATTCAATAGAGAGTATATGAGTTGGACATGTTATTTTTAGGTAGGGAAAAAAACATTTCTCCAAGGTAATGGGACACCATGAGGTGTGCTCTTGCATATTACTTCCTTTACTAATTAAACGGAATGTGAGAGTGAAAGTAAGTTGGCATTGTTAAAGTAAATGACCCAATGCTTTAGTAATGAAGACACATCTAAGCTGAAGTTTATTGTTTTAATTTTAATCTTGAGCACTTTTAGCCCTACAGAGTAGGTTGCTCCATGTGTCCTACAGTGCATCTTTCCATTGTACTACAGTGCTGCCCACTGACTCTGTAAAAACTATTTGTAATAAGTTGTATTTTGAAATGAAGTGGTTCATTTATATAGAAGGTGAATTGATATTGGATATTTATTAAATCTGGTTTTTTACAGGCTGTCATAAGTGAGGTTCTTCAGAGGGCAGAGATATCGGGAGACTAAAAGTTGCTTAAATTATGGCCCCATAAAAATATAGATGAGGCTCAGATGCCTTTGGATTAAATATTCATTACTGAATATTTACATAATGCATGTGAAAGTGCTTTTAAAATAAAAACTCTCTTTATATAAATGGAAGCTATGGCCAGATTTTCCCCATTATACCCAGAAGAGCACTTCAAAGCATTCTCTGGAGCCTTAAAGAGGAGAAATTTCTTCCATCACTTCCACAAAGGAAGGAGAAGACTGATTATTCCACACTGTCCAAACCTAACCTCCTTAAAATGTTTTGGCATTCTAAAACTGTTCAACCATTAGCAGGGTACCTATTTTCTATGATTTAGAAATACATGATTCTAAAAATAAATAGATACTTTTTTTAAAAACTTCCTTTGAAATCTATTTCATGCTGAACAGGACCTTTTCGATAAATTATGCATAATCATTTGAATGTAAGGAAACAAGCATAGACAGACCTGGTTTAATTTTCTACCTCCACTATTTATTAGTTGCATGTCTTGGACAAATAAATTTTACTCTTTCCTTTTTTGTTCTCCATCATTTCACATGAGACTGCAATGTCTACCTTGAAGGGTTACTTAAAAACTAAATGACATAGTGCAGGCAACGTTCCCAGTATCTGACACATTGAAAAAGCTGAAAACCAGTTAATTTCCTCCTACATAAATACATTATTATTGCCAAACTGAAAGCAGCCAACTCTGAATTACCCATATTAATATATGGAAATTCCCATGCAGATAAATAAAAATAATGTGAACATAATTTTTACACATAGTTTTGTGATCTATTTTTATATTTTATAATGTTCTAATATTTCACTACAGAATTTACACATGAAAGGAGGATATTAGGAATTGAGTAGTTCAACCCTCTCATTTTACAGATGAAAAAATTCAGACAGAGATAACAAATACAATCATAAATGTAATATTGCTAGTTAGTTGTAGAATTGGGACCGAAGGTCAAATCTTTTTTCTCCGTTCTGTGATTTTATACTACTTCAAAGAAAATAATCAAACTAACATTCAAAATTATCTCAATTTGAAGTAGCTGAAAAAGTGCCCACCTTCAATAACAGTGATGCTATTGACCACGTCCCCTCTGAGAATTTCAATCTGTGGGCGTGTGTCATAATTGCCCACACTAGTCCATAACAGCATGTAGGGATATAAAAATTCATGAGTAATTCCTGTTAAAATTTCGAGCTAGTTTAGTCTAAACTTAGGGCTATTTAGGACAGGTGTGGATTTAAAAAAAATTCTAGCTATTTTGAAATATACAATATCAGAATTTTAAACAACAAAAAAATCACTGGCTAAGTCCTAAAATAGTGATTGGATCACTTTACCACATTAAGAGACTGTATTATTTATTTCAGAGGTTACGGGTAAAGTAGGGACGAGGACTATTTTTGAGGCTGAGCACATAGGCACCGTCTTAGCTTAATATCTTAGCTCACAACATCCCCAGAGGCAAAGAAGTAATTAAATGCTTTGTTGTAAAAGTCCTTCTATTATGACTCCTAAGCAGGTAAAGCTAACGTATGATAAGAGTGAGCAGAACTGCTGATAATGACATAAATAATGATAAACTAAAAAGAGCTAGTAATAATTTCTGCAACAACTGGAGAGATTTGCTTTGGAAAATTCACATAACAGATAATCTTCTATGGAAAGAGACTCATTTCCCATTACTCTCTATCTGTATTTCTCTAATGGCACACATTTTCTAACTTGCACTGGAGTTATTTACACCATAAACAGACCGAGGACCAAATTCCTTTTGGCCCCATTTTTATAGTTTTCAAGACACCTACTTATTACACCTGGGCAATAGTAGGCATTTACTAAGTATGGGTTAAATGAATTAATACATTTACATTATGACAATATTGAAATTGTATTTCATATAATAGAAAGGGAAAGTTATAATAAAGCAGTTGCAATCCTTCCTGGAGGAAAATTGAAATGTTCTTATTTTTTCATTCAATAAAATTAGTAAAGTGCAACAGTTCCTCCAAGGATCTCAAGTAAAAGAAAAAGAAAGAAATAAGAATATTTGTTATAGTGATTTAAAACATACTCACTTTACTGTGCCTGAATATAGTCTTATCATTTATTTGAGTTATTTTCAACTAGATATTAATAAATGAAACATGAACTGGCCATTTAAAAAAAGGCCAAGTTCTTCTGCATGTTGTTAACTATAACGTCATGATTTCTACCCCTGCCTACGCATAGCAGACACTAATGGATGCCTATGCAATATCTATTTCTTCATCTTTCTTTCTAAAAGAATGGCTAAACTTGTTCAGTAATCCACTGTGCTTTCATGGACTCCAAGAGACTCAGGAGAAGCTGAGTTAACTCTCAGCTACAGGGAAAAATCTTTTTCTGATGGTCTATTCCAATAATGGTTTTCCATCATTCTTACCTGTGATTGGTTAAAATGTCTGATTGAGCTAATCAGTACAGAAGTACTCATGCACTCACCTCCTGTAACTGAGAGTTATTGGTCCAATCAGAGTAATTTTTGAGAGATCCTGTCTGTTGTCTGCCTCTCCCTTTCTCTGGCTCTCCACCTCCCTCTCTCCCTCTACCTCCCTCTTATCTCTTCCCTAACCCTTCTCTTCTCCATCTCAGCCTTTCTCCTACCTCCACACCTTAATTACCCCCTCTTCTGCTGAATATGAGAAACACAGCAAGAATCTGAACAGGTTTGGCAATACCTATCACCTTTTTACCTCCACAAGGAGAACCAGCCCTGAATGAAACTGATGCTGAAAATGACAGAGAGGAGAGGAAGAATTTGGATCCCTGATGTCATCCCTAAGACACCACATGGATCGACCCTGAATCCTACACTCCGCATGGACTTCCGCTTTCTTAAAATGATAAATGCACTTATTGTTTGAGCCAGTTTGTTCCAATATTGTTGCAAACTAATTTTGATGCACTCCTTAACCTTAATCCTCCGCTGCATTTTTAAATTTCCTTCTTTGTCCACTTATTTTTCTATACGTGCCATTATTATTCTTATGTAGAGAAACACGTCTAGCTTTATGATACTAAATGATTACCATTAAATACTGACAATAGCAAGGGAAAATGGTACAAACTCAAATGAAACACTAACAGCTAAAAGGCTGATTTTATAATGTGCATTTGTAGCAGCCATTTGAGTGAGTCTACATAATGATTTTAAAGGACTTTCAATAATGTTTCCTGCAGCTGTGCGGAATTTTAAATTTTAACTCTTCATTTAAAAAATACATCTAAATATAAATCAAGCACTATACACTTCCAATTTAGTTGTTTGAATGGAAAGAGAAAGTTGAAAGCTGGAGCAGTCATGAGTAAGTGCTATAGAAAGCTGCAGTCCACAGTTGCAATTTAAAACCAATCAAGTGGGCAGGAGAAGGGAAACACAGAACCTGAAAATAACTGGTAAGCTTAGAAATAGTTTTAAAGCAAACACTACACTAATAATGATTATAGTTAATTAGTGATCCAAGGGCACCACCCTCTCAGCAAGCGGAGTTTTGAAGGTGAGAAGTAGTTTAAGCAGTCTGTCAAGTTTCCACTGGCAATATTCACCTGAATCAATCTTTCCTAATATGGGGTGTTTTCCCTTATACCAAAGTGCAAAGAGTATGAGGAGGAGAGTTATGTGGCTACAGGACATGTGTTCATATTCCAAGATTCTTTGAGTCAGTCAAGCATGAGACTGGAAAACTAAGACTTTTTAAAGTTAATGACAAGTATGACATGAGAAATGGCATTGAGGTACCCTCTCAAGAGTATTTATTCTTGGGATTATGCATCTAGAATACGTAAACATGCTGCCTTCTATGCTTTCTACTCTGCCCATTACATCTGGAACAAGGGGGGAAACAAAGCTATTTTTAGGTCTAAAATGATCCTTTCTTCTTTAGCCCTGCAAAGGAAATTAGAGGGCCTTGGTGGTTTTTTGTTTTTTGGGTTTTATTGTGTTTATTTTGTTTTTTAAACTTTATTTACTTATAACCTGGGCAAGTCATTTAAGGTTTTTTCCCCTTCTCTGAAGACAAAAAAAGTTAACCTTGCACTGCTTTCCTTATGGCAGAGTTTCTGAAATTAAAAAAAAAATTACATATGTATGTGAAAACACTTTCTACACAGGAAAGCACTATATATTAATAGATGCTAACAGTTGGCATCATTCTTATTATCAGATTATCAATTTCAAGCTAGAAAAAAATTAGAAGATATGTTGCATCTTTATATAAGTCATGAGAATGATCAGAAGTTTCAAAGGAATAAAACTTTTCGAAAATAAAAAAAATGGATTTAAAAAATCCCTTAAAGTGATATTAGATGACTAAAAATAATGGAAAGGTAGGTTAGTACATTTGTCTTTGATGGCTTTTGCATATATTTATTCTCCATAATGTTTCCAAAATTTTTCTGAGATCTTGGTGGAACCTGTCAAGGGCTAGTTTGCATTCTGTGCTTACTTCCAGAATCTTTACTTTTGGAATCTTCCTTCCTTTCCCTCCCTGAGTATGAAGGCAGAGATGGATATGTGTGAAATAATACATCAGATGCTTTGGAAACATTTGGGTCAGTAGTTACAAAGGAAGCTAGGCTGATTCTAGCAGCAGTACAAGGTAAAAGTAAGATAGATGCAATGAGAGTGATATGCAGTTATTGCAAGGACTGCTTTCTTGATCCTGAGCTTCATCTGTTTGTTTTTCTTTTCCTGTACCTTAAAGAGAAGGATGCATCTACTGTTTTCTCTTTTTCTTTCTCCTTTTCCATTACAAAAGTAATTCATGGTCATTATCTCTGAATATTTGAAACATATAGTAAAATACAAAGAAAATAAAATGCACGTATAAATTGCACATATCAAAGAAAAAAATTGTTAACATATTGCTGTGTATGGTTTATATATACATGGAGAACATAAAACAATATTTTGACACATTATATTTTCCAAAAACAGCAGAGCAATATTTCCGGTCCCATTATGCTCTTCCAGAACCTTGCCACTTCCCATCAGGAGGCAGAATCCATTTCCCCTTTCCTTGAACCTGGGTGGGACTTGTGATTGCCTCAAACAAGAGCACATGGTGAGTGGGAGGCAGTGTGCTTTCTGAGGTTAGGTCATGAATGGTGATGTGGTTCCTCCTGGCTCCCTGTCTGTATGTTCGCCTTTGCAGTCAGCCACCTTGCTGGGAAGAAGGTCAGAGAAACCACAGGGAGAGGCCTCTTGGAGAGGTCTAAATGCATGGAGAAGAGTTAAGATCCTTAGCCAGCATAAGCCACAAGACATGTTAGTAAATGAGTCCTCAGATGACTGCAGCCTCAAGCCTTCGCGTCAGCTTCACCACCTGAGGCCTGGTCATCATAGAGGAGAGATAAGTGGTCCCTGCTTGCCTTGTCTGAATTGCTGACTTACAGAAACCAAGAGTACTAATAACTTGTTATTTTTTTAAAAATCCATTGTGACGTATTACACACTAAATGACTATAACAGATATGTATAGTATCAGACCAATTTTAGCATCTTTTATTGTACATGCTCTTTTGAAAACCATTTAAAACTTTGACTATATAACACAAATAAATGCAAAACTTTTGTATCAGGTATGTCTGGAAAACAGTATACAAACTTTAAAGATTACAGGGCTTTTTCTTTTCTACTCCAAGATTAATTTTTAAGGAATTTTAGCAATCAAGGGGCAGAAATACATGTGTTAAAATTTGTGCTTAGCTCTTTTTCTAGAGATGGGATGAAATATATTCAATTCTTCCTATTCTTAAAGTAATGGGCTGTTGAACTATAATAGAGAGTGAAGGAAAACAAATAGAAAAGATATCTAGATGCTAGTGAGAGAAGAAATGAAACAGAAAGAGTTGTAGATGGTGAGGGAGGGAGAACAAGGAAGGAACAAGGTGGAGGAGAGAAAGAGAGGGAAAAGAAAACAGAGACTCAGTAGATTACACAGTGATTTTCCTAGAGCAAGACACATGAAGATATTTAATACACCAACCCCATCTTTTTATTGCCCTTTGAAATTTGGAGATACTATACTAAAGGCCAAAACTTTGCAATGGCCAAATGTGCAGCTGGCTGACTCTTCAGCAGGTAGCCACAGCAGCCTACCAGTAAGAAAGTTATTCCTAAGGCTGGGTGCTATTGCCTCATAGAGTTGGAAGTCCCTGGGTTGAGGAAATTAATCTATGAGATGAATCTGGCATAGAAAGGAAACTATCCATGATTTAACAGTAAAAGCCATCCTAGTTCAATAATGTGTAAGACAAACAATGTAATTTTTAACTGTGGAATTATATATACTTGTTACACAACAAACTTAACATTTGTTAAAAATAAAAATATGCAAGATTTATTTTCTCTTTCCTAATAGAAATCCAAGCATAGGGTTTTCTAGTAACGTTGCTGTTTTTCTTTGAGACAAGTTAGAGGGCTGTTTTAGAGGACAGGCTTTGCCATCACATCACCTAGGCTGAACTCTCAACTCTGTTGCTCACCTGCTGAGTGGCATCAGTCAAGTTACTGATCATTTTTCAAACACTCAATAGCATTCCCAAACCTCAGTGCAATAATCCATATTTAGTGAAAAAAAAATTTACACAATTAGATATATCAAGCTAAATGAAAAGTCTTCCTTTCCTTGAGAAATCTCTCAAGATTATAGAGCCTGTTGGGCTAAGCGTAGGTTACAGGTGCCAGAAAGCGCATCTATTTTGTCCATGATAATCTCCCTTTAGTATATGCACAATGAAATGTATTCTTGACAGGAAAGGAGTTGAACTTGTTTATACCAAAGTATTTTTCTGTTAATCATTTTAAGAGCACAAAATTAAGTCAATTTACAAGGGCATGCATATAGAATAGTATACAATGTCTACATTGTAATGAATGATTATAATGAATGCCCTTTAATTTAATAATGATTAGTTGCTTGTTATGCTGTATGTTCCATAAATGTTTCAAGGGCAAAAAGGAATGATGGTGTTAAAACAAAACCTTACACAAATGATATTTCAGACTTTCAGATTTTATTTTTATGCTAACAGTGATATATAAAGAGAGAGCTGTTACGCGAAGCATTTTGCCAGTCCTGGGACTTGGGAGTGTTGGTGGAAAAGCTGACAATCTAACATTAAAAAGACAATCCCTGTCCTTAATGAAACTTATAATTTAGTGTGGGAGATAATCATGTAAGATATAACATGAGGGAGAGAATGAAGAGGAGTTAGACAAAAGTATGAGTTATATATAAAAATACCCAGCTAACAGAGCTTAAGCAAAGCATTTAGCTAAAATTTCTCTAGGTAAGCTGGAACACTGAAGTTGTTAAAGCTTTTCTGGATATCATTTCTATTTTTAAATTGAAAGTAATTCAGGGAGAATAATTTTTAAATTCCACATTTAAGTTACTATAATCATCATAATTACTACAAACATGAGGGGGTGGAAAACCAGTTATAATTCATTGTAACACTTATATATTTTTTCTGGTGTCATTTTTGGTTAAATATTAAGAAATATCAAAATTTTTTAAAATTTTAAAAGATTTGTCTTTCCTATTGTTAGATCTGTAGTTCTTCTACTTGAGATTTTGTCTATCATTTTGAAACCTTGAAAATAAGTTATTTGAAATGAAATCATCTTTTCCAAAGCCATATTACTTGACTGTGAATATGAATAAAAACAACATTTTGGTAAAACAGTGAGAATAAAAAATGCATAAACACATTTAATGATGATGAAAGGCTGGTGACATAAATACATATTTTTATAAGTGCTAAGTACCCCATATTAGAAATCCAGCCCTCAATTCACCATTAAGTCTTTATAAGATGTGGCCAAGAGATAGGATCAAGATGGCCTACTAGATACAGGTGGTATGTGCCTCCTTCACGGAGAAGAACTAGAATAGTAAGTAAATTCTCATATTTTAAACAAATTGTTTAGGAGAGAATGCTAGAAATCACCAGAGAAATGATGGGAAGCAGCAAAATTGAGTAAAGAGTGGGTTCATGGGAACTTGCCCACCTGGGGACTGGCTAACAACCAACAGAAGCTTCCAGATGTGGAGAAACAGTAAGAGAGAAGCCCCGAGGGCTTCCCTCTCCAAGAAGAGGTTTTACTATCTTGGATACAATAGAACCTCCTTCCCCTGTCCCCGACCCACACAGGTCTCAGGCCTAACATAGGGAGCTGCTTAGAGATTGCACAGAGACATTGATCCAGAAAGGGAACCCATGTGGAATCCCACAGGCATCTGAGCCTAGAGCAGCTTGAGCTGGGTGCCATTCTGAGAACCTGGATACCAGGGATACCTAGGAACCATGGGCACACCTCCAGCTACTGTGCAACTCCAAGGAGGGAAAGAGGAGCCCATGCATCCCCATGTACTCCTGGGAAGGTCCCCACTGCCCTACTGTGGGCTGCTATGCAGACTGAGGCATGGGCGGACAGCATTTTTCACAGTTTCTCACCCACACTGCCTCTCTGGGTGGGGTCCCAGCCTTTCCAGTCTGAGATCCAAGGTCCCATTTTAAGAGTTTGACATTGGGCTGTGCCCCACCCTCAAGCTGAGTTTGGGCTGACATGGCTGCAGCCTCCACCTGGCTGGGGTAGGCCAGGGAAACCAGGCTTTCCAGCATGCATCTTGGATAGTGCCCATTATCCTGCAGCTGGCTACTGCGGGACCGAGACTCAGGAAAACTACAATCTCCACAGTTTCCTGCCAGTGCTGTATGCCTGCGAAGAGTCCAACCTTCTCTGGTCACAGGCCCAGGATTCCATTTTTGGAGTTTGGGGCTGGGCAGTGCTCACCCTGTGGCTGAATTTGGGTGAATGCAGCTGCAGCACTGCCCAGCTGAGGAAGGACAAGGGAGCCCAATCTCTCCTATATATACCTGGGACAATTCCCACTGTCTTCCTATGGACTCCTACAAGACTGAGACATGAGTGGACAGCACTTCTCACAGTTTCTTGCTCATGCTACTTACCTAAGAGGGGCTCAACGCTCTTTGGTTGCAATCCCACAGCCAGCACCCTTTTGGCAGTTTAAGGCCAGGTCCTGTCTCACCCTCAGACCAAGTTTAAGATGACTTTGCTGCAGCTGCCACCTGGCCAGGAAGACACAGCACAAACGAAGCTCTCCTAGGCACACTTAGGACAATACCCACTGCTCTGTCACAGACAGCCACGGGACTGGGGAGTAGTCTGCCAAATCCATTGCAGCTAACAGTAACACTGACATGGACCACTTGAGTCCTAGTGGGTGGCTCCACCACTGCTACTGCCATCTCCTACATAATACCAGCTGCTCAGGGCCTGAGAACCTGCCTGTACACCTGGACCTTTGCTCCAACTACTAGTTTCTGAGCAAGCCCAAAAATTGCCCCCCCCAGGACATACTAACATCACTACCAGTGTAAGCTGCTCTGGGGCCTAAAATCAGGCATACTCAGCCTACTCCTTCTACCACTGGGACCTAAAGCCTGGCTCAGCTGATGTTCAAGTCTCCAGAAAAACTTCATGACAGCCTCAACTAATAACTATTCCCTAAGCCACTAAGGAAACTATTGATATTACTGACCCTGCACACTGCCTACGAAATCATACAAAGATCACACTACTGCAGGCACCCAAAATCAAAGCCAAAGTGTCCTACTCAACCAACAACACATATACATCTTCAGGAACAAATCCTCCCCTTTGAAAGCAATTTCAAAAAATTAGAAGAAGCGACTGCTACATCAGATGTGCAGATATCAATGGAAGGACGCAGGAAACATGAAAAAGCAAGGAAATATGAAACCACCAACAGACAATTATTGTCCAACAATGGATCCCAATAAAAGAATTTCTTGTAATGCCAGATAAAGAATTCCAAATATTGATTCTAAAGAAACCCAAGGAGATAGAAGAGAAATCTGAAAACCAATACAAGAAAATCATAAAATAAATTCAGGATATGAAAGAGAAACTTACCATGGAGATAGAAACTATTTTTAAAAAAAACAAAGAAATTTTGGAGCTGAAAAATTAATTGAAGGAAATATAAAACACATTCCAAAGCTTCAAGAATAGCCTTGACTGAGCAGAAGAAAGGATCTCACAACTCGAAGATAGGTCTTTTGAAATAATCCAGTCAGATGAAAATAAGGAAAAAAGAATAAAAAAGAATGAGCAAAGACTTTGTGACATCTGGCACCACATAAAGTGACCAAACTTATAAATTCTTTGTATCCCTGAGGGGGAAGAGCTCAAAAAGTTTAGAAAACCTATTTAAGGAAATGATCAATGAAAACTTCCTAGAACTACTAAGAGAGATAGACATTCAAAAACAGGAGACCCAATGATCCCCAGGCACACACATTGCACAAAGGACTTCACCATGGCATATTATAATCAGAATGACTAAAGTTGAAGTAAAATCAAGAATTTTAAAATAAGCAAGTGGGAAGTGTCTAATCACCTATAAAGGAATCCCCATCAGTCTTCTGATCAGACTTCTCAGCAGGAACCTTACAGGCCAGAAGAGAAGGGGATGGCATTTTCAAAGTGCTAAAGAAAACCCTGCCAGCCAAAAATTTTATATCCTGCCATTGCAAGCTTCATAAATGAAGGTGAAATAAAGTCTTTCCCATACAAGCAAATGCTAGGAGTATTTGTCACCATTAGACCAGCCCTATAGGAAATGTTCAAAGTAGTCTTAAATATAGAAATGAAAGGACGATATTCACCACAAATATAAATATAAAACATAAAATTCACAGGCCTTATCAAACCATCACACAAATGAGAAAGAGAAAGGAATTAAATGGCACCATGACAGAAATTCAGCAAACCACAAAGACAAAAAGGCAGAGAAAAAGAAAGAAAGTAATTATGAAAGAACTAGAAATCAACTAATGGTATGACAAGAACAAGGCCTCACATATAAATATTAACCTTGAATATAAATATATTAAATGCTCCACTTAAAAGACATAGATTAGCAAAATAGGGAAAAAAAATCCAACTATATGCTGCCCAAAAGAAACTCACCTTGCCCATAAAGACACAGAAACTGAAAGTAAGGCAGTGGAAAAAGATATGCCATGGAAACAGAAACCAAAAGCAAGAAGAAGTAACTATATATATCAGATTAAACAGAAGTTAAACAAAAACAGTAAAAAAAAAAAAAAAAAACAAGAAGGCCATTACATAATAATAAAGGGATCAATTTAGCAGGAGTATATAATGATCCTAAATATATATACAGCCAATATCGAAGCCCCAGCACCAAGATTCACAAAACAAATATTACTAGACCCAAAGAAAGAGATAGACAGCAACACAAAAATAGTGGGGCACTTTAACTCTCTGCTTACAGCACTAGACAGATCTTCAAGACAGAAAATCAACAAAGAAACATTGGACTTAAATTGGACTTTAGACCAAATGGATTTAACAGACATTTACAGAACATTCCCCCCAATTGCTACAAAATACACATTTTTTTCATCAGCACATGGAACATTCTCCAAGATAGACCACATGTTAGGCTACAAAACAAGTCTTAACAAATTTAAAATGTTTGAAATTATATCAAATATATTCTTAAATGACAGTGGAATGAAGCAAGAAATCAATACAAAGAGGAACTTCTGAAATGATACAAACACATGAAAATTAAACATTTTGCTCCTGAAGGATCAGTGGGTCAATGAAGAAATAAAGAAGGACTTTAAAAAAATTTTTGAAATGAATGAAAATGAAAACACAACATAACAAAACCTGTGGCATACAGTGAAAGCAATACTAAGAGGGAATTTTATAGCATTAGATGCCTAAATCAAAAAGGTAGAAAAATCATAAATTAGCAATGTAACATTGAATCTCAAGGAACTAGGAAAACAATAACAAACCAAACCCGAAGTTAGCAGAAGAAAAGAAATAACAAAGATCAGAGCAGAACTAAATGAAATAGAGTACAAAAAAACAATACAAAGGATCAATGAAATGAAAAGTTGGTTCTTTGAAAAGACAAACAAAACTGATAAACCACTAGCTAGAATAACCAATAAAAGAAGAGAGAAGATCCAAATAAACACAATCATAAATGTAAGAAAAAGACAACTGATGCCACAGAAATGCAAAATATCATGAAAGATTATTATGAATAACTACATACTTACAAACTAGAAAACCTAGAGGAAGTGGATAAATTCCCAGAAACACACAACCTCCTGACATTGGACCAGGAAAAAAGAGAACTCCTGAATAGACCAATAACGTGCTGTGAGATTGAATCAATAATAAAAAATCTCCTGAAAACAACCAAAAAATGCTCAGGACCAGAAGGATTCACAGCTGAGTTATATCATGCATACAAAGAAGAATTGGTTCCAATCCTACTGAAACTGTTCCAAAAGATCAAGAAGGGGGGAATCCTCAGTAACTCATCCTACAAAGCCAGCATTACCCTGATGTCAAAGCCAGGAAAGGATGCAACAAAAAAAGAAAACTACAGACCAATATCTCTGATGAACATAGCCACAAAAATATTCAAGAAACTACTAGAAAACAGAAGCCAACAGCACATCAAAACAATAATTTATCACAATCAAGTGGATTTTATCTCAGTGATGCAAGGATAGCTCAACATATGCAAGTCAATAAATGTTATTCACCACATACACAGAATTAAAAACAAAAACCATATGATCATCTCAATAGATGCCAAAAAAGTGTTTAATAAAATCCAGCATCTCTTTATGATAAAAACTCTCAAAAAATTCAGCATAGAAGGAACATACTTCAAAATAATAAAAGCCATATATGACAAACTCACTGCCCACATCATACTGAACAGGGAAAAGTTGAAAGCGTTCTCTCTGAGAACTGGAACAAGACAAGGATGCCCATTTTCACCACTTCTAGTCAACATAATATGGGAAGTCCTAGCCAGAGCAATCAGGCAAGAGAAAGATGTAAAAGGCACCCAGATTGGAAAAGAGGAAATCAAATTATCTCTGTTTGCAAATGATATGATCTTATCAGCAGAAAACCCTAAGGACTCCTCCAAAAGACTCCTAAATTTGATAAAGGAGTTCAGTGAAGTCTCACGTTATATCAATGTATGAAAATCAATAGCATTTTTACACACCACCACCAACCAAGCTAAGATCTAAATTAAGAACTCAATCCCATTTATAATAGCTTCAACAAAGTACTTGGTAATAAATTTAATCAATGAGGTGAAAGATCTCTACAAGGAGAACTATAAATCACCAATGAAAGAAATTGTAGATGACAAAAACAATTGGAAAAACATCCCATGCTTATGGAGCAGAAGAATCAATATTGTTAAAATGATCTTACTGTCCCAAACAATCTACAGATTTAATGCAATTCCTATCAAAGTACCAATATCATTATTCACAGAATTAGAAAAAATAATTCCAAAATTCATATTAAACCAAAAAAAAAAAAAAAAAAACCAGCCTGAATAGCTAAAGCAATCACAACAAAAAAAAAAAAAAAAAAAAAAATCTGGAGGCATCACATTACCTGACTTCAAATTATAGTATAAGATTATAGTAACCAAAACAGCATGGTATGGGCATAAAAGTAGACACATAGATCAATAGAACAGAATATAGAACTCAGTAATAAAGTCATATACATACAACCAACTGATATTCATCAAAACAGACAAAAACCTACCCTGAGGAAAGATACACTATTCAATAAATGGTGCTGGGAAAATTAAATAACCATATGCAGAAGAATGAAACTGGATCCTTATCTCTCACTACATACAAAATTAACTCAAGCTGGATTAAAGATTTAAATGGAAGACCTGAAACAATAAGAATCTTAGAAGAAAACCTAGGAAAAACTCTTCTGGACATTGGTCTAGGCGAAGAATTTATGACTAAGACTCCAAAAGCAAATGCAAGAAAAACAAAAAAAAGGCAAATGGGACTTAATTAAGTTAAAAAGCTTCTCCATAGCAGAAGATATAACCAAAATAATGAATTGACAACCTACAGTATGGCAGAAAATATTTGCAAACTATGTGTCCAATAAAGGACTGATATCTAGAATCCCTAAGAAACACAAACAATTCAGCACGAAAACATCAAACAATCCCATTAAAAATTGGACAAATGACATAAACAGGCATTTTTCAAAAAAAGACATACAAATGGCCAAAAAACATATGAAAAAATGCTCAACATCACTAATCATCAGGGAAATGCAAATTAAAACCACAATGAGATTCCATCATACTCCTGTTAGAATGACCATTACTAAAAAGTCAAAAAAACAATAGATGTTGGTGAGGATGCAGTAAAAAGGGAGCACTTGCACCTATTGGTAGAATGTAAATTAGTACAACTTCTATGGAGATCAGTATGGAGATTTTTCAAAGAAGTGAAAGTAGATATACCACGGGATTCTGGTGGTATATCTACTTTCCTCTACTTTCCTCTGGTATCTACCCAGAGGAAAATAAATCATTATTTCAAAAAGATGCTGCACTCATATGTTTATTGTAGCGCAATTCATGTTCCAAAGGTATGGAATCAACCTAAGCGCCCATCAACTGATGCCATCAACTGATGACTGGATAAAGAATATGTGAGATATATATATACACATATATATCTCACACATATATACACACACATACATACACACACGGACACACACACACACACACACACACACACAATGGAGTACTACCCAGTTATAAGAAAGGATAAAATATCTTTTGCAACAACTTGGATGGAACTGGAGGTCATTACCCTAACTGAAGTAACTCAGGAACAGAAAAATAAATGTTACATGGTCTTACTTATAAGTGATAGCTAAGCTATGGCTACATAAGGACACAGACAGTGGTATAATGGACACTGGAGACTCACAAGGAGGGAGGGATGAAAATTTACCTGTGGGATACCGTGTACACTACTCAGGTAATGGCTATACCAAAAGCCCATACTCTACCACTATATAATATATACATGTAAAAGAATTCAACTTGTACCCCTTAAATCTATTATTTTTTTTAAAAAAAGGAAATAAAGAAAAGATGTAGCCAAAAATATCCTATGCCTATCACCTCATGAGTCATTGTGAGCAAAAAACTAGAAATTCAAAGGAAAGAATTTGTTGAAGCTGGAGACATTTTAGGAGTTTTAGGGTTCAAGGGAGATTTCTCTGGCCATTCTGCTTCTTTTTTCATGAGCAATACTCCCCAAGCCAAGGAAGAGGACCTCCAAGGGAGCCCCTCATAAGCTTTGAGGTATCTTGTTTAAGTAGGATAGCAGATACTGTTGGTGACCTGCCAATATCCCCTTTCCATTTTTAAGTCAGAGAACACCCGCTGGATATCTAATTGATAGTACCTGTATTTCTTTGTCCAAGAGCTTTTTCTTGTCATTAGCTGTTGCTTTGCCACTGATATAGTCTGAAAGCCAGAACTACTTGGGAACGAACTCACCCTTGTCATGAACTGTGCTAATAATGACTAATGGGAGTTGGTGTATAAATATGTTAGTTTCTATGGTCCTTGCATGGAATGAGTCTTAGGTATGGGTTTATACTGGCTCCTGGAGTTGCCCCTGCGGGAGGGACTACGGCTCATTGCCCAAAGCGGCAGCTGGCTTGATGAAGCACCCTTTGCGAGCTGTCTCCCTTCCCTGTGTCACAACGCACTGCCAAACCTTCACTTCCTTAGTGGTCTATTTCCACAAAATTCCTGTTTGAGGGCTGCTAATAAAGTAATTCAAATTGAAAAAGATAAGCAGCAAACAAATTAATTTATCTTTATTTTAGCAAAGGGGTAAGCAAATTCCGAAGAGAAAATAGAGTTGTGAGAGAGAGGGTCTGCAATAGGACAGGCTACATTACACAGCGTTCACTGTGGCAAGGACTTGCCAGTCTCCTGTGGACCAAAAGCTGTAGGCCAGGAAAGTTAGCTGGTTTAAGCAATCTTGGCAGGACAACCCAAAGGGACTGACCATCAGAAAAGAGAAAGAAGTGAGGAAGTATGTTGAATTGGATAGAAAATTGAAGTTGTGATTTTGACTGGAATTGATTTTTAAAAATCTGAATGAGAACAAAATCTCAAAGTTCTCATAATGGAACGTTTCTGGAAAGCTCTAAGATTTACTCAGATGTTTGTAAGAGTAGGGAAGAAAGAGTTGATAGAGAAGGCAATGATAAGAAGAAAAAACAATTTCATGCTTGTCCCTTCCCTAATTCAGACCGTTGAATGAACTAATAGATTAGATACGGTGCCAATTCCTTCCCAACCCCTCCTTTACCCATGGAAGACATTGCTGAACACATTACTAAGCTCACACTGGTGCTCAGAATGCCTCCCAACAGTAGGGTCTGTGCAGTCACTACCAATCCATCAGAGTGGACATGCAAATCTCAACCTTTCCTCAACCCCTAACGTTGGGGGAAAAAGTCTCAATTCCTTAGCATCATACTCAACCTTTTTTATCTTTCTCCCAAATTAACTTTCCAGTCTTAAGTTCTACTACACTCCCATACATTCTAAAATTAAGCTATAAAAACATATTTAGAGGTCTTCAAATAATTATTGTCTCACCTTCTTGTCATCCATTTTTTTTGGAAAAATTCTATACACAACCTTTAGCAGAATTCAAATGTCACCCTGACCTCTAACTACTGCCTTAGTTAGAATTGATTCATCTTTTTATTTCACAGAACTTTTATGATTTTTTTAAACTTTGTTATACTACTTAACTTATTTCACCTTATGCTTCTCTGTCTTTCTTATGTATTATACTTTCTTAAGGAAAAAAATACATTTTATTTATTATTTACTCCCCTAGCATCTGGTACAAACTTTATATATTTTGTTAAATCAAACTGAGTTCATTTAAAAATAACTTATTTTAGTTGTCATTTGGACTATCCCAACATCTCTACCTACAACATATGCTGCTCTCCTCTTATTCTTCCTAGAGTTGTGTTCCTTGATTTGTATAAGAAGCTAGCTATGCTATTATTAATCATTGACCACAAAAGAGTACCAAGTATAGACTTATTAAGCTGTAAGAAATCAGTAGAGATATTAAAGATTTCTAAATTAGAGGTTAATGTTTGCTCAGCTGGGCCTGTGAACTTCTAGAAATCATGACACACACATACACATCAAAATTTACAATATGTAACAAAATATTTAAAAATGTATTCTAAAGAGCAAAGTATAAATTGCACTGATCTGTTAAACTTAGATTTATTTTATTTAAGTTTTTGGAGACTTTATTTAAAGCCTTTTACAGAATCACTAAGCTCTAAGAATTGCCTATATTGAGTTTTGTTAGCAAATTTGACCTCACTTTGCCCTTTATTTTCTTTTGGGGTGTTCCTTATATGTTCTGTGTTTTAGGGCAAGTCAAGACTTTTGTCAAAATCTTAATTTTTTCATATGTAAATTGGGAGCTATAATAATCCCTACTATTCTACCTGCCTATACCAAAAAGATACTATGGGGGTCAAAAGAGAAAGTAGTGTATACACACACACACACACACACACACAATTCCAAAAGTATACTCCTATATACTAATATATACTTATATAAGAGTCAATAATAAAAAGCAGGTAAATAAAAAAATTTACCTGCTTTTTATTATTGACCTGCTTATATATAATACTTACATATGTATTACATAAGAGTATACTCATATAATATTGTGCTTAACATTATTACTCTGAGGCAATTAAAATTCTAAGTCTTAAAATGAATTTTTATCTACCTGAAGATATAATTAATCTGTGAAATTTTCAGAGATTACACCTGGCCACAGGAATGGGGACAGTGTACCAAATAAAACATTTCTTAATCACTTGGGTAAAAAGATCTTTGGAAAACAATTAGAAAAGCTGCCAAATTGCTTGCTACTTGACAAATATTTTGTGGATCATAAATTCTCTTAGAAGACTTTGCGCAAACTTAATTAGATTAAAAAAAAAACCTTTCTTTACTATGATTAGTTGATGCTTTAATTAGGTGGACACAAAATAAAAAGCTTGGTTTTATTAGATTTATCAAATTATGGCTTGAAATATTTCTTCCCTTTTGATATTGTAGAAAGAAGCCTTGTACTGCGGGTTTACACCTCTAAGCTGATGACCATTTACTGAGTTGGAAACAGGAAGCTTAGCAGGGTTGGGGATGGATCAGCATCATTTCATCAAATGAAAATACATTCACTTTAGAATATATTTTTATATCTAGCCTAAAGTATCTAAATTCCACTAATGGAAAAGCATTCATATGTATTAATGTTAATCTCTCTTTTTTTTCTAATATGAACCCTTCTGGAAAGTCAGAGTACTACAAAGTGACTTTACTATCTCTGGATGAATTTATCAAATTGTTATCATATAGACTAAGAGTGCACAAGGCTTGTGAGGAATAAAAAAAAAGATAATAGAGTGAAGAGAAGATAGTAAAAATATTTACCTCCTTTTTATTATTGACCAAGATTATTCTAATGAAACTGTTAGAATTGGGTAACTTTCTCATTTCTTGAAGTTGGACTCATCAGGATGTAAACTTTTTTCTTAAATTTAACAACTTTGAAAGGTGTGTGATTAAAAAGGCTTTACCTTAGATTTCTTCTCTGTTCTACACACCATAAATTTTCTTGTTCGCTATGTTCAAACAATCAAGTGGAGCTAGTCATTAGCAAATTAACTGAGCCTTATAATGTGTGTATTTCACTCTCGTGTTTGTGATTTTGAATGAGAACTAATTATGTTCTCACATTTGTAACTTGAATCATGACCTTCAGCAGTCAAGATGCACTTGCATGGGGTGTTGTATATACATAAGAGTAGAACTTCAGGATTGAACTGTTTGTCTAAACTGAATGCCATTATCAATAATCATTGACACCCATCAACTATTTTCTTTATTCTTAGTAATAGATCATTGTTTTTCAGGTTTTTTAGCAAAGTTATTTTCACATGAGAGGATTTTTTTACTATTGAATTCAAATTTTAAAGGCTTTGTTTATTTGTGGGGCAGGGGAGTTAAAATATCTTAATCCTGACTTGAAACGTATATGCAAAAGAGAATCGTAAGAAAACATAGAAGAATCAATGATATTGAGATGAAATATGTTTTGTATACAAATTATCTTAAGACGGACATAATTAAAGTGATAGTTAAAATACATAAAATTGAAACATTTTAGTCATGTAAAAATATCATAAATTAAATTGCAAAACACAAACTGGCATTTAAAATGCACATGTATTATCATTACCACACCTAAGCATTTTTTTTTTACCTTAAACACTAGGAACTAGGAATACTTTCAATCTTCTTTAAAATTGTGCATTATGGAAGTAAAAACTCAATGGAAATCAAGTAGGTTGGGGGGGGGAGAAGGGGACGGGTAAATTCACACCTAACGGGTACAATGCACACTCTCTGGGTGAAGGGCATACTTATAACTTTGACTCAAACTGTACAAAGCAAATTATGTAACTAAAACGTGTGTACCCCTGTAATATTCTGAAATAAAATAAAAATAAAAATAAATGATACATTAAAATGTTATTTTAAGTTGCTCTCTTTTTTTCATTGGTGATTCTGAACTGTAGATGTTTCTGTACTATTTGCACATTTTCTTCTATGAATCTCCATTTCATGTATATTATATATTGATTTTTATGAGTCCTTTATATGTGAAAAACAACTCCTTAGCTGTCACTATATTTTAAGCATATTTGTTCCAGTTTGTTATTTTCCTTACTAAAATTTAGAAATATTTTTATTAAAGCCATGTGAGTTTACTGATTTGACAGCCTGTACATTCTATGTCAGTATCCCTATCTTAGGCTTTATGTGATAGTTGAAACTATTTCTTCTCACCTACCAGGGGAGGGAATTTACCAGGTAGGCATCTTTTCTTTGGTTAAATAATTTTTTGAACTTTCATCCATTTTAATCTCTTCTCATGGCCTCAGCCATTACTTCTCCCAGGCACTTTCCTATTTTCACACTGCGTGCTCAATTTACATTTTATGCAAGGCTGCCAGGCACAGTTCAGGTCGTATCTTGAACACAGTGCAAGCAGTTTACCCATTTCTTTGACTGTTTTTACTTATAAGAAATTACAACCTAGCACTTTCTACATGATCTCCTGATCTTCTTTGCTTTGCTTTTGTAACTCTTAATATCTCTTATAATGAAAGCAAATTTTATTTTTCTTTAATTTCCAGATGATTCCCTCCAAATTACTAAGAATCAAACATCATGTCTACAGTGAGCTTCAAAGAAGATTAAAATGGGTCATAGTTAAAATTATGTAAGTAAAACACATAGCACCAAAAAAATGTGGTGATGGTATTTATATGTAAATTGATTTTGATTGAATCCTGGAATGAGATTTCTGGAACTGGCTTTGGAATAAAAGCTCTGGTGATTGTCATTGATAAATAAAGAAGACGTAGTAGTACAGAGAATGTACAAAGAAAAGAAAGAGCCTACTCAAACAAAGGGAATATAGGGACCCACATACTCAACCTAAACATGAAATAAATTTTACAGAGTAGGATATGAAATATGATAAAGGGACAAATATATTATTTGAAAGGAGTTGCCTGTTTTTTAACCTTAATTTTTTATTCTCTTTCATATTTTTCTTCATTAATGCCAATTTAATTTACTTATCTTAGGTAATTCATCTTTAACCCTTTTATTTTCTCAGGTCAGTTCTATAATCTCTTCCAATACAATCTTTCAAAATCTCTTCTTCATATTCCATATTAACTGAACCAGAAGGAACATTTCCCAGAACATAATTTCTCTACATTTCAATATCCATTATTCTACTTTTCCAAGAATGCTGGAAACTATTTTTGAGGGGTAGTTTAAAAATCTATAACAAAAACAAATGGATTGTTCCAGGAAGTTACAGGAGGCTTCTTTAGCACAGAGGAATGAACTCTAGAGAGTAAGAATTGTTAGTAATAGAAACAGGTAAAGCTTGAAGTTTTACTCTAATTGAATACTCGCAAATTAGGAACACTTGGAGAGGTTTTTAACACCCTCATTCCTCTGGTCCCATCCCAGACCATTTACATGAAGATGAGCTCTGTATTTTTAAAAACTCCCCAGATGGTTCTAATAGGCAATCGGATTTGAATACCACTGTCTAATCATTGATTATGGAGGTAACTAAGCAATTTAGGGTATATCAGTGAAAGAAATATTCTTTGAGAGTCTTAGTGTCCACGTATACATTCATTTCCTAACTCTAAAACATAGATAGCTAGGAGTGGTGGCTGCACCTGAAGTCCCAGCTACTCAGGAGGTCAAGGTGAGAGGATTGCTTGAGCCCAGAAGTTCAAGGTGGCAGTCAGCTATAATTGTCACTGCACTCTTCAGCCTAGGCAATAGAGGACACCTTGTCTCTTAAAAGATAGATAGATACATAGATGATAGATAGAAAGAAAGAAAGAAAGAAAGAAAATTATAGGTAATTTCTTAACAGAAGAAATTACAAACAAATTGAACAAACAAATTTCCCAAACAAATTGAAGGGAAAATTCAAATAGAGAAAAGTGTACCAAATAATGCAATTAAATAACTCTCACCCAACATTTGAAATTGAATGTTTTCTTTTTAAAAAGTTAAAGCTCAAAATAATTAGGATCCATTACATCATAATAATGAGAAATTAATGCCATACCTTCATTGACTTCATTGATGTTTGCAAAATCTTCTACTTGTCAATACACATTTGTACTATGTTCAGCTGTCCCCTAATTCCTTTAGAAATAATTTTCAATGATTCTCGGCAACATTTTATTATATTTTCTAAAGGAAAAAAGAAAATAACATCGAAAAACAAAATTGCATAATAACAAATTTTAACATTATAAAGAAGCTACTTTGCAGTTTGAGTACAGATATTAAGCACTTATATACATAAATTATAATATGTACATCACCACAGACCTGCAGACGAAAATGTGTGTGTGTAACCCCTTTCCAAATTTCCTCAATAAAGTCTGTCCTCTTTTATATGGGTGTCCTCATATAAATTCCCCAAAATGATGAACATATTAATTTTCACATTACATTCATATACTGAATTCTTCTATTTTTGATAATTTCAAAGATGTCCATACATAAATTTACAAGATTTAGAGAAAAGCAGCACTGACTTTCATCTTTTTTCTAATTCCAAGTGGAGCATCTTTTTACTATCTATCACCTTTAGCCTCTTCTATCACCTTTGACAGATTTGGATAAAATATGTTACAATTATGTACCAATATCTTCTTACACCTAGGCAGAAACACACAGAAAAGAAATTCTGATTTATTCACACTTACCTCAAGACAAAATTAACTAGCTCTGAAGGCAACTATACCATGAAGCTGCTTATTAAACCCTTCTTTATGCCCTTCCACAATTACCTCACTTTTTCCTCCTCTCGTGGTATCCAGAGCCATGTTTTTCAGACTCCAAGATCATTATATTATATTCTCATGAATTCTGAATATATTTTACACTGAGTATTTTGAAAGGAAATTAGAAAAAAAATCACTTGTTGAACTTGCATGAATGGGCTGTATGCAATAGGATTCAAACAGTAGTTTTTCTACAATACTGCGTTCAAAGTTGTTTCTGGATGCTATATCGTGTACCTCATAGATTTTCAGTCGACTTTTTGGTATAAAACTTTACTTTCAGGTACGAAAAAGCCCAGTTTGAAATAACATCAAAACTTTCATATCTTATCCAATTTAAAGTATTTCTCATCCCCAAGAAGTGCCCAATTCTGCAGATTAGCAATGCAGAAGGCTAGTCTGACATTTCACCATCTGAGATCCACCTACTCCCTCTGTTTGTAGATAGTTTCTGGATTCTCTGTGGTTGTGCCAAGAGGTGAAATTATTAGACAAAAAAGCCAATTCCCTTTTTAACTCATACCCCTGGTCACCCTGAGTGATGTATCCCAGGAGAAGAACACCAGCTTTGCTGGGAAGAAACTCTTTATTTCCAGTTGGAAATCTAGCAGAATTTTGAATGAAAACCCTAAGGTTGAGCCCTCTGCCAAGCAGCAGAGCTAGCTGGAGGGGATCTGGGCAAAGCACTCAGATTGCCAAGCCGGAAGCAGAGATGGACTCAGGTTGAGTGGCAGCCACTGAACCCTGCCCTGCTTTCTTGTTGTTATCAAACCACCATGGAGTCCTTTCCAGAATGGTATTCATATGATGCTTCAAAATAGCACATGAGTAATTGACTCTGTGCAGATGTCACTCAATCAGTTTGGGTTTGCTTTATTTTGTTTTGTTTCCAACCATGATACTTATTCTCTTAACAATCTTTTAATTTTCTCTGGCAATTCAGTATTGCTACTGGACTCTGTTGCCCCAGGATCTCAATATCCACATTAAAATGAGAGAAAATTGTTCAGAGGCTGGGTCTCCTACTTGCATCCAAGGCCTTCACAGGTCCATCTTTATAAAATTTATCAAGTTTGTGGGTACCGTTCTCACAGATGTATGTCCCAATTTCTTGATGAAGAAGTTGTCCCGTAGCCATTCCAAAGCCCATGGAAGGGACGAGCAGGAAGATTATACAAAAGCAATTCACTCCAACATTTCTATCTCAAAGTCCTTGGAGTTTTTTCTTTACATAATAACACAGAATTCTTGGCAACTTAACTTCATTTAATTTAGAATACCATTGAGAATGTACCAGTTAGCAAGGAGAGCAGAAGTTAGAATCATTCCTAGTTATTCAAAAGCACTCATTAAATTCAGAGATTCTGGTAAGTGTATACATAGTAGAAAATTTAGACCAATCTATAGCCCTGTTTCTCTTTTCCTGGTCCTGCACTTACTGTTTCATTCCAATGTATATTTCTAAGGTCAAGGCAGATATAAAGAAAAACATGCTTACAATTCTATTTGACGTATAAGTCTTGTTCTGGGTTTGATCATATAACTGGCCCCCAGGATCTAATGGAAATGAGGATTAGAGAAAATGACATATGAGAATTGACTTTTCCTTCCAAGATATCTGCCTTAGGGAAAGTCACTGTAGAGATTTGAAAGCAAAGCAAGCATCACAAGGTAGAAAAGGAGGGGAGGCCCAAGAGATTTGGGGATTATTTGAGTCATCTAGTTTCTTTCACTTGGCCAGATTCCAGTCTTATGCCCCACTTTTCCACAATAAAAATCTTAATTCTCACATAAAGACCTCATAAAATTCTCACTTTAACAACCACAATTCAGCAACCCAGACGTTCCTACTATGGATTCAAATTTTAGTTAAGTTATCCTTATAATTATAAGATTTAAAGATGGTATTTTAAGGAAGTCTGACCATTTTGAAACCAAGAATTTCAAACTTTGAACTTATCATTTCTTTTAAGCTCCCCAGCACTATTTGAAACATTTGGTCACTCCAGTCATCCGTATGTATTTCTTGTGTCCTTCACAATAGTCTATGCCAGCAGCCATTCCGTAAGCAAAAAACCTTGCTTTCCATAGCAAAGTGAAAATTTACTGAATGGCCACTGCAGTCAAGGATTATTAGGTTCCCATATTTTAGTATAAATTATGTCCTTATTGCTTCCAATCCAAACTGGTTCAGAAAACCAATCTGAAATTCACATTTCCTTCAGGCTTCATTGTCTACTCTACATTCTGTCTTGTGACTAATCATTATATCTCACAAAGTTGTAAGGTATGAACAAAGAAATCTTTTCTGGTCAGTTCAAACAGGAAACAAATTTATTAAGAATAAATAATTTGTACATCTCTGGAAAAGATAGAGAGCCAGAGTACAAAGCCTACCTAACAGGAATCATGTCAACCACTGAGAGGTCTTATTAATGGAAAACTACACTGCCACTGCTGCTAAGCATCTATGAAATTCAGAACTGTGTGTCAGAAGCACTTCCCTTACCACCATTGACAGAACTGAGCCATTGCACTTTTTAAGATCACCCTCCCTACAAGAAGCCATTATGTCATATTAAACATTTCTAAATTTCATTCTCATGCAGGTGCTTCTGACTGCTACACTTCAAGGCACCTGTGTGGTTTCAGCTGCAAGGGAAGCTGAGAAAAAAACTATTTAAGTATTGTTATGCCTGTTCACAGAAAAATACAGTTGGAAAAAAATCACTAAAGCCATATTAATTAAATATAAGGAGATGCACAGAGTTACATTCTTGATATTATACTTTAATGTAATTTTAATTGAGTCATAATGAAATTAGAATTTCATCTGATGAAAATCAGGTTACAAATTGATTGCAAGAGAAGTCAATAAGACAAGAAAATGAAAGACTTTGTAGAAACATTGGGGAAAAAAGAGATATAATGTGCCTTGATCTGTTTGTGTTGCTATAAAGGAAAACCCAAGGCTGGATAGTTTATAAAGAAAAGAGTCCCAAAACAACAAATGTTGGTATGGATGTGGAGAGATAGGAACAGTCATACACTGCTGGTGGGACTGCAAACTAGTACAGCCTCTATGGACAGTAGTATGGAGATACCTCAAAGAACTAAAGTAAAACTACCATTTGATCCAGCAATCCCACTACTGGGTATTTACCCAAAGGAAAAAAAGACATTCTATAATAAAGAAATCTGTATTTGAATGTTTATGGCAGTACAATTTACAATTGCAAAGATGTGGAGACAACCCAAGAGCCCATCAATACATGAGTAGATTAATAAAATGTTAAAATGTGGTATGTGTATACCATGGAGTACTACTCAGCCATAAAAAAAAAATGATGAACTAATACCTCTTGTATTAAACAGGATGGAAATGAAGACCATTCTTCTCAGTGAAGTATCACAAGAATGGAAAAACAAACACCACATGTACTCACCATTAAATTGGAACTAATTGATCAACACCTATGTGTACATATGGAAATAACATTCATTGGAAATACAGCAGGTGGGAGAGGGGAGGAGGGGATGCAGAAATTCACACCTAACAGGCACAATGCATACTATCTGGGGAATGGGCACACTTATAACTTCGACTCAAATGGTACAAAAGTAATTTATATAGCCAAAACATTTGTACCCCCATAATATTCTGAAATTAAAAATAAATAAATAAATAAATATTTTGGTAATTAAAAAAAAAAGAAAGAAAAGATGTTTATTTGGCTCACAGTTCTGCAGGCTGTGAAAGAAGCATGGTGCCAGCATCTGTTTCTGGTTAGGTGCTCAGATGGAAGGCAAAGGGGATCCAGTGTGTGAGATCACATGGCAAGAGAGGGGAGAGAGGTGCCAGGGTCTTTTTAACAACCAGGTCTGGCAGGAACTAATAGAGTGAGAACTCACTCACTGCCCCCTCCCATGGAGGGCGTTAATGTATTCATTAGGGATCTACCCCAATGACCCAAACACCTTCCATTAAACCCCATCTCCAACATTGGAGATCAAATTTCACCATGAGATATGGAGGGGTCAAATAAACCAAACTATAACCAATGTTTTTGTTTTTTAATTGCAGATGTCTTGATAGTATACCTAGAAAACTCAAAAGATACCAGTAAAAATTACTACAATTAACAATACAATATGTCAAAGTATAGAAGGACATAGGCAATTTTGTAAAAACTGGTATTTTACTTTACTCCATTCTTAGTAGTAAGAAAAGGATAAAATATAGAGGGGTAAGTTTAATAAGAAATATAAAAAAATTTATATCATAATATACAACCTTATGTAGGATTGAAAACAAGATATTAACACTTGAAAAGAAATCCCTATTCTTAGAAGTAATGTTTTAATATAATAAAAATATTAGTTAGGACTAAAAAATGTTTAAGCTTGTGAGAATTCCAACAGATATTTAAAAAAGGAGAAGGGGTCACTGGCTTAGTATATATCATAAAAAAACTATAGGGCTACTCTAATAAAATTGATTTAGTTATTACACAGGAATAAACTCATAGATTAATAGAGAGTTCACAAATAGATCACAAAAATGTGAACATTAAATAAATAATAGAAGGAATATTCAGTTGAATGGAAAAGAAAGCATGATTTATCCAACAAATGGTGATGGTGATATTCTGGATAAAAATAGTTTGGTAACCATCTCACATAAGATATCAAATTAAATTGCAAATAGATTACACATTGAAAACATGTTAATGAAAATACCATAGAATTTATTCTAGAAGAATACATGAAATCAAAAGAAGGGAGAACTCAACCAAGGTAGGAAACAGAAAGTTATAAAAGAAATTTTAGAATTAAACAATTCAAAGGAAGTTTTTTACATGATTAGGCTGATTTCAGCTTATGTGTATTAGGAAGAAATTAAGTAAATTGGCAGAAAAGAAATAGAGGGGAAAATATCTATACATATACACATAGGAGGGATGGCTTTTGGAATACTTTAGTAAGTAAAAAGGTAGAAATTCCTTTCTGCTACATACAAGTAAAACAGAAGAAGAAGAGTGAAGATAAAATACTCTGTGTGAATAGAAAGCATTAGGGTAGGGGCGGTTATTATTCTACTGCGTGACTTTCTGGCTTTTTCCTTTAAAGAACATCCTAAACAGGAATAAATGTTTTGCTCATTGTCTAGTGACTAAGATATTGGTGAGATAGAAATATTAGAGATATTGAAGAGCAACTGTGATTCTTAAACTTTGGTCCTAGCCTTTGGCGGCCTACTTGAACATGTGCAGGGGTCAACAAAACAGTGACACTTTAGAATAAGTACTCCTAAACACTCAACTAGCATAACAACATTAGTGATAAAAACAAAGCTTGCCACCATTCAGATTTATTGTAATATCTGAATATCCATTTCAAACATAAGTAAGGATGCCTGATAGATTAAAAAAAAATTTTCAGTGTGCATATATTGAAATTTTATCAGTCATTCGAAGTCTAAATGTGTATTTCATAATAAAGCAGTAAAACCTTGCAATAATTAATTATGAAATCAATCACTGATAATTTTATTTAGAAAAATATTATTAATAAACTTAAAGACCATATTAGCTTAATGAGTTTGGTATATGATCCTTTTTGAAGCAAGAATATGAATTAGATAATATAATTTTTTTTATGTGGGAATTGCTGTGTGAGTATTATTACCGTTAAAGAAAATAGCCTTTCCCTAAGTCAAATGCTATGAAAGTGAATGGAGGTCACAATGCTTTGGTGATAACATAACCATGACTAGTATTCTGTCTAGCCAGAGCTAATCAAAAACATAATTTGTTTCACAACTGACCTCAGGTGAAAGGTGTCATCTGGTTAGTTGCAAACCTGCAGTTTTGGAAAGACAGAAGCATTCTAGCAGCTAATAGATCTGAGAAATGATTGTCTCTCCATTATAATGTCAATTTTTTTAAAAAAGCCATCAACTATTGCTGTGCTAATAATAGATTATTAATGTTAATAATTGTTATGTTTTGAGTAACATTAAATTTATTCGTCAGTCTCTGAGTTCACTGTATGATAATGAACTTGTCTTCTGCTTCGGTTTTATATGAGTATAATTTTTACACTCTTCCATTTGGCATTCAGCCAAAATGTGTTTCTGTAGGACAATTATACTTTAGCCAAACATAGACAATTAAGTAAAGTGAACTAGCAGTGAGTGGAATTTTTACCCACCTTTTTCTTTCTCAAAATTCCTTCTATTTTGGGGGAGTAAGAGGTAACTTGAGTGTGAATAGGATCTTGTAAAGAAGAAAAGTTTGGAAGAACTGTGTCAGAAAGGCAGAATATGTCAAAAAATATTGACAAAAAGATGTTTGCCAACCCCAAACCAACCAACCAACCAATAAACAAATAAATGCACCTAACCATCTATAGCTGGGATTTTTATGTGTGTATTAGTCATGAACATGTAATCAGCAAATAATCAAAAAGTTATTATTTCATTTATTTACAAAAATATCTCCTTATTTGTTTGTGGAAGACTACATAAACATGCATAAAAAAGATATAAAAAGTCACACTATAGGAAGCTAGGTGCAGTGGCTGCACTGCCTGTAGTCCCAGCTACTCATGAGGCAGGAAGCTGAGGGAGGGGGATCGCTCGGGCCCAGGAGTTCGAGGCTGCAGTGAGCTATGATCACGCAGCTGCACTCCAGCCTGGGTGACAGAGTAAGAACTCACCTAAAAAAAAAGTCATACTATAGATGATTTTCTAGATTTTTTAAAATCAGGCAAACCTGGAAGATGGTAGGTAGTGATGTAGAGGACAGTAGATGGTAAAGAAGGAGAAAAAAATTTTTAAAAAATCATATAAATAACAAATTAGAAAATTAAAGGCTACTTGCACACAGAAATCCCCTAAAACAAGTCTACACCTATGTTTTTGGTAATGTTTATAGAAGATAGGCAAGTTCAATTGCTGTAAGGATTTTTACTAGAGGTGTTATGTGTCTACGTCTCCTGTGTTAGTTAAAACCCCAAAGGTCACATTTCTGCATTCATTTTTACTTATTTACTTGCACCTGTACTTTAGATGTATTGCATTATTTTATCAGGAAGCATAGAGGGTTGCTGTCTGCTTTCAAGATGGCACCTTGTTGCTGCATCCTCTGGAGGGGAGAAACACTGTACTCTCACGTGGTGCAAAGGACAGAAGGACAATTAAAGCAGATGAATGTTGTGTCCTCACATGGGAGAAGAGAAGAAGGTAGTGAACCCACTCTCTCAAGCCCTTTTTTAAGGGCCCTAATCCCGTCTAAGAGGGCTTCACCCTCTTGACTTAATCACCTCCTAAAGCCCTGCCTCTTAATACTATCACATTGGTAATTAAGTTTCAACATATAAATTTTGGGGGACAGTCAGACCATAAAAATATGTCAGTATATTAACTTTTATAATTGACATCCTTACTTATTTTTGTGTAACTTCTATTTTAGTTTAATTCTATTTTAATATGTTTAATATATTTCTAGGTGTCCTAGTGTGATATTTAGAATTAAAAATGAGTATGCTCTTACTGCCTTCCTTTCAATGAACAGGGATGAACTCAACACCTCCATTTTGAATTCCATATTCTCAAGATTTTTCAACTCCATTCAAAATTTGGAATGCTGTGTATCCTTTGTCATTCTGGTGAGATGGCTAATAATCCCACATATGTTGGGGATATGTGGTAAAAAGCAGGCAACCACTTGAACAGCAGATCCTCACTGTTATTTCTTAGTAGCAAGTTTTCAAACAGTTACCCTGAATATAAATAAATGAATAAATATATTAGCTACAATGAAAATATTTTACTATATTTCACAGCAATATGCTTTCAATTTATTTTGTCATTTGATCCTTGGGGAAGTTAGGGCCTGTGGCTTCAATTATTCATTTATTTATTTATAATAAACCTATATACTACTTTCTTTGGACTCAAGGACAGATATTACATGACCTTTAATCTTCGAGAATGATACTTGAATGAGGAAATAATAATAATAATAGTTTTAATCACTATGACAGTGGTTTTTCATGGCTATTATGATAACCTTGCAAGAGAACTAGGATTATGAGAGGAGGTGGAAATTCTGGCAAATATGAATAAGTAACTTCCAAATGAAGAAGGGAGAAAGAAATGTGTTTCAACTAGATGGAGCAGCATGTGTAAAAGCATGGATAGAGAAACAATATGAGATATTCCAGTACATGCAGAGAGTTGGCATGGCCAGAACTGAATCAACATTGGAGATGGAGTGAAGGAGACAAAGAACAGGTAGCAGTGAAACCATAAAGACTCTTGTGTGCTCATGTAAGGAGTCAGAACTTCAAAGCATTTCATAGTTAAACCCTTCTTAAAAACTCTGATGGACATTATTTTCAAACAAACAATATCTAATGAATGGTTAAATCTTTAAAAAATGACTATCAGATGAAACTGTTTCATATGGCCATAGTAACTATTTTCCACCAGATAAATTATATTACATTGTAAAACCTATTTTGTTCCCTGTTTGGTTGAAATTCCCCCATTGAGTAGTTCAGTTTAGTCTCAGGTGGACTAAAAGGTAATTCATCTGGACCAGACCTTCAGACTAATTTTCTTCCCTTTGAAAGGGAAACATTCTATGCTCCCATATTGGAGACTATTATTTTGCTTTCATCTCGAAACACTTACTTAAAAAAAAAAAAAAGATATTGCAGTTCTATGTATCTTAATTCTGAATCTTCCTTGAATAACAAATAGTCACAATCAAATAAATTATTCTTTCTGTCATGAAAGCTAGTGAAGTTTCACTGTAGTGTGTTTAAATGTCTTAAGAATAGGAACAAGATAAATATTTTACAAAAAGCATAGGTGTCATAGTGGAGAAATTATATAAAATTTCTCAATTGTCTAGTCATTAGAATTTTAATATTTTTATTATAGAATGAAAATTGGAACAAACTGCCTTGAAATGTTGCTTTAATTTTTTTCAAATCATCTTGGTTTTATTAGGAAGATGCTGTCCAGTAATCTTTATGGACTAATAGAGATCACAGCTTTTAGTACAGCTTTCAGTATAAAAGTAATGTTGCCATCTACTCTAATTAAGATGTCCTATGTTGGTTAAGAAGATAGAAATTGCCTTATAAAAGAAAAACACCTCATTCTAAAGTTTTTTCCCTGCAATTACTAGAAAGACACAGGTGTGATTAGGTTTTTATGTTTAGAATGAAGTTAGATATAATGTAGCAAAATACAATTATGCATTAAAAATAATTGGAAACAAAAGAGAAAAGAACATGCAGTTCTTTTCACCAAAAAAAGTTTAGATGAATTGCTTAGAATCCAATTTAATTGTCTTATAAAATGAGTCAAGTGGGATAGCAAGTTTAAATCTAATGCTGAGCAAGGCCTTTAGAGTTGCTATTGCACAATTCTTTTGACTTTTATTTCCTAGTGATGGCAAATATCTCTTACTCCGATACAATTCCTTGCAATTGAATCATTTTGGTTTTTTACATACAATCCTACTTCATTATTTTTCCACTACATTCATCATACTCTCAGCTAATATTCTTGAATATATGGGGTCTAGATAAATAATATATATTATATACATTTAATTTATATTATAAAAGGGAATTTCTGAGCTTTTCTTCAGATATGTTACTGTTTACAAGTTAGCAACAGCATGCAGTTCCACTTGGATTACCCAAAAAGTTTTAAATTGATTGCCTGGAAACCGATTGGCCCTGTACCAGGTAGCAAACATATTGAAAGAATTTGCACCGTCACAGAGGAAGATGCAATTCCTTCTTATTAAGTGGCAACCTTTGAAATGTTCCAGTTGATCCCTCTAACATTTTACTTCTTAATATTCTTTGTTAGTGACATAATATCCCTGACGTGTCATGCAATAGTGCTCAGTCTGACTTTCAATCATTCCATAAACTTCAATCCACGTATCCACCCTATTGCTTCACTGTGCTCTTTTTTCCTTAATTGTTTTCAATATGCATACTTTCCCCCAATTCCCAAGGCTTAATTAGGTACAGATTACCTCTTGCCTGCTGTCTTGGCTTCTTCCTCACTGGAATCTTGCTATGTCTCTCCTCTACTTATCTTAACAGTGCTCTCAAATATTTCTTCTCTAAATCAGCAGTTTTGAAAACTTACCTCTACTGCATCCTGTTTTCTTGCTCTCCTAATATGATACAACATTAGGCTATCTATAATCAGATAAAAACCAGACTATTTGCCTTAATATCATCTGCTCAACTGCTTTGGACTACATACTGACAGGGAGAAGATAGTAGATCTTGAAGCTCAAGGCAATTGAGTGAAATAATGTGAAAATGACTCCTATTACTGTGAACCTGACTCATCAAACAACAGAAGAGGGTATTTGAGAAACTAAAATTAATGAGCATTCTCTTGCTTCTGTAGGAAGACACCTGAAAAGTCTCCAACTGTTATGTATTACAAGTAAAATCTTCAAAGCTAAATTTCTGGCTGCTTAGCAGGAGGCTGAATGTTTAATAGTGAGGTTAAAGATTTCATTAAATAATTTTTGTGATGGTTGACATCTGTGAAGTCCTCTGGGTCACCGTATTCTTTCAGTTGAACATCCATATAACAGTTGGCAAAGTTTCACTCTCTCGGGAGTAAATCAAAAGTGTCTGTAAGAAAGTCTCATACATCATTTCTACCAGGTCTGAACCCTCAGGAGTTTCAACTGGTCCACATTCTTGTCCCAGCCATCATATCCAGGTGAGTCAGTAACCCTGCCGACACCCTGACCTTACCCAACCCTCTCAGCAGCTTCCTTGTCACACAGCCTATACACGGGTGGAAAAAATCAGAGGGAACACTAACCGTAGTGACCTGGTGGGATTGCTATGAGGCAAAGGCCATACTAAAATATCAGTGCAACTCCAAGATATGAATAAATTAAAAAGGGTTCAGAGGACAAACACAAAAATGATGAAGCACTCTAAAAACAGATTTATGTAGAAAGGCTAAAGGAATCTAAATTATTTAGCCTTGAGGGGTGAAGGCTAAGAATAAACAGAATAACTAACTTCAAAGAGTGAAGCAACTATCCTTCTTCTAGTTCCATTGCAACCAAGAGTGCATAATTTTATCATCAGGGATAAACTGGAAAATTTGGTTGTACAATCTCTGCACTCTATGACAGATACTTTAAATGTCATCTTTTGTAGTCTCTGGAAACTGGATGAAAATATCATCTCCACTAATCTATCGCAGTTAGTTTCAGAAGTTGAAACAGATTAATTCTGATTCTCCAAAGCTCATTTCTGTGGTTACACTGGGAAGCACAGACTTCCCAAACACTAGCTTTATCACCTGTGGGCGTAAAGTGCCAAGAAACACCAGCTTATAAATCCTACAAAAGTTAGCTATGCAGTTAAAAAACGAACCAAGCCTGGAAACAGGAACTAGATAACTATTTTTAATTAATTATTAAAAATTTATTTAAATATTTTAAAGATAAAAATGAATTAATTTAAAAAGATAACCATTATTACTGTTTTTAGTTACAAAAACATATACTAGGATCTAAGTGATTTAAATGTGTAGAACACTAATAAAGCAGACATCAGAAGTGCAGGTGAAACCTACAATCTGCTCTCATTTGGGGGAACATATGCTTTTGGGTGGACCAGTGTTATCAAGGCTAATGGCTCCTTGTTATTGCTCTTTGTTCCAGCTTTGCTTTTCACTTCTAACTTGTAGGACAGCTTAAATGGTTGACTTGTTTAAAGTGCTTAATTACTCACGTGGTGGCTGTTACCAATACAAAATGTCTACAGGATACACAGGCAGCTATTGTGTCCCAGCTGATGTTACAATACTAAATGGGACCTGATTACTGTACATTGCTTTTCAATGCTGTTAATTTGCATGTTTGAATAAGTCTGTTGGGACTCCATTTTACAGCTATTGCTCCATGTACACTGCTTGGGATCGCTTTGGGAAACAGTATGATTGGCTTTTTCTATTCATCAGAATAGGGGGTTTGGAGCTGCTGACACCATGGCCATTATGCATCGCACCTATGGGTTTTGTGGCCCATTACATACCGGATTGCTGCATTTGCTTTTTCTTTTTCTTTCTTTTTTTCCCCTTAGTGTTCAGTTTCTTTTTATATTATTGAATATTCCTGTTAAATGTGGAAGCTACCATTAGTATATGTTCATTAGGTGTGCAGAAGAGTTTTAATGCAAAAACACTTAGGATCTTCATCAAGTGGGTTGATAGATTTCTAAAATTAATTTTATAAGTATTAATGACAATGAATGACTCTTTTCTTAAAAATTAAATAGGCAAATATTTTTGACTGTTTCAACCCAATGAATATTCAGTCCGCTTAGACTATATAATAACTTGACAAGTTAGTCCCTGAAATAAATATTTCAAACCTTGTTTCCCTATTACGTTTATCAGTCAATCAAACAACAACAAAAAAAATGAACTAGTTGACTTGGCAATATACAAACCTAATTTAAATATAAAAATTGGTCAATGTATTTGATGTAGAATGATGTACATTAAATGTCCAGGTAAAACCAACTTTCAGCATTTTCTGTGCTAAAGAACTTGCCTGGCGCTTACACATAGGTGAGAGATTTAAAACTGCTTGTGAACAAATTAACACAGTCCCTTAGACATATTAAATTTTCATTCATTGATAATTTAAAAGCTTTTTTAACACTTCTAATTTTCTTCCCAATTGGACTTACCTTGATTTTCTGTCAGGATGATAATGACAAAGTGATTTCCAACTTCTATAACAATCTTTGTAGGATTGTGGTGACAAGGGAGGTATAAAGGCTCTGTCTGGGCTCCTCGGAAAAGATTTAAACTGGTGCCAAAAGAGGGAGTTCAATATTCATAATTCATTTTATGTCTAATTATTTTAATTCATGTAGAAATTGCTTTTGACTTTTTTTTTAAACTTACACGTTAGTCATCAATGATCCAAATTAGAGAAAATAATTATGGGTATATGGGATTTGCTGGAGAAGAAGAAGGAATAAGTTTCCTAAGAAAACATCAACATTTATGCATAAAATATCTAAAAATAATTTAATTGCTAATAGGGAGTTTGAGAGGATGGGTTAACCTGAGTTGAACATCTCTGAGGCCATTCAAGTCAACCTCTCTCTGCTTGTTTTGTGGCCTCTGAAAGGATTGGAAGACATGATCTAGAGCCTTTTTGGCACCAGGGACCAGTTTCATGGCAGACAATTTTTCCACAGACTGGGGGAGAAGAGGGGGAGAGAGGCAGAGCTCAGGCGGTCATGTGAGTGATGGGGACCAGCCGTAAGGCTGTAAATACACAGGAAGCTTCGCTTGCTTGCCCATTGCTGTGCATTCCCCCCGCCCCATTCCTAAGTTTCATGGAAGACAAATTTTCTACGGGGCGGGGGTCTGCGGTCTGGGGGTTGGGGACTGCAGACCTAGAGGACCGTTATGTGCATTCACTATTATATGTATTTGACCAAGTGACAATAATAATTAATGATGAACTGTACTGTGCAATAACTAAATGGATAAAGCCTAGGTCATCAGATTAAGAGAGCAGGTATTTTTCCCTGGAAATATTTATATTAGCAGTGAAGAAATAATCACAGATGAAAGAACACTTACCTAATGGTATAGATTGAGTTCTAGGATAATAATCACACATACACACACACACATATGTACACACACACAGATCTATCCTGTGCCAGATTACATTCTCAGACAGTGGTTTCTAATCATAATAATTTATAGGTATTTGTTCAGATAGAATATTCTAAGTTCCACTTTTGAAAATAATTGATTCATTTGGTCTCAGGTAAGTCCCAGAATCTACATTCTTTAAAACTCTTTATAGAATTTTTATGATCAACCAAGTTTGCATATCCCTAGCCTGGAGGACTAGTTTCAGTACAGCAGCATTCAACAGCCACTGCATTTTATAGATAAACCAAATAGAGTTAGGGAGAGAAATGGAAAAAGGCAAAATGTGTGCTGTTTAAGAACACTTCACATATCGGGAAGTCATCAGACCAGGGTAAGCCGGCCCAGGCCACAGAGGCAGACATCCAAGGGACGCCGGAAACCCTACTACAAAAGAGAAGACCTGAAGCAATATCCCTCACTATCAGTGCACATAAATGATGCTTCTGATGATTGCATTGATGTATCTCATTCATTAGGTTGATCAAATTGATTCAAACATTCTGTAAACATCATCACCGATTCTATTTAACACTATGTAAATAAATATATATATACACATATATAAACATATATGTATATATATAAAAATGTAGAAACTATATATTAGCATTTGGGCATGTGTTTGAAGAAATACATTTTTTTTAATGTATATAATACTTTTCTTTGAAATATCTTCTTGATTTTTCAAAACATTCCTTTTAAAGATTAATCAGAGGATAGTTTTGTGTTTTCTAGGTCAACTTCCTTATAGTTAACTTGCTTTCCTCCAGCTTTATTTAAGCTATAATTGACATGTAAAATTATGTATATTTACAGTGTACAACATGATAGTTAGATATATGTATATATTTTGAAATTATTGAATGGAGCAAATTAACATATAGATGATAATTCTTTCATATGAAATTATAAGCCATTTAACACTAAGACAGAACATTTCAGAATTCAAATAAAATTAATGTATTTTCACTTTCTTATTTATTAAAAAAAGTCAAAAACTAATGGTGGCACATTGGTCCACAAAAATATTGTGTAACAACATATGACAAAAATAATATTCATGGCATATTATTTTCTAAAAATGTAATATTGTATTTTTTAAGGATAGATTTTTTTTTTAGAGTAGCTTTAGGTTTACAGAAAAATTGAACAAAAATACAAGGTCACCCCTCCTCCTGCACAGTTTCCCCTATTATTAATTTCTTAAATTAGTGTGATACCTTTGTTAGAATCAGTGTACCAATATTCGTACATTATTATTAACTAAAGTCCATAGTTTAAATTAGAGTTCACACTTTGTGTTGTACATCCTATGAGTATTGACAAATGTGTAATATTTCGTTTTCACTGTTAATATTTCAGTATATTTCATCACTACAGAAAATCTGAAAATAAAAAGAAGTAAAATCCAGGAGTACTCTCAAGGATAAAATTTTTTGAGTTATTGGAAAAATATTTACCTCACTGTAGTGCTAAAAAGCCAAACCATCTATCATGTTGCTTAAATTGTTACAGAATGATCTTTAAAATATAAAAATGTCACTTTTTTTCTGATTTCTCATGGTGTACTATTGAAGCACCTGTCCTGAGACCTATACTTCATTGACAAGTCAAAGTAAGTCAAGAAAGTCACTTTTTTTCAAATAAAAGCACATTCTTAAAAAAAAAATTATGGCAGAAAAAAATGTCAATTTATAGATAATCTGAGAAATCACTGTGTAGCTTAACCTCATCTATTTCCAAACATCTTAAAATAATTAACATATTTTCTTTGAGGTTTATCCTGGTTGCACACTAAAATATAATACTTAATTCTCTAGTCTTTAGCACACATTAAAGAGGATTATTCAAGGAAAATGGGTATTTTTTTTCAAGGAAAATGATGTTTGGGAAGAGCAAACTACATTGGTAATTATTTTAACTATTTGTGTTATTCTTCACATTATGCTATTTGGATGAGGTCATCACATATATTCTAATTGTAGATATAAAATATGTATCTGATTACTTATCTGGTATACTATGTTGAAAGTTCTTCTACATTAATGTTACACTCCAATAATTTAGCATTTCATGGGTTTTTAGTATTAGTTTTCTATTGAGGTGTGTGGAACAAATCAGTCATCCTTGAGTCTTAACAGAAAAAAATATCAGTTTTATAAAAATTATTGTTCTGCATCCCCCACTGCATTTGTTCTTAAATTTTGGCACTCTTCTTGTTTGATACTAGTACCATGATTACAGTTAGATGCATCAGAGTAAAATCTGAATCAGATACAGATGTAAAGTAATACATCATGGCCTTACAAAGACAGCAGAAACTACGTATAAACTTATTCTTACTTGTTTTGTGTGGGTTTTCAGAATCTCACCGTAAGAATTCTAGGTCTACATGAGACAGGTGACAGTGGAAGCAAATAGAAGACTGGTAATGAAGGGATGAGGGGGTGTCATTCTATCTCAGATTCCACCAGTCTCTACTCCTAAACTTTGTGTGAATAATCTTTTTTTTACATGAAACTACAAGCCTATATATATATAAAATAATCATTACAGTTCCTCCATACTATGTGTGCCATTGTTTGAATCTTCTGCTTTGGCAAGTAATTCTTACGTTCTTTATTGTCTTTATACTTCTTATAATTTATTTTTCTTAAGAAATGAAAAAAATTCTATAGCTCCACTTTAGAATCTTTTTCAATGCAACCGTTACTTCTCGGATAAACTTCAATGGTTCCTATTTTGCTGCTGCACACAATTACCTTTCTCTAAATTAAAAAGACAAATATTTGGGATCATTCTGAACGATTTGTAAAAATATAAACACATTCTCACAAAAATGCAATCTTAAATGTTACCAAGACTTTTGATTCCATGTGTAGTTGTCAGCTGTGTAATGGAATTATCACCAATTGGGTGCAATTTCAACAGACCACACCATAATCTTGTCTATAAACAAGTTTTCTAGTGAACAAGGCAATACAAAAAAGGTTTAAGATGAATTATTCACTATTTAGTATCTCTTTGTGCTCACTGTGCAGCAAAGTGAATTATACAGTAGGTGGCATTTGTCAATAACATTCTGTCAGGGAGAAGAACTAAGAATATGACAAGTTGTGTTGAATAATCATGGTTTAAATGTGGAAAACAGTACTTCTAGTCCCAAAGGCATATGTTGAAAATAACACAGGAACTTTTGGAACACAGGTGGGTATATTTAAAACAATGTAATAATAATCTAAGAGTTAGGTTGCTACTTTTCAATAAAATGTAGAAGAAATTGATGGAGTAATCCAAGATTAACATGGGGTGTTTGAGACCACTTATATTTATATCGGTGGAAAAATTGCATTGTCTGTCACATTCTGACTCTTTTTGATTACCTTTTGACAAATCTCTTTCATCAGTCACACCAGGAACAAAGAAGTCTACAGCAAAGCAATTTAGCAATACCTAAGATACAGGACACATTAGCACAACTCTTTCCTGTAAACCATGCATAAGAACATGTGCTATAGAGCTATTGGAGTGGGCTGGGGTTAGCTGGTGGTAGCCTTCAGTAAACCATCATCTGATCTCTCTGAGGAAAACAAAGGCTATGATGTAGAACATCAGAATTGTTGGATGTTACTTGTAATTTAAATCAATAAAGTTGGAAATGAATGTATCAGAAGAATGAGTATAAGTCAGATATACTGATAATGTAAATAACTAGGTAACAATACATATAAAATATCTCACAAGCATTAATATGTGTTAAAGTAGATTTTGAAAAATGCTTTAAAAATAGTTCTGTGCTCATGTGTATCTAAACTTTTTAGATACCACCCTATCCTTTCCCTTTTTAGAATCCCAATTATTGGATAGTCTTCCTTGATTTCAATGGCATTCATTCTATCCTTTTTAAAATTGAATTTAGATCACCTTTGTTGCATACCTGAAGTGAGTGAAGAGGGGAAAAAATAGAACATAGATGTATATTTGTAGATGGAATACTTGTGAGAAGCTGTAATATAGTTTTATCACAAAATCTAAATTTCTCCCCTATAATTGACTATTGTTATATATGTATTCTCTCCTAAAGCTCCTTGGCCTCAGGGACTGCCCATATGCTTATAAGCAACTATAACCCTGACCAAAATACTGCCTCATCTTTTTAGAAAAATATTTATATGTTTGATAATTGTACTTATTTTAAAATGTAGGTGATAGGAAAATGATCTATATATTCCCTCAAATATGAAAGAATATTTACATATGTATCTCTATATATCTCCAAACACACATAAAACATGTCTTTATGATAGGTATTGACGTAGAACATTTCAAGTAAAATAAGCTCAAATTAAGCTGCGTCCTACCTACATGACTCCAAAGCAAGTATTTGAAAAGATAATAGTGGTCAATTGAATGTTTGCTATAGTTGATAAAAAGTAGCTTGACACTTTTTATTTGTTTGTTTAATTGACTCAATCAACTCATCGTTTACATCATATTGATGAAACAATAAATCACATTGATGTCATTAATCATATTGATGTCAACCATGAAACAATGGATTCTTTATTCACAACGACTCTCAGAGTGGAGTGATCATCAACTTACTAGATCAATTTTATGTCAAATGAATATGACAAGATTTCTGAGTGTATTAGATGGCTTATGCCATACCTAATTATTCCAATTATATGGATAATGTTAGAAGGAAAAATAGCTGTGGGAAAAAGATGATAGGCTAATTCTTATATTAAAATATTAAATGAATTATCATGTCATTAGTTTATCTTACACATATAATTGATTATGTAAAGTAGAAGCAGTAACACAAAATTTTAATATAGAATTTTTTTTTAGTGTACAGAGAAGTAAATGGCATAGGATGGGATTTATCTAACTAGAAAAATTTATGTGATGCTGAATTTAGCATTAATGACCATGAGAACTTGTGTAACTAATTCCACCTCTTTTAGGTGGAATTACTTTATCTATCCAGACATAGGAAAAATATAATAGAGCAAGGCACTTGCCTTTCAGGGCAGTTTTGAGGATCTAATGAGGTAAAGTATATGAAATCACTTTATTAAATGTAAAGCAGACTATAAATATAGTGCTGTTATCGAGTATGCCTGGTTACCTTAATGTAGATATGGCTCCACTGCTTTTTTGAAAAAAATGAGCATTGAATATTCTTAAAATGTTGTGAAAATTGTGAAAACTGCTGAGATAGGTAGAATGAGAAAATCTTGGCAACATGTGTTAGAAAATTGTGTGTTTGAAACAATGTTAAAAACAACTATGTAACAATGAAAGTGATATATACCATTAGGTAAATTAGTATAATAATCAGATTACTATATAACTGATAGGATTATGCGAAAATCAAGTATATAGGAGGCTGAAAAGTTTAAGTGTTCAAAAACAATACATATTGATGTATGGTCTCTTCATGTTGAGAAATTAAGAAATGAAAACTTTCATTTGTAAAATATATATATATATATATATATGCTGCCTTCTTTTAATGTAGTAGTATATTTAAATTTATTCTTAGAAATCTGCAGCTATTTTTATTTTTTCCAGTCTTTTAAAATAAATTTTATTTTACTTTTCATTGCTTATCTTTCAGATAACTGTCAGTTTTATTTTTACCTCTTCTCAAATAAAAGGCACATTTCTAAATATCAGAGTATAGTGTCTTTTTGTTTTTATTATTTATTAATCATTGTTATTAGAAAATAGAATCAAGTCTACGGGCATTTTATTTCATATAGAGGACATCTATTCATTTGAATCTGTGAGTAATATTCTACAAAACTGACTATCAATTAAGATCCTATGTAGAAGCAGGGAGATGGGATAAAAGAAGAGTATTTTGAGAAAACTGGAGGAACCTGGAGGGTGATATATTTGCCAAAGTTATGTCACTTGAAAGCCACAGTCACTAACCTCACTGAATTTATAAACTGTACTGGAAGATAAACACATAATTATTCTCATTTGAATAAAACACTTTGAGATTATGTAGAGCCAGATATTTTATTCATATATATAATAACATATCTCTCAGCCAAAAAAAAATATAAAAATCACATATATCTTGGCAATGGTGAGGAACAGTAGGCCTTCTCATAGATTGGACATGGAAATTTAAATTTCAGGCACTGTGCACCAAAAGCCTTTAAAAAATATCTTCTTCGACTCAGCTCTGTACTTCTAGGAGTTTATCCTAAGGAAATTATCAGGCAAACATAAAAAGATACGTATTAAGGCATTCTTTGAAGCTTTATATATGAGCAAAAATTTTAGAAACAACCAAAAAATCCAATAATAGAAGACTAACTCCATAAATTGTTATATCTGTAAATGGAAAGCAGCCACTCAGCACTGAAAAATTGTGTGTTTGGTGGGGTTGTGGGGTAGCGTAGGATGTAGAGAGTGGGAGACAGGGATAAATATTCATGATATTTTTCAGGTAAAATAAGCACATTAAAAGTATATATTGTAATCAATTTTCATTTTATAAATCATCTTAATGCTCCGAGTTTACTGGATATATTATGCTTTTTAAAAGATGGTTCTGCTAATTAATGACACAGAAATTTATTACACTAATTTATTATTATACTAGATTTGTTAATTATTGGAAATTTCATATGTAAGGAATCACCCATAACTCTGTCATTCAGAGATAACTAGCTTTAATGTTTTGGTATTTAATTTTGCAGATATTTACTAGGTGTGTGAAAATATATAGAAAATATATGATTTCTTTACATTTTTGCAGTTGATGATACAGTATATTAAAAATCAAAGTGTTTTCAAATACCAACATACTTCAATGTGAATATCTGAGTTTAAATACAAACAGAAGTGCAAATGTCAGGATCCTTGCACTTTAAAAGCAGGTGGTGTTTATTGCCTTGTGCTTTTTAAACGTCTTTCTATCTTTACTAACAACAAGGTGGGTGGTACTGCAAGCTGCTATATATTTAACACTACTCTTTAACTTTAAAGAGCTTATAATATGTATTTTTTTGATGACTAACTCCTAAGGTGATTCATTCTCAACTGCATAGAAACATTCAGTCTTATTTTGAAGAGAAGAAAAGCCAAAGCTGCTAGTTTAATCAAGATTATATCGTTGGCAGGGGACTAAAACCAAAAACAGATTTTTGTTTTATTTTCCAAAGAAGGCATTGGCAGGATGACAATTTAACAAGTACACAGCTGTAGGTGTAGTGACACCACCTTTGAAGCCATGTCTTCATAGTGTAATTGACTTAACTAGTTTGATTCAAACCACTTAGGTAAGATAAGCAGCTACATGCTTTATGCGGAGGAGGAGGAAATATTATTTATATTATTATTTATAGGTATATATTAATAATAATAGCTGTTATGTACTACATAATTTACAGAATTAGTTATATTCTGACATTTACCTTCAAACAAAGTTTCTCAACCTTGGCACTACTGGTATTTTGGACCACATACTTCTTTGCTTTTGGGAGTGGGGAATTGTCATGTTCATTGTAAAATATTTAATAGCAGCATTTTGGGTATCTACCTGCTTCATCCAAGTTGTGACAATCAAAAATGCCTTCAGGTATTGTCAAATATCTCCTTGGGGGCAAAATTGCTGCTGGTTGAGAACAACTGCCTTAGACTATATCATAAAATTCTCTTTTTATGTTCCCATAGGATTAGGTAATAAAAAGAAATAGGGACTTTCTCTTTGTCTAAGGAAGAGGTGGCATCTCCAAATTCTTTAGAAAAATAATATGATGTTAGACCTTAGACCTGCCTCTCTAGCCAGATTGCAAGGGTAAAAGTTCTACGGTGGTGTTTGGTCTAAAGCTCTTACCCAAATCTTTTTGTGCCTGGAGTTTTGCTGTGTAGATTATCCATGGAGTAGTTTTTGTTTCTGGACATGATCGGGATATGTAGTGTCCTCAGAGTTGATAAATAACATCATGCCAAAGTACCATGACTACCAATAACACAAAATTTTACTAACTGTCCACATAAAATTTAAGTGATTCATTAGCTTCTTTACATAAAACTTGTCTTTCTAGTTTTTCACTTTTTATTTAATCTCTTTTGTCTACATATTCTTAAAATATCACCTTCAGTTTTACCTGCTTGTCACATTTTCCATGCTTTTGATATCATCATGAAAATCACCTCTGAGCCAACTGCTAAAAATAAATTAAAATTACATCGATTAAAAATAGAAATATTCAATAATCCAACCCACTACACTAAATAAGTATTCTTTACATGTTGGTTGTTTTGTGTGAAGATCATTCTCATCACTTATTCATTGGATAACTATTTTCATTGATGCCTATTATCTGTCAAACATGGGCATTAGCACTGGAACATAGTGCTGAACACTACCTTCTCTGGCTCAAGAATCTGCAATGAGGATAAAGAAATTTATGCTTGTAGTGATAATATAGTATAAATAATATATAATATAGTATATAACATAGTATAAATAACCACAAGGTGTTATTTGAGTGCACTTGAAAGGGACAGTTCACCCAGTACTGGGAATTTTTGAAGGGATGGAATTTTCCTTTTCCTGCAATTCCTGTATTGAAATTTGTGTTCTCAATTAATTTATTTTCCAGATTTTGGACTTCAAACAAACTATAAAAGAAAATTTGCAATTCATTTCTTCTCAAGAAAATTTTACTGACAGGTTAAACCCCACTCTTCCTTTTTTTGTGGAATTTATATTCACTGCTATTGTGAATATAATTCCCAACAGGTATTATATTACAGAGAATAAATATATATTTTCCCAGAAAATATTACATCTCCATTAGAATTGTCAGTCTTGTGTTATCATTAGCCTTTTTTGATGTCCACTAAGGTTCTTTGTGAAAACTCTTTCCCGGGCCATTTTAGTAAGTAATTTCCTGTCCATAGCATTGCTGGTCTGGGATTTTCCAAAACATGCTGCTGGTCCAAGAACAGCACTCCCCCCACTCGAAGTTGTTAGAATTATAGACAGACTGGAAAAAAAGATATTTGTGGAGACATGAACCGTAATTAAGAAACTCTTTAGATCTGGAAACATTGTTTTACAGCCTGAATTATGTGTTGACTAGTTACCCTTATATTGCCTAGAAAGCTTTAACTTCTGGAAGCTAAAAGTCACACTTCACAATTTTTTTCCAGAAAAAAACAATCCTTACTATCCATCTGATAAGACTTCCTATTTGTTTTGGTGATCTGATAATATACAGTTACAGTAGAGAACAACATATTTTCATTTTTACTTATTTCAAGTCCCTTGCAAGTTTGGCCTCCATTTGATAATTCATCACTTGGTGATAATTAGAAACCAAGAAACACTTTTATAAATCGGGGAAGAAATTTAAGAGAAAACATGTAGAAACTGCCAACAACATGTAAACACTTAATACCTTCGAAAATAGGCTCATTGGGTTTAAATATACTTATTTTGTTTCAGATGTTACATTTCAATTTATAAAGAGAATTGCCAGATAATTCATAAACCATCTGGAGGGTGTCTGAGAAGTCATGGTAAATGGGACAGGTGCTAGAAAGTTGAAACTGATCAGATATGAAGGTGTTTTTCAGACCAGATTGTCACAGATGTTTTTCCAAAAGAAGATATCCAGATGGCCAAGAAACATATGAAAAAAGACTCAACATCACTAATCATCAGAGAAATGCAAATTAAAATCACAATGAAATACCACCTTACCCCACTCAGAATGGCTATTAAAAAGTCAAAAAACAATCAACCTTGGTGAGGATGTGGTGAAAAGGGTACCCTTATACACTGTTGGTGGGAATGTAAACTAGGAAAACCTCGATGGCAAACAGTATGGAGATTTCTCAAAGAAATAAAAGTTGACAATTCAATCCAGCAATCCTACTACTGGGTATCTACCCAAAGGAAAATAAATCACTATATAAAAAAGACCCATGCACTCATATGTTTATTGTAGCACAATTCACAATTGCAAAGATATGAAACTAACTTAAGTTAGTTAGTGAGTAGATCAGCCAATGAGTAGATAAAGAAAATGTGGTATATATGTACCATGGAATACTACTCAGCCATAAAGAAGAACAAAGTTATGTCTTTCACAGTAACTTGGATGAAACTGAAGACCATTATTCTAAGTGAAGTAACTCAGGAATGGAGATCCAAATACTGCATGTTCTCACTTATAAATGGGAGCTAAGTTATGGGTACACAGGGGCATACAGAGTGGTATAATGGATTTTGGAGACCAAGAAGGGGAAAGTGGGTGGGAGGTGGGGGATGAAAAATTACACATGGGGCTTAATGTACACTATTTGGGGGATGGGTACACTAAAAGCCTAGGCTTCGCCACTATACAATTCACCCATGAGACCAAAAACCACTGGAACCCCTAAATCTACTGAAGTAAAAAAAAACAACCCCGAAAGCAATAATTCATTTATTAAAGATATTTATGATATCTCTGAGCCAGAGCTCAATGAAAACCTGATGAACATATTATTTGTAGATATGAACAATATTTTGAGTGCCACATGATATCTTTTTGAAAATAAAGATAACAAAACGATGTGGGATAAGCTTGTAAATGACAGTGATTAATCTTTTACCTTGAATTACTGTCATCCTGGAGGGCTGGTTCAGTACCATGTCACAGTTCCATGCATGGCTATGTCCTAAGAGTTTCATTTAGAGCTTGTATAACAATATACAGTGTTTGATTATCAAATATGCAAGTAACATATGTTATGAAGGAAAGAGAATAGGTAAGGATATGAATCAGAAAAGGTCTCAATAGCCTTGTAAAAACATATGTAAAAGAAAAATAGAATATGTTAATTGTGCATAAAAAGTCAATTGTTCCAGTTCAACATCATAGCTGTAATGGTTTTAAAGTTATATGGACAAATTCTTTGATACCCCTCTATTTAAGGGGTAGAGCCTAATTTCCCTCCCTGTGAGTGTCGGCTGGACTTAGTGATTTGCCCTCTCCTCACTGCATTATGGCAGAAGTGATGGTAAGAGACTTTCATTATTAGGTTTTTACAAATTGGAGCTTCAGTCTTGGGTGCTGGTTCTTTCTTGGATCACTTGCTCTGCAGGAAGCCAGCTGCCAGGTCATGAGGCAACCCTATGGTAATTCCCCCATGACAAGGAGCTAAAACAACAAACTAACACCAGTGAACAGCCTGTAGCCACAATAGAGACCATGAGACAAAACTACACAGATAAGCCACTACTAGCTAGATTCCTGACCTTCAGAAATTGTGTGATATAATAATTGTTTTTGTCACTGTATAAAACGTTGTTTATAATGAATAAAGTTTTTAGCTGCTTAGTTTTAAGGGTAATTTGATATGTTTACAATAGATAATTAATATGGTAGCCATGTCACTTGGTAACGGGATGTATGAATTATAAAATGGGGTTGTGAGTACCTTAAAATTAATATACTCTCACACTGATTCAGTGAACAAAAACATAGAATAACAGTCACATCTTACTCAGTGTTGAGTCCTGAGTGCCACATTGAGAAAATAAAAGGAGGGACAACATGGATAAGTTCAGGGAAGTGTTACTAGAATGAGTTTAGGATGCTTAGCCTGGTGAGAAATAGTCTGGTGGGCAGAGTAGAAGTGTCAATTGTTTTAAGCATTTGAAAGATCAACATGTGAAAAAGCAGTAACACATTTATTGGTCAACATGGAATGTATGCCTTAATTTTTGCTCAAAATAAGGATTTTTTTTCCAACTTCAAAAGAATGGGCTGCATCAGCAGTCAATATTTTTATCACTAGAGGTATTCAAATATATGCTGAGTCTGTGTTATACAGACATTTGGATTAGATAAGGTATAAAATCACGTTCAGAACTGAAATTCTATGATGTAATTATATGCTCATTTTTTTACTCTGGCTCTGTATTAGTAATATTTAGGGAGGGTAAAAAAGTACAGATGCCCAAGTTGTCCTCAGAAAAACTAAGTCAGAATATCTACTGATAGGGCCTTGCCATCTGTGTATTTTTAAGCTTTCCTTTTGACTCTAATGTATAGTGTCGAATAATATTTATATATTTATTTTGTGGATTTCTAACTTACAGAAGTAATATTTTATATGTGCCATTTTAGAAATGGCAGATTTTCACTGTAAAATGCAACTATATATATATTTAGAGAACAGAATCTGATAGAAAAGTGCTTAGTGTATTTGTGTAATCATCAAATTAATTAAGAAATGACTATCCATATGAAACAATAATTTTCAATAGTATTTTTTAGCCAGTTAGGATACAAATTCAGGAGTCAAGCCAGGATATCAATAATAATAAAAATGATAGCAAATTTTATATGATCAACAATGTACTGAGGATTTAACATATATAATTACTTATCTAAATTGTACGATAGTCCTATAAATTATATATATCATCTAATGATATATGTTCATATATCATTAAATTAATTATATTTATTATATTCATATTATATTCATTATATTCATTCATTCAATTACTTAATTTAATTTACATATACACACAAAAAAATAACTGGACAGTATTAAAAAATTTGTCCAAGGTTATTCAAACAGCAATTGTGGGAGCAACTATTTGGACCCAGGCATTCCAGGTCCCAGAAAACTCATTCTTGACCATTATATTAGAGCTATTCCTGAGGGACATAGTATCATTTTGTGTAGCAGTTTCTTTTTTCTTCATCCATCTGTCAGAGACAAATCCGTGTATGTCCAATAACTTTCTCTGCACTTTTACTTTTTGAAAAAGAAGAACTATTGCTTCCGAAGAGAGCAGCTGGATCAATTTAAGGAATAAAGGGCTGGAAAGATGAAGGAGAGAAGATAGAGGACAGGGGACCACGGCTGGACAGGAGGGCACCAGAGTAGATGGACATTAAGAGAAAGAAAAGAGATGTTACAAAGTGTTGCAGATTATAAGTGATGCCTCTTTGATGGGAAGGTTCACATATAGTGTGCATCTGAATGATTTTAGATTTCTCTGTCTCTCTCCCTCTCTCTCCCCTTCACCTGATTGTAAGCAACTTAGCAATGTCTTTTTCATGTTTGTTTCTGCCAAAGACTCAAAGAATGTATAAAGTTTGGTGACTTGGCTCAGGTTACTAGTATGTTTAGGATAATATGGTGATCACTGTATCACTGAATCATTATAAGGTTTTGAGGTTATCACCTATACCTGATGGATAGAAAAGTAAAGAAAATCAAATACACTCAGGCTGAAAATACAAGGAATGAAAGATTTTCTTTTAGCATACCATTATCATATCAATGCCATTTTCAGCAGCAGTTAAGTCCCCAATTCTAAAGTGTGAAAATTCAATTTTTAATGCATTGCACTTGATTACAAAATTAAATTTTAGTTTTGCCTTTTCTTATATGAAAATTTTTAAAAAAAGAAAAAAACTTCTAAACTTAATTTTTAAAATCAAGATTGAGGTCATTTTTAAAAAGTAGTTCATTATTCATTAACTTGTGAACACAGTATTACTATTGTTACATGATTATTGTACATTTATATAGCATTTTTTTATTAGTAGACTAAATTAGCATGTATTTTACAAGTATTTATTAGCTATTCTGAGAATTGAATGAGTCACTTTAAGTTGCAAAGAATAAACCATAGACATTACTGCTATTGTTTCATTGGGTGGTAGTGCTATTATTACTATCATGAATAATAATGATTCATAGAGCATTACACGTTTCCATCTCAAAATGAAAGCTTATAACCATGTGTAATCATCAAGATATAGTCTATGCCTCTTCATAAACAGCTTTAGAAATAGCTGTGTCTGGAAGATTCATTTGTGGTTTATGTGACTGACAGAACTTCTGAAATACAAGCCACATTACTTACAGGGCATTGCTGACAGGCTGCCATGAACTGAATACACAGAATGCGACGGTCAGTTCTAATTCTACTTAGGTTGCATAGATAGGGACGTAAAGAGATGTTAGGTCACCGTGGCTGACACGAAGCATAAAAAGCAGAGTCTTCAAGGAGTTGTTCTCAATTGAAAGTGACACAAAATAATAAGAAAACAATTGTAGACTAGAAGCAGCCAGAGAAATATGAAAGAGGAGAAAAAGCAAAAAGGAAAGAATAATAGTTAATTTGGCGGGGGGAGGGTGGAGAGGCTTACTCTTGTATGTGTAGGGGGATGGTTGAAAAAGAGTTTCCCAAAATTACAAAAGGTTAAAATATTAATCTACCCAGTTCTGGATTATTCAGATAGGTATTTTAGCAATCCACAACCTAAATGCATGATAGGAATTGTCAATATTTTTGTTAGTTCGTTGTAGTCATTAAGACTATAAATTTAACAAAAACAATTAAGACATATAATACATAATTTGTAAGAATTAGATCAGGATTAGATTAGATAAGAGTTTGAAAAGTTCTATAGATCTTGTGCAGGCATGCAAACCACATCCTTAAGTTCAGCTTTAAAATTTAGATTCCTCTGGTCTGACAAAGAATGTTTATGTTCCATCTGGGTGTGAGAAGCAGTGTCTAGAACATATTATTTATAACACTGGCATAGTGAGATTCCTGCAACATTTTATGTTTTTTGCAGTTGAGACACAATTATTAAAAACAAGAGGGTTTTTTGTTGTTGTTGTTAATCTCAGATTTGAGGACACTGTAGCCAACAGGTACAGTGTTCCTATAAAATCGGATCCTTTGTTAAGTTGATGCTAAGTTGTTAGCACTCTATTCCTTCTAAGATTTTCTTAAAATAGTCTTCTAGACAAGAAACATATAGATAGGCCTAACAAATTTTGCCCTAAGAAATTGGCAGTGTTAGTCCTCTTGCTCAGCAATTCCAAGGTTCCACCTTGCATGTTGATCGTGAGTTTTTCAGATGACTCTTTATGATTTTTAGCAAGAGTTATTAGGGATGAGTCATGCTTATAAGCCTAAGAACTTTTTGTTTTAGAGACTACACCATTAGCTTAACTGTAACTTAGCTCTCTAAGATAAAAACAAAATTTCAGCAACACTTTGTTACTTCTAAATACTGATTGACTGTAAAACCAGTGATCATGTTTTTTTTAAATGGTGCACATTGATATAATGTGAAAAATTCATGTCATTATAATACCCTCATGCAATTTTTTAACCTATCAGGAAGGTACATTTATTTGCCCATTTGTTCTTTGGTTTTATCTTCTTTTCATCTGGTCCTGTTTCTGTGTATATGTTACTACCTTTACTCTGAACACTACAAGTCCTCTCAGGATTCTCTTTAGTCTTTTTGTCTTTTTTTTTTTTTGACAGAGTCTTGCTCTGTCGCCCCAGGTGGAGTGCAGTGGCATCATCACAGCTCATGGCAGTCTCAAACTCCTGGGCTCAAGCGATCCTCCTGCCTCAGCCTCCCAAGTAGCTGGGACTACAGGTGCATGCCACTGTGCCCAGTTAATTTTTCTAATTTTAGTCTTTGGCCTTTTTTATCCAGTATCCTTTGGCTTAAAGAAACAGAAGCACACTTCAATCTAAACTAAGATATGCCACTATTTACAGATTCCATTAAGAGTTAGTGTCCCAGGGGCCTGGTACAAGGAATTAGAGATTCCTTAGGAACCGGGCTTTGGCTCAGCTCTGCTCACGTCTGTGGGCTCTCTTCTGTGTCTCACTTTTCCCTTCCCACTCTTCTCTCCCATCTCTCCTCCCTCTTTTTCACAACCTTGAACTGCCTAAACTGCTATGCACATGATCAAGAGAGGCCAAATCTAAATTTTCAAGTTTTTAAAAACTCTATTCCAGCCATAGATAAATTAACTAGCAGAACCTGATTTCCATTTCAAATTTCTCAGGGAGATAATCTGCCTCAGCTTGGATCAGGTATATCCCTTGATCAAATCAACAGCAGTTAGAAGGCAATGCCATGAAATAAAAACACACCTGTAAATATAACACACAGATGAATGGGAGAGCAAATCTAAGCTTGGCAGAAGCCCCAACTTCTTTGCTTCTGTAACTTTCTTCTTTTTCTACCACTATTGGGTCCATTTCTTGGGCTAAAAACTAGTTCGGTTAAATTTTCTTCTATGTCATAATTCTAATAATATATTTTGAAATATATATACATTTTAAGTTTGCAATTTGTTTTAAAAAAATAGTCTATAATAGTAATTTTATAATCCCTTACTTCGGTATTTACATTTCAAATAGTCTCTTTCCTGCTTCTCACAATTTTCATATTTGTTCATTCAGGTGTTAAGTACAATTCCCTTTATCAGTATTTTCCAGGAATATTTTATAAGATTTTATTAGGAGAAGTTCTTACAAAATATGTCTTTTATATTCGTCATGGTTCTCCAGAGAAACAGAGCCAACAGAAGAAAGAGTTTTTTTTTTTTTTTTAAGGATTTGGTTCACAGTATTTTGGAGGCTGGCAAGTCCAAAAGCTGCAGGGTAGGCTGGTGGGCTGGAGACTAGGAAAGAGGTGATATCCTAGCTTGAGTTCAAAGGCAGTGTGCTGACAGAATGCCTTCTTGCTTAGGGGAAGTCAGGTTTCTTTCTCTTAAGGCCTTCAACTGATTTGATGAGGTCCAAACACTTTATGGGGGATGATCTGCTTTACTCAGTCTACTAATTTAAATATTAATCTCCTCTAAAAATACCTTCACAAAAATATCTAGAATAGTGTTTTACCAAATATCTGCTTTGGCCTAACCAAGTTGACACGTAAAATTAACGATCACAATTTTGTTATAGCTATTTTGATAATTATGTCTATTGTGATTATGGCAAATTGAAAAACAATATTGAGAGATGATGGCAAAAACAAACAAAAATGCAAAAAGATATTTGTTTAGCACATCACCTAAAATGCATTTCAATCTAGAATTTTATTTTTGTAGTGTCAACAAAATAAAGTTTGGATGTTGTCTTGAAATGATACTTATAGAGGATAAAGAGTAAGTTTCAAGCCACAAGCATGAGATAAACATGGTAATAAAAGGTGAAAATATGAAAAATACTAACACTTTGGTTGAAATTTTTCATAAGTATAAAAATAATGGAGTAAGATGAGATGGTCTCAAACTCTTTTCTTTCCTCTCAAGTCTTTGTTCAAATATATTTTCAACCTTGCCTGGCCTGACTAACTTCTTTAAAATGTGAATTCATCTTTCCTCGTCTATGTCATTCCTCATCCCCTCTCTCTGCTCTGCTTTATCTTTTCTCCCTACGACTTACAATCTCTTGATATACCTTGTAATTTATTTATCTTTAGCTTATTGTTTATTGTTCTTATTCCTTCCAATATCATGCAAACCCAGAGAGAGCAGGTATCTTTGCACGTTTTCTTTGCTGCTGTATCCCCACTATCTGAAACAGTGTCTGGTAACATAGATGATGCTCAATCAATATTTGTTGAATAAATGAATGCACACATTTCAAAAAAACAACTAGCCAATCAGAACATATCACTTTCTAGATTTCTAATTGCAAAATAAAATTCCATTTCCCCTTATGATTTACAAAGCCATACATGAATTGCTTCCACCTCCCTGAAGCATTTCGTCTCCTTGATCTAAGCTGACTTTCTTTTTATTTTTCAAACATGCCAAAATTTGTTCATAGCTTTGGGCCTTTGTTCTGGCTGATCCCACTGCCTGGAATCCTCTCCAACTGATGTTTGTTAATATGGCTTTGTTATTCAGGTCTAGCCAGAAAAACCACCTTTTTAACAAAACCTTCTTTAGATTGGCTAACCAATCTAAAAGAACCACCCTGTTACTTAACATAACCTCACAATATTTTAATTATTTACATGCTACTGATAATGAACTGCCTTTTTTTCCCAGTTTGTCTTCATTTTACTTTCTGTTCTTGCATTACCATGTAAGCTTTTAAGCACAAGTATCTTGTCAGCCTGTTTTTTATTGCATCCCCAGTGCCTTATACAGTGGGTAACGCATAGTAGGTGCCCAACAAATATTTATGACATAATCAATCAATATGACAGTTAAGTCTTTAATACACTGACCCTATCTGTATATTCTCACTTTTTGATTAATTAGATTAATTAGGGAAGTTTACACAGAGTTTTCAGTGACAGCTCTTTGATAAGAATTATGGGAATATAATCCAATTGAAGTGGCATATTTCTGGGGCAGCAACTCCTAAATTCTGGCCACCTTGATCAACTCTAAGATTTAGAGCATTTTATAATCAAATAAACAAACAGAAAAAAGCTAAAGTCAAAGTCATGTATTGGTGCCTGTTTTTTTAATGCAACAACAAAACGGAGTAATAAACCATTTTAGCATAACAACAGATCTCAGAAGTGAAAAAGCAGATTTTATATTTTCTAATTTCTCTCCCCATCACAATTCAACTCCTGGTAAGAAAAGATCTTTCTACACTTGTCTACGTCCACATATGTAAAATTAGGTGCCAGAATTTTCAATCCTCCTTTTCTACATTGTTGGAAACTCTTCCTTGGTAAATCCAAGACCAGGTATTTTCAAGTCAGGAAGACTTCAAAGGATATCTAGAATTTCCTATAAAGTGCCAGTAAACTTACATATCAAAAATGCTAAAAAAAAAAAAAAAAAAAGACATGGATGCTTTTAATATAGGGTAGGAATTTTGGTGAAGCAAGAAACTGGCTATACAACACATGTGAGTAGTTAAATAAATATCATAAATAAATACCATACAATAGTACACAAAATGTCATAGGTTAGCATGAAATAGCACCAATAGAAATGCAATAGTCTTTTTGTATAGGTAGAATACTGCTTGGGGTATTTAGTGAATTAGTTACAAAAAAAGGGAAAATTTAAGCTGAATTTTAGAGCATGTGTAGAATTTGCAGCTCAATGCCTAGGGTATATTAAATAAAAAAAATTTGCTAAATGCAATGAGATTAAAGAGTAAATACATTGTTAGATTTGGATAACAGCTGAAGGAGTTTGGATATTTGCTATATGCAATAGATCACAATGAAATATTTTTGAATAAGGAAGTGACACAAAATTAAATCAAACAAAAATTATGGAAGTTATATGAATGTTGTATAATAGATAAAATTTGAAATATGGATTAATTAATTATAAATTGAATACAGGCAGATTTGGGAGAAGTTATGCCCTAAAAGAATGCTTATTTTATTTAGATAACAAAAAATATAAGCAGTAAAAAAAAGGGTGTTCAGATGATGAAAGACTCAAAAAAGAGCTATATACAATTCTAATCAACTGTAGACAAGTCTCAGACAGCTAGTCAGGTAGGCAAATGATTCAGATAACCTCATAACAGTAAACAACATTTATGATCTACAATAAATATGATATTTTTTGTGAAATAGTCATTTGCCACATAATGACATTTCAGTCAATGACGGACCACATATAGGACAGTGGTCTCAAAAGATTATAATGGAGATAAAGAAAACCTACTGTGCTGTGAGTCATAGAAAAGTATAGCACATAACATTATATATATACATAATATTTGATAATGATAATAAATGACTATGTTATTGGTTTATGTGTTTACTATACAAGTGGTCCCCAACCATTTTGGCACCAGGGACCGGTTTCATGGAAGACAATTTTTCCAGGGATGGGGTGGGTGCAGGAGAGATGGAGCTCTGTGGTCTGGTCCCTAACAGGCCATGAACCAGTACCAGTCTGTGGCCCAGGGGTTGGGGACCACAGTACTATACTATACTTTTTGTCATTATTTTAAATTATACTCCTTCTACTTACAAAAAAATTAACTGTAAAATAGCCTCTGGCAGGTCCTTCAGGAGTTATTACAGAAGAAGACATTGTTATCATAGGATATAACAGCTCCATGCATGTTATTGCCTCTGAAAACTTTCCAGTGGGACAAGACGTGGAGGCAGAAGACAGTGATATTGATGATCTTGATCCTGTGTAGGCCTCGGCTAATGTGTGTGTGTACGTTTTAGTTTTTAACAAAAAAAAATTTTTAGATAAACAAAGATGAAAAATTTTAAAAATAGAAAAAACCTTATTGAATAAGGATATAAGGAAAGAAATTATTTTTGTAGAGCTGTACAATGTGTGTTTTAAGCTACATGTTATTACAAAAGAGGCCAATGGTTTAAAAAAATTAAAAAGTTTATAAAGTAAAAAAGTTACAGTAATCTAAGTTTACTTTATTGTTGAAAAAAGAAGATCTTTTTGTATAAATTTATTGTAGTCTAAGTGTACAGTGTTGATAAAGTCTACAATAGTGTACAATAATATCCTAGGCCATCACATTCACTCACTACTCACTCACTGACTCACCCAGAGCAACTTCTAGTCCTGCAAGCTCCATTCATAGTAAGTGCCCTATACAGGTGTACCATTTCTGTCTTTTATTTTGCATTTTTACCATACCTTTTCTATGTTTGGATTTGTTTAAATACACAAATACTTACCACGGTGTTGTAATTGCCTACAGTATTTAGTACAGTAACATGTTGACAGGTTTGTAGCCCAGGAGCAATAGGCTATAACATGTAGCCTAGGTGTGTAGTAGGCTATACCATCTAAGTCTGTATAAGTTCACTCTATGATGTTTGCACAATGATGAAATTGCCTATCGACGCATTTCTCAGAATGCATCCCTGCTGTTAAGTGATGTATGACTATATTTTCTTTACAAAACACACTTAACTGATAAAACTGACCCTTACACTTGATTGTGCTTCTCATTTCTCAAAAAAGAAAATAAATTTCTAATAAGGTGTTGGAGTTACTTACCCTTCCTGACAAACAAACACAGCATTCATTTTGGTGTCACAACCAAGAATTTAACTTTCTGTCATAATTTTATAGAACTTTAACCATAAGAATTTGAGTATATTTTAATAAAGGATGGCTTAGTGATTTATCAAAGGTTATGCTAAAGTTAGAAATTATAATTAACATAAATCATTATTCTCTGAAATTATGAACATATCTCATTTTCCCCTTTACATTTAAAGATTTTGCTTTGCTTGGTTTTCTAAAGAAAAGTTCCTCTGAAAGTTAATTCCACTAATATGACATGTGATTTCCTTAAATCATAGATGGTAGAAATAGATGTAGAAATATTCCAGAACCATAGCAATATTTAAAAAAGGAAAAGGTATAAATGTGCCTAGGGCTCATAAAAGATAATGTTTATCAAAAGTGATTCATAGCCTCACACTGGTTCTTGACTAAGAGGCTACCCAGAAAGCAAGCATAGCAGGATTTCCTGGCTTTACTTCATTTGAAGTTCTAAGAAATAAGATTGAGTGTGAGAATAAAGATGAATGTGGTGAAGACATAGAGCGTGAAAAAGGTGTACTCGGAAATCAGGGGTGTTTGAAGTGTCTGCTTTATAAGAACAGGCAATGAGGCCTAACTACACCGAAATACCTACAATGGAGACATCTACAAATGAGCTGACTGAGGGCAAAAAAACGGTATATTTAACAGAGATTCCTGATACAATTTGGGGAGTATAATGTCTTGTTTAGATTGCCTATCAATTCATCTGTAGGAGGAAAGAGCCAGCTAGGGGACACACATGTCGACTTTGATATTCGTCTTCATTCATTCATTCAATAAATATTTATTCAAAACCTTTGAAGTGTGATAAAGCATAAAGAAACTAATGACCTTATAAAGCACATATTTGAATGGAATAGAAAGAAATGATTATGATAAGTAAAAAATGGTAGATTACTTAGTGATAGTAATTAAAGGAAACAAAAATTAAAGCAGGGAAGGGAAATACAAAATGTGAAGAATATGAGCTAATTTGAAATTTTAAATAGGTGTCCAGGGAAAGACTCACTAAGGAGGATATTTTTTAGTGAAGAGTTGAAGGAAATGAAGGAACTAGTTAACATAGATATCCACAAGAAGAGCGTTATAGGTAGAGAAAAAAGCAATTGTATATTCTCTGTGGACTGATCTTGCCTGACATGTACAAAAAACAGAAAGGAGACAAATGTGGCTAGAGTACATTAAGTGAAAGGAAATTGGTGGCAGATCACATGTCTTTGTCGGTTGTGATAGATTGAATGATTATTTCTAATTCCTTACCCCTCCTTGTTTCCAAACTCTTTGCCAATGTAGTCATATGAGTTGGCCAATGGAATGTGAGAAGTGACATTATACACTTTCAAGTTTAAGGTTTAAGATGCATCACAAGATTCTGTTCTCACCCTTGTGATTTTGCCATCATCATGCAAAGAACATAGCTTGTGTAGACCACTTGTCACAGAAAGAGGAGCTGTGATGCAGATGTGAAACAAATCTAGGGCCTGGAGCCAAGCCTGATAAAGTCCAGCCAAGATCAGTAAAGATACCTCACCCCCCAATCCCTTCCCCACAGCCACAGCATAGATAAGCAAATAAAAAATAAATGATTTACTTTAAGCCATCAAGTTCTGCAGTACTCTGTTACCCAGCATTACTATGGATGTGTCTGGCTGATACACAGGTCATTTTAAGGACTGTGGATTTTTCTCTGGGTAATATAGGAAGCCCCTGCAGGGTTTTGAACAAAGAGTAGAATGATCTAACTTACTTTTTAAAGTGTTCCCTTTTTCTGCTGTTTTGAAAATAGCGGCTAAGTAAAGAAGCAAGGAATATGGTCAGAAGCTATTGTGCTAATTCACGTGAGAAATTATGGTGGCCTAGAAAAGTGAGGAGATGAGGAATGTAAAGTGTTAAAACTGGGTGTATCGTGTAAATAGGACTTGTTGATAGATTGGGCATCAGATGTGTGGGAGAAAGAGATGGAGAAGACATAGAGACAGAGATGATAGAGATAGGGACAGAGACAGAGATGAGAGAGAGGGACAGAGACAGAGATGAGAGAGATAGGGACAGAGACAGAGATGAGAGAGAGAGGGACAGAGACAGAGATGAGAGAGATAGGGACAGAGACAGAGATGAGAGAGAGAGGGAGGAAGAAGTTATGAACAGCATGAAGAATATGAGTTTGAAAACCTGGAAATGTTCAGCTGTTTTCAACAGAGGTGAAGAAAACTGCAAAATACTGCGAGAGGAACTGGTTTGGAGAAATGGGGACAATATCAGCAGGGTTCTGTTAGATGCGTTGAGTTTGAGATGTTTTAGAAAACCAAGTAGATATGTCTAGAAGAGGGATATTTGTGTCTGGAGACGGAAATGTTCAAAGTTGGAGATAGGTCATGGGCCTTCACTTCAAGGACCTTGCACTAGACTAGGAAAGGAACCGTATCAATAGTAAAAGAACTGTCTCTGTTTGACAGCCTCAGTTGCTAACTATTTCCCTTTCCTTTGCACTTCCTGTCTGGCACAACCTAGCATTGCTTGATATAGCCACAAAACCATGGTGCGCTGTACTTTCACCCGACAAAATCTCAGTCGACCTCTCGTAGTTGCTCAGCCTTCCTTTAACTCTTCTTGTTCTAGGGTTATTCTGGTTCTGTCTAGTAGATATCTCACACTTTCTTTTCTCTCCTGAAGCACCCATCCATACCTCCCTTTTCTTCTGTCTCAGCTCCTGATCACATTTCAAATAGGAAAGATGAGTATGAAGAAGGATGAGACTAGTATCTGGTAAGAGTATTGATGGGGTCATGATATGATGATAAAGGTCATAAAAATTTCCAAATTATTGCCATTGTGGAAGAATCAAAAGTAAATACAGCATACAAAGGATGATAAATAAATATCAATATATTAATAGTTGGACTTGTGTCCAATTTTTTTCTTCATAAAATTTTGGTAAAGTTACTTCAAAGTATTTAGTTAAGGGCACAAGTCTAAAATGGGCATCCATTCCCCTTAACAACGCTGTCCAAACCTTGTGATATTTCTATCTTCTTGCCCTACACTGCCTCATCTGCTAGAAAGGAAATAGAAAGAAAGAAGCTAAAAGAGTCTGCATACGACAGGCTGGGAGTCTATGTAATCACTTACTTCACACAGGGCAACCAGTGAAAGATGTTGCTTATTGAAATCAATGTATTTTTAATGCCGGGTCACAGTGCCTCTTAGTACATGTGACTGAGTCAATGACTCAGGCCTTGATAAAGGAAATGAATAATCTTTCCTTGGGGAGATGAATAAAACAGAGGCTTTTCCAGAGTCCTCACTAGATGGATGGCCGGTATCCCTCACAGTTTGCTCTTCCCTTAAAATTTTTCTATAGTTTTATGCTTCTTTACTAAATTTAGTGTCATTATTTGCATTTCAAATATCAAGCTCTAAGTGACTTTAAATTACCTCTAGAAGTAGCTACAGTTTCCTTTATGCTTACGTCTGACATGCACTATTCATTTATTCACCACAACAAGCCTTTGTGTTAGGTACTGCTATTATACACATTTTATGGGTGAGGAAATTTAGGCACAGATAAATAAATAAGTCTCTTAAGGTCAAACAGCCAGCAAAAGACACAGCCGGGGTATAAACCTAAGCAAATCATGACTCTAGAGTGCAGTTTGTAACAAACTATAAAGAGCCTTATTTCTAATTTCTTTGATTTTATGCTTCCTATTTTTCTTTTTTCTCTTCCTAAACATTAGGTTAGATCACATTATTACATGATATGTTTTCCTTTGATTTTGTTACCATCTCAAGTTGCCACCCTTTAAATTTGTTTTCTTTATTACTTATAAAGTATTACCTTATGACCTTATTACTTCTTTGATGAAGTAGATTTTTTCTTTTGTTTCTAGCTTTTCACCATACCTTCTAAACTTGGCCCTTTGGAATTTGACTGTGTTCTCTTAAAGACACACAACATTTTCCCAAACATCAAACTCCATAGGCTTTTTTGATTCTTCATCTTTCTTTGTCTTATTAAAGTAATAGCTAAGAGTACATGGCTCCTGGCGTCAGAAATGTCTAAGTCTGAATCATGGATCTGTCATTTCCAAGCTAGGAGAAAAATGGCACAGTCTAATACTCTAATATATCTCTACTACTCACATTCCTAATAATAATTGGTTTATTAATACTACCCTTATGTGGTTATTATGATCATTCAATAAAGTCTAGTAAATATTCAGATGAAGAATTACTTTTTCTTGAAATTCTTTGTTTTTTAAATTTCACGACATACATTTGTAAAGTTCTTCGCTGAAAAATCTATTAACTTTCCTTATTCTTCTTCCTTTGACACTGCCTACATATGGATCTTGGCAAACGCTCTGTCCTTGGACTGCTTTCTTCCTTTCCATAAAGGTTTTACTCTGTGATATCACTCACTATCAAAGCACCAACTGTCACCTCTATGCAGAGGACTTCCAAAACAATCCTGTCGTACATCTTCTCTCTGAAATATCATGTCCATATTCTCAATTGTCTCCTGAACATTTTCACTCGAATTTTCTGCCAGCAAATAAAAATCACAATGTACTAAGATAAAGAGGGTAAAAAGCAAGATTCTTCCTTCCAAACCAACTCTTGTTCCTGTTCTTCAGATTTTATATTTTCAATACTACTTCTCTGTCTATCACTAATGTTTGAACTTTTGATGCCATGTTTTATCTACCACCCCCATTGTCTACCTAATTCAATCATAGAAATATAATATTAAAACTAGAAAAGCACCGAGAGTTTACTAGCCCACTGTTTATTACAAATATGTAAATATAGAACAGATATGCAGCCAGAAGTGGGGAATCAGAATGAGATCCAAGGCTCAAACCCCAAGGGCACAGTTATTTCCTGTATACAAACCCAAATAATTTTATTCCCATACTTTCACTTAAATCTCTTCAATACCATTCCACAAATGCTACTTTACTTCATGCTTTCTTTATTTGAAATATCTCTGGTGTTCAAATTAGTTTTATTCTTGAATATGTACTGAATAAGGAAAGTTTCTTAAGATACAGCTCTAGCTCTGCTCAAATACTTTTACTGTTCTTTTATATCTTAGTGATTAGTGAAGATAACTTTTGTTGAGTCATATGTTCTAGGAACTATAACAGACATATTCTACACTCATGAACCCACTTAGTATTTACAGCGAACTGTGATGTTCTTACTCAAATCCTTCTCATACACTCTCAGAAATTTAATTCAACCCATAATGGACTAGTAAACTGCAGAACTGGAATGTAATGGTTTGTCTGACTCTAAGGTTTTTAAAATGTGAGAACCATCTTTCTTCTTAAACATGTCTACTGTAGTGTATATTTCAGCTGAATCCACTGTTCATGAGACAGGCTCACTTCTTTCATTTATTTGTGTGTTTTGTCATGTATTACCTGGAATACCTACTTTGCCCTTCACATACTCACCATTCAAAATCTACTAGATTTTGAGAGTCATCAGTGTTAACAGGCATCTGTCCCTTTTGGATTTTAAACTCCTTTTGATCACAGTCTATTCACCTTTTCATTCATGTAAGCATGGAAGCCAACGCTTGGCCTATAAGTATTTGTAAATAAATTATTTAAATATGCAGTATAAACTTTAGACTTCAATTGATGTAGAAACCCACATGATAATCTGAATTGCCCTGGGAGAAAATTCTGGGAAGAGAAGAAGAAAACATCAAATAAAACAAAAGCAAAATGTTATGATTTACTTGAGGCATGCAAGGTCAAATACATATCAGTATGGTATAGCCATCAATAATATTACTTAAGCACTGGTTGGATACTAAGTGCTGTGAGCTACAGATGGCAACATAAAGAAGATATAGTTCTTACTCTTGCTAAACTCATAGTGTGATATAAATAAAAGACACACACAACCAGATAGATCAACCAATACAAGGTTAAATGCTGAAATTATGTACAGAGTAAGAAAAGTTGTGGATTCCTTTGGCCATATACGGGTCCCCAGAGCTATTTGCTTTCCAACACAGGTGAGAGTTCTTCTGGCTATACAATTTCTTAGCCTAGATATTACATTATATCCCTTTCATATCTTATGATTTATTAGTAACTAAAACCTATCCTTCAGGAAACTCTGACACCTGCATAAACAACTAGACTCTGCTTCATATTTATAGATGCAAGCTTGAAAGTTTAGGTGTAGCAGTATGAGAATTGGTTATTTTATCTTTTCAGTTAAGTTTAATTATATGTATCCTTACATTTCAAAATTTTATTTATTGGCTTCCTAGGGTACAATGGTGTTCCAGAAGTCAATACATCAAATAGTTATATATCCTCTTAACTATCCCTCTCTGACTTAGTTAGAGGCTGCCACATATTGTAATGCTACTTCAGGATAACAGGATGCAGTTCTTTTCTATTAGTAACAAAAGCAATTACTCAAAGAGACACAGTGTCTTCACTCTGCCTCTATTTTGTTATCCAAATTAGAGTTCCACTTTTATGAGAAACTGCTGGTGTCAAAATTGCTAGCTTGTTGTAGTCGCCCAGTGATTCACTTCATGCCTGAAGTTAAAACTGTTTGATTATGCTTTAATTGTAATTTATGTACTTTTATGAATTTCAGTTATTTTAAGTTTGTAAGAACTTGGTTCATATGTTTTGAAGGAGGAGCCAAGCTGTTTATTCTCTGAACTCTATGCATTAGAGAAATTACCCACTCTTTGCCTCCAGCACTGCTTCTGTCACTTACTCTTGGTTGTCAAATATTGTATTTTTAGACTTTCATTTTCACCATGCATCCCTGTCCTTAGAATATTGCCAAAGTGAGGATAGTAAGCCTTTCATTGAGAATCTGAACAAACATGTATTTCCCTGATTCCCCGAGTTATTTTTTCCCTTTCTTATATGTACTTTTACTTTGTAGACTCACAAAATCCAACTGATTATTTTAGAAATGATCTCTCTTGTGTCCCTTTGACGATGACTCCTTGAGGAAAGCGACTGTGCCTACCTTATTACTTTGTACGCTTGGATGAATGAATGCACAGATGAATAAAGGAATGACGCTTTTGGGTAGTCTTTCAGTGCTGCTTTATTGCTTTTCACTGCCCTTGTCCAGCCAATCGCTTCTCCTTCTTCCAAGTGATGTCATTACTCCCGCCACCCCACAGCTTTTCCAAAGCATCAGTTACTAAAGTGTATACGCCGGTGAGGTCAGAACAGGAAATAGCTTTGTCCGTGCTTTCTTTTCTTCTTTGCACAATTGGAGGGCAAATCTATTCTTCAGGTTAAAAAACGTTAAAGAGAGCAAAGTTTGTCATTGGAATCTCATATATCACATTTACCCACCCTCTTCACCCTTTTCATAAGTTGAAAGTCTTCTAACAAAACTCTTTGCTTTTTTCCTCCCTCTATTCCTGCTTCCTTCTCCATCTAATTTTCCATTTTTCTCTCCTCATTTTTCTTTCTATCTTTCTTTTTCTCTTTCTTTGTTAATGTAGTTACCTAAACCTGCTCATTTATAGAAGTTAAGACCCTTTATTACACGTATGGATAAACAGAATCATGTGAATATAGCCAAGCTCTCTGATATTTATGTGCTCAGAAAACTGTACTCTTCTCCATAATCCCTCATGTTGGCCCAATTTACATAATTGGGATACTTCTTGCTTTCAGAATAGGTTTCAGGCCCTTTGTTGAGATTTTTACCTAGGAAGTAGGGCTTTCTCTTTGTATTCCAGCCACCGGTTTGCAGTTATGCTGCAAACAGAAGGATCAACAAGAAACATAGACATGCTACCCAAATAATCTTTAACGTAAACTTCAAATTCATGCTGTAAAACTCTACCTGCAAATTATTATGGCCTTGAATATCAACACCATCTGTGTTCAGTATGCTCCTTTATATGGAGATTTGGTGACACACTTTGGGAGCAATCTGTGGAGCTGCAGTAGTAGCCCATTCCCCGCTTCCCACACTTTCCTGTAAGTTTTTTGAGTTCTGTCATCCTGTCCCAGAGGACCTTTCATTTTATAATAACATACAACAATTACAGATATTTTATTTTAAAGTTTATGTTTGTTTCAATAAAAATAATTTACCTGCCTTAGTAGAAATTTCTGATCAAAGAGGGAATGCAAAAGAGCAATGAATAAATCTCTTGCTTTTGTAGAAGCTAAACGGGAACGAAGATGAGGGGGCTGGTAGAGTCACATTCACAGCACAGAGTTAGAAAACCATTGTCCTTATCAGCATATAGAATACCCTGGTGAAGAGAAACACAGCTGTTTACCAGTTCAAGGTTCTTGTCATACTGTATGGTTATAATTAAAATTTATTTTCAGCAGTGATGTATATTCTTCATGTTACAGATATGACAAAAAGAGAAGAGAGAAAAACAAAAAAAGATGTGATATTATAAATTATTATTTTTGCAAACTGCTTACTAGTATGCTTCATTACAATGAAGTGAAATGACATAGTAAATTATACAAATTCTTTTTATTATAAATTTTATTGAATAACAGTGGTAACTGTTATTCACTGTAACTGCATCCTCAGGCTTCTATCATGTCTGTATGCTCATGTGGAATAGTTAATTGTCTTCATATGTTTATTAGAAATATTATTTTTCTGAACCATTTATCAGATTACATATAATTATAATATTATCTAACCTCATGTTTTCAAGTGGTTTTCTTACTTCATGCTTGTTTTCCTTACTTTGTAAAATTTAAATACTAAAATTATAAAAGACATAGTCAATATATGGACCCATACTAATTTATCAATGGTACTACCATGGCAAATGTATAATTGCATTATCATATTCTAAAAATTATATTTAAATGTCATGGTGACATTGAATAAAATAATATCTACTTCATTAATGGAAATTTAAGGAGAAAAATTAACAAATATGGGGAAAGGATGCCTGAAAAAATTTAGAATAGACCATTTCCTCACTGATATTCTAAAACCTTTCTAAACTTATAACAAAAGAATTGGCACCATTCAGTTTTTTATTTTTTAGCTAATCTTAACTGATTATTCTCTGAATGTTGCCATCCATGGCAGTTCACTTTTAGAATTTGCTGTCACGTAGAAAAAAATGTTTGTTACATTGTAGCTGAAAACTGAAGTAAGAAATTTCTAAAAGAAGTATTAAATAATTAATACTTGCATGAATTTTCAAAAAGAAAATAGGATATAGCCAGGAAAATAAAAGGGTCTCATATTCCTTGATAATGAAAGCCACATACATAAATTTTCAGTGGCAAAGAAGTGCAGGTATTTGGCTTCAGCATTAGAATTAAAATGAGAAATCAGACTGGAGAGATAGGCAGAGGCTAAATTACGGAAATATTTAGAAGTACAGTTAAGGAGACTGGACTTTATCTTGAAGGTAATTGTATTACTTCAGCTTAAAATTTATTGAGATTTTTTAAGCAAAGGAAAAGTGTACTTAGATTTCTATTTTGAGAAGAGTCATCTGTCTGGAAAATAGAAGATGAGCTGGACTGAGAGAGTAATTAGGCAGCTATCACAGTGTTGGAGGTTCTAAACCTGAGTGGTGACAATGGAATAGGAAAGATATCTAAGATTTCTACAGGATGGAATGTGGGGAGCTGCATACAAACAAAGGACTTTTCAAAGTTATTTTCCAAATGATGAATTGAACAACCAATTTTCTAGTTGTCATGGACTGGGCAAGATATAACAGGAATAGGTGGTTTGGGAGGGGGGAAAAAGGTATTATGAGCTCAGCTCTGGAAATTTCAGGTTTTCTGACTGGGATTCTGTAACTGTAGGCTAATTCTTTACTTAAACATTTATTATACAAATACTATATGTTTACAAAATGCTTCCTGCAGCTGTTTCTTAATGTTTGGGAATACTGTGCTGGTCTGGTGAAAAGCTGTCTCTAGTTCCATAGAAAGAGGACAGCATCTAGGCAAACCACTCCCTAAGAAGGGCCCCATTCCTGCTCAAACATTCTTGGTTATATTGTCATATTCTATATTTTTCTATAGAAGAGTTGTTAAGAGCACAACTCTGGATCCATATTGACTTTGTTCATGATCTCAGTTCCTAGATGAGGAAGCTGTGTAATCTATGCCAAGTTTTATAATTTATTTGCTTCAATTTATCCATCTCCTAAAATAAATAAATAAAAGGATAAAAAGTAATAGTTTCCACCTCATAAAATTGGATGATGCATAAAGTGAGTTCTCAAAAAATGTTAGTTGGAAATGTCAACATGTGTGATTAAAAACCTTCACTCACTCTCATCCTTAGATTTTGAAATCTAGCTCTTTAATCCCCAATGCACATATATACAAACACATAGGTAAATTAAGGACTTCTGATTAGCTTGCTAAATTGTAAGATCATGTCAAATTAATTTCTGTATTTTGAGATTCAATTTTCAGGCATGATTCTAGAGTACAGATGAGGAGATTGAAAAAATTAAAGGAGAATTCAGAAGTTAACCTCTGTTACCTGTGGGGTTAGATTTTAAACTCCTAGCAATTTTGTCAAGGTGAATGTAGAGAACAAATTAGTTGATGAAGATTTGTCTACCGATTTTGTCTACAAATTCCATAGATTGTTAGTTTGCTGCTGGAATCCTACTGTGTCTCTAAATCAGTAGTTCTTAATGCTGCTGGCTCATTGGAAACTGACACTGATCTCATTAGTTTGAGATGTGACCTGGAATCTGATTCTGATTTAATTCCTTTGAAATGTGACCTGGGCATTGAGATTTGTAAATGTCTTCGGAGGTTCTAATGGCAGCCACCTTTGAGGACCCCTGCTCCAAAGCAATCTACTAATATTATTTCACATTTTCCCACTCTGAATTCCTGCTATAGAGTTTTACAGTCAGTTATAAAAACAGAGAATACAGGGTTTCATTCATTTTTTTATTATTCCTATTATACATTTTCCAAATAACATCATGAGATATGTTTATTGTGTTTTAATCACATTGGTACAGAAGGTTGAAAAAAATAGGAGAGATCTAAGGTATTCTAACCTTGCTATTTTAATTAAAATCAAATTTCTAAATCATTGAAATAAGTTCCAATACTAAATAAAAGTAGCACTTTCATTATATACTATATACTAATGTCATGTTTATACTTTTAAACATTCTTCCCAAGTCATACTAAGATCTTTGAGAATTTTATTTTCTTTAACAACTATCCTAGCTCTCTTTGTTTCCAGATATTCTAGAGTTATAACTTTGGTATATGAATCAGTCTTTAAATTATGAATGCTAGAACAGATAAACACTGTATGAAGTGTTTACCTCAGGTGGATCTGAAGATTACATTAAACAGAAAAGGAAAAATGCAGTATTATACATAGACTATATCATGTAGCATATTATCAAAACTTTTTCAATAGTTGGAGTTTATAATATGTGATATTATTGTAAATACGTGGTTATTTTCCTGTAGGTTAGCACTCATTTAAGAAATTTTTACTAAAAATTAGCTGTAGGTAAAAATTTGTTTCAGGCACTGAGGGGATACAGAAGTTATGCTGCCTACTCACCTCTAATCTATAAAAGAAGATAAATTATGTGCCCCCCAAGAACATTGTAATTATTTTTACTTATGTTTTATACATTGGTATGTCACATATTAGTCCAAAACAGTTTAAGGTATCTATTATAGGCAGATTAATGGGCCTCCAGAGATGTCCACATACTTATCTCCAGAAACTATGATTATGCTATATTGCAAGGCAAAGGGGAATTAAAGTTGCAGATGGAATCAGGGTTGCTAATCAGCTGACCTTGAGATAGGGAGATTGTCTTGGATTGTCTGGTAGGCCTAGTGTGATCATAGGACCCTCACAAAGTAGAAGAAGGGGACAGAAGAGTCAGAGTCAGGGTAAGAAAGTATATATAACTGACCATTGCTGGTTTTAGACATGGAAAGCAGCCACTTGCCAAGGAATGAGGGTAACCTTTGGAAGCTGGAAGAAAGCAAGAAGATGGATTCTCCCATAGACTCTTCAGAAAGGACTGTATACTGCCAATACCTTGATATTAGCCCAATAAGACCCATTTTAGATTTCTGACCTCCAGAATGGCAAGATCATCAGTTTGTGTTGTGTTAAGCCACCAAGTTTGTTCTAATTGGTAACAGAAACAATAGGAAATTAATACAGTAGCTTAATTTGGGGCATATACTAAAATAAAATAAGTTGGAAATATGTAACAAACTTGACATGCTGGGAAATAAAAGTAAAACAATAATACGGTACAAGGAATAAGGTTACCACAATAATGGTAACCTAAAAATTCTAGAAATAACACAAAGAAGGGATATGTTCAGCTACATAATTAAAATGCCTATAAGGTAAAAAAAAAATGGATAATTCAGGCCATAAATATATGTCATGAAATTGTCATAGACAAGTGTTTTCCCACATATTGTATTCATCAGAATGTCAGTTCCTTCAGATGCTTTGTACAACATGGGTTCCCTGATCAGCGCTCCATTCTGTCTGACTCTGCTTGAACCAGTGTTGAAAAGAATCTTTTTCAATGAATATCTATTTAGATTTCCAAACGTTATTAGACATTTGCTGGTAACATTTATTATCTCACAGAACTAGTGATGTATCGTGAATATATTTTAGGAAATGTAGCGGAGATAATTGGTGCTATGGTTGCTCAGCAGAAAGATTATATCCAGGTGCCGTAAAAGAAGTCTTTGTAGCATAAATATAATATGTACTGCGGCCTGGTAAGATGGGGGGAAGGAGTGGAGCATAGAGTATGGCGTTTTAGAAAAGGAATCAATGTGAGCAGAAATATCGAAGTGGAAAAGTGCAACGTGTGTTACAGGGATCGTAAGTAGACTTGATTAGGGGAACAAAGAGAGATGTAGAGGTAGATGAGCTGGAAAGATAGTGTGCAACCACATCTAGAGGGAACTTGAATACAAAGATAAGGAGTCTGGGAATTATTCTGTTGACACAGGGGGTGGGACATTGATGATGTTTGAGCAAGGTAGTAGTAAATTGTCTAAATCCTTGCCTTAAGAAGACTAGCCTGGTATTTTTATGCAGGATAATGGCTCAGAATTGAGAAAACTAGAGATGAAGAGATTTCTGAACAAACTTTTTATGACATGAAATAGTAAGACTAGGGTGGAGGCAGAGGAAATAAATGGCAAGTTTGAGAGATACTGTAAATGAATAAAAATAATTAACAGATACTTTCAATCAATTAGATGAAAACCAACTATTTGGGGAGAAAGATTTGGCAATATAACTAAATTGTATGGTTCTCTACCACATAGAAATAGCATTATGTGACAATTTTGTTCAGAACTCAAAATTATACACAGTTTTTTATTATTTCATCCAATCAGTATATTTATTCATTGATTTATTCATGTAGCAAGTGTCTCTTGGATTTATTGTGTCCCATATCCTATGATGAGCCTGGGGATACTATAAGAAACATGATTAACTGTATGTTGTATATAGAATATTATTTATTATGTTTAGGAAAGGAACTTGCCAGTTAGTCTGGTGATATATTTCCATACAAAAGGGTGATAACTTTGTGTGGAGCAAGGCAAAGGTTGCAATATCTATAACTCTCTAGTTTTCTTTACATCTTTATTTTTCCTTTTAATCAATTCATTTCTTAAAGTAATGAGTCTTGAATACTTGCTATTTGCCATGAATGTGTAGATTATGATGGTTCATCGTGTGTTTGCGTGTGTGCACATGAACGTGAGTTGTGCATATGTGTGTTCCTTGTGTGTGTTGCATGTGTGTGGTTTGTGAGAGTGTTGTGTGTGTGAGACTGAGTGTGCACAACCTGGAGATGAAGGTCTGTATTGTTTGACTGATGTGCTTGGTATGAGCCTCTGAGACTTTGCTAATGCCCTGGATCAGTGAAGCAGGCCCCTTTTTTTGTTTGCAAATTACATGTGCAAGTTACCATGTGGTTCCTCTTTCCATTCAAAAATTGCTTCTCCCAAATAAACACATAGTAATAAAAGAAGAATGATCAACATTTGTTAATCATCTTTATAGCAGAAATTTCATGGTCTTTGTGTTCCCCATTTCTGAGAAAGAGAAATGTGATTAACATTTCCAGCTGAACCAGCATGTAGTGTAAGGACTGTTTAGATGACCAGCTTCTGAAAATTTCTCACAGAAAATACAGTGAAAGACACTAAAATAATCTCTTTCCATGATATTTGCAGTTCATTTATAAAATATACAACTTAAAATGTCACTTAAGAGAAACTTATGTCATCACATTTCATATTTTCTGGACAATAATTATTAATTTTTAAATATAGTTCATCACCCGAGCATCAGCACATAGGCTAATTTCGGTAGGTTAGAAAATGAGGAGAATTGCATAAAGTCACTAAGAGAAGAAAATCAAAATTCTGTAATTAGTAATGCAACCCTAGCACTTTAATTTCAAGCTTTCAGTTACCCACAATTTATAAAGGGGTTTTATAGATGCTATCTGGGTAAATCATGGGTGGTGTGTATATTTGTGCTTGTGTGTGTGTGCGTGTGTGTGTGTTGCTAAAGCATTCTGTTCACCTTTGTCAAGGATGCACCCATGCTACTTGATCAAACTGGACGTGTTTGCTTTTTTTATGGTCTGCTTGGTTTTTAGACCATGTAAATTAAAAGAAGGGTTGGTTCTGGGTTTATAATTAGGTTGAAGACTATTTTTGTTCATCCCATGTTAAAACAGAGGACATTTGTGGAGATTCATTTTGACTACTTTTCCACCTAAAGTATGGACAAATATTGCACCTAATATTTAATTTTGATTAGTATTGACTAAGTATTATTGCAATTCAACAGTGTCATAACTTTTTTAATACCATTCAAAATATCTTCACATATTATGTAAACAATTTTTATTTTTAGTGAAAAACATGTTTAACCTAAGCAACTAATTTGTTTATCATGCCTATCTGGCTGGTTTAATCTATTGGCTTTCTATATGGTTGTTCCATTAACCTACCAAATGTTGACTCTGTCTCTGACCCGAGATGGGGCTTTGACAACAGTGTTAGAAGAAGAACTGTCAAAGAAATCTCATCAATTCTTGTTTCTGCTAGGTTGGCAAATTAATGTGAATTTCTAGTTCTCTCATCTGAAATCAATTCTAGAATTCAAGGGAAACATTGACGTTTTAAAAAATGGTTTTATTGTGATCAAAATTTTATCTAATAAAATGAACTCTTTTTTTTTAAATTGCAAAATATTAAGGGGGTACAAATGGTTTTATTACATAGATACCTTTTATAATCCTTAAGTCGGTGCCTATCACCTGAATAGTGTTCATTTTACCCAATAGGTAGGTTTTTACCTCTCTCCTCGTCTTCCTTCCCCTCTTCTTGATTTCCAATGACCTTTACATCTCTTTGTGCCCGTGTATACCCATCAATTAGCTCCCAATTATTAGAGAATGCATGTGGTGTTTGTTTTTCCATTCTTGAGATACTTCACTTAAGATAATGGTCTCCAGTTCCATACAAGTTTCTACAAAAGACATTATTTCATTCCTTTTTATGGCTGAGTAGTACTCCATGGGGTGTGTGTGTGTGTGTGTGTGTGTGTGTGTATATACATATGAATATATATACCATGTGTGTATATATACCATGGTGTGTATATATATATACCACAATTTCTTAACGCATTCATGAATTGATGGGCACTTATGTTGATTCCACATCTCTGTGATTGTGAACTGTGCTGCAATAAACATTCAAGTGCAGGTGTCTTTTTGATAAAGTGACTTTTTTTCCTTTGTGTAGATACCCAGTAATGGGATTGCTGGGTCGAATTGTGAGTCTACATTTATTTCTTTGAGGAATCCCTAGACGTACTGTTTTCCATAGAGATTGTACTAATTTGCAGTCCCACCAACAGTGCATAAGCATTCTTTTCTCTCTGTATGCATGCCGGCATCTATTTTTTTTTGGCTTTTTAGTATGGCCATTCTGACTGGGGTAAGGTGGATATCTCATTGTGGTTTTAATTTGCATTTCCCTGATGATTAGTGCTGTTGAGCATTTCTTAATATGTTTGTTGTCTGTCTTCTTTTGAAAAACTTCTGTTTGTGCTTTTTGCCCAGTTTTTAATGGGGTTGTTTTGGTTTTATTCTTGCTGATTTTTTTGAGTTCTTTGTAGATTCTGGATATTAGCCCTTTATCGGATGTACAGTTTGTGAGTATTTTCTCCCATTCTGTAGGTTGTCTATTTGTTCTGTCCATAATTTCCTTTGCTGTGTAGAAGCATTTTAATTTAATCAAGTCACATTATTTATTTTTGTTGTAGTTGTATTTGCCTTTGGGCTCTTAGTCATAAATCATTTACATAGGCCAATGTCTGGAAGAGTTTTCCTACATTTTCTTCTAGAATTTTTATGGTTTCATGCCTTACATTTAAGTCTTTTATCCATTGATATGGTAAGAGATAGGGGTTCTGTTTCATTCTTTTGCAAGTGGCTATCCAGTTCTCCTAGCATTATTTGTTGAACAGGGCTTCATTTCCTCAGTGTATGTTTTGTCTGCTTTGTTGAACATCAGTTGGTTGTAGGTAGATAGTTTTATATCTGGCTTCTCTGCTCTGTTCCATTTGTCTATATCGCTACTTTTATAACAGTACCATGCTGTTTTGGTTATTATAGCCTTGTATATAATTTGAAGTCTGATAATGTGATGCCTCCAGATTTGTTCTTTTTGCTTAAGATTGCTTTGGCTATTTGGGCACTTTTTTGGTTCCAAATGAAGTGTAGAATTATTTTTTCTAGATCTGTGAAACATGACATTGGTATTTTGATGGAGACTGCATTGAGTCTGTAAATCACTGTGGGCAGTATGGACATGTTAACAATGGTGATTCTACCAATCCATGAGCATAAGATGTTTTTTCCATTTGTTTGTGTCATCTGCAAATTCTCTCATCAGTGTTTCATAGTTCTCCTTGCAGAGATCTTTCACCTCCTTGATTAACTATATTGGCAAGAATTTTATTTTCTTTATAGCTACTGTGAATGATATTGAGTTTTTGATTTGACTCTCAGCTTGACTGTTATTAGTACATAGAAATGCTACTGATTTGTGTACACTGATTTTGTAACCTGATACTTTGCTGAACTTATTTATCAATTCTAGGAGTCTTTTGGTGGAATCTTGTGGATTTTCTAGATACAAGATCACATTGTCAGCAAAAAGTGACAGTTTGACTTCCTCTTCCCTGATCTGGATACACTTTATTTCTTTTTCTTGCCTGATTGCTCTGGCTAAGACTTCCAGTACTATGTTGAGTAGAAGTGGTAGCAGTGGGCATCCTTGTCTTGTTCCAGTTCTTAAGGGGAATGATTTCAACTTTTCCCCATTCAATATGATGTTGGCTGTGGGTTTGTCATAGATGGCTTCTATTGTTTTGAAGTATGTTCCTTCTATGTCTAGTTTGTTGAGGGTTTCACTCAACAAACTAGGCACAGAACGGTGGTGGATTTTATCAAATGCTTTTTCTGCATCTATTGTGATGATCATGTGATCTTTGGTTTTGCTTCTGTTTATGTGGGGAATCACGTTTAGTGATTTGCATATGTTGAACCATCCTCGCATCCCTGGGATGAAACACATTTGATCAAGGTGCTTTTTTTTTTTTTTTTTTGTATGTGCTGTTGATTTCAGTTTGCTAGTGTTTTGTTGAGGATTTGTCCATCTGTATTCATAAGGGATATTGGTCCGTAGGGTTTTTATTGTTGTTCTTGTTGTGTCCTTTTCTGGCTTTGATATCAAGGTGATACTGCTTTGTAGAATCAATTGGGAGGATTCCCTCCTTTTCAATATTATGGAATATTTTCTGTATTATAGGTATCAGTTCTTCTTTGTAGGTTTGGTAGAATAAGGCTCTGAATCCATCTAGTCCAGGGCTTTTGTTTTTTTGGTAGATATTTTTATTACTGCTTCAATCTTGCTGCTCATTGTTGGTCTTTTCAGCACTTCTATTTCTTCCTGATTGAATCCTGGGAGTTTGTGTTTTTCCAGGAATTTATCCATTTCCTCTATATTTTCTGGTTTATGTGTGTAGAGGTTTGCATAGTATTCATGGATGATATTTTGTAGTTGTGTGGTATCAGTTGTAATATTTCTTTTTCATTTCTGATTGAGCTTATTTGGGTTGTTTCTCTTCTATTTCTGGTTAATCTAGGCATAGTTCTATTGATTTAGTTAATCTTTTCATAGAACCAACTTTTTGTTTCATTGATCTTTGTATTGATTTTTTTGTTTCCATTTCTTTTATTTCTTTATTTCTTTTCTTCTGCTGGCTTTGCGTTTGATTTGCTCTTCCTTTTCTAGTTCCTTGAGAAGTGTCATTAAGTTAATTTGTGATCTTTCTGTCTTTTTGATGTAGGCATTTAAGGAGATAAATTTTCTCTTAGGGTTATCTCTCATAGATTTTAACAGCTTGTGTCCCTTTTGTCATTCAGTTCAAGGAATATTTTGATTTCCATCTTAATTTCATGATGCAAGAATCATTCAGCAGAAGGTTGTTTAATTTCCATGACTTTGTGTAGCTTTTACCTGTAATTAATTTCTAGTTTTATATCACTGTGTTCTGAGAAGATACATGATATGGTTTTGTTTTGTTTTTTTTTTTTTTTTTGAATTTGTAGAAACATGTTTTGTCAAAAAGGTGTGATCAATCTTGGCGAATGTCCCATGTGCTGATGAGAAGAATGTATATTCAGTAGTTTTTGGGTAGAATGTTCTGTAAATGTTTGTTAGGTCCATTTATTCTAAAGCCTATTTTAAGTCCAGTGTTTCTTCATTCATTTTCTGCTTTGATGATCTGTCAAGCTCTGTCAGTGGGGTTTGAAGTCCCAGAAATTATGATGCTACTCTTTATCACTTTGCTTAGATCTAGTAGAATTTACTTTATGAATCTGGGAGCTCCTGTGTTAGGTGCATATATATTTAGTATTGTTATGTCTTCCTGTTGAATTGCTCTCTTTACCATTATATAATGACCATGTTTGTCTTTTCTTTTTTTTACCATTGCTGATTTAAAGTCTATTTTATGACAATGGCTACACCTGCTCTCTTTTGGTTTCCATTTATGTAGAATATTGTTTTCCATCCCTTCACCCTGAATCTGTCTGAGTCCCTGTGGATTAGATGTATTTCCTGGAGACAGCAGATACTTGGGTAGTATATTCTCATCTATGCAGCCAGTCTATGTCTTTTAAATGGGCCATTAAGATCATTCATGTTGAGTGTTAGTATTGATATGTGGGATGCTATTCTTTTCATCATTTGGTGATGTCTTATTATTTTGTTTTCCCTCCTATGCTATTGGTTTATAGAGCTGTGAGCTTTAACTTGGGTGTTTTTACATTGGTGGGTATCTATTGTGCTATTTCACGTGTAATGAAGTTCTAAGTATTTCCTGTAGGACAGGTCTAGTAGTGAAAAATTCCTTTAGTGTTTGCTCGTCTTGAGAAGTATTTATTTTTCCATCATTTATGAAACTTATCTTTGCAGGATACAAAATTCTTGACTGGCAGTCATTGTGTTTAAGAAGAGTAAAAATGGGACCCCAATCCCTCGTGGCTTGTAAGGTCTCTGCTGAGAATTCTTATGTTAGTTTGATGGGTTTTCATTTGTAGGTTAGTTGTTGCTTTCATCTTGCTGCTTGTAGAATTTACTCCTTCATTTTGACTTTGGCCAAGTTAATGTCTATGTACCTTGGAGATGTCCTATTTGCTATGAATCTGCCTGGTGTTGGATGACCTTCTTGTATCTGGATATCTGAATCTTTGGTGATATGGAAGTTTTTCTCAATAATTCCCTTGAATAGGTTTTCCATGATTTTTGCTTTTTCTTCTTCTCTCTCAGGGACACCTATAATTCATACATTAGGTTGCTTCATACAGCCCCATATTTCCCTGAGTGATCATTCATTCTTCTTCATCTTTTCTGCATCTTTGACTGACTAGGTTACTTGGAGAGCCTTGTTTCAAGCTCTGAGATTCTTTCTTCTGTTTGGTTTAGCCTGTTGTTGAAGCTTTCTGCTATATTTTGAAATTATCCATATGACTCTTTCATTTCATTAAATTCATATCATTTCTTATGTTGTCTAGCTCTTTAGTGACTTATTCACTTTTTCCATTGATGTCCTGAGATATTTTAGGTGGTTCTTTTTGTTGGTTTTCAACTTTCTCTTCAATTCCATTCATCTTCTTTGCTGTCCGTTTTTGAATTTCAAAATTGTGATCCCTTCGGGGGTCTAATTCTTTTGTTTTTTCATGTTGCCAGAGTTCTTTTGTTGGTTTCTTCTCATCTGAATCCTCATCTCTGAGCTCAGGGCTGATGGGTTTGCAGGACACCTGTTCTCCTCTGCTGGGAACCCTCTTACTTAGTGAGAAGAAGGAGAGGTCCCTAAATGGCACTTCTGCATCCTACTCTGGAAGATTAACCTGGCAGAAGAGAGGCAGGCACACTGAGACACTGTAATGCAGCTGTTCTTTTTAGTCCCATTCCCCCATGATTGTTACTGTTCAAGCCAGTGCTGGATGATCTTTGTGCAGAGTGGTGTGCTGTTCCTCAGGACGCTGTTGGAAGCTCCAGTTGGGAGCTGGGCAAGACCCTCTCCGCAGAGGGATTGCTCTGCCATGGTCTCCCCACTGAGGTGACAGTGTTTGAGGCTATCTAGGTAGTGGTTATGGGTGTGGGCTGTGATGATTTTCTCAAATCAGGCCAAGGTATTATGGTGGTTCAAACTTTGTGGGTCCCTGGTGGAGAATTGGACTATGGAGAAGTTCCCATCGGGCAGCCAGTGGGAGCTTTGGGGGCAGAAGAACGGGGCTCCATGGCAGTGTTCAAGCCTCAAATAGAGGCAAAGGGCCCTGCAGCAGTGGAGGAGCCTCAGATGTGGAGCCCAGGACCTGAGAGCAGCAGTGAAGCCTCAGAGGCAGAGCCTCAAGGTCCATGGGCTGTGCTGAAGCTGTGGGGCAGAGCCTTTGAGCCCAACAAGAGTGCTAGAGCTTTAGGTGCTAGAGTCACAGCAGCTATGGACCCTCAGGAGTGGAGTCTTGGGGCCCAAGGGCAGTGCTGGAACCTCTAGGGTGGAGCTACTTGCCCAGCAGCTGCTGTAAAGCCTCAGGGGTAGAGCTGGGGGCCCCAGGCACAACCAGAGCCTCAGAGCCTGGAGATAAGGCAGAAGCTATGTGAGAAATAATATCAATACCTATTACTAATTATAGTAATAAAAATTATTATTTCTAACAAATGTTAAGTATTTGGCATTTTAAATGTACTAAATAATTTTATCTTCATAAAAGAGCTATCAGCTTGGTGCTATTAATAGCCCCATATCATAAGTGAGTTAACTGAGGCAAAAGAGATTATGTGCATTATTCAAGGTTGTAGATCAAATAAGTAGTGATGCCACAAATTCAAATCTGAGCAATTTCACTGATACTTCCAAGCTCTTACAGCAACTAATATTATTGCTTTAAAATTCTGGATGCCTATATTGGTCCAATTTGTTAAAAAGAAACATAAGAACTAGAATATTGAATATACTGTATGATTATTGAGGTCAATTTTATATGTGCATACTTTCTATGATTAATAATATCATGTACTTCAGAGAAATCTGGAAAACTCAAATTTTTGACTTAAGTTCAACTGGAAGCCTGGATAATGAGACCCATTTATTTATTTACATATATAACAATCTAATCTCTCAAAACATTTCTGAATTAGAACAAAAAGAAACAGCTCTTTTCACCTTTACTGTAACTAAATGGTTAAAATATTGGCTAAGCCTGTAAAAATTAATTATTTGAGGACTAAGTTTAGTGAAAGTTTAGGGTAAATAATTATGTAGTATGAATTTGTAATTTCTGGATATGTGATTTTAAGGGATGAAAAATTTAAAGTGGGATTTCAAATCATAGGTAGAGAGAATACTTCCATTTCAAAGAGGATCTAAAGAACAGCAAAACTCCATTGCCAAGTTATATTATTAATAACTAGTAACTGCAAGTTCTGCATGGTACTCCCGGAGTAATATTGTGAACTAAGATTTTCCCTTCTGTGAGATGACATATCCCACTTTATTGCATCTAAGTCATCCAACTTTGTGACCTTAACAATACTAGGTTTTAAAATATGTACATGATATTACCATTTGCATTGAAAGCATACTAAATTTCATAAATTGTTTAGTTAAGTGTGTATAGATGACATACTTTCTTGATATTATTTCAGGGATAATGTTTAACTTCCTTAAATGTGTGTATAGGCAACTCCTTTACAGTTACGTTAATATTCAACAATGTGGTCCTATCTAATGCCTTAGTAAGAATATAAACAAATGAAAATAATAAATTATAACTTAAGAAACAGTCTCAATTAAATTGAGGTAAAAATCACAAAAATTTTTGTATGTACAGCATGGGGCAACAATACTTAGATATGGTTATATGATTTGAAAACACTTGATCAAAGTTAAACAAATTTCTTTACTGCAGAAATTCTGCTTGCTTGTAATTTGCTAATTGAGTTGTAAATCTAAGAGAGGTATATAGAATATATTACCTCCAATTTGTTTTAATGTTGTACTTTATAGAGTATTTATCTTCATATGTGGTTATCAACCTGAACAAAATTACAAATTCAGAATAAAATAAAACAACTTGTTTCTTTTGGTGCATTAGAATGGATTTCATAGACTATAAAGCTTGAAAGGAAAGCACCTAAAGGATCATGTAATCAAATCTTCTCATTTAATTGCAGAGGTCATTGAGAATCAGATACAGTAACAATTTCCCCAAGTCACACAGTAATAGAAGTACCAAAACTCCAAGTAATTTTCTGACCTGGGCTGTCAAAATCTATATTTAACATATTGGTGCTTTAGTATTAAAAATTTCTTGTAGTTTGTTTATTGATCATGTATATTAATCTTCCAGCCCTAACTCGACCAAAAGTTCTCAGATGACAGGCATGGGGTCCTTCACTTCCTTTATATTCCCATGGGTATTGAGTTCATCCCAGGCACAGAATAAGCACCAACAACTTGCTCGCTGATTGTTGCATACACATAAGAACAAGCCAAGGGGCTGAGCAACAGCTTTCAGAGTGTTCAGTTACAGCAGCAGCAGCAGGAGGGCCCACCCACAGAGGAAGTGGGCTGAGCAGAGGAAGACTCATACAAAGTCCCACCACCAACCTGGACCTGCTTCCCTGCTTCATGGGGTCGTGATGTGTCATGTGTTCTGTTCTGTCTTGTTCAGTTACAACTTTATTTCTAAGAGACGGATTGCCTCTGCCAATATTTGATATCTGTTCTCAGCCATTCACCAGCCAAAGCACACCCAGAGACTTACTCAGTGATTTCCAATAGCTGGATGGGCTATGCATTCTTCTAGTCACACAAAAACCATCTCATTGAGAGAGAAGTGAATGAACACAAAGTTCTATCTGTTGTAATATCCTCTATTGATCAGCTAGACTATGTACTGCAGGTGAAAATGCTATATAACTTATTTGAAGAGGAAATACTTCACATTGTAATTAATTGTCTGTGCATTCTGTGCAATCTTTAATTTTCTCACTTGCATTTGCCATTGTCTTTGAAAACTTTATCACCTTCATCATTCACAATTCAGATTCTGATAAGTAGAAGTTGGTAGAATACATAAAAGATGAGCTTATTTTTATTTTATTCACATTCTTATTGTGTATGTATTTACGGCTTTTGTTTGTTCTGAATTATTATTTCAGTAGCTGAAAGTCCCTAGGCTTCAACAGGCTGTGGGTACAAATAAGGTCAATTTGATTAGATATCGTTATCTCATAAGCCCCCACCTATGGAAAGAAAGCATCTCAGATTCATATTTGTATTTCCTTTCCTGTTTGAAATTTCTGTGTGCCTCCTAGGATATGGCTTAGCTGCTTTCTTTTTATCAACTCTGGTTGCTTCTTATGCTACCTACCTCTGCTGTTCTCTCCAGGCTCCCACTTGATGTTTGCTCTGCTAGAACTGCACTGCCAGAGTAGCACCAGCCTGCCCAGAGCTCGCCTCCAGCCTTTGCATGGGCTGTCACTGTAGTTCTGTCTAGCACTATCACTCAAACCCCAGGTGGGTTGTCAGCTGATGCTACCTCTGCCATCAGTGTTTAACAAAGGCCATTGTTTGTTGCAAGCTGCTTCTGCAACCCCTAAAATGGATAATGGGGTTGTATCTTCTGCTCCACCATGGGGTTATGACAAAGATTCTCCTCGACCAAACTTTAGTCTGGCTCCTTTGAGCCCTCTTCTCAACTAGACCTCAGTCTTGGGCTTCCATTACCATCCTTGCAGTGTTTAATTTTAGCGAGAATCATGCTAAATCAGTTTAGAGAGAATCCTCTCACCTTCAGTATGTGCTCAAATTCCTCACCCACTACCATCTCCTGGGTGATATCTGATCACCTTGGCCTCATCTTTACAAGAATCCTGTTAGGTCAGTTTAGCAAGAATCCCTCTAGACTTGATGTCTTCTCTTAGTAATTTTCCATCCATGGACTCCTTCACTCTGCTTTTTGGCTATAAATCCCCTCTTTTTCTTTTTTGTATTTGGAATTTCACTCAATCTCTCTCTCTTATTGTGATATTATTGACACCTACCACAATAGTCCTTGATAGCCTTCCTTAACATTTTAACAAGTATCAGAATATTTTTTTCTTTAACAATTATACTCTTTGGTAGTTTTATTTTGGTGGCAAAGTGATATATTTTTAAACAAAGACCTTTCCTGAACAGTGTATCCCAGTGAAAGTCTATAGTCCAGATAGGACCCAGAAAGTGACCCACAAAGCTCACTGATCCATGGAGCAATACTAGTTTTTCTTATATAAGTCATTAAATAACCATATTCATATTAATAGTTTGTATTTATCAATACATATCTCCACTATTGGTCCTAATCCAATTTTAGATGAATCTCTAAAATTCTAAGACAGGGAAGATAATAAGATATATTGTTAAGGACACAAGTAAGAGGTAATGGACATTTTTAAGAGCAGAAAACAAGAAGGAGGAAATGGTTGCAGAAAAATAAAAAGAGGAAATGGTTATTTCAGTCTTAAAGAATGGGATGATTAGACCGTGGAACACTGAACACCAATCAGAGATTGGGAAAACACCATAAATGGTGACTTTGCCCATTACACGTGTATGAGAAAGGAATGACTGGGACATAACCTCTAAGTCATGTCCATACCTGGTAAAATTCAGTCCCCCAAAACCATGACATATAGTCATAAATAATTATAACTAACATTTACATAAACATAAAGCCACTAACATAAAAGGAGGAATATGGAATTAGACTGGGTCTTCTCTACTCATGGAGACAGACCTGTTTCCCCTTAGGAAATGTCTTTTGCTTTTCTCTCCTATACTATCTTATAATAAAAGCTGCTTAAGTAGATATTCTGGCTGTTTGCATTCCTCTCTGTCCCACTGGCCTGACTTGTGATTCCTCCAAGCCAGGAGCCCAAGAACTGATGCAATGAGTCAAGGTCCAGCCATGAACCGTGACAATATCTGCAGTGTTGAACCAAACTTCCTAACCAATGAATGTACACACACACAAACACATGCATCTGATTCTAGAATGACTAAAGCACTATTGCACACACATATTCAAATACATGTGTGTATACATTCATGCATAACTTACATATGTTTGTATGTATATGGTAGCTATGTATTCTTTCTAGAATCAGTGTTATATATGGAATGTGGTATTAGCTTGCTTTACAGTATTCACTTTTATTTTGGGAAAGGCCTTACAAATAAACATTATTCAAAGCCGTAAAGCATTTAAAATTACATTAAAGTAGAATCAGGCATTTTGGCAGTCATAATAGAGCAGGAGAGCAGCATGAAGTGAACAAAGGGCTGCACAGCAGGAAATTTATGCTAGTGAAAAAGCAATTCACACCTGTTAACTACTGTGAATAGAATGAGACACAACACCAAGCTTTCCATCTAAATACAATTATGTTTTTTTTTTTTAAATTTTGACATCTTAAATTTATTGCAAAAATAGTTACTGAATTAAATGATTTAGTCTATGGAATAATATAGAATAATGCCTAAACAAGGATAATGTGGTAAAAAGAAATGCAAAGACATTGCATAGTGAACAAACTATATCATTATATTGCATAAAGATATTAGGAGAAAAAGAAAAAAATAATGAGCAAATTAGTTTAGAAAACAAAAATGTTCACAGCTAGTAGTCTACCGGTTATAGGGTATTATATTGAAATACAGGAGATATTCTCTTGTCTTCTTGTAATGAAATGTGGTTATACTGAGTTAATGGTTAGATAAAACATACCAAGTGCTCAAGATCCAGAGAGGTACATAGCTAAAAATAAGAATCTCCATGCATATTTAACAAGTGAAAGAAAACTTTAGAAGTCAATGAGGAAAATGTTTGCCCTAATGATATTATATCTGCAATGTTGAACCAAAATTCATTACCAATGAATGGATGGAGAAACTGAAAGAAAGCAAATAGACAGCTTCAAATTCTGAGCATTATCCATCTCATATAACTTATTCATTTGGCTATTTTTATTTGGCTTCTTTCATTTGACTAGCTTACTTTGAAGTATTACTGAGTCTACATCCTTTCATATATGTCTAAAACTGAGAATAGTCTTTGTTCACAGAAAGCAAAAAGTTATAAAAAAAAGTAGAATGGAGTATGGAAGCATAATAGGTAAGATCAAGAATTCAGAAACATACTTAACCAGGCTCATAGTTTTTTTTTTTTTAAACAGTATATATTCAGCATTATTTTTTTATTATTTATGAAAAAAATTGTATCATACAGTGATTTTGCAGGCATAGCCCTGACGAAGTCTCACCATAAGAAACATGGCAATCACAGGAGAACAAGAGAAGATAAGACTGGTGAGAACTTGTCTTTGCTTCTATCAGGCCTTTTTAACCCCCAAGTATGGTTGATTCCTCTTCTCCTTTTTTAAAACTAGCCATGGTCTAGAAGAACCAAATTTTTATATCATAGTTTTCTAGCTAATCCTTCTCTCCTTAGGAGAACATATTTGGGTACTTTGTTCTACTTAAAAGATCACTTTCATCATTTCATAAACTGATCTTCCTTTCATATATCCAGAAAAATCTGAACCCTTGACTAACCCTTCAAGGCCAACACGAGCAAACGCCACTATCTTACTTTATCTTCACAATTTTCTTCTTGGCAATTCTCTCCCGCTGTCACTCTCTTGCCCACATTGCCCACATCTGTTCTGTGTCCCCACTGCCCTCCAACTTGCACTGTGAGTTTGGACATTTCCATCCTAAAATGATTCCTCCCTCAAAGGAAAAACTTTTCATTTTCTGAAGTGGACATCTATTCCTGTGAACTCCAAATATGAAAATGTTTAATAATTTTAGATGATCTTTATTATTAGTATAGCAATAAAGAAAAAAAGGCACTGTGAAGATACATCTCATGACCTCCAAACTTGACATGATCAAATCAACATAATCATTTTACTCTAAAGTTTTAAAGTTTTGTGTATTTTCAAACCTGCATGTGGAATTCTTTTATTTGTAGTCTAGTTTCTATGCTTTCAAATGCTTAGAAATGTAATAAAGATCTAGGGTGATCAATCCTCTTAGTTTGCCTGGGACAGAGGGTTTCTAGAATTAGAGACTTTCAGTGCTAAGACAGGAAAGACTGGCACAAATTGGAGCAAGTTGTTCACCACACAAAGATGTCAAGTACAAAATAGTAAAAGTGGTTATATATTGCTAATAATAGGTTACATGAAATGAGAACATATTTAGTATCAGGTATTCTGCTAAAATGGAGCCTTTGTGGAAAAAGGAATTTCTGATCCCATATTCCAAAGGCCCTAAATATGAATATACAGCCCTTCAATTTTTAAGGTTAGGTTATTTGACTAATGTTAGTAAATGTGGGATAAATGTTTCCAAAGACTGATGGAGAAGGTTTAGTAGCAGCCTGGAAAACCACAGATGGGTAAGCCACAATGTATGAGGGGAAATATAAATAATAATGACACGTATTGGTATATCAAAGATAAGTTATTAGTGTTTAATTACTAATAATATTGTAGCACCAGTATTATTTTACCAATATTATGATAGCATAGTGGTAAAGAGTGGGTGCTCTTGTTAGACTGCATATATTTAAATTGGCTTTATCACTCAAAACCTTAGTTTCATATTCTTTTAAATTTGAGTGCCAATAGTAACTACTTCATAGAATTGTTCCTGGTTTCAAATAAATAATGCCTAAACATAGGTAGGAAAATGTCTGGCATAGAGAAAACTGATGATGATGAAAATGATGGTAATGATGGTGGTCGTGGTGCTCACAAAAAACATTAACTGGCTAATTTTGACTATTGCTTTAATAAGGAACTGAAGATGTTTGTACGTCAGTAGACTAACCAGGAAAAATTTGAAATATAGATTGGAGGCTAAATCATGTACATTTGGATATGATAAAGGAAAATATAAAAATAAAGACAATCAAATGATAGTCTGACTGGCCAATCAAGAATTACAACAAAGTGTGTCTGGCTAAATTTGGCAGATTTATATGTACATATGTGCATGTGTGATTCACACTTTCCATAATCCAAAGAGAAATAACAGAAAAGGAATAAAAAGTATATACCCAGAATATAAATAGAGTAAGAAGGCAGGTAACAGTGGATAGGAGATTTCAACAAAATTATAAAAGATGATAATGAGGTTTTGCCTTTCTTCATTCTTCTAAGTTCTGAAAGTTTAAACCAAAATGATAGAACCCCATTCATAACACAGAACCCCAGAATGACTTGGAAATTTGAGGGAACATTTCCTTCTGAAGGTGAGATTGTAAGGAAGATCTGAAAACAGGAAAATATTTTAACTGTCTAAGGAACACCTGCACAATCTGCTTCCTCAGCCTGTATAGCCAGGATACTGTGTTTAACCCAGTATAGTACAAGATGAATAGCTTACCATCTCAAGAAGATTAAGAGAGAATTATTTAGAGATTCTGGACCAGAGAATTCCTAAAAACAAGATGATTAAAGAGACCTCTACTTTTTCACACCATAGCTCTCAGAACACTTCCTGTCACAAATGTACAAACTGCCAAAAATAGAGGTGAGTATTTCTGTATGTGGTAACTAATATAGACATTGAGGAGGGATCTATCAATGAAACCATCCACTGAGGGCCCACCAGCGAATGTGCCTAACATTGACCACAGAGATTTCAATAAAGGGCACCAGAAATTTGAAAAATGTGCCTTTGCAGGAAAGACACATGCCAAAGCAAACAAAAAGGAAAAACAAGAAAGGAATTAAAATGAAGGAAACAGAGATAAGACCAAGGAAAGCAACCTTTAGGAAAAAAAAAAAAAAACAAATCAAACTCCTATGAGAGAAGTTCCACTTCTGCATGCAATATAGGAAGGTGTGAAAATACATTGTTCCACCTCTATAAACAAAAAATGAATTCACAAAATCATAACTTTTCTTGAGCCCATCTGAGAGCTGAGATTGTAAAACAACTGAGTGAAATAAATTCCAAAGAAGGACAAACCCCTAAGGGAGAGCTGGGGCACAAAAACTATTTCACCTTTGCCAGGGCATTGGATTAAGAGGTGTGAGAGGTGATCTTCATTGAAACGGAGTAAGCAGAAGTTAGTTATAATTCTCACAAATTTCTTTCTTTCTTTCTTCTTTTTTTTTTTTTTTTCTCCTGAGACAGAGTCTAGCTCTGTCGTCCAGGCTAGAGTGCAGTGGCATCATCATAGCTTACTGCAGCCTCAAACTCCTGGTCTCTAGTGATCCTTCAGCCTTGGCCTCCCAAAATGTTAGGATTACAGGCGTGAGCCACCATGCCTGGCCTATTACACATTTCTAAAGGGTGACTGTGGGCCAGTGTGACCATTTAAATCAATCAGGAACACAATACAGGGGAGATTGCATCCACTTGTTCACAGGAAAGACTGGAGCTGAGCAGGAGAGACAGCGCTCCATAATAGTTAGGGCATTTATCTAAAGAAGTTGATCAGTTCCAGCTGGGGAGGGCCAAAACCCATTTTCCCAGACCTTTCTCTCCTTAGAAGCAAGGACCTTAAATTGCTGGGGCAGAGAATGAAAATCTTCCCAGAGTAAGGCAGGCATAGCTTTTGGAGGACGTGGGTAGGTGGGAGTGGCAGGGGGTGGGGGGGGGATGGCCTCTATTCATGTAGGAGAGAGAGGCAGAAAAGATTTTTGCCCCAGGATACTGCTGTGGTATTGAAAAGTAAACTGCTATTGCGGGAGGACAGGGAGACGTTTGGGCAGAGTTTGGCTCCCACAGTGGGGAGAGCAGGTTGCTGACAAAACCGTATCTATGAGGACTAGACTCACCAACCTACAACTACAATCAAGAACTGAAAACTCCCAAACACCACTCAACACCACTGACCTGGCATCACGTAATAAGCAACAAGGAAGGGCTGAGGGAAGGGCAGGGACCTGGAGAAAAATCCCTTCAACTCAGGGAGACTGCTGAATCCTGATCAGTTTCCCTCTCCCTGCACTTTGGGCTCAGTAAGCTCAATTCATTTCTTCCCTTCCCTCAGGGATCTCTGCCCTGTACTTCCTGTTGTTCAGTATTTGAAAGCATTTTCCCCTATATTTTGTTGTTTATGGTGCAGGGTAAATAAATCCTAGTAATTCTGTTACGAACAGAAGTGGAAATCACATTAATGCTACTTTTATATGTACTTACTTTTATTATTGTTATTATTTTGTTGGATTGGGTGGACTCAAATACTACTGACCTGCAAGGATAGGTGAGTGGTGTCTTGCGGAATAAATATGCCTGGAGCCAGAGAGGATCTTAAAAGAAAAGCAAAACTCTTTTGGAGGTGTAGAACTTCTCATGGGGCTAGGAATTTAAAGCATTTCTATCTTGATTTCAAGGGCTGGATTAAATCCAGTTTGGATTAAATTATCTATCTATCTATCTATATTGATCTGTCCATCCATCTTCCCATGTATCAGTAAATGTATATATATCAGGTAACAAAGTGACAAACATGCTATAAGCACTCTAAAAATTAAGAAAATAATAATATTACACAGAGAATTAGAAGAAAATTCAAATACTAGTAACAAAGATAATACAGCAGTTGAAATGTGGAAGTGGATTATGAATGCATGCTTAAATTGGTTTATATGATATGTAATAAGTGAAACCTGGATTCTAAAATTCCATAATTATTTAAGCAATTCAATTAACACTCTTCATTTTGTTCCCATATATTTCAAGTAAAGGTATGACTTTAAGAGTGACATTGACTAAATGACTGTGGGAAAATATTTCTCTCTCTCTCTTGCTCTCTCCCCCCCTTTCTCTTTCTTTCTCTCGCTCTCTCTCTTGCATACTGCTACAGTCCAGGTTCAAATGCTGGGTTGCTATCCAGGAACCTAATCCAGGAACAAGTAACTGTTTAAAAGGTTTAATTTATTTCACATTTCTAGAAGTTCTTAAGGTAACCATGGTGAATTAAGGTAAATTCAGGGCCACCTTTATGGGCTTAAAACCTGTACAGCCACACAATGCCATACCTAGCTATACCCTACTATCACTATCTTGAAATTCTTGATAATTTTTGAACAAGGGGCCCCACTTTTAAAGTTTGCACTGGGCCTCACTAATTATGTAGCCCATGTTGATGAAATCAGAAGTTTCTTTCATGAAGGCCCAGGCTGTTGAATTCACTAATGCAAGGAGACATTGCTACAAATTCTGGGAATGGGGAATGTTTTAGATAGTGAGTATGTGATTTTGTTTCAATAATTGAATCTCTGATTCTCATGACTAATCACTTGTCAAATGGTAGCTTAAACAAACATTCTGGCTGGCTTGAGTTCAATATTTTCCAGGACTGGTTGTGATAAAATTTGGTGGTCAACCTGTGGTTCTTCATTGGAATACTAACAGATTTACTCCAGGACAGATGTTAATTTATATTTCAAACCCAGGGCTTTTCCATTTCAACAGACTAAAAAAAAGATAATTGTGCAATTTATGTGGAAAGTTTTATTGCCACTGTCCAACAAGTGTCAATCTAGGACTTGTTATATGATGAACACAAACAGAAACTAAATGCAATTTAATCACCCTGTGAAGAGTCTCCACTAAAGCTAAAGAGAGATTGGTAGCGAAATATAAATATTTATCTGGAATGGTAGGCAATTGAGATAAATGGAAAAGTCTTTTATCCCTAATACTAAAAATTAAATTCTATTTTGTGTGCACACATTCTTTTAAGGTAAGTTTTTTTTTTTCCTTTTCCTCATTCTCTTGGTTTCATTTGCAAGTTACTTTAGCGACTAATTTAATTTCTCTAAGCCTGGCTTTTCACATCTGAAAAATGGGCGGTCCAAAGTTAACTATCTTTTAGCTATTCTGTAAGAATAAAAGTGATCTAATATGTAAGAGGCCCTATCTGGGACGCAGGAAGCAGAAAATATATGTTAGATATTACAATCGAATGAGGTTTCAAATTTCTAAAGTTTTTAGACATATTCTGGAAATTTTATTCAATTTAACCAAAAATAAGTTAGAATCTATCCAATTATTGAATGATCACACATCACCAAAAACAGTCATAATAAATATAGTTGAGTCACAAAAGTGAACATATAGAAATTAAGCCAAGTGTTGAAATGTCTGGATGCCCATTATAGTTAAAATCATTTTGCTTGAATAGCAGTACTCTGTGAAAGTCAGAGAATATAGAAGATGAATGTATCATTTTTCTAGCAGTGATACACTTATCTATATGTAAGTCTCATAGGGCTAATGTAATTTATGTGCATTTTCTATACACCCTTTTCTCTGCCAAGGACATTCTCATACTCAACATATTGGCGTGGAAGCAAGAATTCCATATCAGTTAAGAATAGCCATACTTAAGTTATATGACATATGACATATATATGTGTGTGTGTGCGTATATATATATATATATAAAATTTCCTCTGCGAAACTATGAAAATGTTGTAGATTTAATAGAGGCCCTACTTGGTTCTTTGTCTAACTATTTTTGTTAACAGCTACTTTTCTACAAAAAAAAAGTTTAAAAAATGTATTATTCATAGAATAATTGTTTTTAGTTCAATTACCTATAATACTGAAAATGCATTATAATGTGTAATTATATTTTTCCAACATAATTACTAAGTATAATGACAGTGTATAATTCTTTATGAGACTACATGAAGAAAATTACACTGCTCATGCATAATAGTTATAATAGTTAAACTTTGTTATTCAAAAAAATTATTATGATTTGTTATTTCAAATAGACCATATTATTTCACGGATAAAAATAATTTTCTATTTAGTATGAGATAAAACTTTGAAAATGAAAAATTTTGGAAATTCTAGTATCATAACATACTTCAAATTTGTGTTTTTATTAATACTGTAATTTATGAACGGCGAAATTTGGTTCACACTGAAAGAAATGATACAAAATGTTTTGGCAAAGTGAAATTCTTCTGTACAAATAAGCCACACTAAGTGAAAATAAAATAACATATATCAAATTAGACATTCCCAGGACCAAACTACATGTTCTTGTTATGTAAGGATGTTTAGGAAGCTGTACCTTCTATTTTTGGTCATTGAATCTCCTTCCCTAAGTGATTGTTTTAGTGAATTCAACTATGCCAAATTAGTCAGCATCCTATGTTCCTTACTTGTGGGTAGTTAGCAAACTAGGAAATCTGAGTCACTCTAATATTGATGAAGTTTATAATTAATAAACAGTTACTTTTCACCTAAAACTTAAAGGAACATCATAATAATAGTAACTCTAAATTCAAGTTTTCCATATAAAACAGTTTTAAAACTTAAAGAAGAAACAAGATACGTTCTAATTACATTTATTCAACAGCAAAGCCTTCATATACACTATATAGTTCAACTATGTCTAAAGATAAATTATCTCGAATTATTTTACTTCATTTGTTTCTACATAGCAAAAATGCAAATTGAAATTTGCCTTAAAGAATAACTTTGTTTTAGTGAACATTTTAATAATGTGAATTTTTTCATATATGTGTGCCAGAGAACTACAGAATTATTGTCAGGGACACTGTCCACAATTCCATTAAAAATGTAGTTTTTGTTTTAATTGAGAAGAAAAAGCACTTCATTTCAGAAGTATTAAAAATACACAGTTAGAAGTAGGCCTCTGTAAATGGCTTGGAAGGAATCTAAATCACATCACGCATGAAAAACACAGAACACAGAAACAATGTAAGGACATTTGCTTCCCTTCTTTTAGTTGATTATATCCCCAGATTTATCTGAAAGCCAGACTTAAAATTTTGGGGTGATTAGGCATTAGATTTTGGGTTCAGTTCTTTTTGTTACCATGCAAAGAAAAAATATTTCATACATGATGGATATTGGTTTGTGAAAAACAGTGACAACACTACTGAAATTTTCCTTCAAGCTAGGGCTTTTATTTGTGATTTTTGATTTATTTGAAACAATATGCAAACATTATTGCAAAACTGAAAAAGAAAATCCGTGAAGGACTCTGAACTTTAATTGGGTTCCCCCCCAAAAAAAGTGTGTCTATATATTGATAAATCATCATTTTTAGGACACAGTTTTAATCACAATGTTTATTTTAATCTATTTGGGCAATGATAGATGAAAGCAGGCTGATGTAGAAAATTAACTGAATGAATCTGAGATCAAAGTTAGAATATATAAAATATATTGGCAGAAAGTAAACTTTTTCTTTATACTTTCTAGTTCATGAATGTGAAACAATAAAAATACAATAAGCATAGCTATGACAAAATCATAACAAAGACAACATTTCTGAAACCATTTATATATCAGAAGCATTAAATTTTTCTCTACAATTTCATATTCTCCCATGTTCCGGGATAAGGCATGATCAGGCACATCTCTTATACTGGATGATAAGATAAAAAAAATGAAGAACATAGGACAGTTTTAGGACTTTTTTCTTAGAGTGAAGTAACATGTTAGATAATATTCTGATAATGCAGCTGTTTTTGTATATTCTGGATATATTATCCTTGATTAATTAATACAAATATATAAAAATAGATATATAGGATAAAACCCCAGTGCAATATAAGTTTAAAACATTTCAGTTTTATCCACCAAAAATTTTTGAAAGATTTCTGTGTACCAGACATTAAGGAAAAGAGAGAATCCATGGAAATATAGTGCACTTAACCTATGTGTTATAGTAATAATACAGTTTTTAAAAAATTGTATTTTATCAGTTGGAAAACATTTTATGAGTTTTCAACATATATTTATACATATTTCAGTATATATTTATACATATACATGTAAAATTCAGTGAATGGTGGCTCAGATAATTTCTTATAATGAACAATCTAATAACTACTTTAGTCTTGGCTCAGAAGTACCAGAAAAGAAGAGTTAAATTGAAAAGTATTTAATTATTTTTATGTTTCTGAGTATAATGACTACAAATCAGGTAATATTTCCTGTCCCCATTGCCATCCCAATTAGCCAGATAGAATTAACTCTTTTTCTGTACATTGTACACTATACATATTTCTTCTATAGACCCCCATAATTAATTATTGTGACTCTTTTATTGTGTTGTACTTTCCTAACAATATTTATCTTAAGGGTAATGATGACACATTTTTAATCTTTGTTAGCTTTGGAATGACTCAATATTGACATATGCATTATGAATTGATGATGGTTTGTGTTTGAATGAATCATGAATGTACCCATATAATTAAGAAAGATTAAGATTATGAAAGATAAGATTAAGATAGGCACAAAGATAATTCTAAAAATGTTTACGTCTTCACATAAAAATAAAAATCTGCTATTAGAGTAAAATATTCTTATAAATAAATGAATAAAATACCTGTTTCTAAATTTAAGATGAAATTAATTTCAATTACTGAATGGATTAAAGTTCTTCAGAAAGACAGAACCAATAGGATACATATATATATATATAGAGAGAGAGAGAGAGAGAGGAGAAGTGATTTATAGGGGATTGGCTCACGTGATTATGGAGGCTGGGAAGTCCAAGATCTAGGCACAAAAAGGTTATGAATAGGTCTCTCTGCTTCCAAGATGGCACCTTGAATGCTACATCCTCTGGAGAGAAGGAACAATATGTCATCATGTGAGAGAAGAGCAGAAGAGAGTGAACTCACTCCTGCAAGACCTTTTTGAGGCAGCATTAATGCATTCATGAGGGTGGAGTTCTTATGACCTAAACACTCCCCATCCGCATTAGGCCCCACATCCCAATACTGTTGCACTGGGGATTAAGTTTCAATGTGAATTTTTGGAAGGGGCAAAAACATTCAAACCATGGCACTGAAGAGCTAATGTAATTATAGTGACAGCCATTAAAAAAAAAAAAGAGAAAACTCTGACACAAATTATTCTTTCTCTGGGAAAAGCAGATTTGCAGAGGGATTTTTAAAATGAAATTAACAAACAATTAGGTTTATACTTCATGAATTTTGTTCATTTTTCTTTGAAATATGGTCATTTGAAAATTTGGGGCTAAACATAGCATGACAGGATATTATACTATACCAATTCTCTAACATATAAAGAGAACTATATTCACAAGTGAACCTATATTTAAATATTTATCTATAAACATGAAATGCCCAGCTCCATTGGCTACCCTGAAAATTAATTGAGTAAATACAAAGTGGAGATTTTGTTTAGCCTCTGTGAAATGCGATTAAGTGTCACATTAGACATTTAAGAAGTGTGCCAGTGAAAGAACTCCCTGTAATTATGCCTGGTGACAGATTAGAAAGGATCAAGGTTAATGGAGTAGTTGGAAATGATACTTATACATAATGCAGGTTGGAAATGAAAGATGTTATTTAAGAAAAAGATTACATTAAGAAGTAGTGGGAAACAAAACCTCATACAGGAACCAAATTCTTAAATTTCTATAGAATGTAAGAAGCAAGCAACAAAGTATTTAATAATGCAATTATAGAATTAAAAAGAGATTGTTTCCTCTGGGTATATTCAGGTGTCATTAATGCTTTCCAAACCAGGAATGAAAAGTTAATTATTTGGGCATTAATATAATTTGTTTTAAAAATCATGTTTCAAAATAAATTGCATTTCAAAAATTTTGTTTGCCCTTTACTGGCTAAATTTCAATTTGTCTATACTTATACGCCATTATTCTGACCAGCCTTTACTGTACACCTTCTTCTATCCCTTCATGTTTTGTAATGCAGCAGTGAACTTTTTGATAGACTTGAAATCTATCATATTTGGAGAATGTGCTAACATATTCATAGTTTACCTGAATGTCCATTAAGCTTATAATTATATTTTAATGAAAATATAATTGATAATAAAAGATGATATTTTATTCAAAACAGAACTATAATTATAGCAATGGAATAATTGAGAATTAATAAAAAATTAGCAATAAAATTATATTTGCAAAAGTTATTTCAGTAGGTATTTTGAAATTGCTTACCTCTGTTAACTTCACAGCATATGGATTGAAGTTTGAAAGCAAGTGACATTTTAGAACTTGTCTTTAATGAATTTTTCATTCAAATGGCATCAGTGAGCCTTGAGGAATATCTAACTCTATTATTATTAAAACTTAGTGAGAGTCAGGAAAGTGACTATTGAAAATGGCAAAATGATATGTTCCTGTATCTTCAAGATATTTTTGCAACTTTAAGAAACTGTAATCTTTTATTGATGTGGTTTTATTCAACATGAATTTTACTAGCAACAGACTTTTACTGGCAAATATATATATATGATGGCATATACATGACTAATGGACTGGTAGTTGGTAGAAAGATATACTTCAATAGTTTTATATCCCATTTTGAATTTCATTATGAAAAATTAATACACACAGTCTCCAATTAATTAGTGGGGATCATTTAAAATAGCATTAAGAAAAAATACATTTTCACTAATTTTATTAGTGAAATTTCACTGATTTTATTAGTTTATACTAATTTTCTATTGTTTTCAAAACATAAATTGCTTATATACATGGTATTTGAATGGAATATTCACAAGGGGAAGGTGATTTCCCTAAAATTGTATATGGCGATTCTTAATGGACAGAAAATCATCAAAGAAATAAAATAATAAATTGCAGTTTCTTAGACATCCAGGATGATGAGGCCATTTTAAAGTGGGCTTGTTCAAGGAAAATGCCACTATTTCTGACTATGACTTGGATAGCTGAAAATTATTTTCAGCTTCAAATATGGAAATTAATGCTTTAGTAAAACAAGAGAACACAAAAGATTAAGATAGTTCTAGAATTAGAAAAAACAATTTTTTTCTGACTTTTTACAGTTTAATTAAAATTAAATCGATTTTTTGTTACTTTGGGGTTTTCTTTGCTTCTAGGCAGAGCCATCTTATATTATTAATACAGTACAGTAAAACGTGCAGTGTAAGGCATGTTCTTCACATTCACATGTTAACAGAGCAATGTTTTTTCCATGAAGCACTAGAGCCACACCCACGTGAGAGCTGTGAGATCATCTTATTAAAGATTATAAAACCAATCGCATACTGGTGTAATCCCTGAACCAGGCCCACATGATCATGTAGAAGTCTCTAATAGTGTGTGAGACGAGGAACATCAACCTAATAATTTTATAACTGGAGGGACTTAGGGAAGGATTTAACGCCTTGGTGCCCCATGAGTATTAAGTTAGAGACTTCTTTACCCAACATGCTTCCGCTCTCTCCTGATTGGTTCTTAGGCATGATACTCAAGCAAAATACTCTGGGAAGGACACCTTTTAGGTTCTACTCTAACTGGCTGGGCTTGTGCCCTACATAAGTATTTTTAATTACTAGACCTTCACTGTCTGCCTGGATTTCTGGTGTCTCTGATTTCCACCCAAGTTCCCCAGTGCTAGAGAACACAAGCTCTGAAATGCAAACAATTTTAGTGAAGATGTGTTCTCATTGCCTTATTTTTTCCATGCCCTTTTCCCCTAAGCTGGAACCAGTTTCCAAAGTAGTGTTAATGAACTCAGTTTTGTTTTTACAGAGGATGTGGACTTAGCAATAACAATGGGAATGGAAATTTTACATAACCTTTGTGGCCTTCATAATGGTGGTTACAATCTTTGTGAAACTCACAGAGATATATGGATTATATTTTTCCAGGAAGTGAAACAACACAATTGTAATACATATCTCAGGTACTTGCTGCATGCAGGATAGCTACCGGAGGAAGAAACACTGAATTTTCATGTTCACATGACTAAATTTTTGATGCAATAGTAGCTTTTATGAACTAGAAACATGATGAAATAATGTTCTTATTTTTCCTTCATTTAGCTATACTTTTAGAAAGAGACTAAAAGAAGTTCCGTGATTATTCCTATCCTGTTAATACCTTAAAGAGACTGTAATTAACACCATTTTTGTTGATAAAGAAGTCAGGGATTTTACTGTTAGTTTTTGTCTAAGAGTTTTAAATCCAAATATTCTAATTGTTTCATTGAGTAGAATAATACTGGAAAAGTAGTAAGTGTGATGGGGCAAACATAGTTGCTTTTGAGAATTCCTAAACTTTTTATGTCCTTAACTACTAAGGCTCCTTCCCTTACCTATTCGATCTGTGCTCTGCCTCTCCCTCTGAGAAGCACTCTGCCAACGTAGCAGATCTCTCTGGATTATTGTTATATTGTACAAGTCTGCAAATGAAGAGAGAAAGACTGTACGTAAATGGGAAAGAAAATGAGAAAATATGGAAAAAATTGAGCATTGCAGACTAGAACTAGGTGAAATAAATTTGGGAACAATTTTTAAAGAAAGAGTTGTGAGAGAAAAAAGGGGACCATAGTGTGTATAAAAATGTGTTACTCTAAACTGCCCATCCCCTCCACAATGTAGGCTATTTAAATAATACAAAGAAAAGTTTAACATTTTTTATATTGTTAGGTTTTTGCTTTGACCAAAAAAACACTCTGGTTGGATGTGAGTTATAGCTTTAAAATGTTTAAATGATTCCGAGATAAGCATGTAGGTTTATTTCTTCTATCTCTCAAAATCCCATTAAGTGGCATTAAGTGATATTAAAAATGATATGACCTTGCAGGGCTGAGGTGAATAGGAGAAAAGAAAGCAGGGACAACATGGCATGCTAGGGGAGAAGGTAGGATTTGGGAATCGGCGTTATGGAGGTATCTGGTATGTTGAGTCTTGTTACATTCTTTATTATTTATTTCTGTATTTCATCATTCCCAACTGTGTCTACAGGGGCTTTTTCAGAAGTAAGAAAAAAATAAGTTAAATGATGTTTTTAAATTTAGGTAAAAATGAATCATAGCGTAATAGTAGGTGAATGAAGAAGTGATGCAAAAAAATTAAAATGGGTATAAAGATTGCTACTGTGCAACTTTGTACACTTGTTAAAAACAGAATAAAATACGATTTTCAGAATTCCAATATTGCTAAAGTCAAAACCACTTTTTCAGAGAACAAACAAAATGAAAGCAAATTTTAAAAAGAGAAACATAAACAAAGAAAAATCTTTTCCAGATATGGAGGGCTTCATCACTGTAGTATATATTTAAAAAGAATATACTATGGTATATTTAAAAATAATTTCACAAATGTAATCTATTTCATTAATATCTTCTTTATCTTATACAAATAATGACTAGTTTCATTTATTTTAATATTTCTGCATGCAGCACAGTTGTATATTCTTATCCTTGATTTTTTTTTTTTATGATGGTGTGATGGTTAATTTTAATGTGTCAATTTGACAGGGCAACAAGGTGCCCAGATAATTGGATAAACATTTTTGAAAAATTTTTTATTTTTAATTATTATGGGTACATAATAGTTGTATCTATTTATAGGGTACATGTGATGTTTTGGTACAGTCATACAATGTGTAATAGTCAAATCAGAGTAATTGGAGTATGAATTACCTCAAACACTTACTATTTCTTTGTATTAGGAGCATTATTCCAATTCCGCTATTTTAGTCATTTTAAAGAATACCGTAACTTATTGTTGACTACAGCCACTTTGTTGTGCTACCAAATATTGTTCATTCTATCTAAGTATATTTTTGTACTCGTTAACCATCAAACAAAAATTAGAAACATCTGTGGATTTTTAGTTATTTGAAAATGTTTTACAATGTAGAGTATAGGTATGACAGGATCAAACAACTAAATACAAAAGGTTTTAAGTCTTGCCAAAGGCTATTACCAAATTACCTAGAAGGTTTAAATAAAAACTTAAAATATTCTTGACATCTTGACAAAACATAATTGCCTATCTCTTAAATATTATTTATTATGATGGCAATTGCATTTTAAAGAAATTACTACTTGATTTAAAGGAATTATTACTACTCACTACTAATGAACATTAAATTCTTTACACTTTTCAAGTGACACAGCAAACTGGAAGGAATTAAAATCTTCCAAATTCCAGCTGTTTAGAAATAAGCACTATAAAAACCGAAGAATAGATTTTAACAAGCTCTGTATATTGATTAACACTTAAAGCAAAATTGAAATCATTCTTAAAATAATATTCTAATAAATAATTTTATTTTAATTTAACAGAAAAAGTAATAAGACTTTATTTTTGCAAACGATATTAATTCCTAAATTATATTGCCAAAATTAAGAAGTATTATTAAAAAACAAAAAGAAGTCGCAATGTTGTATTTTTAAACCTTTTCAAGAACACCTGTAGGTTGTGTATTTGTCTCTTTTTTCCTCTCACAACTTTTATATTCAATATGTTCATTTTAATTTTATTGTTTTCAAGTTTCTTTTGTTGTTTCCTCTGTCTTATACACTGTATCTTCAAAATGTTTCCAGGCATATTTCTGTAAATCACTTTTCTAATATGTTTTCAGACATGATTATTTATTCTACTTAATGAAATAAGCATTTCTGTAATGTGCTGATATTTTCATTTGTATGTATCCTTCTTTCCTGAGGTTAGGCTCGCTTTCAATCTCCTTTTTTTCTATCTATTCCTTAGATAGAAGGATTTTTTTTGTACTTTATAAAAGCAAGATAATGTCAGCTATAATTTATTTGAGAGTATGGAGAGTTCTTTGTCTGAGATCACCCCATATCTCCTGGAGTAATTCTTTTTCTTTGTGTTCAGCTGTATTCTGATTATGTTCATTTCTTCTTTTTTTCCTTGTATCTAGGCATAGGTCCCATGAATTGCTTTGTGATTAATACTTTTTTGTTGAATAGTGATTAACAAAAGTTGAAGAACTAAGGCAGAGATTTTGACAAGTACGCTGGAGCCATCCCCATTTTTAATATTCGTCTGTTTTCTCTCCCTTTCCCTCTGTGTTTGTGTGTGTGTGTATGCTGTGACTGTCACCTCAGTTTTTCAAACAACCTATGTTTCCCTTCTTGGTCATTGACCCTCCAGTTATGCTCTGGCAGTACTGTATTTGTATTCTTTTTCTTCTAACTCCACAGCAGTATCCCAAAGCAGAGAGCCTACATCAAAGAATTAGGGCAATTTAATTGAGATCTGGGAAAATACCTGCAGTCCTGTGACAGTCTCCCTTTTGGGGGACAGGTTTCACAGGTTTAGCATATATATTTTATTACCTTGTATTCATTTTTGTCTAATATGAAGTTTTTCTTCTATTTTTTCATTGTTTTAAAGAATAAGAGTGGATTAAATATGTCTTTACTAAAAGATCCTTCAGCAATTAAAATTAATTATGGAAATCCTACAGATATTTAAAATTGGGCATGTAGAAATCATACACTATTAAAACAATTTTCCTGTGAAGAGATTTAAACAGAGATATTAATTGTCAGTGCATAATGTAAAATGCCTATTGCTCATAGTATTCTTTCAGCCAACTTAGAAAAATTTCATTTCTTTATTAGACAAATACTGATTGAGCATTTCTATTTTCCATGTACTGAACTAGCTATGGCGTGAGTCATAAAGATGAATGAAGCATAGACTCTGAACTCCAGGTATTTAAAATGTCACTGTGGTGAAATTATTGGCATGCATATGTCTGTGGCTAGGACATGTTATAGTTTGGGCTTAAGGAGAAAGAAAAAAAAATTTATCATCTGTGGTATTGCTTATGGCTTTAGCTTAAGGAAAAAGAGAAAATTTATATCACAAATGGTGTTGCTAGTGATACAGTCATAAAACAGATAGTAAATCAGGAGAGAATGGTAACTTTAAAAGACAGTGAAGACATAACAATAAGATATTTATATGTACTAGCAATGTGTTCAGTGTATTAAGACCTAACGCTGCTATGAGAGTGTCCTGTATGAAAATACAACAACAGAACCACAGTTAGATGAGTACACAAGAATGTGGCATTGACACATGGGCAACCAGATGAAAGTCAATTTGGTGGGAGAGCAGGGCTGTATGGTAAGTACAAGTAAACATTTATCGGTAACTAGAAAACATAGTTAGACATGTGTCACAATTAATGTAATAAAAAATACGTTTAAACTGTGTAAAACTAGACTCCTATAAGTCTCTCAACACCATGTCAAATTTTAAAAGACATGCATTCAGACTCCCTAAAGGAAAAAAAAAAAAACCTAAAATCTCTCAGGATAAACACATAAATAATTGTAATTAAATTAATATGCCACTATACTTCTTAAAACTCCCTTTCTCTCTCATTATTTAATAGATGAATGCCCTTCTCACATCCTCGTGACTTTCCAAATCTTTTTGCAGATACCCGTGCCCTGGCGGTTTTATCTCTTGCTTCCTTCTTCCTTGCCTTCACATACTATATTTTTTGTTGTGGATTGCTTGGGGCAATGAAAATTGAAGAAATCTTTCTGGAAACTCTGGTACTTTGCTTAATTCATTACCTTTTTCAGCAAAACAAAAGTTCTGGACAGACTCTAGCATCAAAGATATCTTAGCAGCATTTTGAGAAAGAAAAATATTTCAATGTTATCGATCTTATCACTTAAGTAAGCAGTTTTTTTGAAACTGGTTTCTTGGAACCCAGGTTTTGAATGATGTCTATTAAAATTATATCTTTTTCATTTTGACCAAAATATTAATATGTGCATTCTGAAGTATTTGAATACTGACAACTAAAGATTGCCCTGAGGTTTGATCCAATATTTTTATTTTTATTAGTTGTTCATGACTGATATTCATGCCAGAAGGTGAAAAGAAGAAAAGTGATGTTAGCATGTAAATGATGCTTTCTTACCACATGTAAGCTAAATGATGGCTCAACAGGTTCCTCAAATTATTCAAGACTGAGAAACACCAGTGTAACTGGTTTTCGCTATTAGTATGAGTATTTTTAGAAGTTAATAATAATAATGACTGAACTGTTGATTTCAATTTTTAATATGAAAAATATTTAGAGTCAATTGCACATTATCTTGTTACGTGGGAAACACAATCAGTGAGAAGGAAGGCAGTGTTTGTGTATGTGTGTATGTCTAATTACAAATATGCATATGTGTTAATGATGCTCAAACTTTTGTTTCACCTGGCATAAAAAGTCCCCCAATAATTTGACCTTCTCAGTTTATCCATCCTATCTTTTTTTTTCTCCTTAAATTAGCTTTTTGCTTTAGAGTAGACTACTTATTATTTACTTATTATTTCCTGTGTTTCTTCCTACTTCTTATCAACTGTTTTCTACTTGCCTAAAATAACCTTTCCCACTGCTCTCCACTGAAATGAAACAAATCAAAATAAAAACTGCAATTATTTCTAAGTCCAATACAGACACACACTTCATGAAAATTTTTCCATTTCCTCCATTATCAGTCAACATCCATGAAAGCTTTTGAATGGCATCTGATTTGGATCACAGTCACCAATATTTAAGAAATTAGAACACGGCCTCTTAGCTTATCAAGTACCTGTCCTAACGTTCGCTCACTTTAATTGACCTCACTCAGAAGGGAAAGTACTGACTCAGAACTGTATGCATAGTTAAGTTTATTGATTTACCAAGATTGGCTGTAGGGTTTGTTGCATCTGACAGCAGATTAGAAACTTCCCTGATAGCTTAACACATTGAGCTATAATAAAGAAGCAGGAGATAAAGAGAGGTGCATCACCAATTAGAGATCAGTCTGTGTACTGAAAATACTCTTAAATACCTTAGAAGCTCCTGAGGGTATCACTTTATAGACCCTGATGCCAAAATTAATATTAATAATGACAATCAAGAGATATAAACACAAGTTATCTATAAGCTGGTATTATCAGGCTCTTATTTATGTATTTTCATCATTTTATTTAGAAGTATATAAAATGTATCATGAAAACAGAATTATAAAGTAATGTACAGTACTTGGGTAGATCATAATATAACCCAGTGCAGGAATTTTTTCTTCATCATTTCTGACATTCTATTTTTTTCCTGAACACTTCAAATGTCAGTTTATTCCATTGTTGAACTGGTCTAAACTAACAGAATATTATTCTTCATACTGAGCTGAACCTTACTTCTCTCTAACATAAAACAATTGATCCTAGTTTTGTTTTTATGAAACAACTTGGAAAATATGTGCTTTCTCTTCTAAATAACAACATTTTTAACCTTTAAAAGACTTCTTCTTTAAGAAATATATTTCTTTAGTAAATTTATTAGTTTCTGGAATAATTATCCCCTGTGCCTTTGTTTGTTCCTATTACACAATTTCCAGATTAATTTATCATCCTAGTTACCTCTTTCTGTATAAATCCCAGTGTGTTAGGATCCCCTTTAAAAATGTAATTTAAGATAATCTCAATATTGCAGATCTTGTCTGAAATGGGAGATGAGTACCTCCTTTATCTGATGAATTCAGTACTATAAATGTAAACCTTATCTGGACTTACTTGGTTCTATTCATATAAATTTATCAAATATCCTTTTTAAATTGCAATATAATTATTTTTATATATTCATATCTTCAACAGGCACAACTTTTTTATGATAGAAGTTATATTTTACTCATTTTTAAAGCACTTGGCATATAGTAGGCCTTTGAAAATATTGTTGGAGGAATGTGTGAATAAATGAAACATCTAAGAATATCTTAGCTTATTTCAGTATTTGCATCCCATTATAATTTTTTTAACTTGTCCATAATATTTTTAATCTAGTTTTTAAATGATTTGGAGTTAACTATCTTCTCTCTGATCCTGAATTTATAAAATTTATTTTGAACCAAAATAAAAGTCTAAATTTATTTTTAATTAAGACTTGTGAGCTTGCAAAACTATTGTAATTACATAAAACTTTGATTTTGTCATCAAACTTATAAAGATGCCTTGCCAGCTAGTATCTTTAGTAAGATACAGAGGTTTCTGTCAAATACTGTATTGGTTTATTAAGCAAAATTTTAAAATAATTTTTTCCCAAATTTATGAGTTATCTTCCTAACTAGATTAAAGGTTCTTAAACATTGAAAATGAATACTCCATTTCACATGCCTAATCAACCCACAAGCATGGGCCACACAAGTTGAATTAAGTTCAATCTTATTATTTACATATTATATATTTATTTTACAGAAAAGATTAACCATTTGATATGTATAATATCATACATGTAAGAAATCATAATTTACACCTCCAAATAAGATGACATATTTCAAATAAAAGAGGAATTTGAAGAACAATAATTTATTCACTAAAAGTGATAGATTTGTGAAGATTATACTTACTGAATTAGTCTATGAAGTTTCTATTCAACTTTAATTCTCAGAGCCTGCAAAAGCCTAGAATTTGTGAACAATTATTACTACTTATTTCCTGTTAAATTAGTGTAGATTTGAAAGACGTTTTGAATTAATTTTGAAATGTGTGAGAATGAATGTATTGCTATTTACTGGTAGGTAAAATTTAGTATTCCATCTTAAGAAACTTTTCTTGCTATGTGAAAGATTGCTCTATGCTCAACTAGATCCTACTATGAGAAAGTGTAAATTAGTTATGCTCGTGTTAATGCCTTCCTTCTCATCCAAATCTACTTACTTAGCTCTGGTGGAATGCTATTAACACAATTCTTCAAGACTATTAACTAATGTCTTAACACCTAACACTTAATGAAACTTTACTTTGAGAGACTGTTGTAAATGTTGGTTCAGGCCTCAGACACAGACAAAATAGACTTCAAATTGTCTTTTCAAGTACCCCACAGAAAAGTTTTCCCTGAAATCAAAGGACATGAAAGGTTTCCTGGGAAACCATAAAGGCTCCATACTGATTTGCTTAGGTTGTCTGTTATCCAGTGACCTCTCCCTAATTGGAGGAGGAGCCAGAAACAAAGAAGGAAGGAAGAGAACAGCTGGACCAGATAAGAGAGAACTGGAAAAGACAAAGCCATTGAAAACAGAATTAGAAACCCTTGAAGCAAACCATATCTATTTTCAGGCTAATCTTCATACTCTGTAGAAGGCCTTTTGGTGCCTAACCTAGAAACAGCCAAAATTTCCACCTTCATGCTCAATCTCTTTTCTTCCATACACTGCTAGAGAATAGCAGTCATAAAAGCTTTTATTCTCTAATACATCTACAACCTCCCTTCAGTTTTCTTCATGTTGTGATTTTACAGAGTATCATTATTCCAACAAAGAAATGGCCACCCATCCACACAATCATAAGTTCCCTACCATCTGCCAGAGTTCTAAGATCTTAGACACCTATGTCTTCATTCAGTATTTGACCTTTCAAAAATAAGCTATCTGGGAATCAAGGGACATTTGATTAAATGAAGGAAAATTATATAAATCAAAATATCTTGTATATAATAGGGATTATGTGATATTCTTAACATCTAAAACATATTGAAAACTTATAATTATGTTTTGACCAAATGCAAATAGTAATCACTTGATTTAACTATGAGCTATATTCTGGGTAATAACTCATTTTGGAATTCTGAATTCCATAATTTACCTTTTTTTCCTAACATTTCATAAGCTATTTGTTGAAAAACATCTCCCTTTACCTACAAAACTTCAACCATGTTATGAAAAAAATGATAATTGAGATATACTATTGTTAATACTTTCTACTAGATATTTCTTTTATCACTACTGTTTCCTTTGTGCTTCAAAAAATATATATTGAACATCTACAACATAGCAGACGTTGTGCTTGACTATGCAATGGAAAGAAAGATAAGATCCAGGTTCTAACCTCACACATCTTAAAATCCAGTGGAGGAAATTTGTCAAGTATCAAAATAACAAAGACACAATTCAGATTGTAAGTTTTATAACATGTATAAAATAATTTATAGTATTTCATAGTGAAACAGAACATGCTTATAAAAACAGAAATATTTGAGTCACATCTTAAAAGTTCTATTATAATTTCAATTGGTAAAGATTGGGAACAAATAGAGCCCAATTTTAATTCAGTTGTGCCAGAGCTTAAGTTACATGTAATGGGCAATTATAAGATAAAACTAGAAAAGTTGGATGTGGATCACATAATATTTCTTAAATCCCAGGTAAAGGAGTTTGCAGTTAAATCTGCAGGAAATAAGCAAATACAAAGGGAAATATTTTCTCAGGAAAATCCACTTTATAAAGGGACTGTTTTTCCACTTACAAAACCATGTAAGGATTCTATTTAGAGTTTTGAATTGCCAGTGTACTATTGATTACAATTGGGGATTATGATATGGGAAGATACAAGTTATTTGAATATAAAAATGAAAAGTTTTGTATACTAGTTAGAAGATAAAGGAAATAAAATATGATGAAATTTTAGTAAATAATATAAAATGTCAGCAGAAAGGAAACTTGGCCAAAACATTCCAAAGTTATTCTGCAAATTAGCGATTTAAGATAGAGCCCAGAGGTTAATAATGTGTAGAACTAATAAAAAATAATATGCATGTTCTTTTAAGGGGACTGAGTACAAAGAAGAGGAATGAAACGGAGCCCTGAGGAAGATGAGGATAATACATTTTCCACTCCCCCCATCCCATCAGGAGCTCAGCTGAGCTGTCAGGTGTCAGAGTAGCCGATTAAAGCAACAAGCCCAAAATGAAAGAATTAAGCCTTTAATCACTTACTGCAATGGTGTAAGCAAGAGGCTAAATAAAAGAAAATGTGGACTCCCTCTGTTCCCTTTGCCCGATGGAAAGGCACACCAGGGGAGGGTCAGGTAGATCAGCACAGATGTGGAGGTTTTCTCACTGTTGAGGGAGGCCCAAACAAAAGGCTCTGCACCTTGAAGTGGGAGGGAGGAGGCAAGAATGGAGGCAGGAGAGGGCTGGGAGTAGAAAATTGCTGGGTACTGAGTGGGGATGGTGACCTCCTCCGCATAAGGAGGCCTTAGCTGATGGGCCTAAAGAGGACCTAGGTGCTAGGCCTCAGATAGAGAGACCTGGGAATGAAGGCACAGGGACCAAGAGTGTAAATGTGTGTAAGAGCTTGGCTGGAAAGGGCCTGAGTGCTTGACTGCAGCTGCTTTCGGAGACTGCAATGCACTGGCTGTGGATCAGGGCTGGTGAAGAGGGCGGTTTTCTCTTATGAATCCTGCCAGGTAAAGCTTTTGTCATTATCTATGGTTAAGCCTGAAAAATCACAAGTAGGTTTTTAACCAGAAGCCAGACCACTCACGATGTCGTGCAATTAGGGAGAGAAAATACTTTGACCAAGTTACTTGAAGTTAGGGCACTTCCTTAGACACTTTAACTCAAAGATCTGCTGTCTGCTTCTCTAGTGAACAAGTCCCATTTCCCAAAAGTTTGTTTCCTTCTTTAAATAAACACACACACACAAAAAAAAAACCCCAAACCATACACCATCTTGCACTTATTCTTCCTGCCCTTTTCCTTCCTCCCGGTTTTCAAAGTATAGGGATTTGAATAGGAATGAGAGTTTTTAATAAAACTACTTATGAGGGAGACATAAGCCTCTGTTTTTAAGATACTATTTAATCCTGATAGTCTTCTTGCTAAATAAATGCTCTGTCAAAACAAAGAAACATAAAAGTCTGAATTAGTTGATTAGATTTTCTTTTTATAAACAATAGTGCCACTACCAACTTTTTAAAAAAAAATCAAAGAAAAGGGTTTATTCTCCTGAATGAAAATTTGGTGGTATGTTTTTGGGTGGGTTGAAAGGGAGAAGGATTTGAAGCACATATCAATTAAGAGGCTACACCACTGGTATTAAAATAGGGTGGCTCCAGTTGAAAGGAAAAAGTGAAGATATGAAACCACAAACAGAAAAGACATCGATTTACTACTAACTAGATTAACCAAACATTAAGCTTTTATTCTTCACTCCTGATGATTTTTAAGGAAAGACCATGTTATTGATACAATTGAATCCATCTCCCTATATTTCCTCCTCTCTACTTTCCCAAACTATCTTGTAGTTGATTTGTATCAGTTCCATCCACGAATTTTATACCTTTAGTACAACTAAATGTAAGTAACGATAAGCAATCATTAGCACTTTTCCTTTTAAAAATATACATGTATATATTTTCCGTATTAATTAAAAATGTGTGTTTTACTCAAAGTATGGTGTTATTAGTTTGCCATGAAACATGTAGATTTTGTTAGACTTGATATACTATAAATTTTTTATCCAAACAGACATAGATGGGTATTTAGGTTATTTCCTTTTTTTTTTTTTTTTTTTTAAGAGATGGGGTCATGGGGTTTCACTCTGTCACCCATGCTGGAATGCAGTAGCATGATCATAGCTCACTGTAGCCTCCAACTTGTGGGCTCAAGCGATCATCTGGCCTCAGCTTCCTGAGTAGATGGGACTACAGTCATGCACCACCATACCTGGCTAATTTTTTTTTTTTTTTTTGGTGCAGACGGGAATCTCACTATGTTGCCCAGGCTGGTCTCAAACTCCTGGGTTCAAGTGATCCTCTCACCTCAGGCTCCTGAAGTGTTAGGATTATAGGTGTGAGCCACCATACCTGGCCAAGGTTATTTCCTTTCTTCATTAGCTGTTATAAATTCTGCACATGTCCACAAATATATATACAAGGAGAATTATTGATTGTAAGCTCTATGAATATCTTTAACTTCTAGAAATGTTATCAGATTGTTTTGTAAATATATGATACAAGTTTATGGTTCCACCATTAATATGTGAGAGTACACAACTCCCTTCCAACATGTTTACTAAAGCTTGGAATTATCATAATTTCAAATTTTTGACAATATAATGGTTATAAATGATACCTTGTTTTAATTTTAATTTCCTACATTATCATTGAGAATGAACATCTTTTCAGTCAAGGGCTCTGTGAAATGGTTTGACAGTTGCAAAAGAAGTCCTGAAATCCCATTATCAGTTGGATTTCAAATTCCTAGATACTCATGATTTAGCCACTGACATTTAAACCTGAGTGCCAGTCTGCCCCGATGGGTTACTGAAGTAATTGGGACCTAACTGATAATTTCTGAAAAACTAAGTAATTCTACTTGCCCTTTGCTATTCCAGGGGACCATGGAAATCAGACAGCATAAGTTCCATAGCATCATCTCTCCCATCACCACCTGCCTAAAGAAAACAGCTGCCTCAAAGTTTTTCAAGGACTTTTCTGGTCCTTCACTGAGGCATTAACATTTCTTTCTAGGGTAGTCCTGGCATCTAAGAATCATTAACTGGAGGGCTACTTGTGAGTCTTAGCTTCAATTCACTAACCAAACAAACTTGTAGAGTCATTCCCACATGCTTACACATTAAACCAAATCTCAGCTGAATATGTGACCCAGTCCTATATTTAATCTTCCTGGATCTGATATCTATAAAACCCATTTCCACACTAGAATCTTGCTGAAACAAACTGTTTAGATCCTACAATACTCAGAATGCTCTGCCTCCTCTCAGAACTGACATTGCAATTCTCACTTTGGACCATGGTGGGATTAACTTTCATCAGGGGTCTTGAGGCAAAGAAGGGTGATGGAGTTTGGGTCTTATAGAATAGGCAAACACTGCAAGTCAGTGCTTCTGATGAAATCCTTGAAAGGTCTTTATGGTGGAGTGAGCTGGTTTCTTCAGAAAGGGAAGGAGAGATTGCTTCCAGATGCATGGAAGTTTGAAGATGATTTGTAGGTTAAGTATAGTCTATTCCTAAACAAATATCTCAATTACAAGTCTGAGGATCCTAATTCTTCAGAACCAATATCTTAACCTTAGCATAGGAATGTTAGTGAGTTTGTGCCTTTAACGAACTTTACAACTTTGCTGTTCTGAAAATCAGATTTGGGAAGTCATCTTCAGCCATATTTGCCTACCTATTTCTAGAAGAGAAGACATTTTTTTTTTTTCTAATGCTGTCATGGAAGCTTTTACATCTCTACCTTTGTTTGGATTAGGAGTTTAAGACCTTAAAATTGTTTTTATATTTTTATAAGCTGTCCAACAGTGAGAAAGAGGTAGCACACCCTACAGTCTTTAAAATGGTTTTGATATAATAGCCATTACATGCAGCTTAACCAAACAAAGCCTTGCCCTATGGATGTGACTCCATTCCTTCCCACCACTGGGGAGAAATTGAGTAATTGTGATTCAACATGTCAAAGATTATTAGGGAGCCATTTTTATCCAGCAAGGAAGTTACCATGGGTTCATAAAATATGTGAGCAATCCAGGGCCAAAGTTTTACTTCGAAGGACTCTTTTTTGGGGCCAGCCGATACTAACCCTTACATTAGTCAATGGTCCAGCAAGAAACAAATCTAAGTAGGATGGATATAGACTCTTTAATGAAATGATTACCTAGAGAATTGTGAGCCGGGTTAAGGGAAGTAGGAAAGGCTGTTGAGGCTCCCAGAGACTAGGAGAAGTTGTTACCATCCCAGACCTGAAGGGGCAGTGAGGGGAAATAGTGTTGCTTCAGCAGTAACATCATTAGTATTAGTAACTGCAGTTATGGAGGAGGAGTAGTGTGACAGGAACTATTTTTGTAGGAAGTGTAACACCTTCCAGAAGTTACAGCCCATGGCATTGAAAATGCAGAAAAGAAAGAGCCCTTTTTTTTCCTCCTGCCTTCTATGTCCTGCTGGTGTCTTCTATTTGCCAAGTTCATCTGGAAGTTAATCATCAAAATGCCCGGATGATGCAATCTATGAGGTCTGCTTCCTAGATCACAGAACAGGATAGAAGAAAGCAGAGAAAGGATCCAGTGGGAGAAGGAGTACAAATGGGAATTAATAGCACAAATGATTACATTTCAATAATTCCTTAAAATAACAATACATTCACTTTTGCTTTATATTTGGACAATTTACTTCTTGTTATGACTTCTGTCCAGATGGTGTGTGTGTGTGTGTGTGTGTATGTGTATTTGGTTTTTGAGTGAGAAAAATAGGCCTCTTTCTGTATGTTTTAGGTTTGACATGTCTTAATCAAACTCCTTGGAGATAATTTTAGAGTGCTTTGATACTCTGCACTAATTTGAAAAATTTTTTTCCAGTCATTTCTTGCTGTATGGCTGTCACCCATATTTGTCATTGTACTTCTAAGTTAGTCCATTTTTACACTTTCTTGATTTTTTTTTCATTTTCCTGAAATATATTTTCACATTTTTTAAATCAAGAATCCAGGGGAAGTAACATTCTTAAGCATCTGTATGTGTAAGAAAGCCTTAATTTTGTTCTCAAGTATGAATGAAGACTTGATTAGATATGTAATTCTAGATTCAAAGTTATTTTGTCTCATATTTGGAGGCATCACTCCAATTTCTCATAGCGGTCTGTATTACAAATGAAAGGTGAGATATCAATATGATTCTCTATGTATTGTAGGTAAACTATTATTTTCTCTTTATAATAATTTGTGATCCTATCTTTTTCCTTGGTGTTCTAATCTGTCATCTGTCTCTATTTATATCTGCTTCTTTTCTCACGTATATGTCTTTGGTTTTTGTTCACCAACAACGTATAAACCTCTGTCTTTTTTTGAGCCAAATAATTTATTTTATTTTTTCTTATCAGTTGGATAAAAGTAATAGAATAGCTTTTTGGATGAGCAACCGATACTGTTTGGTATACTTATCTTTTCTCACTTTAGAGTTCTCTAATTTGATAGATATTATAACTCCTGGATTTTTACCCTTCATGATCTTAAGTATATTCTTGTGTTTTCTGTTTTTTTCTTTTTGCATTGCATTCTTCATAATTTTCTTAATTTTTTCTTCCAAGCTTCCTATTGAATCAATTATGCTTGCATTCATATTTTTCCTCCCTATTGCTAGCAATTCTTTTACAGATAAAATACCTTTGAGAATCTCTCTGAAGGAACTAATTAGAAAATGCTAAGGTTATCTGTCATGCCACGAATCCGTGTTTCTTTGAGGAGCACTTGTACTATCTGTTTAGTTTTTGTTTTGTCTTATTATTATTATGGAAAATTCTCAAAAGTAGAATGAGTAATAAAATTGACCCACATCTACTCATCATCCAGCTGAAATACTTTGCTGTTTTTTATTCCGTCTCCTAACCCCGCACGTTGTTGTGCTTGTTGTTGTTGGCATTTTTGGGAATGTTTTAAGGAAAATCCTAAACAGACACATTTACCATTACACCAAAAATTATTTTTCTAAGCATCTTTAACAGATAAAGACGTAAATAAACACATCATAATCATACATCTTAATCATACCCCAAAATTAACGTAATTTTTCAATATTTTTAATAACTAGCTTTCACTTCCTGCTTCAAAAATATCTCTCTATATTTTTTCTTCACTTGATTTAGGATTGAAACAAGGTTCACACATTGCATTCATAAGACTATTGTAATGTGTAATATTTGCCCTCTCCTGTTTTAAATCTTGCCATTTATTTGTTGAGAAACTGGGTCATTTTCACTTATCTGGGGAAATCTTCCATATTTTGAAATTTTATAATTGCATTCTCAAGTTGCTGTACATTGTATTTCTTTTTTCACCTAATGTGTTATAAATTGATAGTTAGCTCAAAGGCTAATTAGATATATAGTATAGATAAAAATAATTCCTAGATAGTATTGTGTATTTCTTATTCTATCATGTCAGAAGACTGAATGATGTCTAGCTGCCCCATTTTTTTTGTGTGATGTTAAAATTAATCTGTGATTTCAAGTGTCATCAGCCTGATTCATCCACTATAACATCTGCTTTCACACTGTCACATGATTCATCTATTATAAGGATCCACTTCAAACTTTCAACTAATGGTTTTAATAGCCAGCCATGGCTGAACACGGTCTCATTATTTCCTGAGGTGTGGCAAAATGGTAACTCTAATTCTATTATTTCTTCTGCATTTAATAGCTGTGATAAATTATTGATGAAGAAATTCTTCAAACCGATTCCTTGGATATAAAAGAAGAAATTTCCCAGACCAACTACTTGGATACATTGACTATAGTCTATAACGGAAGAGCATGATAAATGCTTCTTTCTTTAATTCATCAATTTTTAAAATAATGAGTTGGTGCCTTAACAATCAACAAATGGGAGTATCATTATAAACTCATTGATATTTTACATATTTGATGTGTTTCAATCCATTACACGTATTACTCTTTTTTATGTTCAAATTATTTTACCTTTGGATTTTTCAAGTTGGTTCCTATGTCTTTTATACCTAACAGCTTCATTGCTTTTAGGTATAACAGTATGTCTCAAGCTTATCCTGCATATTTCCTGCACAGATATGAAATCAACTCTTTCTCTAAAAAGCCTTAATTTATTTCATGATAAATGATATTTAACAACTACGATCTGGACATTAGGGATATTCATTGCTATTAACTTTTCATTGCTTCTACATCTACTCAGCGAAAATAACTAGAAAATATATTTTTTAAGAAAGAGAAAAATAAAGTATCAGTTTATAGTAATGTTTCTAAATCAATTAAAAGTCATGATATAACAATTTCTTTAATTTTATGTTTGTATTTATTTTTTATTATGTCGAGAATTTTGGTTCCTAATATTTTAACATAATGTCTTATTTCCTTTTTCATACAATAAATTTATAAGTTTAAGATTTTTTTCTGTGTTTCTTTTTTCACCCATAGAATGGCTCTTACTAGAAAAATACTGTTAACATTTTGTGTTAAAAAGCAACATAATTAATTGTTCTCTGTGTAAATATGACACCAACTGGAATATACATGTAGGTAAAATTGTTTTTAAAAATTAATCGTGGGGATTGATTATTTTATTTTTAAATCTTTTTAATTAGGTAAACATTTATTTGGCTCCAAAGTCAAAATTATAAAATCAAGAGATCTAGCGTCTGTCCCTACAACCACCCACATACCTTCTTCCTCTCCCTATTGGCAGGCAACCTTTTATAAATGTTCTTGTTACTCTTTAATTATTTCTTTTTAAAAATGTATGTACACACATGCAAATATATGTATATACACACACATATATATACACACCCGTATGTTACATGCTCAATTTATTACATAAGGTTTGCATACTATCTATTCTGGAGCTTGCTTTTTTTGTTTTTCTTTTTTGACTTAATGGTATGTCCTGGAGACTATTATAGAGAAGGGGAGAGAACTCTTTCTTACTACTTTTTAATGCCCCATACATTTCTTTGTAAGGAATTTATGCAGTTTATTTAAAATGCCTCCTATTAAGGGGCATATGGGTTGTTTCCAGCTTTTGCTATTACAAATAATGTACCAAATAATCTTGTGATTGTCTCAGTTTATACTTTTCTCATATGTCTTTGGGGAGGTTCCTAGAAGTATGATTTCTGAGTCAAAGGGTAAATGTTTATGTAATTTTCTATGTATAGTCATGGACAACATAATGACATTTTGGTCTATGATGGACCGTGTATATGATAGTGGACCCATAAGAATATAATGGAGCTGAAAAATTCCTATCACCTAGTGACATAGTAGCTGACTTAATGTCATAGTGCAACATATTACTCACATGTTTGTGGTGATGCTTGTGTAAACAAACCTACTATGCTATAGGTCATATAAAAGTATAGCATATACAATTGTGTATAGTACATAATATTTCATAATAACAATAGACTATGTTACTATTTACTATACTGTGTATTTACTATACTGTAACTTTTATTATTTTTTTAGAGTGTACTCCTTCTACTTATTAAAAAAAGTTGACTGTAAAACAGCCTCAGGCAGGTGCTTCAGGAAGTATTTCAGAAGAAGGCATTTGTCACTATAGGAGATGACTGCTCAATGGGTGTTATAACTTCTGAAGACCTTCCAGTGGGACAAGATGTGGAGGTGAAAGACAGTGATATTGATGACCCTGACCTTGTGTAGGCCTAGGCTAATCTCTGTGTTTGTGTCTTAGTTTTTAACAAAAAAAATTTAAAAAGTAAAAATAAAATTAAAAACAGAAAAATATCTATAGAATAAAGATATAAAGAAAGAAAATATTTTAGTACAGCTGTACAATGTGTTTGTGTTTTAAGCTAAGTGTTATTAAAATGGAGTCAAAAAGTTAAAAACTTAAAATGTTTATAAAGTAAAAAATTTAGTAAGTTTAGATTAATTTGTTATTGAAAAAAAATTTATTTTATAAATTTAGTGTAGCCTAAATCTACAATGTTTATAAAGTCTACAGTAGTGTACAGGAATATCCTAGGCCTTCACATTTACTCAGCACTCACTGACTCACTCAGAGCAACTTCTAGTCCTGTAAACTCCATTCATGGTAAGTGCTCTATTATAGTATACTCTTTTGATACTGTGTTTTTATAGTATCTTTTCTATGTTTAGATATACAAATACCTACCATTGTGCTACAGTTGCCTACAGAATTCAGTACAGTAACATGCTTTATAGATTTGTGACCTAGGAGAAATAGGCTATACCATTTAGTCTAGGTGTTTATTAGGCTATACCATGTAGGTTTGTGTAAATACAGTCTATTATGTTCCCATAAGGATAAAGCGGCCTAAAGATGCATTTATCAGAGCATATTCCCATCTTTAAGTGATTTATGATTGTACTGCCAAATAATACTTCCTACAGAATATACTAGTATTTATTACCACTAGCACTGTACGAAAGTGAATGTTTCCCCATTCTCCCCAACATCTCCTCAGATCTCTCAGTAAACTAATTAGGAAAGCAGGAAATTCAAAGATTATTTTTGGGACTTTAACTTAGTGTGTTTCCTTGAGGGTCAGTTGGACTTTTATTTTTTAATTTGTTTTTCTTTTATTTGAATGTTGTTCATTATTTGGTCCTTATTTTCTGTACTGTTCTCCCCTCATATCTTTAAAGTATTCTGCATGAAGGACCATGTTGATTAATCTAAGTGGTTGGCTGAAGATGCCATTTTGTAGATGCATTTCCTCAATAAGATTTTTAGCTGAAAGGGAGGTTTGACTGTACGTATACTCTGAGTATGCATATGTGGGTGCTCATTGGACAGACTTTACATTAAGTAAGCGAGAGAGGAAGAAGCTAGCACACGCCCTGTTGCTTCTCTCACCCCAAGGCAAAACATGAGGACATTACTCTGTGACCTTGACAGGAACAATGGAAACCCTAGCTCTACTGGACTTTATAATCATTATCGTTTTATACAGAGCATTCCTCAAGTTTTTGCATAATAAAGTAAATAAAGCAGTTGTAATTGCTTTGTATTTGAGGGGAGAAGTGGTCATCATGGAAATTCCATAAGCAGTCTATTATATTATATCCAGACAGTTTTTCACCTGATTTCTGCTGTCTTTCTACTCCATTTTTTGTTACCTGCTGACTAAAAAGGTGGAGGTTCTCTCCACCCTGCTCTCAGCCTGCACAAGTGGACAGTTCTACTATTTATCTCCAAGATTTCCATAGGTTTGTCAAAACACCTAATCTACCAACTTTTCCCAATTTCCCAGTTATTGATTTCTTTCACTTTGTAAGCTTTTACTGTTATTTAAATGAGATTCGATAGAGTGTGGAATTAACCAAATGTGTTCAAACCTTAAAGGATAACTTGATAAAAATAATCCAGCTCATGTAGAATAATACAAGAATGATTAAACTAAACCCAGTTTCCCTTATTATTAACATCTTTAGTGTCATACTTAGGTAATATCAATAAACTAGTATTGATACCTAAGTAACTAAAGTCCACACATTATCCATATTTCCTTAGTTTTACATAATGTACACCTTCTGTTCCAGAGTTCCATTCAAGGTACCACATGACATTCACTTGTCATGTCTCCTTAGGCTCCTCTTTGCTGTGGCAGTTTCTTAGACTCCCTATTTTTGGTGGCCTTGACAGTTTTGAGGAATGTCAGCCATTTGTAGGATGCCCCACCATCGGAATTTATTTCATGTTTTTCTCCTGGTAAGTCTGGGGTTATGCTTTATAGGAAAGAAGACCACAAAGGCAAAGTACCATATTCATCACAGTATATCCAGGGTACATTCTATCAACATGATTTCTGACAGTTGATGTTGACCTTGATTATCTGACTGAGATAGTGCTGTCAAGCTTATTCACTGTAAAGTTATACTTACTCTTTTTCTTCCTTGTTTCCATACTGTATTTTTGGAAGTGTCTTTGTGCAGCCCACATCTCAGAAGTGTAGAGTTATGCTCCTCTTTTTGAGGGTGGAGTATCTACATAAATTATTTCAGATTGTTCTCCATGAGGAATTTGTCTCTTTTCTACCATTAATGCATTCAAACCTTAATTTATATCAGTACGGACTCATGGATATACATATTTTTTCCTTTTTTCGAGACAGAGTCTTGCTCTGTCACCTGCAATAGAGTATAGTGGCATGATCATAATTCACCACAATTTCAAACTCCAAGGCTGTAGTGATCCTGATCCTCCTGGCTCAACCTCCCAAGTAGCTAGGACTACAGGAGCATGCCACCATGCCTGGCTAATTTTTAAAAATTTTTTGTAGAGACCAGGTCTTGCTATGTTGCCCAGGCTGGTCTGGAACTTGTGGCCTCAAGCTATCCTCCTGCCTCGGCCTCCCAAAGTGCTAAAATTGCAGGCATGAGCCACCATGGCAGGCTATTTTTTATACTTTGGATTATAATTCAATACCGTTTTATTTTTTTGCTCAAAATTTTCAGCTTTGGCCATTGAGAGCTGTTTTATTTGGCTCCTGTGGTCTTTTGACATATCCCCATTAATGTGATTGTCTTTCTTTATTTTTAGCATATCCTTACTTTCTGGTAATACAAAATGCTCCTGACTCTTGTATATTTCTTGCCCCAGACTATAATCAGCCATTTCTTCAAGGATCCCTGGTTTCTTTTAATAAAGAATGATATTGGAAACCAAGATCTGGGTACTAAGTGTGCTGTTTGCTACTAAGTTGTTATTTCTTTTAAGACATGTGAGCTGACAAAGCACGTAAATATATGGCACACATTTATTTTTTATTTAATTGTGGAAGTCTGTATCTATGAGAGAAGCATTTAATTGTCTCTTAAAATTTCTCATAACTAGTTCTAGAAAGGTATTTTAGTTACAACTAACACAAATGTGACTCTAACTTTTGAGATTCTCCTTTGATATGAGATAGTGATAAGTTGGTCTGATAAAATTTTTCTGGACTCATATCTAAGTTGTTATACATTTATACTCATTCAAATTTTATAACTTACTTTCAAGAGCATTATGATATACTATTTGTTCTATAAATCCTGGTATGGGCTTTATCCCAGATAGTAAAATTTGACCTGACTATAAGAGGTCTTCTCCAAAATCATGAAAAAGCAGCGAATTTCATAAAAAAACAGAATCATTGGTCTTTAGAGACGAAATTGAAATGTGAGTTAGAGATCAAGTTTTCTATTACTTCTATTTAAGTCAATTGTCACTCTTTAATTACTATCTACTAAAAAAAGCTGTCAGAATCAGGATTTTGTAATTCAAAAGGTCAAAATCATGCTTGTCATTGTATCTATAGAAAATATAATTTCTAATAGACTGAATTTTATTTTATAGAAGTGTATTATTTAAACCCATTACAACAATAATAAAATTGATATCCACTGTCATTCCCTTCATTTCAACAAGTTACAACATTAAACTAACTAGATTATTATTTAGTTTCAATGACCCAGTTTGTTGTATAATTTAATGACAAATGTAATTATTAGATAATAAATCATCAAGACTTTTTCTTCTTTTCTATTAGAAATTGTGGAATTCTAGAGTTTCTGAACTGTCTCGAGTATATGTGTTTTACAATAAAAATAAATTTTTGTTCAAAATCAATTTATTACAATACAGATGAATATACTGTAGAGGTTAAAAATGATAAAACAATTCTTAAACTGTACTTTTGTTTGAATGGGTTAAGACAGGATCATCTGGTATATCTGCTTATGAGGTTACAAGGCTACTAAAATCATTTTAATCCAATATTCTTAAAGTGTCTTCCTCATTCTTATAGTATATATGTAATACACATCCATTTAACACTTGTATGATAGACACATAATGACTGTGATCATCCATTTCAGATAATTCTTTGTAAGTTGTCAAATCTTGCTGAAAAGGCATACCCTGGAGAAGTGACTTTTTTTGCTTGACTTGCATTTCACTGACTTAGACAGAGATTTAATAGAAGTTGTAATTGGCTCCTCTGATCGACAATGAAGAGTACATTTCTTACTGCTTGGACTCTCTTTGTGGATTGGTAAATGCTGTGAAATATGGTACTATGCTGAAGTGAAGTCTGTTAATGTGAAGGGAACGCGAGCTAATGACTTCCTAAGCACTGCAGGGTGGCAATAGACTTGTTTTTTGGTCTCAGTTTTTTACAGCTTCATTTTATCCTTTTTTGGAAAGGTTCTTTATTTTTTTGGCTAAATCAACAAAATGAGGACTGTATTTACCTGACATATGATACATGACTTAGGTGTAATGGGCCATTCTTGATGGGAAGAGGCAGTAACTGTTTGTTAAATGATACCCTTGGCTCCTGGAAAAGTTAATAAAGTTTTCCCAAAGCACTTAACCTCCTTCAAATAAATCATTTATACACTAGAAGAAACTATCTCAGTGATTATTGACACTAGGCCTAACATTTTATAAAAGAGATAAAGGATACCAAATCATTTGGTTAACTATCTAAAATCTCTAGAAGGTAATCTTACTACAGATTGGCCTCAAATTATTTTTAAATAATTGGATTCTGAATGTGGTACCAAATGAGTCTTGTTTTGTAGTATTTTTCAAAGGAACATCTTCAGCAAAAGGAACATGTTTTATGATAAAACTTTAGGTCTACAAAGTAGCTTTCATTTGTAAATGTTTATAAGATATAATTACTAATTAATTTTTACCTCTTCCTTCTTTACTGTAAGTAGAATATTTAATCCTCATTTTCTCAGTAGGCACTAAAATGCCAAATTATTTTTTCCCAAAGGCTTACTTTTATCAATAATAAATTAGGAATAAAGCTCACAAATACAGCGAGCAACTTATATATCCCTAGCACATAATTATACACACAGATATGTACATAAGACAGTATAGATATATATAAGAAAATATATGTATATAATTTTCTTTTTCTTTCATTTATCTATATCTATTTATTTGTCTTTACTGTCTGTATTATATTGCTGATATTGTATATCCAAATATATAGTAAATACTAGTATTTTCTTTTAAAGTAAAGTATGTTAATTTTTAGTTATCAAGAGTTCAGGTATCATTTGCAAATAAACCAATAGATCATTTGCTTGGTTACAAAAGGATAGAAGGTGTTGCACTGGAGATCAAAGCTCTGCCATTCAACTAAATCAAATTGAAGAGAATATGACCGGGTAGAGTTAGACCACGTTAAAAAATATTTTAAATTCCATAATATAAAGAGAGAACAATTTGTTACTCTTATAGTAATTATTTACATTTCTGAATTTCAATTTACTCTTTTTACTATAAAGGGAAAAGACAGACTGAAAAGAAAAAAAAATCAATTCAGTGCTTTTTCAGTTCATAATTCACATGCATTCACATATAAGATCTCATTTAACTTGATATCACTCTACGAGGTAAAGAAAGCAGATACTATTATCACCATCTAGCAGATGAGAAAACCATATTTTAAACATTTTTAATCAATTCTAAAGACACATAGATAGTAATAATGTCTTAGAATCAAGCATAAACAATATTTTTCTCCCGAATTTTTGTCTTGCTATAAACTTTGTTGACACTCTTGCAAATAACATGAGTACTATGACATAAAATATTGTGACTTAAAGGTAAAGCTGAAGTTTGTCCAAGCATTTACAAAATATATTAGTTACAATTGTTTTTTACCAAAATATTGTTAATACTGAATGCCTCAGCTTTCCTTCAACAGAAAAAGAAATCATTAAAAAAAGAAAAATAAGACCTTACTTTATATTAATATAATTGCATTTTGGTAATAATATCTCATAATTGCTTTTTAGGATTCGAATCAGATACTGTAACTCTATGGCACATTCTTCATTCTAGATCTGGGAGCAAAAGGTTTGTGAGCTACCAAAGAGTGCCTGTATTTTTAACACTTTGTTAAAATATACTTTCTCCATTTCTTTTCAAGAGTTAATGATAGGTTGGTTTCATAACTACATCTGGAGAAAGCACTATGTTCTTTCTGATGTGGCAACAGAGAAATTGTGTGTTTCCCCTAAGTATCAAAATCTTTGTACAGTCATTTTATAATTCCTATTTTTAAATTATTATATTTTAATATACCTATGATATTTTCCCTAAGATACAATTGTAATTCTTAAGTAAAAGTACATCAAAAATGTCAACAACTAAAGACATAAACACCAAAGTAGGTGATGAAGCATTGTAATTATTTTAGTCTTATTTTTTAACAAAAATTTTATTTTAGAATATATTTAGATTTATAAAAAGTTGTAAAGATAGTACAGAAATAGTATAAACAGTATACCCCACAGCAGTATTCACAATTATTCACATCTTACATTACTATATCAAATTTGTCACAGTTCATTAATTGGTATTCATAAGTTATTATTAACTAAAATACACAGTTTATTCAAATTTTCTTAATTTTTACCTAACATTGTTTTTCTGTTCAAGAATCTCATCTAGGATACCATATTACATTTAGTGCCCTTGTCAAATATTCATTGACCATATGTGTATGGGTTAATTTCTGGGCTCTCTATTATGCTCCATTGGTTTAAGTATCTGTTACCATGCCAATACCATACTTTTTAAATTACTGTAGCTTTGTCACATAGTTTGAAATCAGGGAGCGTGATGCCTCCAGCTTTTTCTTTTTTCTCAAGGTTGCTTTTGCTATTTGAGGTCATTTGTGGTTCCATACAAATTTTAGAAGTGTTTTTCTATTTCTGTGAAAAATGCCATTGGAATTTTGTTACGGATTGTATTGAATCTGTAAATCACTGTGGTTAAATGAATATTTTAATAATATTAAGTCTTCCAATTCATGAATATGGAATATTTTCCCATTTTTTTGTGTCTTCCTCAATTTCTTTCATCAATGTCTTATAGCTTTCAGTGTACAGATCATTTGCCTCCTTGGTTAAATTTATTCCTAAGTATTTTTTGATGCAGTTATAAATAGGATTATTTTCTTAATTTCTTTTTCAAATAGTTTGTTGTCAGTGTATAGAAGCACAACTGATACTTGTGGGCTGATTTGGTATCCTACATTTATTCCTATGTCTAATTGTGACAAGTTTTAGTCTTCCACAAGCACACTAACTCTAAATTTCTCTTCACAATCACACATATAGAATCATTATATATCTAGTACATCATATATTTGCCCAGATAAATGCACAGCATCTAGCAAGGTAATTCCAATGAATTATTTCAGTAGCTGTGTACTCTCATCTTGACTCCAGTTAGTTTTCATCATTTGCTACTGTGATACTGATAAATGAATAATGTCTATCACTACCATAAAGCACTTTTATCTTCACTAGAAGGTAAAACATTATATATATAAATAAGCATATTGGCATGAACTCAAAAATCAAAAGTGAATAAATATCTATTATATCTGTAAATTGGTAGATTGTTTTAGAAGTTGCACCATAAATGTTATGAGGAAATTTTTGAATAATAAGTGATCATTTGTTGATTAAAATTAAAGATTAATTTTTCAATTGGCTACATACTCTTCTAAAATTCTTCAGATTATTTGGTCCAGGTGATTGCCTTTCCTCAAATAATTAAGACTATTAAGACTTTTTTTTTTATTTTTAATATAGTGCTTTCCTTTTTTCAGGGACTAATCTCTCTTGCTGAAAAAAATCAAAATAGCACATTTCCTCTCAATTAATTCTATTATTTGTTTCTTAACTTGTCATCTTGGATTTTTCATTTGTAATTGTTTTGTTCATGTGAATTCCAATGACTCTAATGAATGTGTAACACATCATATCAAACTTGACTGGACACCAGATTGGCAGTACATAATGTTGCTTGATTAAATTCATATCCTTTTGCTCTAAAACTGTGATTCTTTTATTGACTCATCATATTTTAATAAAATTGAAGTAAAAAGCAGAAATGTGTAATGACTAATAATGTATTACCAATCCTCACAGTCCATTGTATTAATATTTTACATATTGGATTCTATATAATCAGCCTGATTCTTCCCATCACCTATCTTAGTGAATCTCACCCAAACCTATGTAGTCCAGAGAAGATGAGAATTTATCCAGAAAAAACAAACTCTAAATAAGAACTGAGAAAACTGCCCATTTCAAAGAATGAAGACTAGTGCTTAGAAATCTTTCTTTTATCTATGTGACTTTGCACCACTTAAAATCTCTGAATCTAAATTTCTTTATTGGAAAATGGCAGTGATGCTTACCTTTGACCAATGTTAACAATAAGAAATTACATATGTAAAGTACTTTTGATGATTTTCAAGATATAATAGACATTTAGAAATAAATATTATTCATTCTATAATCCTAGAATGTATTTGAATAATACTAGTACTATTGAATAGACTCTTTCTAAGATCAAGTTGCATTAATTCAATTCAATAAATATTTACTGAGCACATCCTACATACCAGGCATGAAACTCTGGGGATTGGTCAATGAACAGACAAAAACCTCTGCTCTTATAGAGTTTATAATCTGGCCTGAATGAGAGATACAAACAAAATATAAATGAATGGTAAATAAATACATTCATAATAACAATATATAAAACCATACAGCTTGTCAGATAACAATAAGTTCTATAAAATAAAAATCAGGGAAGGCGAATATGGAGTGCTTGGTGAGAACAGTGGATGAAATTTTATAATAAATGAAATGTAAGAGAAGATCTCACCAAAAGAGAAATTAAATTTTATAATGCTATGCTATATTCATTTATTCATTTTATATTCTTATTTTTCCATTTCTTACTTTGAAAAAAATTAAAAGCTTCAGAATAGTTGAAAGAATAGTACAATGAATATTCTCACAATTTTCACTTGGAATCAACAGTTTTTAACATTTGGCCACATTTGCTTTATCCTTTTCTCTGAATATATTATACATACTTTCCTTTCTTGAATGAACTATTTGGAAATAAATTACAGAGGGTAGGACTCTTTAATCCTAAATCTCAAGCCCATATCTTTTAAGGACAAGGATACACTCCTACGTATCCATAATACCAGTAATATGTTCCTTAAATTTTTAATACTATTTCTTCCTATTTAGTCAATATTCAAAGCAATCTAGTGTCACAGCATTATTTACAGCTGTGTTTTGTTTGTTGGTATAGGATATCAAGAGATGCTACATTTAAAAAAAAGGAATATAGTTGCTTCTCATGATTCTGTTGCTCTGGAATTTGGGTAAGCCTCTGCTGGTTGGTCGACTTGCTACATATGATGCAGGCTAGAGTCATTCATATGGCTACAGTCAACTCAGAGACTGACTGAGGCTGAAATACCCATGTGGTCACTAGTAATTCAGAAGTCAAGCCTGGTCTTTCTTACGTTACAGAAGCTGGAATCTAAGATCAAAGGCAGAGAGGTTCCTGGCCCCTTAAAGCCTTGGCTGAGAAGTGATACTGCTTCACTTCTGTCGCAGTCTATCGCAAAGCAATTCAGAAGTCCAACCAGGGTTCAGGGAAAGGGAATAGACTCTGCCTCTTGATAGAAGGTGGTGCAAAGAATTTGTGGCCATTTAAATTCTATCACATCAAGGATCACACATTGTATTAAGTTGCAAAATCTCTTTATCCAATTTTAATCTAGAACAGCAATGGCAATGTAATATAATACCCTAGTAGTCTGGATTTGTCTATTTGTTTTCTAATTATTATACTAAACATTTTGATTAAGGATATTATATAGGTAACATTATAAACTTTTCATTGCATCACCAGAGGCATTAGGCTCATTTTTTCCCCTCCATTTCATTTATTTAAGATAATGTCCACCATAATTAACCCTTTAAAGCTACCACTCCATGTTGTAACTTTGTAACTAGTGTTTGCGGGTATTTAACCCATGTATCTTGCCAGTTTTCTGCCACACTTTCATTCAATGTATTTTAATACATTGATTATCTTTGCCTGAACTGATTATTACATAAAATTTACAAAATAGTTATTTTCTAATGTAATAATTTATTTCATGTTATGATGCTTTTCTATAAAGAACAACTTTCTTTCCCCCATTTTCAGTATCATTATGAATTATTTTTATACAAACATTAAAATTTATTATTATTCCTATTTATTTTTAAAGAGCATTAATGGGAGAATTTCATACCATACAATTCGGCTGTCTTAAGTTTGACAATTTTTGTAAATATATAGAGTTGTGCAATCATCAAAATAGTCCAGTTTTAAAACATTACTAGTATCCCCAAACTTTCATTTGTGGCCAATTACAGTCAATCTCACTACAACTTCTAGTCACAGGCAACCACTGACTTGCCTTTTGTCTCCGTGTATTTTTTTTAACAGTTTCATATAAATGATATTATCAATATGTACACTGTTATTTCTGGCTTCTTTCAGTTAGCATACTGTTTTCAAGGTTTATCCATGTCTTTGACTGTTTCCATAATTTATTCCATTTAAGTGGTGAATATTACAGTGTATGGAAATACCACATTGTGCTTATTTATTCACCTGTAGATATTTGGGTTGTTTTCAGTTTTTAGCATTTGTGAATAAATTGCTTTGAACATTCAGTATAAGTCTTTGTGTGGACATGACAGAGTTCATGTCCTTAATGTAATCGGACTGGCAATGTCCCTTTTACTAACTAAAACAATATGTTTACAGGTTCCAGAGATTAGGATGTGCACATTTAGGGGAGCAAGCATTACTGGAGGGCAAACATTACTCAACCAACCAACCTTAGTGTCTATTGCTCAGATGGTTCCAATCTTGGATGGGAAATAGATGGGTTATATATTGGCCAACTAAAATACCAACACAATGTAATGACCAAAATGGAAATTTCAGATGCAATAAGAGGTGAAGAGGCAAAAAAAATTAGGTTTACTGTTTTATTAGTTTCTCTCAAATATACACTTATGAGAACTTCACATACATACATACCTTTAAAACTACTTTGGCTTAATATTAATCTTTCTTTAAATCTGTATTCCTACAAAAAACAAATACATATATTAATATAAATTTTGCATTGTTGGAAAATTAAACTTATATCAGAACTATGTGTTGGAGGTTTTATTGGTTTGTTTTTAAGCTTAGTTGCTCAGCTTTCTGACTTATGTTGTCAAGAGAGTACAGCTATGCAGGGGTAAAGAATAGAGTCCTGCTAAATTGTATTCCATTCTAGAGTGTGTACCTACATATACTCTATTGGATGATAATGTAGTAGTCCTATGTGTATACTATGACCACTGACCCAATAACTTTATGTCACTCCAAATAATGTCATTTCTTTGAGTTAGTATTCATGTAACATAAAATTAGCCATTTTTAAGTGAACAATCCAGTGTCATGTAGTACATTCACAATGTTGTGCAATCATCACCTCTATTTAGTTCCAATATATTTTTATCACCTCAAAGGGAAATCTCATATCCATTAAGCAGTTACTTCCCAAAGCCACTTCTATTAATCACCAATCTGCTGTCTCTATGGATTTACCTATTCTGCATGTTTCATATAATGGAATCATACAATGTGTGATTTTTTGTGTTTGGCTTCTTTCATTTAGCCTACTGTTTTAGAGGTTCATCCACATATAGCATGAATATTGACCACTTTTTTATGCACTTATTGATTGTTGGTATGTCTTTTTTGGAGAGATGTTTATATAAGTCCTTTCCTCATGTTTTAATTGAGTTGTTTATTTCCATGCTGTTGAGTTGTAAGAATTCTTTACATACTCTTTACATGAAAGAAAAGTGATTTGGAAATATTTTCTCCCATTCTATAGATTGCTGTTTCCACTTCTTGATAATGTCCTGTGATGGTCAAATATTTTTAATTTTGATAAAGTCATATTTATCTTTTTGTGTTGTTGCTTGTGTTTTTGGTACCATATCTAAGAATCCATTGCCAAATCTAAGGTCAGGAAGATGTATACCCTTTGCAATAATTTCTTCTAATATTTTTATGGTTTTAGCTCTTATATTTAGGTCATTGATCCATTTTAAGTTACTTTAATATATGATGTGATGAAGGGGTCCAACTTTACTCTTTTGCATGTATATATTAAGTTGTCCCATACTTTTTGAAGATACTATTTGCTCTTCATTGAGTAGTTTTGGCACTCTTGTCAAAAATCAATTGGCCATAGATACATGGTTTATTTCTGGAGTCTCAATTTTATTCTCTTAGTGTAGATGTCTATTTTTATGCCAGTCCCACATTGTCTTGATTACTGTAGTTTTATTGAAGTTTTAAATTCAGGAAAGTATGTATAAACCAACTTTGTTGTTTTTTAGTGTTTTGGTTATTCAGGTTCCCCTGTGAGAAGCAGATTTTCCATTTCTGCAAAAAATACTGTTTGAATTATAATAGGGATTACATTTAATCTGTAGATCAATTTAAATAGTATTGTCATCCTAATACTATTAAGTCTTCTAATTTATGAACTCTGAATGCTGTTCTATTTATTTATGTTTTCAATTTTTTTCAGCAATGTTTTCCCTATAGAAGTTTTTAATCTCCTTGGTTTAATTTATTCCTAGGTATTTTATTCCTTTGCAAGCTATTATAAATATTATTGCTTTCTTAATTTCTTTTTCAGGTTGTTGATTGCTGCCATATAGAAACACAACTGATTTTTGTATGTTGACCTTGTGTTTTGTAACTGGCTTCATTTGTTAGCTCTAGTGGTATTTTTGTTGATTTTTGGGGACTTTGGTATAGGTTTATATTGTCTGTGAGTAGAAATAGCTTAATTTCTTCCTATCTAATTAGAATGCCTTTTATTTTTTTTCCTTGCCTACTTTCTCTACATAGAACTTCCAACACAATTTTGAATACTGACTGAGAAAGAGGTTATCCTTGTCTTGTTATTGATCTTAGGGGTATAGCTTTCTATCTTTCACCAGTGTGCATGATATTAACAGTGAGTTTTTCATAAACGTCCTTTATCATGTTGGGGAAATTCCTTCCTTTTACTAGATCATTATTTTTTAACACAAAAAGGTGTTGGATTCTATCAAGTCATGTTTTTATTTTCTTTTTAAAATTTTCTTTAGTTCTACTAGTGTTTTACATAGATTGGTTTTATCATATCAAACCATCCTTGCATTCCTGGAATAAGAACCAATTTTGTGGTGTATAATACTTTAAATATGCTGTTGAATTCTGTTTGCCAGTGTCCCATTAATTATTTTGGCATTAAATCCATAAAAGATAGTGGTCTGTATTCTTCTTTTATTGTAATATTTTTTGTCTGGTTTTGGTATAAGGGTAATTTTAACATTACAGAATAGGTTAGAAAGTGTTACCTCATCTTTTAATTTTTGAAAGAGGTTGAGGAAGATTGGTACTGCATATTTAAATGTTTTATAGAAACCACAAATGAAGCCATCTGATCCTGGATTTTTCATTTTTGAAAGTTATTATTGTTATTAATACTTCTACTGCTGGCTTAATCTAATTTCTTGTTACAGATATGTTCAGATTTTCTATTTCTTTATAATTAAGTCTTGATAGATTGTGTGTAGGAATTTATTCATTTCTTCTTTTTTATCTAATTTGTTGATATAGAATTATTTTACAGTATTTTCTTATAATCCATTTTATTTCTATATGGATAGTAGTAATGCTCCCACTTTCATTTCTGAATTTACACTTGCATATGCTCTGTCATTTTTCCTTGTATGTATAGGTAAAGGTTTGCTATTTTGTTGATCTTTTAAAGAATCAGCTTTGTTTCTCATCCTCTCTGTTTTTTTAATCTTTATTTTATCTCTGCTCTAATCTTTAATATTCCATTATTCTGCTAGCTTTAGCTTTAGTTTCTGCTTCTTTTTCTAATTCTTGTGGTGTAAAAGAGTTATTGACTTAAGATATTTCTTCTTTTTTAAATTTGATGTTTACTGCTCTAAATTTCTCTCAAGCTCTGCTTTTGCTGCATCCCATAAGTTTCTGTATGTTGTGTTTTTGTTTTTATTCTTTGTATAATTTAAAATTTTCACATTTATTAAAATTTATTATATGGCCTAAAATATGCTGATGAATGCACCATGTGCACTTGATAAGAATGTGTTCTCTGGTGTATTGGAAGAATTATTCTATATAAGCTGTTGGATCTCATTAGTTTATAGCATTTTTTCACATTCTTTATATTCTTCCTTATTGATCTTCTGCCTATCCGTTGTTGAAAGTGATATATTGAATTCCCAATTTTTTTTGTAGAACTGCCATTTCTCCCTTCAATTCTGCCAATATTTGCTACATATATTTTGGGGGTTTTATTGTTCAGTGGGTATATGTTTACAATTGTTATATCTTCTTGATGGATTGACTATTTTGTCCGTATATACTGTTCTTCTTTGTCTCCTGAAATAACTTTTGACTTAAAGTTTACTTTGTATATTAGTATAACCACATCAGTCACCTTTGTTTTTTATTTGCATGAAATATCTTATATCCATCTTTTCATTTCAAATTATTTGTGTTTTTAAATCTAAAGTAAAACAGTCATTTTAAAAAATGAATTCTGTCTATGTTTGCATTATTTATGATTGGAAAGTTTAATCCACTTATTTTTAAAGTAATTACTGATTTTAAAAAGGGCTCCTGTCATTTTACTACTTGTTCTTGGTGTCTCATCTTTTCTTTGTTCCTCATTTCCTCCATCATTGCTCTCTTTTGTGTTTAATAGATTGTGTTGTACCATTTTCATTTCTTTCTTATTTCCATTTATATATACTTTTTAGATATTTTCTAGTGGTTACCATAGAGATTACAGCTAAAATACTAAATTTGTAACAACCTTGTTTAAATTGATAACCAATGAAGCTTCAATAGCATTCAAAAAATCTGCTTTTATACAGATCTGCCTCCTCATTTTGTTATCACAAATCACACCTTTATAGAAGGTGCCCATTAGCATAGATTTATAACTATTGTTTTATACATTTCTCTTTTAAAATATGTAGGAAATAAAAAGAGGAGTTACAAATGAAAAATACAATAATACTGACTTTTATATTTACCTAAATAACACCTTTTTGTATTTCTCATAGGGAAGATCTACTAGGAAAGAAGTTTTCCAGCTTTTGTTTATCTAGGAATGTCTTAATTTTTCCTTCATTTTGAAGGATTATTTGTCAGATATAGAATTCTTGGTTGACAGGTTTTTTTTTTTTTTTTGTCTTTCAGCACTTTATAAATGTCATTGAGCTCTTTCTGACCCACATATCATAATTTTTAGTGAGGAATCTATTTTAATCTTATTGATGATCCCTTACATGTGATGAGTCCCTCCTCTCTTGATTCTTTCAAGATACTCTCTTTGCCCTTGGCTTTTGACATTCTGTTTATAATGTGTCTCCATGTGAATATTTTTGTGTTTATTCTTCTTATAGCTCATTGAGCTTCTTGAATGTGTAAATTCATGTCTTTTTTAAGATCTATGAAGTGGTCAGTCATTATTTCTTCAAATATCCTTTCTGTGTCCTTCTTGTCAATTTCTTCTCTGGGATTCCCACTATGCATATATTGATATACTTGATAATGTCCCACAGTTCAGTTAGTCTATGTTTACTTTTGTTCATTCTTTTTCCTTTCTGCTTCTCAGACTCATTAATTTTGATTGTGCAGTCTTCAAGTTCTCTGATTCTTTATTCTAACTGCTCGATTCTGCTATTGAAACCTTCTGGTGTTTTTAATTTCTGTTCTTAAAATATTTATCTCTAGAATTTTGTTTGGTTTCTTTCTTATAATTTCAATCTCTTTATGGTATTTTTTATTTGTTCATACATTGTTATTTTTTTGTTTTTGTTTTTTGGCTCTTTATCCATGGCTTCTTTTAGCTCTTAGAGAATATTTACAGAAGTTGATTTAAAGACTTTGTCTAGTAAGTCCAATGTCTGTGCTTTCTCAAGGACAGTTTCTGTTAACTTCTTTTGTGAATGGGCAACACTTTCTTGTTTTCTTGCATGACTTGGATTTTGTTGCTTCTTTTTGTGTTTTTTTTTAAATTGGACATTTGGTAACTCTAGAAGACAGATTCTCCTTCTTCTTCTTCAGAGTACGTTGTTGTTTATTTATATCAGTTGCAGATGTTTACTTATTTAGTTACTTTTATACAGGTTTTTGTTTGTTTGTTTGTAAAGCCCATATTTTCTGGCGCATGTGGTCTCTGAAGTCTCTGTTTTTACAGTCTGTGTTCAACTTTTCTTTTAACAAGATTTCCTTGAGCAATAAGAGTGGGAAAAAATAAAATAAAAGAGAAAGAAGAAAAAAGGATAAGAAAGCAGAAACAAAAATAAAAAAGTTTTCCTAGTCTTTGTTTATAGTATCTGAGTTGGGCCCTGCCTTCAACACTTGGCAAGGCAGTTTACAACTCCGTGATAACCCTCACTCACTGCTTTCATTGGCACTAGAGAACAACTAGAGTTGAAAGCTTGGAGTCTTCTCAGGACTACTGTGTGCATGCATTAGGCCCTGGCCATGCAGGTGGCTTTCTATATTCCCCAGTATAAGCAGGCATTTTTAAATGACCTAATTTCCCTAAGAAACTCTCTCCCCAGATTTCTTCTCAAAGGTTTTTGATGTTCTGTTGTATGCTCCAGCTGTAATCTAGCCCCAAGTGGCTGCAGGTTATTAGCCTTACAATGTATTTGAAGAACTGTCGCTACTTTTCTGTCCAGTTTGAGTTCCAAGTTAGAGAAAACAAAGGCAAGTGCCTTGTATCAGTCCTTTAGGTAGTTTCCAGACAAGTTAGAACAGACAAACACAATTCTTTTGGAATGAGGTCTCTAAAAGTGCCTCTGACAACAGGGACCAGGGTTCCACATTAAGAATAGTTTTGTACAAGAAATAGCCAACAATTAAGTATTATAGATAGTCTTTAAAATGTCTGTTTGCAATTAGTTTGCTCAAATTGGGATCCTAACAAGGTACACATATTAATTTGTTTTCTATGTCATAAATTTGTGGCAGAAACCAGGTCAGTTGTCCTGTAAAATATCTCACATTTTTTACTCTTTTCTTTGCTTTGTCAAGGAGCCAATTAACTTCATATAAATTAAAGTTCTCTTTAAAGAGTTGATTAGATTCAAGTTTAACTGCTTTGGCAAAATTCCTTATAGGTTGTTCTATGTACTTCATATTTAGCATCACAGCCAGTAGAACAAATCTATTTTTAGTGGTTAGGACTGCAATAGAATTCTGATGGCTCCATTTTAAGATTTTTTTTCAACCTTTCATTTAATAATTTTATATACCATTGTTCTTTGTCTGCTTCAATCATTTTATTACAGTTGATAACAGTGACTTTCTTGTTCTATTATTTATCCTACATTTTTTAGTTGGAATTCTTCAGTAAAAAAACTTTCTTTCATCAGCTGGGGCTATTTGGAAAGGCAAGAAAAATTATAATGCTTTGTTTTGATAGTTTATAAGTTTTGTTTTGGTCTATTTTTTCTATGCTTTTGAGTTAATATCATGGCTTTTTATATAGTCAGTGTGTTTCAATCAATTGCCTTCATTATATTTGATGCTCAAATTATTTATCTTTGGGCAATAGGTACTCCCATATGTAGGCTTATGTATCTTTAAATATATATAATTTCTAAACACTAAAAATGATATTTTGAATGTGCCCTGCAGTGTTTTTCTTTGTTGCTCTTTTAAAGTATTAAAACCCACTAACACATCTGCTTTTCATATTATGTTAATATTAGCAATTTTTATTTGTAGTCAAGATAAAACAAACCAATATCATAGTTACATAAATATAATTAATTTTACCTCCTCTTGTTATTTTTATATTGTTGACCATATGTTAATATTATTCTATTGAATAACATTGCAGTACTTTAATTTCTATAAATTGATTACAGTTTAAAGGCAGCACACATTCAGAGAGCCATATTCATTCTATTCTCTGAATTTTTTTCTGAGTCCTCTCTTCAAATCAGCTATTCAGAAAGAGAAGAGATTGCACCTTTTATTCAGGTAAACTCATTTCAATATGAAACAAAATCTGTTATATTCCTAACATTTTGAGTGATACTTAAAGCAATAAAAAGACTAGTAGGACAGATATAAAGTATCATATCATGACTTCTCAGCAGTTTGACTTCTCAGAAACTCAAAAATAAATCCTACATTTGAGTTATTTATGTATTTGTGCTTACCTTTATGATGAAAACATAGGCTGGTATAAGGGGTGAAGATGTTTTGATATATCTGTTACAATTGGCATGATAGCAATGACAAGAACGCTTTTAAGGAGAGAAAAATAAAATAAAAAGCTTGAAAACTAAGCTCATTCAATAATTTTATTCTTTAAAGTTTGTTCATTTGGGATAGCCTTATATAATGCATATCTTTCTTCTGTGTTTTACCTGAAAGATTGTATTCTAATAAATGCACAATTATTTTAGAGCACACAGTCTCAGAAGGAGAAGGCAATATTAATCAATCATAATGGTATATTGCCAATTTTTTCAATAAATATTTAAGAAACTCACAAACTCACCCATCCATATCATTATAGATGTTTAGATAGCTATAATGAAATAAGGGGTAAAGTGATTCTTAAAACTTATAAATAAGTGTCGGAATTATACAGTGCCCTGAATACAATAACACACCTTTTTTCACCAAAAATATACATTCAAATAAAAATAAGGGGAACTATTTCTTTTTTCTTTATTCTTCAAGAAAAAGAATAAAGAATATCACTTTCCTCTTTTCTTTTCTTTAACATCAGCACTATAGTAGGAAAGAAATGTTCATGTGTGCTAGCAGCTGCTTATTTCATGGAGGCTGTACAAAAGCTTCCATTAATACAGATTCTCAGATATTTGCCTTTAGATCCCAGATAAGCACCAAATGCAATAGTCAAAAGTCACCTCTGTGCACATCAGGATAAATTACAAAAGGATTACATACTAAATGTTGAAAGGAAGAAATAAGGAAGGTAGGTAGGAGGGAAGGAAGGAAGTGACCCCGAGCCTTAATGCTCCCATCAGCTAGACTAAACTTCAGACAGGTTTCTTTATGACTCTAGGCCCCTGACCACCCTTTTCTCAGAGCATTTACTTTAGAAAACTTGTAATTGTTTTCTCTGCCTCTTTGAGATATAAATTTATTAGAAAGCCTTTTGCCAGCTTTACTACTCAAGACTTTTTTTTTCCTCAAAGACTTGTCAGCCATCTCTCTGAAATGTGATCATCAAGGAACATGGTACACCTATCTCCCAATTTCCATGGAGAAGTAGGAGCCTAACTTCTGTGGTACCCTTGCTGGAAGTTGTAAAACTGCCTCCAGTCATGAAGGTATAAGAAAGTTTACTTTTTCCTTTGGGCAAAGCCAATTAGAAAATACAGGTAGCCTATGATTCCCCTAACCCCCCTCTTCATCTCAGCTCTTAACAACACTCCAGCCATTTGTTTCAGTAAAGTTAAACCACTTTCCCCTGTTGGAATATTGGAATAGCTTTAACAAAATCTTCCTTGCCTGTGTAACTTTGGGTGGTACAATTTTTGCTTTGGCAGTTTAAAGGAAGGAAAGAAGGAAGGGGAGACAGACAGGTGGTGGGGACAGAGAGAGAGAGATTTTGCTTTGGCAGTTTAAAGGAAGGAAGGAAGGGGAGAGAGAGAGAAAGAACTCCAAAATTAGGACAGGACATAAGTTAATTACTATGGGAATTACTTATGGGCATGGGAAAAAGCTTCCTAAATAAATATTAATATGACTCAAGATTCCGAAGCAATAAAAGAAAAGTCTGATACACTTCAACAGCATAGAATCATTTTGCATGACAAAACAAAGTTACAAATCAAATAAACTGGTGAAAATATTATTTATATCACAGGCAAAAGGTTAATATCTGATATAAAAATAATTACTATAATAAAAATCATGAAGACTACATATGATAGAAAATGGGCAAAAGGACTAAACAATTATCACATTAAAAAAATCAAAAAGACTTTTATGCATATGAGATGTTCAATTTTTGTATAATAACAGATGTGCAAATTAAAATTCCATTAACATATCAGAATTTTTTTTTAATTCCAAAGTTTTGCAGCATATTGTTTTCATTCTCTTTCTCTTTTTGTGTGTCTACCTGTATTTTTTAATGAAATTTTATTTTTGAATATATTAAACATACATAAATTATCAAATTCAATACTATAGAACAAGAATTATTAGGAGGGTTCTCAATTCTATCTCTGTCCTCTACTCTTGTCTCTCTATACCCCTGTAGTAATAATTTGTGTTAATTTTTATTTACCCTTCCAGCGTTTCTTTTAACAATTATATTAATATATGTACGTGAATGAACATACACACACACATTCCCCTTCTTCTTTCTTAAAGAAAAAGTAGCATGCAATATTTATTGATCTGCACTTTGCCCTTTTCATTTTATATTCCACCCTGCAGGTCATTCCCAGTCAATCTATGAATGTTCTTCCTTCATTTTTAAGGCAAAAGAGTGTTTCAGTATGTAGTTGAACCATGGGTTATTCAACTAGTCCTGCACTCATAGACATGTGGATGGTTTCCAAATATTTGAAATTATAAATTATACCACAATATATAACTTTATACCTAAGCTTTCCCATATTTTTGACAATGTTTCATAGAAGTGGTCTCACTAGGTCAAAAGCTAAATGAATACATCATTTTTCTAGACATTGTTAAATTCCTCTCTACTTGGGTTATACCACTTTTTTATTCCCAGTGGCAATGTGAGGTAGACTTCCCCAAAAAGAGTGTATTGTCAAATTTTGAGTTTTGGGTTTTGAGTTTTGAGTTTGGCTGGTAAGTGACGTCTCTGAATAGTGTTTGTATTGCTCATATTATGAGTGAAATTAACACTAAGTGCCACCCATTGTTCACAGTAGATCTCCCCAGTATGTTCTCTGTCCCATTCATTCCTCTTCCTATATCTCCAAAACTCTGATTTCTTCTCATTCACCAAGATAATAGACAAATAGGATTGTAATTTCCTCCACTGGTAACACCTCTTTACATCTGTATTTATACACTCTACCTCAGAAGGGTGCAGAGAAAGTGGCATATTCTTCTAACTTAAAAATATCCCTTTTCGATGTCCCTATTGCTTCTACCTTCCTCGCTATTTTTCCTCTTTACAAAATAATTCTTCAAAAAATTGTCTATATTCTTTGCTTTCAATTTCTCTCCCTGAGATTCACCTTGTCCCTTAATTAGGTCTTATCTTGTCAATGTTTCCAATATCCTCCATGTTTTTAAATCTAAAAATCAATTTGGAGTCTTTCTTATTTAGACCATCAGCATAATTTTACGTAAGTGATCACACCTTTCTTGAAACACTATCTTTGCTTCCAAGACAACGACACTTACTTATTTTCTTTCTTATATGATGCTCTTTTTCCACCCAGCCATAATCACTGTGGCTGATTTTTTCCTTACCTCCCTTAAATCTTAATTCTGGAGTGCCTCATGGCTCAGTCCTTGGACTATCCATTCTTTCCTGACTCCCTTAGTGATGTCACCCAGTTTTATGGCTTTAAATACTAGTTATTTGATAATTAGTTACTAAGAGAGGCAATAAGCAGTGCTAATAGATGCACAGACATTTGCTCTACTAGTTACTAGCTCTTTGTCCTTGGATCAAATACTTCTTTGTGTCTTGGTCTCCTCATTTTAAAATGTTGGTAATGATAGTACTTATCTAACAGGAATTTTGCATGAATTAAAGAACTCATACATATTGTAGACAAAACAGTTCCTGGCACATAATAAGCACAATATTTAATATAATGCATACTATTATTTTAATTTCAGGGCTACTGTCTCCTACTGAAACTGCAGACCCCTGTGTACAGTTGTTTTTTGAACACCTTCTTTTGGTTATGTATGAGGACTCCAAAAAATATATACAGAATACCTTCTGATATTGTGCCTCAAACTTCTCCTCAAAGTTTTCATCTTTTAAGTAAAGGAGGATTCCTTTCTTATGGGTGAATAAGTCTTTCTCTCATATTCAAATTTGATCTGCGAGCAAATTCTTTGACTTTGCCCTCAAAATGGACCAATAATCTGAATATTTCTCACCACCTTCATTGTTACCACTCTAGTTGGGGTAAGCATCACCTCTTATTAGAATTTTTGCTCCTAAATGATGTCCTGGCTTCTATTCTTGGCCCTCTTTAACATGTATTTCCACATAGCAGCCAGAGTGACTCAGTAGAATACATACTATCTCTTCGTCTGCTTTAAAAATTCCCATGACTTTCCATCTCAAAAGACAAACTCACAGCCATAGCTTATGAGATCCCAGAGAAAACATTGCCATATGCCTGACCTCTCTGACCTTCGATTCCATGATTCTCTGGCCTTACTGGCTTCATTCTTATTCCTGGAACATTCACCTGTGTTCTGTTTCAGGATATTTTTTTTGTTGTTCATCTCTCTGTCTGGAATGGTTTCCCCAGAGACATCTACATTGCTGACTTCCTCAGAGTCTTAAATTCTTTAGTCAGAAATCAACTTAATGGAAAGACTTTTTAGCTATTTAACATTAAATTTCTTCTCTTTACCATTGCTGCACTTCTGTTACCTGCTTTACTTCTTTCATTAGCCCTTTCAACATTCTATATATTTTACTGATTTTTCTCATTTACTTTATGTCTTTCTTTCACTAGAATGTAAATTCCATAGGGACTCCTAAATTTTTTCCCCACTGTTAAATCCTCAGTATTGGAACAGTGCCTGGGACAAAGAAGACATGTATAAATATTAGCTGAACAAATCCATACATTGAGTAGGCCATTGATTTTTTGTAGACCAGTATGTGTTTGAAAGGCAATTTTCCAGAATAAAACAAAGAATGGTATGCAGAGCATTTGTTCAAATTCATATTTAATAATTTAAATAGAGGAAAATAAGGGTATGCTCTCTTTCTCTCCCTCTCTCTCTCTATACATATATACACGTATACATATATGCACAGAAATATAAGAGCATTCTAATTATTTGTATGTTATAATCATTTATGATTAAAAAATTTTAAAATACTGTGCAAAAATAGCTCAAGTGAGATAAAAGAAAGCAAAAACAATTATTCAATTCAGATTTTGAGATCAATATTTTAACATATAATTTTGACATTGTTTATATATATACATATTAGAGAAAATTGGGATTTTTATAAATATAAAGACCCACATTATATTAAGCAATATAATTCTATTTTGGTAGCTATTGTGCTGTATATTTACCAAAAATTATTTTATCCTCCTTCTTTTACTCATTGAAAACTATACTTTTAAATTTAGATGAGACCACGTAATTAGCTTACGCCAATAAAATGTGAGCAGAAAAAATGTCCTTCATGTCTATGATAAAGAAAGGAAATGCCCTTCCAATTCCTCTGCTTTAGCTTTAGGGAAGTTATTCAGCCATGATACAAGCATTCTGGATCTCTGAGTCAGCACATGAAGATCAGAGGCCCAGGAGGTGCTCAGTTTGTAGTAGATTCTGTGTGCGTGGGAAATACACTTTTGTTAGTTTGTTGATAGTTGTAGGTTGCTTCTTATATCAGCATGGTTTATTCCATTTGGACTAATACACCCATGATGATATTTTCCCCAATCATTAATTAGTTATTCTACATAACTATTTTAATTCTTACACATCAATCTCTCATAGATGTTTTAAAACCTAAATGTTAATAATGAAAGCAAAAGATGAAACTAAGTGTCCTAAGATTCTTGTTTTGGTTTACTCAGTGTTTTGTCCTCCCTCTAGAGATATTATTAGCTCTCATATTCCCAATTCTGATTCACTGCCCTTGGCATGAAGAATACTTTGGACTCTAAAGGTAAAATACAAAATATCTAATCTACCTTTCCGTATGGCAATACTGAGAAATTTCATTGGATATGAAATAATCTCATTTCCTCTCCCAATTAAAGAATTACATTTTGCTATTAAGAGCCATTATTAATGGCCTCTGTGATCCACTGGCGAAAGGATTTTGACTTGCCCAATTACTTTCTTCTCACACTGTAGTTCTGATGCAGATCTTGTCTTAAGAGTCAAGTTATTTCAAGCATTGTAGTACACAATCAGAAAAAAAGGAGATTAAAAAAAAGCAAAAAAGCAAGAGGTGTGGCTGGAGCAAGTGGTTTTCAAGGAGGTGAGGTATAACAAAAGTGGCAGAGAAGCTGTGCTGCACGAAGAAAGTGAGTGGGAAAGAAAAACAATCTTTCTCTCTGTATATATATATACACACACACATACACACACAAACATACATACATATATATATATATATTTGTACCTACATCTCCCACTCACAGAATTTGATTAATTCAAGTAAATAAATAGTTACTTTAAACATTAATTTTGGTTTTGAGATTGTGAGCTTTTGATCAAGATACATATCTGAGGTCTGCCTATATTTTATCTTCTACCCATTTTCTTCTAGTCATAGTTCAAACCAAGTTTTTAATTACTCATGACTTTGGTTCATCTATATTTTTCAAAATAGCTTTCCAAGCACATTTGCAATTACCCAAATTTACTTCAGTTTTTATTTTATTTTTTCAAATTTACACTTCCTCTTTTAAATTACATCTACAAATAAAAAGGAATCAGATAAATACCACTTCAAATTCTAAAAACCATTGCCATAAATCAGTTATTCAGATAAGTGATTTGATCTTATGCTTACTGGTATAGTGAAAATGAACTGTATTGCAGTTTATTAAATGACACTGTTGGAGTTTTATAGTTGCTGTTATATTCTCCAGAGAGAAAATAGTCAGCATTACTAAAAATCAATTACAAAAAAAAATTAAAACAAATCAAATTTATCTTGAAAATTTCAAATAAATTCAGTTTTCTTTGATAAATTTAATGCTAGTTTTGATCAAATAAAATATGATGTATATTAACAGGTATCATAAAACTGTAAACTACTTTTGTCTTCAGAAATTCTCTTGGAGATAGTTAAAATATATCTTAGCAATAACATAATTTACATTGTATCTTAATTTTGTAGCCTAAAGGGAGAAGTTGACTGTGTGTATTATGTCAGCATACAGATTTATATGATTCAGTATGTTCACTTCCAGAGAAGTTCAATATTGTCTTTCTCAAAGGATGAAAGTTTTCCTGTCACTGGCTCCCCTAGGAAAATTGTGATACACATTATTATAATTGCCAAAACATAAAATATATGTCTATAGTTGTATCACACCTAGTAGAAAAAGTACATAAACAAATGAGAAATAAAAATATAAAAATGAACCAGTTATTAAATAAATGCCAAAAAATTCAATTATCTAAAATTACTTCATTAGAAAAACTGGCAAATAGTTAAGAAAAAATAATTCTTGTTTTTAGTAAGAGTATAGGAAACTTAAAGCCTCAGGCAGTTAATACAAGTGTAAATTGTCACATTTTTGAAAATAAGTTTTTACTTACTTATTTTATCATAACAGGGTACAATTTTGCAATGCCTGACTCATAAATTCTACATGTAGAAACTTATCCTCATTAAAAAATGATGTTTTGTGCAAATATGCTGAAGCTGGAATGCTTATTAGATATTGTTTATCATCAAAATCTTTGGAAACAAAAATTGGGTTAAAACCACAAATCAAGAATAAGTAATTATTAAAATATAAAAGTATACATTCATATAATGCAAGACCTTACTTTATTAACATTATATGGCAGGAGAATATTTACTTTTTTGGAAAAATGTTCTTATTAAATAAAAGAGCAAGATGTTATGTTATTATGTTTTGTATGGATTACATATGTGATATTCATATGATGGATATATATATGTATTTAATATATAGAGAGAGATAATAAAATATAAGGATTCTCTAATCTATTGTTAATAATGACTCTTTCTGGTGTTTGCATTATGAGTTATTTTAATTGTCTTCTTTTTAATGTTTATCTTAATTTTCAACCACTGAATGTCAGTTGGGATCTCTGCTTCAAATCATTGTCATCACTCCATGGCCTAGGCTTATGGAAAACTACCATTTTGAGTGGTTCTGTTCCCATTTGCACCCACAGAGAGAAATATTACATGGCAAATCATCCCATTGGCTCTTTATAGTTATGTCCAGAAGTTAGGCATGGTCGACTTCAAAGGGCATGAAGATGAGCCACCCTGCCCTTCTTGTGCCCAGAAGAAAGTGCACTGGAGGTGTTATAAACAGCATTAATGACTCCTAAACTTATAAGGAGAGAAAGTGAGAGAGAAAAAGACAGAGAGAGAGAGAGAACTAGAGGAAGACAGGAAATTTCTGTTAAAGAATATTCTTTACTGATAGTTCATTCCTTTTGTGGTAATTACAGCCCCCTCCCTGGAATTTGTTTTTTAATTGGTTAATCTTCCTATGGTGTTTATTGAGACACCCAGTACTCAATAAACCTGCAGGTTCACCTAAGAGACAAAAACTCATTTAAATCAAACCAAAAGAAAGTTACCAAAAGTATGACAGATTATATTGAATTTTTAGGTCCACTGCCTCATTTTTATAAAGTTTGACTTAATTTATCTAATTCATGTATAATTGTGATTATTCATATTGTTAAGGCTTACATTGTAATTATATGACTCATATTTAATGGTCAGTAAAGAGTTAAAGATAAAAATGCTGAGAGAGTGTTTCTCCTGTTCTCTGCTAGCCAACAGCCTTTGATATAGTGCTACTTTGATTTAAAGAAACAGAGAGCATATAAATAAAGGTTTTTCTTAGTTTCTTGATGAGAACTGTCTTCTTTGTGGAACTACACAGAAGTTAGCTGTTTCCTATCCAAAAATAGATTTTCTTGTGGGATAGATAAGTAATTTCTCCTACAACATGAAGGGAGAGAAAGAAAGCTTCAGAAAGACACAGGGCATCAGAATGCATCATAAACTGAGTCTCTCCCCAACAAAAAAGCTAGTGATGCAAGAAAAAAGTTAGTTACATACATGATATAGGACCCAAAACAGCTAAAGGGAATGCAAGAGCTTAATGAGAGCAGCAGAGGTCAAGGTAGTAGAGAATATGTGGTGCACAGATAGCAGAGGATAGGAAAATTTAATTTGGGATTCAGAAAAAAGAACTATTTAAAGGGAAGCTAGAAAAAATATGCGAGACTAATGGGTTATTGAAGTTTTCACCATGCGCTGCAAATCTAGTAATAATAACAATAAATACCTAATCGATCACCTTCAGAGACAAAGTATAAAATGGCTACAATCCATGCTACCATAGGCAGGGGCTATATAAGAGATAGGTTCAATTTAACCAGCAAAGTTGATAAGAAAAATATAGCACCTTGTAAAGAGGGCAAACAAAAAAGATGTAGATACCAAATTAGGCCACAGGTAAGATGAGCAAACATCAACTCACAATTGAGATTTTACTTACATCTATAACTCCTATTTATATATTTAATTTGACTGCTTTGTAAAAACAATTTTATCCACAATAGGTCCATGAGTTAGTCTGATGTGCTCTCTAACTTTAAAAGTCCAATGTAAGTACTTTAATTTAATGTAGTTTTCAAGACAAAATCACTGAGTCTGGATGGAACTATCTCATCCCAGGGTAAGACCATTCTCTGTGTCTAGAGCTTTTCTATCGACAGCAAAAGAAAGCTCAGAACTAACTACAAATGGAAGTAGTTTGACTTAACTTACATGAAATTTACTCTCATAAAGGAGAGATGCATGAGAAATGTAGCTAATTTGAATTCCCTCTGGAACTGAAATATTTCTGTGGCTAATTATTTGCCTCCTGGAAAGACTGCAGGCAGCTTTGAGTGCCATGTGGCTCCCACAGGGAAATATTTATTAGGGACAAGGACATAAGATGATAATGACATGCAGGCATCAGTCCTAGAAGAGCACTGTTACAAATACATGGTCTAATATAGTTGGCAGTAAAATATAAATGTTTTCGTATAGAAAGAAAATTGGAAGAGTTAGTCTATTTGATGTTAAAAAAGAGTCACATGCTAGTATTGAGTAATATGGTGATTATAGCTAATATTATTATTAGGAATAATAATGCCATCTCAAATAGAATAGCCATTCCTAATTCACCACTTTCAAAGACTGTGTTCATCTAATTAGAAACTTTTTATTCCCACAATGAAAACACATGAAATGCATGAATAAGACTGTTAATTAGATACATTTTGGCTTCTGAAAAACTTTATCAGGAATAAGGGCACCGAGGAAAATGTTAAATTGAAATAAAGGTAATTAAGAATTACAAAAGACTACTTATATTTACACTTTTTTTTAAGAGCTATAGTCTTCTAGTGCACAGATTCCTTCTTGAAATAAGGTTTTATATTTTCTGAAAGTTTTCTTAACTCTTTCAATCATGATTACCAATGCATCATAGCAAAGCATCAATTTCCTAAAAACTGTCCAGTAGGATGCTTAAGCAACAGAAAGGTAACTTTTAATGGATAACTTTTTTACCAGAGACATTGTAGTTAACATTTTTTAGGGAAAGGATGTAGTCCTCAATGTCAACCTATTTCACTAGTCTTAGGAAATGCACAAACTATCGTTGATTAATCTAAACATTGTTAGGTGTTAAGTAATCATAGTCAAAGGGATGATTCTTTTATTTGTTTGTTTGTTTTACCAGACACCTAATGAACTCTGATGTTGCTGATACATCAGCTCATACAGATAAGCTCCAATTCATCTGGCAGCAATCTTCTCAGTGGAAACCTTACAGGCCAGGAGAGAGTAGCATGACATATTCAAAGTGCTGAATTAAAAAGATCTTAACCCTAGAATATTATATTCTGCAAAAATAACCTTCAAACATGAAGGAGAAATAAACACTTTTTCAGGCAAACAAAAGCTAAGGGATTTCATCAACACCAGACCTGTCCTACAAGAAATGATAAAAAGGGGTTTTCAGTCTGAAAGAAAAGGACATTAACGAACAACAAGAAATTATTTGAAGTTATACAACTAACAGATAACAGTAAATACAAAAATACAGAATACTTTAATTGAGGTGCATAAGCTATTTATATCTTGCATAGAAAGTCTAAAAGACAAACCTATCAAAAATAATTACAACAACTTTTTGAAAGATAGATAGTATTAAAAGATATGGATGAAAACAACAAAAAGTTAAAAAGCAAGGGAGGATGGAGTTAAAGTGGAGAATTTCTGTTAGATTTCTCTTTGCTTGTTTATTTGTTTGTTTGCAAGCAGAGTTGTCATATGCTTAAAATAATTAGCTATAAAATGTTTTTTGCAAGCCTCATGGTAACCTTAAATAAAAAACCTGCAACAGATACACTAAAATTAAAAATCAAGAAATTAAAACACACTATCAGAGAAAATCGCTTTTATCAAAGGAAGACAGAAAAGAAGAAAGAAAGAAAGAGGGTGCCACAAAACAACCAGAAATCAAATAATAACATGGCAGTAGTAAGTCCTTCCCTGCCAATCATAACATTGAATGGGAACAGACTAAACTCTCCAATCAAAATACATAGAGTGACTAAATGGATAAATAAAAATAAGAGCCGCCATATATTGTCTATAAGAGACACGCTTCACTTATAAAGAAACATGCAGACTGCAAATAAAGGGATGGAAAAAAATATTCCATGCAAATGGAAACCAAAAATGAGCAGGAGTAGCTATACCTCTATCAGATAAAATAGATTTTAAGACAAACTGTAAAAAGAGACAAAGAAGGTCATTATATAATGATAAAGTGGTCAGTTTCGAAAGAGGGTATAACAATTCTAAATATACATGCATCCAACACTGGAACACCCAGATATATAAAGCAAATATCAGAGCTTAAGAGAGAGATACACCCCAATACAATAATTGTTGGAAATCTTGACACTCCACATTCGTCACTGGACAGATAATCCAGACAGAAAATCAACAAAGAACCATTGGACTTAACCTGCACTATAGACCAAATGGACATAATAGATATTTACAGAACTTTTCATTCAACAGCTGCAGATTATATGTTCTCCTCAGCTCATGGATCATTCTCAAGGATAGACCATATATTAGGCCACAAAACAAGTCTTTAAAAATTAAAAAAAAAAATATACAAAGTATTTTCTCCAACCACAATGGAAAAAAACTAGAAATCAATAACAAAAGGAATATTGGAAACTACACAAACACATGGAAATTAAACCATATGCTCCTGACAAGTGGGTCAATGACGTGATTAAGAAGGAAATTTTAAAAATTCTTGAAACAAATGAAAATGAAAACACAACACATCAAAACCTGTGAGATACTGAAAAAGGGGAATAAGAGGAAAGTTTACAGCAATAAGTGCCTATATAAAATTAGAAAAGCTTCAAATAAACAACCTAATGATGCATCTCAAAAAAACTAGAAAAACATGAACGACCCAAACCCAAAAGTAGTAGAAGAAAAGAAATAATAAAAATCACAGCAGAAATAAATGAAATTGAAACAGAAAAACAATACAAAAGATCAACAAAACAAAAAGTTGGTATTTCAAAAAGTCAAACGAAATTGACACACCTTTAGCCAGATTAACTAAAAAAAAAAAAAGAGGCGAGAACCAAATAAATAAAATCAGAGATGAAAAAGACATTACAAATGATGCTGCAGAACTCTGAAGGATAATTAGAGACTACTATGAGCAACTATGTGCCAATAAATTGGAAAACCTAGAAGAAATGGACAAATTCCAAGACATATACAACCTACCAAGATTGAACCAGGAAGAAATCCAAAACCTGAATGAGCCTATAACAAGTAATGAGATAAAAGCAGTAATAAAAAGTCTCCTATCAAAGAAAAGCCCAGGACCTGATGGTTTCACTGCTGAATCCTACCAAGCATTCAAAGAATTAATACCAATCCTACTTAAACTATTCCAAAAAATTAAGGAGGAGTGGATACTACAAAACTCATTCTACAAGGCCTGTATCACCCTGATACCTAAACCAGATAAAGACACAACACACAACAAAAACTATAGGCCAATACCTCTGATGCAAAAATCCTCAACAAATTACTAGCAAACCAAATTCAACATCATATTAAAAAGATTATTTAACATGATCAAGTGAGATTCATTCCAGGGATGCAAGGACAGTTCAACATACACAAATCAATCAATGTGATACATCATATCAACAGAATGAAGGACAAAAACCATGATAACATTTCAACTGATGCTGAAAAAAACACTCAATAATATAAAACATCCCTTCACGATAAAAACTCTCATAAAACTGGGTACAGAAAGAACATACCTCAACATGATAATAGTCATATAAGGCAGACCCACAGTGAATATCATACTGAATGGGGAAAAACTGAAAGCCTTTCCTCTTAGATCTGAAACAAGACAAAGAGGCCCACTTTCACCACTGTTATTCAACATAGAACTGGAAGTTCTAGCTAGAGCAATCAGACAAGAGAAAGAAACAAAGATCATCCAAATTGGAAAGGAAGAAGTCAAATTATCCTTGTTTGCAGATGATATGGTCTTATATTTAGAGAAATCTAAATACTCCACAAAAAAAAAACTATTAGGACTGATAAACAAATTCAGTAAAGTTGCAGGATACAAAACCAACACTTCAAAATTAGTAGCATTTCTATATGCCAACAGTAAACAATATGAAAAAGAAACAAAGAAAATAATCCCACTTACCATAGCTACAAATAAGATAAAATACCTAGGAAGAAACTTAACCAAAGAGCAGAAAAATCTCTATAATGAACAAAATATAACATTGATGAAAGAAATTGAAGAGGACGCAAAAAAAGGGGAAGATATTCCATGCTCATGGATTGGAAGAATAAATATTGTGAAAATGTCCATACTACCCAAAGCAATCTACAGATTCAATCCAATCCCCAACAAAATACCAATGACATTCTTCACAGATATAGAAAAAAAAAATCCTAAAATTTATATAGAACCACAAAAGACCCAGAATAGCCAAAGCCATCCTAAGCAAAAAGAACAAACTAGAGGAATCACATTACTGGACTTCAAATTATACTACAGAGCTATAGTAACCAAAAAAACATTGTAATGCATAAAAAGAGACACATAGACCGGTGGAACATAATTAAAAAATCCAGAAATAAATCCATACATCTATAGTGAACTTATCTTCAATAAAGTTTCCAACAACATAAAGCTGGATATTCATATGTGCAAGAATGAAACTAGACCCTTGTCTCTTGCCATATACAAAAATCAAATAAAAATGGATTAAAGACTTAAAGCTAAGACCAGAAATTATGAAACTACTAAAAGAAAGCATTGGGGAAATTCTTCAGGACATTGGTCTGGGCAAGGAATTCTAGAGTGACACCCCCAAAGCACAGACATTCAAAGCAAAATTGGAGAAATGGGATGACGTCAAACTAAAATGCTTCTGCACGAAAAGGAAATAATCAAGAAAGGGAAGAGACAACTCACACAATGGGAGAAAATATTTGCAAACTACCCATCTGACAAAGGATTAATAACTAGAATATATAAGGAGATCTAACAACTCAATAGGAAAAAATCAAATATTCCAATTAAAAAATGGGCAAAGGATCTGAAAAGACATTTCTCAAAAGGAGACATACAAATGGCCAAAAGGTATGTGAAAAAATGCTCAACATCGTTAGTCATCAGAGAAATGCAAATCAAAACTACAATGAGATATCACCTCACTCCAGTTAAAGTGGCTTTTATCTAAAAGACAGACAAAAACAAATGCTGGCAAGGATGTGGCGAAAGGGAAACTCTTGTACACTGTTGGTGGGAATGTAATTTAGTGCAATCACTGAGGAGAATAGTATAGAGGTTCCTCAAAAAACTGAGAATAGAACTACCATCTGACCCAGCAAGCCCATTCCTGAGTATATATACAAAGGAGGGTAAATCAGTATATCAAAAAGATATCTGCACTACCATGTTTATTGCAGCACTATTCACAACAGCAAAGATTTGGGATCAACCTAAGTGTTCATCAGTGGATGAATGGATAATGAAGTTGTGGTACATGTACACAGTGGAATATTATATAGCCACAAAAAAGAATGAGATCCTGCCATTTGCAAAAACATGGATGGAACTGGAGAACATTAAGTGAAATAAGCCAAGCACAGAAAGACAAATCTCACATGTTCTCACTCACATGTGGCAGCTAAATATTAAAAACAATTGATATCATGGAGACACAGATGGTTACCAGAGGCTGGGTTTCCCTGGGAATCCTTTCTTGATCCCTCAGTGAAGAATAGGTTTCTCTGTCATGTGCATCTGTGCACGTCTTTTTTATAACCCAGCCTCTTATGTACCACAGCTATATGAAGGGTAGGGGTAAAGCAAGTCAGTATCATATGTATTTTATTTTTTACTTGCTCCCTTTAGTTTGTCCCAGTGTTCCTTGGAGCTCATAAATCAGATCAGGTGATAGAGCTTCAAGGATCTCTGGAGAGGGTGAGTAAGAATATGTCAAGCTGGGGATCAAATGCAGACATGGCTGGATCTCAGTGGGTGCCAGGACTATTTGGACAAATCACAAACCATGTGCCATAGTTGATAACCAAAGAATGAGTGCAATTTTCCCATGACCCTATCTAAGCATCTATTCCAAGAGAAGGAGAAAGTAGTACCTAAAACTTTGAAATTAATTTGAGAAAAAAAATCACATTTCAATAATTGTATTTACCTAGATTTCAGTATCTCATTTTTCTGCACTGGAAACAATGGGGACTTGATAGAGAAATAAATGCAATCATAAAAACATCAAGAAAATTGCATTTTTGCATTCCCTGATGATTTTGAAAATTTGTATATCTTAGATATATTTGTGTTATTTTCAGTCAATGTCTGTCTTCCTCACCATTTTATAAAACTTTATGGGGAAATAGACTATTTTTTCTTTTCTTAAATTTTATCTCCTCCCACTTGCATTTTTAGCAGAGCATCTACACACCATAGAAGTCAAATAAATATTTCATAAATATAGGTCAAAAATCATAACCATATATATCATTTGTACATGCTTATTATTTATGTGTTATAAACATAATATATGCTTTATAATTAAAATAGGTTTATTGGAGTTTTTCTTGACTATTAAAAATCATGCAGAATAATATTTCCATAATTCATATTAGGCTAAGTTTAGGATAGAGATGCACTTTTACTGTTTTTCATATAACTACTAATTGTCACAATACTCTATGGTCATGCACTACATAACAGTTTTTCCATAATCAATGGATCACGTATAGAATGGTGTTCCCATAAAACTATAATATTATATTTTACTATAATTTTTCTATGTTTAGATATGTTGAGATGTACAAATACAATTGTATTACAATTGCCTATGGTATTTAGTACAGTAACATGCTTGTTACTGTACAGGTTTGTTGGCTAGGAACAATAGGCTGTACCATATATCCTAGGTGTGTAGTAGGCTATACCACCTAGGTATGTGTTAGTACACTCTATGATGTTTGTGCAACAATGAAATTGCCTAAGAATACATTTCTCAGAAAATATTCCCATTGATAAGTGGCACATGACTGTATATTGAAGCATTCATATTTGCTTCACATTTAAAAATATATATAAGTTACGTGATTTTTGTTATTGCATCATGCATAAATATCTAGATGGATATTCAATAATTTAAAGACCATTTTTATTTGTTTTAGATTAAATTATAGTGTGTATGTGTGATAGAAAATTCAGTTTAAAAGGAGCAAAGGGAATTAAATGGAGAAAACAATATTTTCAACAAATGATGCTGGAGTAACTGAACATCCATCTACAAAAAAAATCTAATCAGAAACTTTACATTTTCCAGGAAAATTACCTCAAAATGGATCATACACCTGAATTTAAAATGCAAAATTATAAAACTTTTAGAAGGTAGAAGAAAGTCTAGGCAACCTTGGTTTTGGTGATGACTCTTCAATTCACTCAAAAGGACAGTTCAGGAAAGAAAAAAATGATAAGTTGGACTTCAAGAAAATTAATCATTTATTTTCTACAAAAGATCTTGTTAAGAGAATAAAAAGACAAACCATAGACTGAGAGGAAATTTTTGCAAAATGCGTGTCTGATGGAAGACTGTTATCTAAGAATCCAAAGAACTCTTAAAAATAAACAGTAGGAAAATTAAAAAACCTATTTAAACATGGACAAAAGATATGGACAGTTTACCAAAGAAGACAAAGAAGTATATGAGAATAGCTCAAAATCATATGTCATTAGGGAATTGCAAATTAAAGCAATGATATATCACCATATTCCTATCAGAATGGCTGAAATCTGAAACACTGACAAAGCCAAATGTTGGTGGGGATGCACAACAATAAGAGCTCTCATTCATTGCAGGTGGAAATAGAAAATGGTACCGCCCTTTAAAAGACAGTTTGGCAGTTTCTTACAAAACTAAACATACTCTTACCATATAATCCAGCAATCATGCTCCTGAGCATTTATTTAAATGAGCTGGAAATTTAAGTCTACTCAAAAACCTGCACACAAGTGTTTATAGCTTTTTTATTCACATTTGCCAAAAACTTGAAACAACCAAGATGCTTTTCAATAGGTGAATGAATAAACAAACTGGTATATCCATACCATGGAATAGTATTCATTGATAAAAAGAAATAAGATATCAAACTATCAAAAGATATGGAGGAAACTTAAATGTATATTGCTAAGTGAAAGAAGTAAATATGAAAATCCCACATACTGTACAATTCCAACTATATGACATTTGGAAAAGGAAAAAATTCAGAGATAGTAAAAAGATCAGTGGTTGCCAGTGGTTTGGGAAGAGTGATGGAAGGCTGAATAGGTACAGTACAGGGGCTTTTTAGGGAAAAAAAAAACCCTATTCTTTATGATACTGTAATGGTGGATACATGTTATACATTTATCACAAAAAAACTGTGAACATCAGTTACAAATGCACAAATGCACTTCAGTTACAAATGTTACAAACGCAGGCTATTTGTAACAAATGCACCACTCTGATGCAAAATGTTAATAATTGGGAAGACTGTTAAGGAGGCAGGCAGGTGAAAGGGGAGAGGGGTGTATATAGAAACCCTGTACTTTCTATTCAATTCTTTTTAAAATCTGAAACTGCCCTAAAAAATAAAGTCAATTAATTAAAAAACCCACTTTAAGGAACCTTATTTAGGGATAAACCTGTTAAAAAGATAAGCATAACAGATTATATTTAAATCCATTTATGCTACTTGAGGTGACCTTAGGTAAATCATCTTATCATTTTTGTCTCAGTTTTCTACCTACAAAACGGGGTAGTAATACTACCTCATAAGATTGTTTAGGACTACAACTAGAACAGTGCCTGTTGTACAGTAAGTTCATTATTATCTGTACAATCATTCATGAGAACAAATGAAACTGAAGTAGAACAAGAGGGTGATGTGACTATTGGGGGGAAACATGTCATATGTCATAGATATGAGATTCTATGGCCAGACAATACAATCCTGATTTCACAGGTAAGTCCCACATGGAGCAGTTGTTAGATTGAACGTCATTAAATTGGCAAGCATTGCTCTGTGATTGGTTAATTTCTCACATGGGCATGTCTATTTATTTTGTCTATAAAGACCCAGTGATTGAAACACCCAATCAATTTTGTGAAGACCATAAAGTAATAGTAACCTCTGGCATTTATTCAGAACTTTTTTTGTTGTTGTTTTCCAAGTACTATTCTAAGAGCCTTACAGCTTATTTAAATTTTACATAAACCCTTAAATAGGTACACAATTCTTCTCATTTGACAGATGAGGTAATTGAGGTTAATTGACTTAACCTGCTTATGATCACACTGCAAACAAGCAGAAAAACTAAAATTTGAACATAGGAAGCCTGATTCAAAAATCCAAATTCTTTACCAGCATGTTATGTTGCCAACTTTATAATATATACATTTTACATATGTGTTTATGTTTGTTTCTTGTTCTAGATTAGGATTAGAACCTGGCCCCACAACTTATTCATTTTGTGTTCCTAAGTAACTTTATTGGTTCTATGAGGATGAGGCTATTAACAACATCACAGGTTTTATAAGATCTAAATGGTCAGATGAATATAAATTCCTTTTAAAAGTACTTGAAATAAATCAAGTGTATCACACATGTCAGTAATAATAATAAGTTTAAATTATTACTCAATTATTTTGTTATTTTAATAGATCATTATTACTGGCTATGCCAATAGCAACTTTAAAAAATTTTTATATTGTTATTGCATGTATATATATTAATATATTTTGAAGAATATTTACATTTGAAAATGTATTATGATAGCCAATAACAATCCCTACTTTACAGTAAAGATGGATCTAGGATCATTAACTATAAAGTTTTAAGTAGAGAAGTTCTATCATCTTTGAAGAGTAAGTGATAACACTATATTTGGCAAGGTGCCTTGTCAATAGTAGGCTTTCCATAAATGTTTGATGAATGAATGAACAGCACTCATTGCAGTAGCGCCCTAGTGAGGAACAAACATAGGAAATGACAATACTAGCCCTACTGTCATGGTTAACCACAAACACATGAGGAAACTCAGCCTGACTGAACAAACATAATATACTTAAATCTAAAACACTTAGTAAAGTCATAAATCTTATAGGGGTCCAAAGACATTTCTAGGAAAGAAAAACAGTCAGCAGAAGATTAACAGGAAAGGTAAGACTTGAGTTTAAATAGTCAGTAAAAGAATAGCAGAGAAGGTATGACTTGAGTTTAGGCTTGAGAGCTTAACAGTAGAGTTTATTGGGGGGCAAATATTCTATTCATTAAGTCATCTGCATTATAAATAAAAGCATTACCACTTAGTGTTAGCAAAGAATAGTACACGAACAACTATTAATTATCCTTTTTTGTATAATTTATTTACTATATTACATAAACTTCAGGTAGCTATATGTAAATTTATACATACATGATAATATTTTGCTCAGCCGTTGCTGCAATAATGCTAAGAAACCACTGCAAAATTCAGTGGCTTAAACAACACACCTTTATTCACATGCTTACCTAACTACAGGCCAGTTACAGTGAAGCCAATCTTGGCTAGGCTCTGCTGGGTGGATCTACCTCAGGTGCAAATCAACTAGGATTGGCTCCATAATATAGGTGAGGTTCAAGCCTGTTTCAATTTTCTCTTGTCCACCTTAGACTAGTGGTTACCCAAGGCAAATTCTTCCTATGATGAATGACAGAAAGTCAAGTGGCAAATCCAAAGGCTTCTGCTTCTTTTACAGCCAGTAACTCTTCATTGGCCAAAGTAAGTCATGCGGCCAATCCTAATTGTGAAGGAGCATTGAAATGTACTCCACACTCTCTCATACACCACAGAAGGAACACACTTCAGTCCAGTGAACCATAAATGTACATATATTGTCATTCTGAAGAAAGGACAGGAAAGAAGGAAACTTTGTCAGTCTTCCAGAGGAAAGAATGATTGACTCTGAGCTAGCAATTAAGCAGAGCCAGCAATTAAGCAACACAGTTAGTCATCTGAATAAGAGAGATCAGAGGGATTAGATAAATTTGATATTCAGAAGTAAAATGAATGTGTTACTTAAAGAAACCAATTTGGGGCTTCGTTGGCAATGGTAGTAGAAACATAAGAATTGAAACAGAAGGTCAGAGTCAGGCAAAGAAATCCTGGACTAATATTTAGTTGGACTTCAATGTCAGGGCAGCAAGATATCAATTTTGGGATTATTCCCAAATTGGAATGTGCATCCCTCCTATGTAAATCATATTACCTAACTGAATAGTTTTTAAACTCAAGAATTACTGCTTATTTCTTTGTAATAAATACAATTTTATTGCATGTGGTTGGCACAATTCTGAAATGATGCTCAATGACCCACATCTGTGTGTGATGCCCTCCCCTCCAGTGTGGTGGGGCATGTTACTTGCTTCTGACCAATAGGACATGACAACGGTGAAGGGATTTTGATGAAAACTAAAGTCCTCGATCAATTGACTTTAAGTTAATGAAGCTAATATTAACCTGGGTGAGCCTGTCCAATAGGTAAGCTCTTTTAAAGTGGGTCTAAAGATCAGAACCTGGAAGCAAAATGCCAGTGTGTCTGTCTCTGTCTGTCTGTCTGTCTCTCTCTCTCTCTCTGTTTCTGTCTCTTGTGCATGCTGGCTTTGAGGAAGCAACCTGCAATGAATTCTACAGCTGTAAAGAAATGAATTCTACAGACACACCTGGAGGCTTGGAGACAGATCTTTCCCTAGCTGAGCCTCCAGAAGAGAACACAGCCTGTGATACCTTGAATGCAGTCCTGCTGAGAGCCTGAGCAGAGGACTCAATTAAGCTGAGTTCCCCACTCATGGAAACCTCAAGTTAAAAATATAATAAAGAGAATAATAATAAAATACAACAAAAATTTATCTTGTTTTAAACCTCTAGGTTTGTGATAGTTTGTTGCATATCAATAGAAAACTGATACATTGCACTAAAAGCAACATGGATAATACTGTGCTTCAGGAAACATTTAGTAATGGGTCTCAGATAGACGGAATCATTCCATTTGGGGATCATGTGCAGAAAGTGAGACCAAGTCCATGGCTTTAGAGCAAAGCCTGTATGGTTATTCTGCCTACCTAGTGAGGCTATTTGATCTTTTCCAATGTGCCCTTCGTATGATTACTTTACAAAGGTCAGTATTAATTAACACTCAAAATGACATAAGCCAAAACATTATCATTTGCCTACATGCAAATTGATTTTATTATTTTTATTAGCATCTTTAATAAGAAGAGCCTTATACTTTTTATATCAAAGCTATTTGAATAGAATGCAATAGAGAAATTTATTTTAATGTACAGTAGATATACCGAGAGGAAAAAGTTGAAGTGTTAAAGATTGGTGTTCTTATTTTTTTCTAATATGCTCCAAATGTCGTGTCACTGGTCAGATTTCATGGGAAGAGGACTCCAAGACAAAAACGTGGATGCACGAAGTTTATTCTAGAGTGCTCTTGGGCTAAGAGCTTCTGAGAAAAGGGAAAAGATCAGGACCTGTGGGGACAAGTTGAGAAGTTGCTCTTTAATACATTCTCAACTAGAACCTCAGCTGGTCCTCTGGTAAGCTCTAAAGCTGAGATGACCATTCAGAGATGTCCTCAGCTGAGACCAAGTGTCCACACCTTTATCTCTCCTACAGAGAACATTCACTGGATGCTGGCTACACGTGAAAGAGGAAAAACAACTCTCTTAAATTGCAGACATTCCAGGAGGAGGCTGTCAGCTGAGGCCTGACATCAGGCACCTCTCCTCCCAGCCAAAGGAGGAGCCCTTCAGTCCTAAAAAGTACTGGATGGAGCATCAGCACATTCCTGATACATCATTTAATATTTGTTTTCAGTTCAGGCTAAATCTATTAAGCTGGGAATCAGGAGTACAAAGTATTATAAATTGTCACTGTTTCTTACTTTCTAAAACAAGGATAAAACAACTTCGCTTCTCTTTTCCTTTGTTTTTCCCACCTGTAAAATGAGGATAATAGGAGTTGTGACCCTAATAACCTCATGGGTATATTCTTTGGGTTATGGGATAATGGGAGCAAACAAACCAAAACACATTTAAAGGTCTTTGAGGAAGACATATATATCCAAATTATGTGGAAATTAACAGTAATAAATTGCTATCAAAATGATATATTCTAAAACATCAGACTTGCTTCTTAGAAACCTATTTGCAATTGGGAATTAAACCTTTTATGACATTATAGCATCAGAATTTCAGTTAAACCTTGGACAGCCTTGTGATTGTGAATACTTTTATTGATCTCTGGATCCTAAATAAAAGAACATTTAGAGGCAGCCACAGAATTTCTAGTGTGGCAGTCACCAGTGATTAAGAGCCTTGTCTTTCACCTGAAGCACTACAATTCTGCCCTGAGAGGTTTAACACCTCACCTCAAGACTCAGACAAATCCCAAGCAACTGCAAATTGACATCACAAACACACCTCCAAATTTAATAAAGGAGAAAAAAAGGAGTAAAATTGGGGGAAATTTTTACAAGAAACTTTTAGGATAAGATTAAAGAACAAGGAAACGCTTAATGAAATCATTTTAAAAGTCATTAAGAGAAGAAACAAAACACAACTCTCTTTTAACTGAAGATCAGACAGCCAGAGGAGAGCTCAATTGTGTCCAGATAAAGTACTATCATCCTTTACCTTAATGAACTCTGTACTGACAGGCCTTTTATGACAAATTTTGTGCTCTAGCAGCAACTTCAAATCTATATGAGATTTGGAGCTTCATTTAAAGTCGTATCTGGCCCTGTCATGCGTGTGTGACAAGTTCACTCAGTCCTCATCTGGGTCACTAAATGGAGATCCCATGATAGAGAAAACCGACTTTCCATCCATCTTGCTTTGCATGAGTGTGCCTCTGTCAGTGAAACTACATAACAATGTTAGTTTTATACACTCTCAAGAAAAGCAGCCATGAATTGGATTCCAATAGCCCAAATAGAAGCATCTTGCAAGCTTTTGCAAGTATCAATTTAGAATATAGTTGGTCCCTCTAACCAAAAAAAAAATAAATAAATAAAAGTCAACAATTCCTCCAACCCTATACAACACAATTCTTCAAAGTTTTTGTAGACCTCTTTGTTTTGAAAGGAAAGATTAATTGCTCTCCCTTGTTTGAAACAAGGAAAAAACATATCATATAAAAAATGAAATTATTCAAGAATAGATGGTAAAGACAGTTCATTGCACAGCTAATTAAATTTTATTAACATTTCACTTCAATTACTTCCTCAAAGAAACAAAATAAAATTTTGCCAGCAGTTTAAAATGGAAAAGATTTCATCTTAGAGCTGTGGCAGTCTTTTATGCAATTTTATGGGTTTTTTTTCTTTGTACTTATTTGTAACATGGGTTAGTTGATTTTTCCTTAAACAATATGTTCAAAAAACCTGTAACCTTTATGTTTTCTTGTAAGACCTGAAACACCTCACGATTAGTGAAAAAGTTCGATTTTTAGAACTCCAAAAAACGTTCTGTAGTTTTTAATAAAAGTCATGTTCTCTAAGTATTTCCTAAATAATATGTAAGTCAAATTAAAGGTGGTATTGTCACCTATACAACAAAAGTGAGTCATGCACATAATTTAAAATAAAGGCATCACCAAGTCCCTTATGTGTTACTTCATATTTATGCTGCATAAGGAAATTCTTACGATACTGCCTAGACTCTTACGAAGCCTGGAAGTAATAGAGAGAATAACCCAGGTCTGTTCAACTGTAAATGCTTATTAAACATGACATTAAAATGGATTGTAAAGTTACTGGCCTCAAATAGCAATAAAAAGAACAATAATTGAAAAGGATAGAATGACAAGCTGTAGTTTACTATTACAAAAAAAAATGTAACCACTGTATACAAAAGGACAAGGCTGCAGTGTCTAAGCCTTTGAAATGCCATTTAGGAGTCATTTGTTTCCCCCAAGATTTTCTCCAATATACATTTTGTTAGAATTCTTCCTGACCTTCCATAGAGATGCTGGTATCTATAGAGAAAATTTTATAGAAAGTATCCCCTTGAAATGAAGGAACAACTTACATTTGCCCTTCACTGATGTAAACTATATTGAAAACAATTTATGTTGCTCAGCAACATTTCATATACCAAAATAAAATACCACCCTCCACCTGGCTCTTAAAAGCAACAAAATTGAATTTCTTAACGTGGATTCTGATATCTATTTAGTCTAGATTAAATGTAGGTTAAAGTGTAATCTTTCTGTAATCTGATTACAGATTCCAACAAATAGAATAGCTAGGGGCAGGACATGAAATAGAAAATTCCAAATTGTTCTAAGCATGTTCATATCTAGACTCTGAAGCAGAGAGTCCCTAGTGGCCTTCAGTGCCAGCCTTGTGTCTTCCAAAAAATGTGGTATCTCTGAGTGAACTCCCTCTGAACTCCACTTGTCAAAGTAATTGCAAAATAACAACATCACGTAAACAAAACAAAACAAGAGGCTAGATTACCCCTATTGTTAGCATCATTAAAAATTAAGTATAGCTGATAGAGAGCAAATATACAATGTTGACAATTCCACTCTTTGCAATGGTTTTCCTCTAAAATGCAGAGTTGTTTTCTGAAATATTTTTAAAGCATTAAAATATTTTTTTCATGAACCATATTTTATTCCCTCTGTCCTATTGTTAAGTTTTTGTTCTACCTCATGGAGCATTTTATTTATGAGATTTGATCTCCCCGTTAAGCATATCACATTAAAGCATAACAATATATAAACTGTTATAAAATACAAAAGCTAATGTTATTTCTTCTTTAAATATCTATTAGAAGTTGTATGCATATTAAAATAACAAAATGCTAAAATACATAGTAAATGTATGTGAAACTTCTAGTTAGAATCTGAGATATCAAAAAATTATATATGATTTGACTTAAATGTTGAAATAAGCTTTCCATATGCGTCGACAAGAAAACATATTGAGAACACATGAAAAGCCTGTATCTGAGAGATCAGTTTTAAGGTCCTCTTGCTTATAAGGTGCTTTACAAAACCCCTATGTAAACAGCCCTATTATTGGTCCTATTTTATGAAGAAATGTAAAATTAGTCAGCTCTGACAATCTGGAGCAGGTGCTCCATGTCAAGTGTTACGTTTCTATTTATCATCAGGAAAGATGTATAGTTTATTCCTACTATGCTATTAATATCAGCAAGGGTAAAATGGTAGAGTCCTAGAGACTTTTGCATTTTGACAATTAAAAGAAAGGCCTACAGTCAATGAATTGAAAATACAGTCATGAAGTTTGAGGATTTTATATGATCACTGTTGAATTTGGGGTTCTTTAGCAGCCTCTCAACAACTATATGTGTAGTCACATGATTAACTCTTCTTGTGTTCTTTTGGCATGAAATATAGGAAGAAAACTTTTCAAATGATCACAGATTTGAAGAAGTGATTGTATAAAATTAATAGTGACTACAGTGCTGATATACTATGTGTGCTTTTTTCTTAGAACATCATCAATTTTTTAGCTGAATAGATGTTCTTGCTTCACATTCTGTTCTCCAGTGTTCTTCAGCTCATAAATTATGCCCTCGTCATTCTGCCTTTATTTTTTGCATATCCTGTTTCCTCTTCTTGGAATTTTTTTCCTCTATCTTTCTTCTGGTAAAATCCTGATTATATTTTATTCCTTTTGTTAGGAAACTATTAACATAACCATGCCTGCCCCAGGTCAAAGTAGGTGCTACCTCCTATACCCCTAGAGCAACATACCCTTTTCTTCAGTCACAACACTTACCACATGGTGCCATTTGAGAATCTAAATACCATTTATCTTATTCATTGCTGTTTTAGTCTGAGCACAAAAGTACCATGTCTGGCAGGTAGTATGTTCTTGACTGTCTGAATAAGAGCCAATATATACACCTATAGTTCCATATTCTAACATTCCCTCCTTCATGCTACCTACTCCAGTCATTTGGAATCACTTGCCATCCCTCAACTTTTTTGTGTTCTCTCCTATCTCTGGGCTGTCCACTTGGTGTCCTCAACCAAATATCATATAGATAATATTGTATTGAAATTATCCTCAATTTATGACTCCCCAAGTTGATAGAAATATCTTAGAGGCAAAGGTGTTAGCTTACTTCTTCATACCCTATACTCTGTGTTGTTTCACGGAAGCCATTCAAATATGTAGAAGATGTTCTACTGGATTTAGGGGGATTAAAAAACCTTCAGCCCAGGCTCCAAAATTTACTTCTTTTATAATCTTTGCCAAATGACTTAATATTTCTGAAGTTTATTTTTGTTATCTTTGAAATGGGAACTGTAATGCCTATTATATCTGTAAATGGGCAATTTCCTTTCCCATGACATAATGTTTCCAAGTGGAACTATTTTAGCTGGAGTAAGACTTCTCTTCTGTCCCTCTTCCTCACTCACTCATCCCCAAGGAAGGAGGAGTAACTTCTCTGGGTGGTAAGTCTGAGGTTATATTTATTTTATTAATCTGCACACTGCAGAGTATATATTGTCTACACTGCAATAAGAGAGCTCCTTGAGATTGCCCATATTGCCTGTGACTATGTAGATAAGACTTTATACTTAACAGGTAAAGAGTAAGCAGACCTCTTTTGCCCCAGATCTAAAGAGACATTCACTGATAGGCTTTTTCTTTTATAATAATAAGATCTTTATTTTTTCTGTTTATTGACATTTGTGATATCTTTCCAGGAAAAGGATGTTGTCACAGAATTAAGAATAAAACAGGTTTTGGGATGAGTAATAATTCTGAAAGAGAAGAAGAAGAAGGATTTGGCGGGTGAACCAGTCTCAGTATGACTCAGACCTGACACAATCTCTGAAAACTCAAAGTGAGTCTGTTAGAGAAGTCACACACATTGGGCAGAAACGGCTAGGTCTTTGTTTATACATGGCTGGGGTATGCTCTGCAGAGTATGAACTTGGTTTTAAAGTTGAAGCTTACGTTAACTTGAAAGAGTTAATGCCAGGAACTGGCATCTAACCATAGTTCTCATAGCTGGGCAGTGTGCAGCATGTCCTATCTTAAAGTAGGTTTTGAATGGTGCATCTCTGTGTCTGCCATATCGAACATCATTCTCCTGTCTGTGAGCTATAATCTTCATCAGGGCACGTATTTTTTTTTTTCATTCACTGCTGTATCACCCTTGTCTTTAAGAATGCCACATATGAGTAGGAGCTAAGTAAATATTGAATAAATGAATGATATCTTTCTCATTTCTGTGTTTGTCTCCCATTTTGTTCCAAATATTGACAGGGACAAGGAATGTGATTTATTGGATACCTTCAAACTCCAACATGTATATGGCCTATCTCATAGTATTCTGGTAAGGAACGTATTCAATAAAGTGCATAATTTGACATTGAAATTTTCAAAGCACTGCACAAATGTCCAAAATCAATACTATTGAATCCTCTGGGTAGCTTAAAATTACTATTTCTGCCCTTTCCTTTTGTTTTTATACTGTTTCTTTTAATTCACATTATCCAGTTTAAGGAGTATTCTTGCTTCCTTTTTATTCACTGCCACCAAATCTAACATTTCTTACTCATTTATTACTTCCAAAAGAAACTAGTGACAGTACTACATGAAGAAAGATAGATTAAATTCAAATTAGAAATCATTTTCTAGAACAGCCTGTAGAAAACATTTTATTGTATGAAAATTTTGAAGTCAGAGACTACAGTGCAATGTGGAAATTGTAAATTTCACTGATAGTGAAAATGAACTCACTGTCTTGTACTCAAAACACACTCCATCCACTGGTCTCCTATTCTTTCTAAGAGGCATCAACTTCATTGGATTCAGCCTTGATTTCTTCACACTTTCCCAAGCAAGTATTCTTTCTGGGCAGTCTAAGCTACCTTGGCCATGGCCTCTCCAACCTGTTTTCATTGTCCATGCCTTCCTTTTCAGAAATCTTAGACCAGGAGTAGGGAACCTGTGGCCTTGGGGTCAAATATGGCCTTCTAGATCCTTGAGTGCAGCCTTTTGGCTAAATCCAAATTTTACAAAACAAGTCCTTTTAATAAAGGGATTTGTTCTGTGAAGTTTGGATTCGGTCAAGGGGCCTCACTTGGGGCTTAGACCTTTTCAGTCTCCTTCCTAATTATCTCCCACTCACATTATTTAAATACATCTAGAAACCCTAGTAAAGCATTACATTAAAGGTACCAATTGTAGCTAACATTTTTGAGTACTTATTCTGCATCTCATCCTGTTTTAATCCTTTTCACATCACATTTAGTTCTCACCACAATAGTGTGAGATATGTACAAAATTACTATTCTCTTAATTTTGCAAAACACAAAAAAGGAAAGGAAAAGAAATAGCAAGTTTACCAGGTTACACAGCTACCAGGTAGAGGAGTGAATATATGAACTGAGGTAAAATGACCTCAGGACTCCCTTCTTAACTGGATTGCTTCCATGCCTAGTACGTTATTACTGGTATTTCTTCAGACAGAGCACTACTTATGTCACCTTCTCCAATATATTTAATGTCTCCTAATTGCTAAGTAAGAAACAATTTAGCCTGATGTTCAAATTTGTCTACAGTGGTGCAAACTTACTCTTCCACTTTCACCTTCTGTCACTCCGCACCCCTCTTGTTCACACTTTTTTTCAACTGCCCAAATAGTCAACTAGTTCCCTCACTCCTCATCCCTATATCTGCATGTATTTCTCACTTTTCCTAGCTCTGTACTCTTCTATCGGTCGAGTTCTATCCATATTTCAAAGGACAGACTTTAAAAAAACAGTCTTCTCAATTCTCTTCCCAAGGTGCTCCTGTGACACGTGCGCTTGTATGATAATGCATTGCACATTCTGTTCTATGATAATGGATATCCATATTCTATTCTAGAATGTAAACTGTGTTCTTCCTTGGAGGAAGCTGTATCACCATCCAAGTCTTGATCCTCACCACTTTCAGCACAGTGACTTTTACATGGTATGTCCAATAAATGATTGCTGAATTGATAGAAACCAAAATCAAAATGGTAGAAACTTCCATTGATACAAATGAGAAAAGGATACACTGAGAATGAAGTATTATGTAATTTTAGTAATCCCCCTTACCCAAAAGGAATATGTTCCAAGACCCTCAGTGGACACCTAAAATCACAGATAATGCTAAAGCATATATATATATATATATACTGTGTTTTTTCCTGTGATAAACTTCAATTTATAAATTAGGCATAATAAGAGATTAACAATGTAATTAATAATAGAATAGAACAGTTATAACTATATACTGTAATAAAAGTAATGAATGTGATCTGTCTCTCTCTCTTTGAAAATACCTTATTGTATGTAATATTTTCAGACTGTGGTTGACCATGGGTAACTAAAACCATAAAAAGCAAAACTGGAGATAATGGGAGGACTACTATACTCTGTTTACTTTATTCTCTTCCTGTTTTTGGTGTGGAATTTTCACTTAATTGGCTATAGATGCAAGTATTCTTTTCTAATTAAATGTGTTTTTAAAATTCTGATTCTAGAAAGGTCCCTTTACAATAGAGCAGAAGGAATTTTAGGAATGGTGTATTCTATATTGGCATGCTACTCTTTGTATTTTTAGCACCAACCTTAGATATTACTTACTTCTACAGAGGGAAAAATGCTGGCACCACATAAAAATCACATCTGCTGTCACAACCATTTTCATAGGTCCCTCTCTTTCTCCAAAATGGCAGCAGAAAAGCTGTGCACAGAACAGAATCCGGAAATGTGGGAGCCTGCCCAGGTGCCCCATTGTCCTTTCTGTCATATTATAAATGAAACAAAAAGACAGTACAGGCAGTTGGCTACAGATCTGACTGCCAAAAGTAATAAATAAAATGTTTAAAGGTATGTCTTTTTCAAATAGGAATGTCTTGATACTGCACAAAAAAAGAAACATTAATTCAAATATATAGTGAATCCATGCATAGTAGCAGCAAATTTCCTGATAGATGCAATCAATTGAATTCAGTGCTTAGATAATAAGTTCTATAAAATATGTGGAAAGTCATAATGTAAGGGGAGAACTGTCCTTCCTCCCAGAATTTACCCATGGTTAGTGCAAATCTAATTTAAATCTTAGCCTTGAAGGCTAAGCAGGGAGATATGTTATAGTGGAAAAAAGAGTTTTTGAAACCTGGCCTGATTAAAATACTGATGCTGGCATTTCATAGTTGGGAGAATATTTTATGTTACTTAACCTTTCTGATATTTGTTTTTTCAATTGTTAAAATGAAGATAATATTAACCACCTTGTGTATATAGTGTGGCTGTTAGGGATAGACATTATAAAAGTAGGTATTTGATGAATAATAGCTAATCCTATTAATATTATTACTGCTGTATGTAAAATATCAGCAAGAATAATAGCAAAAGACTTAGGCATTATGAAATATATCCTTCATCATAGGAAAGGAAGCAGAGAATGCAGGACCTCACTAGAGGTTTATTCCAAGTTGAAAAGACTAGTGCCATCTTCTCTCCTTTGGTCCTTGGACATTAACTCTCTGGTAGACTCATTCCCTTGACATAAAAAAAAATCAGAAAAAAATTAAAATAAAAAAACAGACAAAAAATCCAAACAGAAGATGAATAAAAATGTTAGAAGGAGTCCAAAACTTTTCTCCCAACTACTTTTAATTTCCAGTTCTTTGAAATAATTCCCTGTTAGTATCCATCCCACTAAGCAGCCATTGTGTTTATAACAGAGGAGATGGCAATGGTTTTCCAAGCTCTAATTTTAAACTGAGATAAAGGTAACTACCTGCTTACATTTATTACATTTTGTTTTAACAAATCACTCTGTAATATTAACTAACTCATTTTTTTCTTTCAATTGACATTTATCCAAGTATAGTCTATATACAAGGTGCTGTAGTGTATATAGATTTGGGTTTTGTTCGTAAGAAACCAAAAAGTTAATATGTGAAAAGAAGAGGGGAAAAAGCAATGATGTGTCCAGAACCAGTTTAGGCTTCTGTAAAACAGTAAAGAAAATAGAAAAACTATGTGTTTCTGGATATATAAGCACATATGTTAACACTTATGCTAATAATATATCACATGTAAACACATAATCTGCCCTTCACTTGAAATAGATAGCTCAACTGGAATTTGTGAGCTAAATCAAAGCTTCTGACTTATATGTTACTTCTATCTTCCCTGTCAAAAAGTGATGTGGAAAGCATAGAGGAAATTGTTAAAAGAAAATAGAAATCTAATATAAAAGAAGAGAGAGTAAGAACTATTTAGCTGTTCCATATGAATTCAAATTACTGAGCCCAGTTGTAGTATGCAGAAAGGAGTTGGCAGAACTTGCAAAGTGCTACAAAACCAACATTGACAATATTTGTGAACCATATTGTCAAGAACAGGACAATCACTTGAAAATTAAAGACTACCAAGTATTTCTACCTTCAAGAAACTAAAATTTTTGGCATAGATGGTCCAATAGATGGTTTGTCGATTTCTAGAAATAAAAACATGTGACCATTAGCAGCCAGCATATATTTACACAGAAGAGAAGCCAACTCACCTTTTTCTTTTAAAATCCTAAGTTTGACAGTATTTTAGACACAGTACATCAGAATTTAATTAACTTAATCTCTCTTCAGTATGCCAAAATCTCTCTTCATGTTTTTTGAGAAAAATGGGGAGATTGGTCAAGGACTGATTGTATACTTATATGGTTTTGAATATAGATTGTTATGAGTTAGTGGGAACATTTCTAAGTGAAGTTAATAAGTTTCTTTCTTGTCCTACTTACTTTAAATGTTGAATGACATTAATTTGAAAGGTATAGCTAATTACTTTTGTATCATAATCGGAATATAAAAATAGTCAAACACGGTAGATTAACTCTAACATCATAGAAGTAATTGGGTAACTGTAAATTAATAGACTTAGTGTCTTACACAAAACTAGTAACAAGTAGTAAGACTGACTTAAGGACAGTATGTGTGTGTCTATGCAAGGCTTAACTTAAAGTTTGAAAAACGGTCATATATCATTAAGTTAAATCTCCTACTTAATCTAAATATTTTCTCCTGATTAATGACTGACTAGCTCTTATTATAGTAGAGGGGATCAGATACTCCCTTTGCAAATATTATCTGGGTTCCTTCAAACCAAAGTTGTGTATGGAAATGAAGTTGATCATAGCATCATAAAATTCACAATTTACTTATATATGTGTATGTGCATATATGTGTGTGTAAATATGTGTACTAATCACTTACAAGATTACTTGTAGGTATAAAATTTTCTCCAAGCAACCAACCGTTTCCAGCATAATGTAACTTCTGTATGAAACAAAGTTTCTTGTTAATTGTCAATTCTTGTATGCATAGATCATACATTGAAATACAGTAGAAATTGATGGCAAAATTAAATTCAAATATTTCAAATGATATAGAATTTTATACAAAAAAAATGAATAGGGTGATGGAGAATTTTTGAATTGCATGCAAAGTCTTTACAAATGAGGATCTGGCTATTTAAACCAATAAACTTTTTTTTTATGGTAATTCTATTTTTTTTTCCTTTTATTTCAGAATATTATGGGGGTGCAACACTTTGGTTATATATATTGCCCATGCACTGCCCATGTCACAGCTACAATTGTGGACATCCCCCAAACTATGCACCCTGCATCCATTCAGTGAGAGTTTTCCCATCCCCTCCCACCCCTCTCCTACCTGCCCGCCCCCTGATGAATATTATTGCCATGTGTGACATAAGTATTGATCAGTTAGTACCAATTTTATGGTGATTACCAGTGGTGCTTGTTTTTCCATTCTTGTGATACTTTGCTTCAAAGAATGGGCTCTAGCTCCATCCGGGATAATACCAGATGGGTTAATTCACCATTGTTTTTTATTGCTGAGTAGTACTTCATTGTATATATACACCACATTTTATTAATCCACTTGTGTATTGATAGGCACCTGGGTTGTTTCCACATCTTTGCAATTGTGAATTGTACTGCTATAAACATTCACATGCAGATGTCTTCATTATAGAAAGTCTTTTTTTTCCTTTGGGTAAATACCCAGTAGTGGGATTCCTGGATGAAATGGTAGTTCTACTTTTAATTCTTTGAGGTATCTCCATATTACTTTCCACAGAGGTTGTACTAATTTGCAGTCCCAACAGCAGTGTATGACTGTTCCTAACTGTCTGTATCCCCGCCAACATTTGTTGTTTTGGGACTTTTTGATATAAGCCAATCTCACTGTAGTTAAGTGATATCTCATTGTGGTTTTGATCTGCATTTCCCTGATGATTAGAGAAGTTGAGCAATTTTTTATATGTTTGCTGGCCATTATTCTGTCTTCTTTTGAAAAATTTCTGTTCATGTCCTTTGCCCATTTTTTAAAGGGGTTGTTTGATTTTTCTTGTTGATTGTCCTAAGTTCTGTATAGATTCTTTTGAACAAAAAACAAAAAAAAAATTATTACATGCTGAGCACCTTCAAAGAGATAAATTTGAATATCAAAGAATTAAAACAGGAGCCTGGAGTAATTGATGGAGTGTACTACTGTCTCAAGAACAATGTTCTTCATAATCATATTTTCAAAGTGTAACATGAATGGAAAAATATCATGTTATGGTATTATAAAATTTTGTTAAAAAACATTACATACACACCCCAAATGTATCAAAACTTGATACATACTAAGTTAGGTGATTTCTACAATTTAAAATTTTTTGACTGTCAGATAAAATTTCTACTTTGATCATTTTAGTTTTAAGACAAAATCGCAATAAACTATTTTTCATGCTTTCCTATGAAATTTTAATTTCCTTTTTAGAGTGGAATTATTTCAATTGCCTTTTTCTGATACTAGTTATACTTAGCAGGAATCTCATCTGCTACCTGCTGAAAAACCTCATTGTGTATTTCAACAGATTAGACTTTTAAATTGTATTACCTGTTCATTCACTAATGTATTCAAAAATATTTGTTGGGTTCCTTTAATGGGCTAGGATTTGTTGTAAAAGCTGGTGGACTGCAGTGAATAAAACAGGTAAAAAAAATCTCTATTTTCATACGTTTCTTGTATTGAGTCAACATCATCTTAACTAATTCTCTTTATATCTTCTGTTCACCTGCCTTTTGTAACAATATATAACAAATCTCCTGTGCAACATAACAGCCATTCAAATATTTGAAGCAGTTGTCATGTTTCCCTTTAGTCTTATTTTCTTCGTGTTAGAAATATCCAGGTCCTTTAATCTTATTTTGTTTGGCATAGTTTGGAAACCCATCACCAACCATCAAATTCACCCAAGGCTCCATAATTTCTATATGACTCCCTCATCCTTCTTTCATCCTCTTTTAGTGTTATCCTATAATTTGTGAAAGAAATTTGTAAATGTAGCTTACCAAAAGTAAATTTGATAGTTATACAATATGTAAATGTATAATTGAAAATAACTCTTTTCCAGGACATTATATATCCATCTACACAGTCAAAAATGTGTCCACAGTGTTTTCAGAGATGCATCAGAGCTCCAAATCATCCACAGTTGTTTAGCTACAAACGTTTCAGTCAGATATTTTCAACCCTATATTTCTTTGAGTTGTTTGTTTGTTTGTTTTTGCACTACAGGGAATCATATTTATCTCTATTAAATTTTATCTTGATTTCAGCCTATTGTTTTAGGCTTTAAAGGTAATGTCTAGAGTTAATTCTGTTCCAACAATACTTTGATATTTCCCAATTTTGTGTTACCTACAAATTTAATGAGCAGACTTTTTCACTCACCATCTATTAAGAAATAAAAATATACAAGCATATATCACTGTGGCAACCTACTGCAGATTGCCATTGGCTAATTCTTTGCATGAGGATGTTAAACCAGTTGTTAATTTTCCTTTCTCTGATATCACCCAATTTACATTCCACAAATTTACAATCAAGCAGTCACGAATGCATTTATAATGCTTATGTGAAACTGGAATACACCATAGTTACAGTATGCTCAGTAATTTCCCCCAGAAGAATTGTGTAGAGGAATCCCTCATCTGTGCACTTATTGCACTTTTTATGTACCTACAATATAAAACCTACTCAAATTATATTAGAGTCATTTGTTTGCACAGCAGGTCAAGCAATTGTACTCAATATTTATTAGTTGAATGAGTAAATGAGTGGTAGGTAAGTTTGTGTTAACTTCTTAGTCAAGGACCTTAACAGAAAATGACACAAGACTGTTGTCCAGTAAATGCTGAATGACTTTTGGCAACACCTAAGGTCTTAGCTAACGAGATTCAGTATATTAAGATCATCACATGGCTATAAGTTTTACAGAAGACAGGAATTTCTACTTGCATTTAGAGCTGGAGAAACTGGAGTAACTAAAAATTATGACTGCTCCAGAGTCTATGACACAGCAATTTAAAACAGGACTCACACATCCTATTTTACAGAAACTTTCCACTCAAGTCACAGGCAAATCTGTCAAATCAGAGAAGCTCCTTGAGGGTATATCATGTTTTGCTAATGCAGATTAATGTAGCAGCTTAGAATTAATATTTTCTTTTGTTACATGATTTCTTTGTTGATTTTAATAATGGTATATGCAACTATTTTTATTATTATTTATCATGTATCAGCTTACATTCTGCTACGTAAGCATAGCACTGTGTACACTCTATGAGAGACACTAAATATAAGATATTTAATTTGCTAGTCATAATGCATAGATGTATAGAAATTTTCTCCTCACTCTTGAGAGCTCACCATCTATTTGAGGAAGACACACGCATGGGAAAATTAAATAGCTAAATAGATATATGATTAAGTTTGACCAGTAATTTTTTAATGTAACAATAATAGTATTTTGGATTTTAATTAATTAATAATATAACACATATTTAATGAATGGTTACTATGCATTGGTTATGGAATTATCCCACTGGGCAAAGCAATTATCATTCTGCATGCTATCAACCTGTAGCTTAGTGGTAGAAACAGTGTAGAAGTTTAGAGAAGAGAGATTTAGTTAGGCTGTTTGGGCAGTAGAAGATTCATGTGGAAATTGAACTTTGAGTGCTGCATATTAAAAACTAATAAAATAGAGGAAAACTCAATTTCAGGCTAGAGAATAATTGATTTTGCCTATGGAAGAACAGTAATGACAAAAATAGAGGTTGCTTCTTAAGAGATGCTGTGGTTTTTTTTTTTTTCTTTTTCTTCTTTTGTTCAACCCTTCAGATATATCAAATAGAAAAAGATAATGATACAGATTTTAACTGGCAGAGACCAAGGCTTACCCTGGGGAAAGATGAGGACAAAATTGTAACCTGATTAAACGAATATTAGCGCCTTTTGAAAAAGTAAAATATTTATTGCTCTATTGCATGAAGAATTTATTTTAAGATCAAAACCTAAAGATATCATTTATACCCTCTGAATCTAAATGCCAAACCTGGTGTGAAGACTAAAATAAAACATGACTTAAAAAGAGAAAACTCTCACACCACAAGCTTCCAACTTACCTAGAAAAGGCCACTGCAGTGCATTTTCAATGCTGCTTGTCATTCAGTTTGCAAATTACAGGTCTTCCACTGAACATTGATGATCCATCACTGCCATGACAACAAAAGCGCTGCCTTGGCGACACTCACTGCTGCTGAGAGGCTGACACACTGCTTATAAATACTGTAGTTGGGAGATTAGGGTAAATTCCGAACAAAGCAACATAATGAATCATGCTTTGGAAATGCAATTGAAGTATGTCAATTTATTTGTGTGACAATGTATTCCAAACTTTTGTGCAGTCAGATTTATCTACTTAATTACAAGTTCAAAACAAATGCTTAAATGTACATATATGAACTTTAAATTTTTACTTAGTAATCTTCTTCAATTGACGGTATACCACTTCTCATTTTTAATCAGAATTCAGAAAAATAAATACGAAACATAGAAATGTGTCAAATTAAACATAGCTTGAGCAACTGTTTAATAAATGGCAGTTTCACTATATGGTAAATCAGAAACTTTGCCCAACCATAATTATTTAATCATATTCATAGATAAAAATTACAATTTCATATATTATTTAAATTTATCTGTTTTCAATTATATTTGTTTATTAAATATATTTCAGCTTTTATGAGGAAAAAAGGAGAGTTTTGGCACAATATGTCAGGGAAAAGAAGAAAATATGTGCCTCTTTCAAAAAATATAATAATAAAACAAAGCTAAAACTCATTTATCTCATTTTAGTTTTAGATTACATAAGTCAAAAAGGAATATATGAATAGAATATAAAATATGTAACTACCCAATTTGTTAAATTATCTATAAATTTCTAACTGTTAACATTTGTGATATCTTAAAATTTTCTTTGTGTGGATACTCAGATGAGTAATTGGAAGTACTGACACGTCTATGACTCAGGTTAAGAACAATAGTGGCTTTGAGGCAACACACTGAGGGGGAAGTTTTATTTGTTTTATACTGCTCATTGGGACTCTAGTCTTACAATATTTTATATTGTTATATGTTTGCTATGTCTCTCTTTATTTTTCGAGCAAGCTTGAGGAACAATATTTCATCTTTGTTCATTGTGGCCCTCTATGGTGCTTAGGGCACTGATGAGCACATCATAGGCATTGAATGTAGATTAGCTAAATTCAGTTGAAACTGACTTATAATAATTTGTTCTAGTTCATGACTTATGGGGAATATAGCTTTGAAAATACTATGTTTTGTCTTAATACAAAACCCTTTGTTTCATCAGCATGACTGTGTTGGACATCTTAGCTCTTTGAGTCCAACTTCCATTCAGTTCTCCTGCCGTAATTTCCTCACCAAGCCATACACAAAGCCTATTCTTGTACACCTGTATTCTCGACTTTACACAAACTCTTTAGGTTGTCCATTCTACACTAGAGATCATGTTGTTAGAAATTCTTTATATTTAACTGTTTACCAGAAGCTTTTATCATTTGGTCCTAAGTTGCAGGCTCAAGAATACATCACATGTAAATATTTTTCAACAGTAGCATTTTAGGATTTTCTATTGATCAGGAACCATGTTCATAAATGGACAAGGATTCAGAGATGACTAGAAAATTGCCTCACCTCTGGAAAGGGTTTATAGTAAATAAAGTGACAATGCCATATATATACATATACACACACATACACATGTATATATAAGTATATATGTGTATAAATGTGTATATAAATATATATACATGCATATACACATATATACATGCATATATATTTTTAGGTTATAAAATAATTACATGCTAATAGTAAAAAATAGAAAAAATTTGTAATATGATTGAAATGCTTATATTTGTATATATATTTTACTTTGTATTCTATTTTTTACACTTTTTAAAACTCTTTATTGTGAAGTAATTTTACATTCACAGGAAGTTGCAAAAATAGTTGAAATGTGCTTAAAGGCAACGTTTTAAAGAACTACAGGTCTATTATCAAATAAAAAAATGGACTCTGGTAAAATCCATAAACCTCATTCAGATTTCACTAGTTTTACATACACTTATTTGTGTGTGTGTATGTAAGGTCTACACTATTTTATCACATGTGTATACCTGTGTAACTACTGCTACAGTCAAGATATAGAACTGATCTATCATCACAAAGATCTGCATGCTCCTCTTTTTTAGTCACATACCCCTCTCTCCCTCGCCCATGTCTAAAGCTTGGCAACCACTAATCTTTTTCCATCCTTATGTTGTCATTTTGAGAAGGTTACACAAATGGAACTGTACAGTGCATAATCCTTTGAGATTGTTTTCCCCCCACTCAGTATAATGCTTTTGACATACATTCAAATTGTCATATAACCCCATGGTTTATCCCACCTTATTGCTGAGTAGTCTCTCATGGTAAGAATGTACCATAGTTGGTTTAATCATTCACCCCTTGAAAGGCATTTTGTTTTGTTTTTCAGTTTGGGGTACTACCAATAAAGCTGCTGTGAGCATTTGTGTGCAGATTTTTGTGTGAATGTAAGTTTTCATATTTCTGGGATAAATGCCTCTGAGTGTGGTCCTGGGATGTATTTTAAGTGCAGATTTAGTTTTGTTAGAAACTAGAAAACTATTTTTCAGAGCAAGTGAACCATTCTATTTTCCTAACAGTAGTGCATGAGAGATCTATATCTATTTTCTCTGTGTCTTAGCATAAGCCTACAATTGTTTTTATTTTCTGTTATATATATTACATAATACATATATATTTATATGAGCTTATGATACACAAAACTACCCTTCTAGAAGTGATCATACAAAGGGCAAAACACATATACACATATACATATAATAATATGTATATCCAGTTTTGGAGTCCCTTTTACTTAATATTTTATCACATTTCCTGTTATATCCATACTTTCTGGTTTTTAACATTTCATTTTATTGTGACACCTGGGAGTCCTATATTATACTGAACCATTTATTGTTAGGCAATTTATGCTTTTAATATTTGAAGGAAACTATCGCATCTCTGAATTGTCTTATCTACAGACAAAAACTCATATCTTGAACAACTCCTTCAATAATTTCAAGTTCTTCATTTCTATCTTTAAATATTGTTTATTTAGCAAATGCATATATAACATGAAGTCATTTAATCCTCAAAGCAAATGTAGCAAGTATGAACTACCATCATCCCCATTACAGAAACCAAGGCATAGAAAGGTTAAGTAACTTGTTCATGATTGTGTAGTTACTTGGTAGCTGACCCAGGATTCAAACTCAGGTTGTATGGTCTTAGAATCCCTGCTGTATAACACTGGCCATAGCACACCAGAAGTATTTAATAATGATCAAAAATAATAAAATCCCAATTGAAGGACATTCTACAAAATGCCAGACCAGTAATCCTCAAAACTGACAATGTCATTGAAAACAAGGAAAATCTGAGAAATTTTCACTGGCAGGAGAAGGTTAAGGAGGCATGAGCACTAAATATATTGTAGCATGCTAGATGGAATCATGCAACAGAAAAAGGACATTAGGGAAAAACAGAAAAATTTGAGTAAAGTGTGGACTTTAGTTAATGATCATGTATCAATTATGGTTCATTAGTTGTAACAAATGTACCATACTAATATAAGATGTCGATAATAGGGAAAACTGGATGTGAGATGTTTGGGAACTCTCTGTATTTTCTTTGTAATAGTTCTGTGAATCTAAAACTGTTCTAAAATAAGAGTGTTCCTTAAAAAAATAGAAATTGCAGCATAATCTTCATAGTACTACCTTTTTTTGTTAAATTAAATCAGAATAATTTAAATATATAATATTTATCATGTGCATGCATACATGTATGTATTTTATTATTTGGGGAAAATGCATAGAAAGAAAAAGCCTAGGTTATTAACATTTATTACCCCATTGACTACCTCGGGGAATGGAGTGGAGCAGTGCTGGAAGGAAATTGATAATTTTTCTTTCACACATAGGATCTGGGGTTTACTAAACCTATTGGATATCTTTCCTCTCTGAGTCAGACCTTCTGTGGTTCTGAATACCAAGAGATAAATCCAGACATGAGGATTAATATACTCTTCATTTCCTGTCAAATGCAGTTGCCAAACAATATTCAACCTCTCCCTCAAAGTGGGTGTCTTCAGTCATCCAAGAGGTGTTAGGTTCCAGGCTTGATATATTCCTTTGTTGATTAGGACTTAGAGCTGAGCTTCTACAAACTCTACAACCTTTCAATTTCAGGAAGAAAGAAGGAAAGAAAAAGAAAAAGAAAGAAAGGAAGAGAGAGAGAGAGAGAGAGAGAGAGAGAGAGAGAGAGAGAGAGAGAGAGAGAGAGAGAAAGGAAAGATGAAGGCAGGGAGGAAGAAATTGGTATTTTACTACCCCCGCTTTCCTGGAAATTTTTTTTTTCACCTTCCTTGCCTAAAAATGATAGGTCTTGGAAATTTAAATTACAACTTCTTTTGGCTTTATTTGAGATAAAAAACAATAAATTCCATAATCTACATATGAAAACTTAAAAATCAGCAGTACAACACAAAATGATATCTATACTTAAAAGAAATTTTACCTAGTGATTTGTTAGTGCTTGGAGCCCTTCTTTCACAAAATGGTGAATGGATTCTGGCCCACTATCCTTTGATAAAACGTCAAAATCTACTAGTCACACATAAGAAGAAAACATTTTTATGTCATGGTGCATCAGGAATTTTAGTCCCTATTTGAAGATTTCCTAAAGATTATGACGACAACATATTGACAGTCACACCAGTTATAATGATCATATATCATTTTATAGATATAAATATAAAATAAAATGCAAGAGGAAAAATGAAGCTTTTATAGAACTATGAACTGCTTGAATAGTTCAAGCTTAAATCATAGAAGTTTTACTGTATATGTATCAGTTTCTAAAAATACTATTTCAAACCCTCTCTCTATGTCCATCTTTCTTCACATTTTGAGATAATGTTTAAAGGAAGTATTTTCATTTAAAAACACTTTGACAAGTGAAAATTTGCCCTTTATCAGCCAATATAGTATTTGAAAACTCCTGAATAATCACAATTTACCCCTTTTTATACTATTTAGCCAAAAAATCCCACAACAGCAGGAAGACTCTTATGGAAAGAAAAAACAATTTATCTGCCACATCTTTTTAGGCATTAAAGAAAGTAAAAAAAAAAAAAAAAAAAAACCTTACCAGCGTATTTAATAGTCTAACTTTTGTTATTTTGATAAAATCAGTAATTTAAAAGAGAGATATATAAAAATTAAAATAATTTAGGGATTATGTGTAGCACTATATTTTGTTTTGTATGAAGCCATTAGGATTAGGAAGTTTCCTAAAAGGTACATATACTCTGGGTTTTGTTTTGTAGGATTTTCAAAGACAATAACAATCATTCCAAAATTTAAATAATCTAAATTATGTAAATAATGATATCATGGGGAAAAAAGAGAAGAAAAGAAAAAAAAAAGTTTGCCGAACAGGAATTGGTATTGAAAAATCAGTGCCTACAAATTATGCAATCTTGGGTATTTATTCATACAGAATATTTATTATTTAAAAATAATCATTTTCCTAATGCTACCAAAAATTTTAATGCCTAAAAACTGTTTGCATATTTACTTATTTTAAATTCCCTTATGTATATTGTTTTTCTTCTTCTTTTTGTCTTTCATTCTTAGTGTCTTTTCTTGGACATGTTATTGGGGTTGGAACCTGTCCCTTTCTGTTGTACACATAGTAATTTTGCCTTTATCAAGTGTCTGTGTAAGATATGGTCATCACTTATTCTTTTGAAAAAATTCTATGGAGTGCATTGTCTGTTATAATATTAAATTATGTTTGCATAAGCATTCACGTGATAGTACTGCTCCTTGCATTCACTTCCAGGAAGTCATTTATCTTTTCAGATGAAAGACATTTCTTTTTATCAGATCATGAAATCAATATGGTCTCATCACCTGACCCTTTTATGTTTTAGCTGTCAAGAAACTCAGAGAAAATTTAATGGCCATTTGCCATAACTACCCAATCCCGTGTTTGGGAAATATTTTCCAAACCATTAGGAACAATCTTACTTAAATTTCTATTGTGTATGCAAATGCCTTTGCTGTAATCTTAAATGGTTCAACTTTCTCTGTATCCTTTTGCCTCTACTTAAGCCTCTTCTTTGTTCATGCTGTATATATATTATTTTTTTGCTTTTTTTCCACTTTTATTTACTATAAAATCTTAAACTTATGTTCCACGTATGCATGTCTTCCAAATCCATTGTCACCAATGTTAAGCTTGGAATCTTCACTTGGTGATCTCATGGTGATATCTCAATATATCAAAAATCAAACTTTCCTCCCTTGAAATGTGCTTTCCATTATTTTATTTCTTCTCAAATTTAAAGGTATCATCACTATGCAAGCTATTCATTTAAACTAAAAACTTTTCAGTTTTTTTTTTTTTTTTTTTGCTGTTACTATTGTATATTCGTGAAATTTTTCTAGTCCAGGCACTTAGTCTGCACATGAATTATTAATATTTCAATAATCTCTTAAATAATTTATCTCTTTTATCTCTATCTTCACTAAATTCACTCCCCAAAACGTCACTGGGATTATATTTTAAAACAGAGAAATAATCATGTCAATTCTCCTCAAATCTCTCAATTGGCTCCCCATTCCTTACTGAAATAAATACAAATGTTTCCATAGCTTTTCAGATACTTCAAACATTTTTACCAACTTGCATATCCCACCATTCTTTTTGTGCTCCATCATACTACTTTCTCTTCCCCGTGCCATGCATTTTCATGCACCGATTACTGTTCTCCCTGACTTGGGCTATCCGATGTTCAAGTCCAAACAAACAAAAATCCAAGAATACAAAAATAATTATAATGACAGAAAAAATATCCAATATTTGTTAACATTTTACCATGTATCAGGACTTGTTCTAAGCTCCTTATATGCAAATGTTCATTTAGTATTCGTAGAAAACACATTAAGGAAGCTATACTCTTAATAAGAGGCAGAATTTTACTTAAAATCCAGAACTCTCTTCCTTAGATATCTCTGAACTTTTATAAAGCCTTGTATAGGCCTCAGTTTCCTCACTTGTAAAGTGGGGTAAATGATTGTATCTATTTCACAGGGCAGTTATAATGATATCATAAGTTAAGTATGTGAAACATTTGGAACAATAACTAGCATGCCGAAAGCACTAATATATATTAGTGATTATTACTATTAGCTACTATACACTAATTACTCACTTAACTATCATTCCCTATAGTGTCTGTTATGATCACCTCACTTAGAATAATTTTTTCTGTATTCCTCTAATATTTAAACTCTAATATGGCCTAAGCACATTATGTATATGTATTGTATTTCTAGTGTTTATCTCTGAATGGTAATTATATTTCATTTTAAAAATATATTGATTTTACATATTTATTTTTATAGATATGCAGTGTCACATAGTGCTTAGTAAATGTGTTTAGATATAACTCTTAATTACCTACCTATTAGTAGTTTAAGGAAGGGAAATGAAGAGCAAAAATAACAATTAAACTGAGAACTATAGTTTTTTATTCAGTCTGTATCCCAAAAAATCAGTGTATTTCTAGGGCTTCTCAGTCCCTCCTTCGTCAGCCACAATCTTATGTGGGAGAGATCTGCTTAGTAGCCGGTTATGATTTTCTGTTCTGTCACCAGTGTTGCTTCCTGTATTCCAACCAAACTCAACTTTATGCAGCAGAATCTTCTTTCACTAATGCCTCCTCTCATCTCTGTAGTAACCGAGGTGAGGAAATAGCTGGTCCTTCCCTACCGACTCTAAAATGTCTACTGTGCATCCAAGGGATATTCTTTACCAATTCATTTTCTTAAAGACTTTTCTCATGAGGGACTTGAGACAAGTTCTCTCAAGGACAAGACAGAGAAATATGAATAGCACTTCAAATTATCATATTAAAATGCATTTCTCTCTTTCCCCAACACCAATTTTGAATGCCTTATACACATCTCAACTTTCTCCAACAATTTAGTAAACTCACCTCATTCTTTATATGGAGTAGTCCATAAATGGATGTGGGGGTACTTTTTAAGTTACTTTGTTTCAGATTCTTAAGTCTGGCATCCCAGTACCCAACTATGGGACCACAGTCATATTAATCATTTCTCCATATGCAAATAAAACTACGAAGGGCTCATTCTAATATGCCAGAGTTCACAAGGTGAGAATATGAATTAATTTATAAGGACTCTTAGAGTATAAAATTAAATTAAGTAGGAAGAGCATAAATATTAAATCAGTAAAACACTGTCAGCACCAGAAATTTTTGCTATATGCAAAATATAGTAAACTTTCTATCTTGCAAGTGAATCTTAAATATATGTAATGAAAATTCATTCATTCCCATTTACCTTTATCTAGTAGAGGGCCATAAGGCAGTAACCTACAAAACATTACTACCAGCAACTGATTGTAACTAACCAAATCAAATACTACTTACTGAATTAATCTTTCAAGTGGATCATAAATTTGACATGCAACTTTCTTTTGAATCACATCTATTTTACCAAATTGTCTGTTCCAACATCACTCGAATTTAATACCCAAATGGTGTACCTTATTTTGTGGTTTTATTCTCCCACATGACCTTTCACTTATGGCTGTTTTAGAACATTAAAAAAAATTCCCATGTTGAAAAAGTTTTTGTAAATCTTGGCTTAGCTAAAGGCCCATTTTTGTCCAAACTGTTTATAACACTACCTTATGCTAACCTGTTTCCTTTCCTCTAACCCACAGCTAGAGTCACCCCAAAGGCAGTGGCAAAGGGATTCCCACATGGGAGTGCCCCAAATCATCCAGAGATGGAGCCGGTTGGGATTACAAAGAAAGAATCACTAAATGCCAGAGTGATCAGTCCAAAGTATTTATTAGAAAAATGTATTTATACAATGGGCTGTAGCATCCTCATTATGGACAGGGAGAGAAGGATATTCTACCTAGGTATGTCCTCAGCGACGGGATTAGAGATTGGAGTTTATATGAGGGTTTAAGGAATTTGACTCAGGGCTAATGAGTCCAGTTTCTTTCAGTGTTTTGAGCAACAACTTAGACAGTTCATCAGGGCCTGGATATGTTCAAGGCCCGGCTTGGGTTTGAGCCTGCCAAGAAAAATCGACAGGTGGCTGAGTCACAGAGCAATCAAGGCACTCTGTTTCTTGGTCAGGACACAGAAAGAAAGCAAGGGATACTGGGGGGCCATATATAACCCAATTCAGGAATCTAAAGAAGATACATTTTAATATATATTAGTTCTATTTGCATTCTATTATTTATTATTATTATTATTATTGTTATTGCTTATACCAGAAAACACAATGTCGGATTTCCATAGGGCCTGAAAAATTGTTATGGTCTGCTAAGACCAGCTCTACTTCAATCTTTTGGGATATTATTTGCATGTACATTCTGGATATTGCTATAAAAATTTACTTCTTTGTTTTAATGAGGAACAAAGTAATTTAAATCAAAATAGCAATGAGATGATATTTCAGCTATAAAATTGGCAAATTTTTAAAAGTGAAAATGTCTGGTGTTATTGAGGTTATCAACCCTATATTTACAGTGGGATAATTGGTTGATACAATTTATTATGTGAAAGTGGTGGGATTGTGTGTATTTTTAATTTTCTTCTTTTTGCTTCTGTGTACCTTCTATGTGTTCTATAATAAACATATATTATTTTATAACAAAATATATACCTTAACCACTCACCCTCTTTTAATTGAGAGCAGTATTGCCATTTTAAAGCTCTCTCTTTATCCTTCCCTTCCAAAGCCTTTCATTTTTCCTGAGAAGATCTAGTTTTCATTCTGAAATTGTATTTATGAGATTTTTTCAGGACTTTCTTCATTTTCACAACGTACTTAATTAAATTTAGATTACTTTCTGAATTATTCTGCCATAGGAAGTTTGAATTTTTAAATTTTGATTTCTAAATTATTTTTTAATTGACACATAAAAATTGTATGTATTTATTATACACAACATGTTTTGAAATATGTATACACTGTGGAATGCAAAATCAAGCTCATTTAACATGTGCATTACATCACATATTTATTTTCTTTTATTTTATGGTGAGAACAATTAAAAGCTACTCTCTTAGAAATTTTCAAAAATATAATACATTCTTAGAAAATGCAGTTCTTAGCAATGTAATTAGATAGAAGTGAAATAAAACTAGAACTAATAAAACACAAGCACTTATGGAAAGATAATATTGACTAAAAATGTTCAACTTTTCACTAAAATAGAAGCATAAATAGAGCATGTTCTTACTGAGGTTACACATGTTATTGGTCCGTGTATTGGATTCTTGGTAGCCAGACTTTATTACTTAAACATAGATTAATAAACTAAAAACTAAGAATGCAAATTTTTTGTACCATTATTTATGCCTTTGGATTAACAAAAAATGTTTGTAAGATTTTTCATGTAGAGGTCCATTTAGTATTATAAAGTGCTAGGTTTCTGACCACTTTCTGATAGTGTTGTTTTCAGTAATTAACTATATAAGAATATGACTGTCATTTCATTATCACATAAAGGTTATATCAACTTTTGTGTAAACTATATACCAAGTGCTACAATGAACATAAATAATTATTTTTTTATTCTCATTTACATCATTTTCGGTACTAAATAATTAAAAATTGAGATATGAATGCTCAATTTTATCTTTCAAAATGAAATGACAAAAAACAATTCTGAACTGCATTCTTGAATATATCTGAACTTCAGCAGTCAGATACAATGGAAAGGATCCATGGGCCTTTATTGCTGAAACTAATGGGTAACATAGGGAAAAAATAAAAAGATATACATGATAATACAGAACAAATAAAAATAAGCAAATTTAAAATTGTACAACTTCTATTACAAAGAAATTTTATAAGTCCCTGGGTATCTGGGAGTTTTTCTAGAAAAGGTAGTTTAGAAAGAAGTGGCTGGTTGGAAAATACATGCAATGAAAGTCAATGTGTGAATAGTGATACGTACAAAAGAAAATGAAGATCATATTATGACATTTTACGTGAAGAAGGTAGAGAAAAACTTACCCCTTACTACTTATTTCTTAGTAGAATGATAATAAAAATTGTATATATTTTTATTAGGAAAAATCTTTAATCCTTTACAATAAAATATAAATCTTATAGAAGTGCAAATGACTAAAAGCAGTGTACATTCAGAAATATGGGAAAATAGCATGATATAGAAAATACTACTTGACATATGCAACTTAATAATATGCAATTTAAATATGATATGAATTTAAATATAAAATGTTTAATTACCTGGGTCGATAGTCTCCAAATCCATTTATTTACATTTAGATATATACAATGATTTATGTCATTTATTATAACATATTTACTTTATTTATTATACATTATAAACCAGGTGATAGTTGTGGTGTTCTTGATTAAAAAAAAAATAAGCCAAAAGGTACAACTGAAAATGAGGATAATATAACAAAAATAAGGCTGAGATAATAGTTTCATTAACTCTTGATTGTAGTTTGAAGAGAAGGAGTGGATTGGCTCACAGAGCATCTTTAAAGGGAAAAAAGAAAAAGAAAAAAACCTTTTCAATTGGCACACCTTTTCAGAGCTACTGTACAATCACTTGAAGAGGGGTCTGATTCAACACATTTAGGCCAAGAAAGGAACTGGAAACTTTTTTAACTCTATTTTACCATTTATCTTTCAAAATCTGGAGAGTAGGGGCCCTAGCTATTTTTTCCCTTTTTTAAAAAAGGAGGTGAATCAGTTCCCTCTTCATTTGATTATATCGGGTAATAGTTAAAGCAATCTAAAATCTGATTTGTAGAAGCTCTTCATAGGCTTGGAAAACTAACACTAAGTGACAGTTGATTTCACAGTTTTCTTTAAAAATTTCCACCTAATGACAAGGGAAAGGGAAAAAGATTAGTTTTTAATTTAAAGAAAACCTGGTCACATGCTTGTAAAAACTATAATTTGATGAAGATAAATATCAAATATTTACAAAGAAGAAAACAATTTACTTGTCCATCTACTTAATTACTTGTCTATTTCACACAGGTCCTAGTAAAAAATGCTCCTCATAATAGAAAAGCTATGGAAATGAGGAAAAAAAAGAGGAAGGGTGTAGATATAAAACATAACCCATCTTAAATTTAGCTTCATGTGGTTAGTCTGCCACAGGGATCTCATCAAAAAAAATCTGACATTTCTAAAAAAATATAAAATATTTCTGTAATATGAAATCATTTTAAGTCTTTATTTAAGACTCCTAGAAAGGCACAGTGTGTTTCTCGTCTTTCCCTCTTTCTGTTAAGATCTCTTCCACCAATAACTCTATGCCCCATTGAGAATCAAGGTGGTCTGGTGCCTATCAAGCCTTCTGCTTACTCCAGTTATCCTGATTATGTGCTACAAAGACCCAGGAATTTAGCAAAAACCAAGTTTTCTATAATTATATAAATGGTCAGAGGAAGAGATTTTGTGAACATTCCTATATTAATATTTTTTTCTATCCACACACTCCCATACCCAGAAATACGTATATGTTTCAGACATTACCAATTACTAAAATAAGTGAACAATACAGTGTGGTAATTCACATAAACCTTAAATATGCCCAAAATAAATTCATCACTGCCATTATGGTTTTACTGACTTACATTATAAACTTTTCCTTAGTGAAGTCTATTACTTTGACCTCTAGACTTAGTTACTAGTTTGTAAAGCTGAGTTTGTTGAAAAAAAATCACTACATTAGTTACTGTTGGAACATTTCATTATTTAATACACTACTGTGTACATATAGTACTATTGTATAAAATACATGTGCAAACCTTGCAGAACTTCAACAACAATGTCACATAATTACACATGTTTTGCTACTTGTTTAAGAACAGGATGTTAATGTGACTGAAAACATTAGGTAATACTTATTGTCATTTCTCAAAGCAAAATCCCAGATCACTTCTGCAGCATTTACAGAGGTGAACCAAAATGTGCTCTGCCCATTAGCCCTTCATTCACCTCCTCCTTAAGAGAGAGTTGTTGATGTGCTGTGCATTCTGCATCGGCCACCCCAGAACCAGAGAGGAGGGGTTATTATCTGCTCATTCAATCACAGGAGGATGGATTGAGAACAAATACTCAAAGAACTTAGTTTCAGGCCCCTACTTTTGAGGGCTATATGAAGTGGCCTGATTGGTGCTTGAAAAGTCTAAATGTGAGAGGTTATGGCTGGTCAGCTTGGACTGCAGAACAGGACGTGGCTGCTTTTGGAATTGCCAGTAAGTGCAGAAGTTGAGGATGTGCGAGCCTCTCTAGGTGTATCTTATTAATGTAAGATGTTAATAATAAAGGAAACTGGATTTGGTATGTAATAACTTATTTTCACAACTTTTTGTAAATATAAAACTATTACAAATTAAAAAGTTTATTTAAAATAATATTACAAAATTAATGGTAATATAGGATATGAATATCTAAAAGAGATTCAAAGAAAAAATGGAATGGAAACTTCACCATCAAGTTAAACTTTGCTTTGCTCTTAATATTTACCTTTAAATAAGGACACAATTTTTCAAACTTTTTTGATCCATCAGTAAAATGATAATTCCAAAGACAGATTAGCTAGATGAATATAAATAATGTATGCAAATATTATTTAAATTACAATTAAGATAGTTATCCAAAAATATGTTGCTGAAAAAAATTGGAAGAAGGAAATACCCTGCATACTTTAAATGTTTTTAATAAATGCCTTTTTAAAATTGTAGCACATATGTCTACATTTTCTATCTTCTTAATTTATTATAGCATATTGTGGTTGTAGCTGTAAAGACATATCCAAATCCACAGTTTATAGGATGAAATGGTTTAGTCTACTGGTTCTCACTGACAATATGTAGGAATTACTTGAGGAACAACCACTGTCCGATTTGAATCTCTAGAGTTAGGACACAAGCATTAACATTTCAAAAAGCTATTTAGTTGATCCTAAATTTGAGCCAAATTAGGAAGGACTGTATAGTCCAGGAATATCCTCATGTGAACAGCAGGATACACCTTTACATACAGTCAAACTCTTTCTGTGGTCATGCGTTCTGATTAGCACACAAGTCATGTCACTTACTGAGGAGTTAATGTGAACTTCTGCCTCTCCAGAGTGTAAATTTTTCGTCTCTTATGTTCCTTCATCATTGTCTGTCTTCTTATCTGCTATAGCTCACGATGTTTGTCTTCATTTATAATCTCCATTTATCACTGATATCAGTGCAGTTTTAAAGACACTGCTCTAATTTGTCCTCACAGATGTTTCTAGCACTGTCTTCTCAATACATCTACCACTTGCTCTTTGATTTAGTTTTGTTTACTAGGTTTTTCTACTTTTTACTTTGTTGTGTCTTCGGACTCTTGTCACTTTACTCAAAGAATATAAAGTAGGTTGAAAATGTTGATTTAATTATAAGCATAATCAACCAAATCATATATTTTCTTGCACTGACTGACCTAACCCACCATAGTACATTGGATTGACACTGAGTTCTTACAATCTTTTGCTGAATTTATATGGTTATTTCTATGCCACTGGTGGCTTGGAGATCGAGACTTCCCCCCATCATTGTTGTTGCTGCTACTGTTTGTCATCATGCTTAGTGTTGGAGCCATTTAAATCAGTGCCAGAATGTTCCTTAAAAGCTGAGACCTACTCTGTTCCTGGTGTGATATAGAGACTGATCTGGCTGACAGAACCTTATGAGATTACTTTGATGTTATGGTATCTTCTGAATTTTTGCTTAAATGTATGCATTTTGAACAAGAGTTTTTGTAATTAATTGAATATATCATAGCAAATTCCTTCCTGCATCATAACCCAATTCTGTGATAAGACAGGTACTTTTCCTGAGGAAGGAGAAGAGTGACCAGCTCTATTAGCCCTAAGAGATCACAATTTTATGAACTTGTGATTTGTACCCAGGGTAGTGAAAGGATCCGGATGGATTCAGATTTTATGTAACATCTTGGTAGTAGATGTATATCACAACATAAATCCTTCATATAAATTAAGAGACAGTAAAGATGAATTTGAAGATAAAGGTATTGTGGGTCATTCTTTTTAAGCATCTAAAGAAATATGCAGTGGTAAAATTATATAAATATCCTATAACAAAGGCAAAATAAAATTGATTCAAATGCAGATCTTACTTCTTATGTGGTGGATTCCAGAATATGGTACTTCCCCCAGTTTTGGTCTGTTATTCTCAGTGATAATTACGAAGAAATCACTATTTTTAAAATATTCCTGCATATGTATGTGTTCATACTAATGGTATATTTTATTTGTCCTTACACATAAAAATTAACTTACCAAATATTTTTAAAGTGTCTCATTAGAAAGGATGTAACTTCTCCATGGACCTATGTATAATTCTACAGAGCAAATTGTACATGCCTAAGCTAGAGTAAGTATAGAAGTGTAGGGAACCAGTGTTTACTTCTTATTTCTAAATTATGGAGTGTTAGAATTCTATTTCATCAATGTATCTATATATCTAATTTTATATTTGCATTTGAACTATTACATACTCAATATTTAGTAAATATTTGCAGAATGATGCATATTCAAAGTTCAAGCCATCTCATATTTAACTCTTTTCACAATGATTATGAAACTTACAGCATCTTGATGGCATGTAATACTGGGTCCACTGGATCAGAGGAATATATTTAGAAATCAGAAGTTATCTTAAGCAGTATCTGGTCAATACTCTGAGTTTATTCGTAAGGAAACTCTAAAATGTTAAGTGATTCCCAAGTTCATGTGTCTGCAATAACTAGATTACACTCAACTCTTTGTTCTTAAATGCTGTTGAACAAGTACTCTTTCACAATTATTCTGTTCTGATGTCTTTTCTACTGTCCATTTTTTCCCATCTCTGACCATCAAAAATATATCCAAGCAGGAGACTGATATTTATTTGTAGTGCACATGAAAATCTCTTTATAAAATCCTTTTCTGTGCTTGAAGGAAGTTATTAAGTCATCTTTAGTGTTTCCATTCCAGGATAAGTAATTCTAATGTCATCATTGTTGTTTTTTTTTTTTTAGATGGTATTTTCTGGTTCTTCAACAGGTATTGATATTTCTTCCTTTCAGAGAATTTTCTCTTAATGGCCTCTCTCTTGCCTACATACCTTAATTTTTCACTGCAGAAGCACATCAAATTATCCAATAAAATCTTTTAAACATATTACAATAGGAAACTAAGAATACTGAAGTTGCCAGCCATTATTTTGCTATTATCATAACCTTTGTGCTATTGTTATTCAGCATTTATGTATCATCTTGATATTCTCAGGATATTTTATAATCATCTAGCTATCTTCAGCTAATATGCAGAATCTATAATTGCTAATGAAGAAATGTAGTAATAATTCACTCATAAACTATCCGCCCCTCTTATTTCTTAAATAACATTTTCTATTTAAGCTAGATGCTTCTTAAATGCAGTTGACAAAATCCCATGAGATGAGAATTTGGCACATAATTTCTATACTATGCAATTCCTTTGCATTTGTGTACCTGCCTAACATCTGAACTCACATTAAGATATTTTTCTTTGGCAGGTGGGGCTTTACCATTCTCTTTTTCTCTTTTCTTCTTTTTAGCATTACTTCAATTGACCAGTCACTGTTATTCATAATGACAAGTAGAATATTAAGCTACAAAACATTTTAAGCCATGAAATTGGATTGGAGAGAGTCTAAATGTAAAATTAAACAGTAAAGAGATTAAATAAAGACACTTAAAATGTACAGGAAAGCTTTTGCTTACACTGTGAAGCATAGCAGGTAATGACAATAATATGTTTGATATTTATCCACATTTACTTACGCTACATCAAGCCTGCTTTATTGCTGATGGAGTAGGATAAATCCTTTTCAAGGCAATATTACCACTTAGCATTTATATAAAAAGAAGAGTATCTATGTACAAATCTAGAGGTGTTAGGGATTTATCAACCACTAGTTAGACATTGGTTCTTATTTGCTCATATACTTTTCAACATACTCTTATTTCACGTATTATGTATTTACTACTCACAAAAATAAAATGGCAGTCATCATATAATAATAAAGCTAGTTTGAAGCCAAGAGAGTGTCTCTAATAATTTCTGTGATATTTAATCTCAGGGATCATCAGTTTCTCTTCTGTAATGTGAGAACTTCAGAATTTTGATCTCTTAGCCCTACTAAGACTTACCTTTACAGTGCTATGGACTTGTTTGTGCTTGTTGCGCTTGTTTTTCACATTCTTTGAAAATTATACCTCATATTCTTTGTCTTTTTCTTTAATCTTTTCATTGTCTCTTTTTTTAAAGACTTTTACCCATACACAGAAAAAATAATACTTCTTCCAGCAATCTCTGACATTTCCATCAAAGACATTTTATACTAATCTTAAAATCAGATGATGGGTAAGCTGAGATAATGCACCTGATAATGCCAAAGTCATGATATACATTTAAAATATCAGCCTACCCATCCATGTTGTTCCAGCAAGTTTATTCTGCAGCTTTATAGAAAGCAATGAGAAGTAATGGATCACTAATGAAAGAGTACTTACAACTGTAACACTAAATCACTGATTTCAGTAGTGATAAAAGTCTTTTCCAAGTAAGTGTCAAATAATTTTCTGAGGTGACACTTTTTACTCAACTGATTCATCTACCTGCCCATTGAGTAACTATGAATAACCTAAATAGTATATAGGTGGTATGTATGTTTATGGGTATATGTGAGTGTGTGAGTGTGTGTGTGTGTGTCTGTGTGTTTACTTGCATGGAAGGACCATTTCTCTGTGGGTCTGCAGAATTCAAAATAATAAACAGGGGAATTCCCATTTCAAATGAGACAGATAAATTTGGTGAAGTTCTTGTGTTGGCTACCATTGGTGATTGAAATGCATTGTTTTTCACTTCCTACTATGAGACAAAGGGAAAAAGTTGGCTGCAGAATTCATGCAACAGTTTGGGCAAGGTTTCATAAGTGATTATAGAGTTTGTGTTTGCTACTTTGGAAATACTATGTAGGGATTGTCAAAAGTTTGTAAAGCATATGAATGAGGGGTATCAGATGATGATATACATCAAACCTCCTATACGGAGAATGGCAGATGGTCCAATATATACTGAGAGACACCCAATTTGGTGGAATTTCCTACCTAAATAAATATGAAAATATTCAAGTGTATAAAAAATATTCAAAAGCAAATTCATCTAAAAATGTTTATAATCCAAACATCATAGGGATTTACAACTTTTACAACTATCCCTACTGATGATACACTACAAAACAAACAGATTTTATAATGATCTTGCATTCACTTCTGAATTTATATATCTGAATTATTTGCCTTTTCAAATGAAAGAGTAAAGGAGAATCACAAATGTAAATATTTCCCAATTTAGCAAGACAAGTGACAACATCTATTACTCTATTCTCAAAGACAAAAAACAATAACTATAATGTAGTTGGTTACATAACTTGTACCAAAACATGATAGATTTCTGTTAACCTGGAGGAGCTCTTCTGATTTGGTCTTATTTTGTATATCATTTTTATTGGTAATTAGAACCTAGACACTGTAGAATCTAGATAACCAAAAGAGCTTAGCAAATATTAAAATTATATTAAAAAAGAGAAGCATAGTTAATGTTGCATGACAGATAACAGAAATATTTAATAGGCCTACATGTTAATTCATTGAAAACACACACACGGATATGCATACATACATACATACACATACTTGTTTATGTTTAGAATATAGATACTTGTATTGACTATAACAAACACACAAAAAATGGGAGTTTTAGTTGATGAAATGTCAATAAACCATTAAAATGTAGAGATTTGAGGGAGGAAAAGAGCTTTTGTTTAAAAGAAAGTAGAAAACTAAATCATACTTCTGGATAAAATTTATATGGGGGAGGTTTTTGACTCAATATTAGAAAACAAGTTCAAGTAGTGGATCTTTAGAGTAACATATGAGGCTACTGTTGTTGTCTCTATCACTATAAAACCAATAGAGAAGTTAAAGGCTCTAAGAGCATCAATCAGAATGCTATAGAGAGATCTAGGTACTGAGTGGTGGTTTAACTAGATGCCTTCTAAGTTTTGCTCCTATTCTAAAATTCTATTATGATTTTATTTACTAATTTATTACTAAAAGCTGAAAGTCTTTCCTGTAGTCCTTAATATGAATCTCTAATTATTATTAATACAATAAGTGAATTTGAAAGACACAGAATAAACCATATTTTATCTAATTAAGTTTATTTCAATACTTGTACATTGAACACCTATTAGTCCCAAGAGTTGTGTTTGACACTGAAAATGCAGAGATGAATGAAGCAAGCTCTGCCCTCCTGGGGCTTAGAGTATAATGGGGGACACAGACAGACGATCTGACAGTTCTATTTGTTACATGATACGGTAAGTGCAATGGGACGTCACATAAAAAAGAAAGAAGAATAGCTGGTATTGAATTTATTCTTAAGAATAAATCTCACATTTATTTATTCTTTGAAAAAATCTTAGGAAAAAATACCCAAGAATGAATTCAATGTCAATGTCAAAATAAAAGTCTGACTATATTTACAAATATAGGTTGTCCTCTTCTGAACAATTTGGTTGACTTTGAAAATTGTTCAGAGAAAAAAAGAAACTGTTTTTTTTTTCAATTATAACACTCAAGTGGATAATTTTAGGCTGTCTTATTGGAAATGATTTTGTGTGTATGTGTGTGTGTGATAGTCAATTTGTTTTGTGTTAAATAAAGATGTCTATTATTTCTATAATTGGACACTTTTGAAGAACATTCTGAATCTAATTGACATAAAATTCTAATATTCAGCAAGCTTATTAAACCTTCAAAATGTGTTTATAGTTACCATGATTAATGCATAATTGTCATTTTATATCAATATTAATATTGCTTTATATTAATCTTATATCAATAATGTTTCTGAGACCAGAAGCCTGGACATAACTTTTTTCTCTCTCACCCTTATATCTTATATCCAATTCATCACAGACTCATAACTCCAAAATATGACTCAAATCCATTCTTTTTTCCTATCCCCCATTGTCCTTTCCCTAAGGCAAACATCATCTTTTTCCTAAACTACCTTCACAGGACTAATACATAAATGTTTTTGTTTTTCACTCTTCCAACCCATTACTTCCACAGTATAAGAAATTATCTTTCAACAACAAAAACAAAAAATTCATCATGCTACTTTAGTGCTTAAAAGCTTTAGCAGACTCACATTGCTTTTAGGAAAATGTCTAAACCTGCTACCCTGGGTTGCAAGGCTTGGTATGGCCAACCTTCTGCTTACCTACTTAGCTCGCCCCACCTCTCTATGTCCCTTCCTATTAAGAACTTGTTTAGTTTGGAGCTCTCTCTGCTTCCAACAGTCCATTACACATTATCGTCCTTCTAACAAAAAAAAACTAAAACCACCATTCTTATCACCTATCTAACATTGCTCATCTTTCAGATTGGAGCTTAAATGTTACCTTAGGTGCCCATCCATAATCCACTAATTCTGTACCGTCCTTATTGTAACACCCTATCACACTGTGGTTCAACATTACCTTAACTGTTCTATATCAGTCATTATAGTGTAAACTCAATGAGGGAAGAAATTTCATAATTAGCACAGTGTTTTACACATGGAAGGCACTAAATAAGTTTATTGGAAGAAAGGAACAAAGGAAGGAAAAACTCATCTTTAATGTTAGTTTGAATGCAATAGCCCTAGTAAGTTGCCTTTTCATGGCTCTTTCATTTCAAATCTGGGCTTGCTTCTCAGAATTCTCAGCTTACTTAATAATTGTCTCCTTGACAGCTTAATTTAATAAATTTAAGTCAAGGACTGACATAATATATCTGATAATATGGAGAAGATCAGTTTATCAGCTTAGACTTTTTGGGTCAATTTAGTTTTTTTAAACATAATTTTTAGGATATATATAAATCCATTAGCTTTTCAAATAGATTTGTCTTATGGACAATAAAGGCAAGTTGAATATCTATATTCTCTTCTTAAGCATGCATTTTCCCCTTTCATTCCCTCTTCCAGAAAAAGATTGAATTTCAATCCTGAGATTACTAAATATGATTAAATTAATATTTGATCTTGTGATCTATGTAAAACAAACTTGCACTGCATTTTACTACTGTTAGATTCTATGAGCCATGTAAATTCTCTTCTGACACTGTGACATATTACTGTAATTTCTGCTGTCCCTTGAAAATTGGGATCCGAACATTTAGGGAGGTTGATTATCTAATTCTGCTATGTGTATTTCCGCACTAAGTGGTAGTAACATGTTATCCCCATAAGAAATGAAGAAACTTTTATTGTCACTTTGTTCTTAAATCTGTCAAATATTAGCCATTCCAACTTTTATGTTTTGTTTTCTATGTATTTATATGAAACGCGTATATTTGAATTGATAAATCTTGAAGACAGGCTAAGATCTTGGATTTATATTGTCCTCAGTAAGTGGCGAAAGGGCCCAAATAGTTTTTTCAGGGATAGACACCCTCGTTTCCCAAAGAATCTTAAGTAATGTTATCCAATATTGGAAATGCTGATAGTTATTTAGTCCCACTAATTTTGACCTGATACCAGAGAAGAAATTGAAGTCAATGATTTCTAAGTCTCTATTTCCTCATTTCCTCATCTTGATCCCTTGTTCTCAGTCTCTTAAAATGTTTAAATTTTTCTTCCTAGTAGGAATAGCAATGTCTTGACTTAGGTCATCCGCTTTTTTTTTTCCCACCTCAAAGCTTAACATTCTTCAATGTATTTCCTATTGATCACTGAACATTACTGATGTCAAAGGTGATAAATATATTCTTTTGTTCTATGCATTGGAGTTTGCTAAGTTTAATACTTCTTTGTGATAGCATAGTGAACTGTGATATGTATGAGAGGGCAAATATGTTCAATTTAAAGGAAGTCTGTGACGGCATAACCAGGAAAAATGAAGCAATGTTTCTTGGGTAAACCACTGTAGCTAAGAATTAGCTGTTAATGGCAAATTGATAGACAAGAAAATGTCTCAAAAATGCAAGAATTGTTGCCTCTGTCACACTGAAAATGGTCCAGCTTTTAGAAATCAAGAGATCCAATGGTAATGGCAATTCATAGCCCTGTGTAATTTCACCTTGAATTTATAATACTTTCGAGATTTTTGAAACATAAAAAGCTGTAGTGCCAAAATCATGTTTTCCACCAAGGATTGCTTTTAGCATGTGATTAACCTCCCAAACGATTACATATTTCCAAAAGTCCTCTTAGGAGGTTACACTTTGGGAACAGAAAATAGAGTATAATGGCTGACATTATTTACCAGCTACTATTGCTGCTATTTGTTTGTCACATAATGGTCTCTCATTTTATCATTTATGTAACTGGTGACCATTAGCATACCGGTTTACAGTACTTCATGTAAAATGGAAGGGGAAAGAGCAAGTAAGTAAAACTAATTTACTTATAGAATGGCAACTTGAGGAAAAGCATTTTGAAAGAATGACATTTCCTTGAACTCATCTTTTCATAAGTTCCATTTTTAAGGCCCTTTAAAAAGAGACCTCAGTGTTCCTGTAAAATTGCTAGAGAGGTAGATGTTCCATCAGATGTGATTTCTTCAATCTTCCACATAAGAACTTCAGAATAAGTATAATAATCACAATAATAATATGTTGCTATTAAATCACCACAGTTCTTCCTAAAAACTCCTGTGACCAGAGTGAATGTATTCTTTAAAAAAAAAAATCACTGTGAAGCAGTATATATTTATCAAGATATATTATGGTCTTATGATTTCAGAGGAATATGGGAACTCCAAACTTATTTAAAGTCTTCTCTAGTCTAGTTATATGAATTAGTTAAAAGTTTCCCAGGCTACATAATAGGTGCCTTGTAAATATTAATAAGCACATTTTTTATAATTTTTTTCAAACTTTTTCACAAGTCAACCAATTTTGTGAGACTCATCTTTTTCCCTCTTAGAGTGGTTTTGCCTCAATTCACAAAAAGAGAGTAGTACCTGACAAGAAAACTGTATCCATACTTTTCTGTGATTCATAATGTGTCTGCCAGATTTATCAAAGATGGTAGAAGAGTGAAGATTATAATAATTAATATTATTTTACCTAAGCCACCTGCTTTATTGGAGTATATGTAAATATGTGCTGATTCATAAGTGACTTAATTGAAGTCTAAAAAGCTTTGACCTCCTTTGAAAGAGAGTTATATAAACACAATATGATCATCATCAACACTAGGAAATTACATATGAGTCAATTCAGGGCTACATTACATAGGCTAAGTTGAGGTCACCTGGGTGACATTTTGGTGTGATTTTTAATTATGCGGTTTTTAATTAAGCTGTTCTGCTTTTTCTGGCCATGTCAGATTTCCTTATGGCAGCAGAGCTAATGTATTTTATTGAACATTTTCAGTCATGTGGTGATTCAGTCTTTTGTATCCATATTTAATTACAATAAACAAATAATGCCTTTGAACTTGCAAAATTTGCCATTTTTTTCAATATATTACCTATCGAGGTTGAATCTTGACAGAAGTACCTATAATTTGCTGCTATTTCTCTTGCTTTCATTATAGTTGACACTATGAGGAGGGGTAAGATTTAATAAGAGTATTGAAAGTTCTCCTGATCTGTTATTCAACTTATCAACTATGACATTTTAAGTGCCTCACTCTGATCCTTGGCTTACATACTATCAAAATGGTAATAGAAATATGTTCCTTGCTTCTTATAAGTAGTGATAGAATTCACATACCATAGTGGATACTGACATTGTTTTATAAAGAAATAAAGCTGCTATAAACATTCATGCAAAGGTTTTTGTGTGAACATAAGTTTCATTTCTCTGAGATAAATGCCCAAAAGTGCAAATGCTGGGTCACATGGTAGTTGCATGCGTACTTTTCAAAGGAACTGCCAAAACTGTTTTTGCGAGCAGCTGTGCTATTTTATATTCCCACCAGCAATGTAAGAGTGACTGACTTCTTATGCATCCTTGCCAGAATTTGACGTCGTCACTATTTTTAATTTTAGCCATTCCTATAGATACATAGTGATATGTCATTGTGGTTTTCCTTTACATTTTAATAATGGCTAACAATTTTAAACATCTTTTTATGTACTTACTTGGTATCTGTATATCCTCTGATGAAGTGTTTTCTCACATCTTTTGCACATTTCTAATTGGATTTATCGCTTATTGTTGAGTTTTGAGAGTTCTTTATTCTAGATGCAAGAACTCTGTCAGATATGTAATTTAAGTATTTTTCCAGTATGTAATTTGTAATCATCTCAACAGTATCTCTCACAGAACCAAACTTTTCAATTCTTATAAAGTCCAATTTATCAGTTTGTTTTTCTTTTGTAGAGTATGTATTAGTGTCAAGTCTTGGAACTCTTTTCCTAGTTCCACATACTAAAGATTTTCTCGTGTTTTTCCTAAGAATTTTATAACTTTATGTATACATTTAAGTCCACAATCCTCTTTGCATTAGTTTATGTATAAAGTGTGAGACTTTTGTTGGGGCTTAATTTGTTTTTATATATGAATGTCCAATTGCTCTTATATGATATCCAATTGAACATTTTGCCTAGAATGCCCAATGCTGTTGAAAAGGCTAGTCCTCTTCAATTGAATTGCTTTTGCTCTTTTGTCAAAAATTAATTGGAAACATTTATGTTGGTCACTTTTGGGTACTCTATTATGTTCCACTAACTTATATGTCTATAACTGTATTTGTACCACACTGTCGTAAACACTGTAGCTATATAGTATCCGTAAACATTGAGAATAATGATTACATCTATTTTTTTATGTATTGGTAGATTAGATTTGCTAATATTTTGTTGAAGATTTTGTACCAAATTCATTAGTTATACTGGCTTATAGTTATTTTTAAGTTTGAGGGGGACTATTCTTATCTGTTTTGGTATCAGGACAACATTGCCCTTATAAAATAAATTGGGAATATTTCTTCCTCTTCTATTTTCTAGATAAAGTTGTATACAATTGGTGTTAATTATTTTTAAATATTCAGTAAAATTCTACAGAGAAGCCATCTGGTCCTTGATATACTCATTTTAGTGGTTTTTAAATGCAAATTATGTTTCTTAAATTGTTATAGACTATTCAGGTTATTTATTTCACTTATTCTTTGTTTTGGTAGCTCATGGTATTCAAGGAATTAGTCTATATAATCTAATTAGTTGAATTTATAAGTGTCAAATTCTTTCTCATCATCCTTTATTATCCTTTCAAAGGCTACAGGCTCCATGTGATATTTTGACATTGGTGACATATCCTTTTTATTTTTGTCAGTTTTTTTGGAGCTTTATGAATCTTATAAAAATATTAATTTTCAAATAATCAGCTTTTGGTTTTATTAATTATCTCTATTTTCTTTTTAAAATTTCATTGATTTTGCTTTTATCTTAGTTATATCCTTCCTTCTTTCTACTTGCTTAGATTGATTTTGCTCTTTTTCTACTTTATTGAGATAAGTGTTTATATGATCTGAAATCTTTTTTTGTTTAATTTAACCATTTGCTATAGTATTTCTTTTCAGCACTGCTTCCATTACATTCCATAAATCTTATAATGTGTTTTACTTTCATTCAGTTCTTTGTATTTCTAAAATTTTTTAAAAATAATCTCTCTGACCTATGGATTATTTGGAAGTATATTGTTTCATTTTTAAGTGTTTAGAGATTTTTCTATTGTCTTTCTGTTTTTGATTTCTAGTTTGATTCTTTATGTTAGGAAATATATTCCGTATGATTTTCATTCTCTTAATGTTTTAATGGTTTGTTATTTTCTGATCCAGGATGTTATCTATCTTGGTGAATGTTCCACAGGGACTTGAAAAGAAACTGTACTCTCCTGTCCTTGAGTGGAGTTTCTATAAATGTCAAATAGATCACCTTAGTTGTTAAGTATATTATTTTTTGTCTAGTTGTTTTATTAATCAGTAAGAGTGTGCTGTTGAAGTCCCTAACTGTAGATTTGTACAGTCCCCTTTTTATTTCAAATAGTTTTTGTCTGAGGCACTTTGAAGCTTTATTGTTTAGTGCATACTCTATCTCCTTGATGCACTGATCCTTTTCATTGTTATATGATAATCCTAGAAATTCTCTTTGATCTGAAGTCTACTTTGTCTTATATTAATATAGCTACTCCCTTTTTTTGTAAGTGTCTGCATAATATTTTTGTCATCTTTTTGCTTTTAACCGATCAATGTTGTTAGGTTTGATGTGAGTTTCTTGTAGATAGTAGATAGTTGTGAGGTTTTCGGTTTTTTGTTTTCTTTTTTTCACATCTACCTGCAAATCTCTATCTTTTAATTGGTGCATTTAGATCATTCACATGTAATGTGATTACTGATTAGGGCTTAAATCTGGTATTTTATCATTTATTTTTTGTTTGTTTCCTCTGCTTAATCTGTTTCTCATTTCTTGTCTTTGTATTGGTTACTTGAACTTTCTTTAATTCCGCTTTTATTTATAATATTTTTTAGTATATTGCTTTGTATTTTCTTAGTGGTTTTTCTAGCTGGTACCATATGCGTAGGTAATTTATTACAACCTACTAGTGTTGATGTAAAAAACTTACTTTCATTCAGGTCTCTTTACCCTCCTTACTTTTACATATAATTGTCACAAGTATTTCCTCTACATACATTGCATTCCACATCAGAACTTACTAATTTTTTATTTTTGCTTCAGCTGTAAAGTATAAGAAAAGAAATTAATGAGTTGAAAGATTGTCTGTTATGTTTTATCTTTATTTTAATCAATTCTGTTGTGCTTTTCTTTCTGAATATCTTGGTCTTCTTTTGTTCTCATTTTCTTTCTTTTTGGACTTTTGCTTCCTAGAGCTATATAGTAAGGATGGGTTGGCTTGCAACAATTTTTTTTTAGTTTTCCTTTACCTAAGAATGTTTTTCTTTTTCCTTCATTCTTGAAGAAGCATTTCTTAGGATATAGAATTCCAGGTTTATGGCTTTTTTCTTTTGTCATTTGAAAATATTTTGTCACTTCTTATGGACTTCATGGTTTCACATGACAAATCCACTGTCATTTCAATGGGTGTTTCTTACAGGTAATTGTCACTTCTCTGGCTGTTTATAAATTTTTTTTCTTGGTCTTTAGTTTTCAGAATTTTAATTACCATGTGTTGTGACTAATATTTCTTTCAACCTATCCAATTTAACATCACCAGCTTGTTGAATATGTAGGTTTATGTCTTTTATCAAATTTAGAAATTCTTCACCCATTTTTTTTTTGTTTGTTTGTGCATTTTTTCAACCCTGCACTCTTTCTTCTTTCTCTCTGAAAGTTCTCTTAGAACTCTGGTGATGTGAAGGATAGTTCATTTGTTATTGTCCCAAAGATTGTGGAGGCTACATTTAAAAAATCTATTTTCTCTCAGTTGTTTATGTTAAGTGTATTCTAATGATCTGCCATGAAGGTCGCTGATTCTATCCCTTGTTGTCTCTACACTACTATTGAGTCCGTCTAGTAAGATCTTTATTTTAGTTATTTTATTTTTTAGTTCTATAATTTTCTTTTAGTCATTATTTTAAACCACATCTTGGCTGAGGTTTTCTATTATTTAATTTGTTTCTAACATTTATGGAAGTATGTTTTGTAATGCTATTTAAACCATTGTCAGATAATTCCAACATCTGATTCATCTCCGAATTGACATCAGTTGATTGGCTTCCCTCATTCAAATTATGGATTTCCTGTTTCTTGGTGTGGTGAGTGCTTTTTGAATAAAATTATCTTGTACAGTTTTGCTATTATGTTAAGAGACATTTGATCCTTTTTCAATATTCTATTTTATCCTGTAGGTTTAGCAGAGAGGTTGTGGACTATTCTGTGGTTTGTATTTCCATTGAATTTCTAGTTTTCAGAGGTTTTGAAATATTATTCTATCCTGCATCATTCTTCTGTTGCTGCTGGGGCTTCTTCTCAAATACTGATAGTGCCTCCTGCAGAGGCAGAAACTATTAATACTTTCCGGGGCTGCTTATTGCTGATGGGCCACCTTTTCTCTCTCTCTCTCTCTCTCTCTCTCTCTCTTTGTTGGTGATAGGGAGGGCCAGACACTGCTGGGTTTGAGTCTTCCTATGCCACTGGGTAGAAAGGACATGTAGGGTTCCTTGTACACTTCCCCTATGGATGTATCTTCATACTCACTGGTCTCTCACATGTGTAGCAGTGGTTGGTTTAGTACACTAGGGCTTCAAAGCTGCTGCTGCAAGTCAATCATCTAACCAGTATCTTAGATATAAAACAAGGGTTGGCTTGGGTTTCCACTTTCCCAGTCCTTTGCATATAGAATGTAGACCTTTATTATTTATTTTTTAAATTTATTAATATATTGGTGGGTCCAAATTGTAAAACACTCCAGTGACCTGTTAAGGATATTTGGAGCATTAAAATAAAACCCAAGGAAGAAACTACTTTTTTGGTTCCTCAAGCCTTAACATTCCTAGCCAGCCCTTCTTCTTTCCAGCTTTCAAAGTATATTTATCATTATCTGTTGAATGATTTCTAGGTATTTTATTGTATTTATAGGAGAAGCGGGGGGAAGTTATTCTACACCACCTTGGTCCAGAACAGGAATTGTCACCTGTTTTGTAAATAATGTTTAATTGGAACTCATCTTACTTATTCACATATTTTCTAGAGCAGTTTTATTGCCACAACAGCAGAGCTGAGTAGTTGCAAAAAGACCACACAGTCTGCAATGCTTATCCAGCTTTTACCCCCAAATTTTGCTAACCTCTATTCTGACTATGCAAGTGTGAGGACAGAACCTAGGCCAAGATTAGTGTTCTAAATAATTAGAGAGGATAAATATTTGATATTGAATGTGGTGGTAACCTTACAAGGAAAGAGAAATCACTGATGGGGGGCCATAGAAATATAGTCACTTGCTTGTTTGTTTGCCTTGGGGTTTGCAACATTAATCTCAGTCATCATCTCACAGAATTCTTTAATGTTTATATTACTCACTTTATTAAAAAATTAACTAAAAATTATTATAGTTTAAAAGTATACACACTCAAATGTGCATATATCTCATAGTATACCAAACTTTAAAACATTAAAGACAACCAGTCCATTCACTTTTTTCTCATTGATTGATTTATGATAAATGACATTTTTTGATCATTGAAATTTCTTCTTTAAAAAGAGACCATTTGTGGGTTACTATAACAATAAGCTTCTTTGATTGATAAAATTGTAGGTGAAATCAGAGAGAAAAGACAGAAACAGGTATCATTTAGTTAAAGTCATGCTAGACAAGTCAACCCTGCGTTGGACTAGTGAATACAGAGTGAATATGAACTATAAAATAAACTTCTATGGATAAATTGATGCTTTATATAAATTTAAATGTCCTATAGAGTTGGTTTGGAAAAAGGGTTCCACTTCTTTTTGAAAAAAATTCCTATTTTTAATAGCTACAGTTCTTACTTAAAAATATTGCCACAAACACTACTTGGATGGTCTTGGGAAATCAAAACTTGTTGGCTCATCTTGTGAACCAAGGTAAGAGGGTCAATGAGTGAAAATGGACATTGAAATAGTGTTTCTAAAACATGTCATAGTTTGGTACTGAAAAATTAAGAAGATAAATGATCATAGATCTTTATGGAATAACTCTTTATAAATTACCAGTTAAGTGAAAAAATTGAATGACAATGGGATACAATTAGAAAGGAGAAAGAAAAAGAAGAGGAAATAATCGGTAAAGGGAAAAGAAAAATATCAAAGAGTAAAAGGAAATTTTATTTACATAGTAGAATTTGCCAAAATAGTTTATTTTTTAGAAGAGATAGAGGTGTTTTGTTTTGTTTTGTTTTTTATATATAAGAGAATCCTTTCAGGTTACCCATTACTTTTTTCTCAGTGATTGTGATTTCTTTTTATCTTTCAGAAAAAGAACAGAAAAAATAATTCCAATTGCTGAATAAGAAATATGGAACTAAAAGAATTACTCCTTACTAGAGAAATACATATATTTAACTCTTTTAAATTATATAGTACTTTTCAGCATGGATATCGGAGCTGTTGATGAGCATGGCTTGGGGTGTAAAGGATCCAAGCTAATAAATGGAGATCAAAGTGAAGTGAGGTAAGTGTGTTCTGTGAAAGGAAGAACTAGGCTGCTCCTCAAATACTTTTTTTTCACTTTTAAAAATAAACTTGAAAAATTATTTAAGTAAAACAGGTTCATTGGAGAAAATAGAAATACAGAAGAAAAAGTGAACAATAAAATTACCATTGCCTAGAAATAATCACTTTTGATTATATGTGTGCATCCAGATTGTTTTGTACATGCTTATGTACATTCATACACAAGAATATACTTAAATATTATAGCATTGAAATTATACTGCTGCTATTGTTGTTCAATCTGATAGCTTTGTCTCTCAACAATGCATGATGGCAACATTTCCATGTAAATAATTACAAATCTGCGATATTATTTTTAGTGGTTCCAAGCACTTAATAGTAAAGGTTTAACAGCATTACTCACCAACCTTTTATTAGTGGTGTTTAAGTTTTGTGTAGAGATTATAATTAATAAAACCCAGAGGATGTTCTATCTTAGAACTTAAGAAAGGCAAGACAGAAGTTTTGTCAAGATGACTGTGACTAGTACCATCTAACGAATAAGCACAGTTCCATATACAGTAAGTGATAAATAATGAACAGATATATCTGTATATCTACTGTATAAGTCCAGCATTTATTCCATTTCATTCTACATTATAAGAAGTGGTAAAACATTTACATGGAGTAGTCAAAATAGTAAATATGAATTTATATAACAGAATACAATTTTATATATAAAAACGTGTTAAAAGATAAATGAGTCCTGCCTTGTTTATCTCTGTTTTCTCTTTCTTTTCTGTTCTTCTTCTCTCTTCAGCACTAATCTGTCAATGATATCCATTCTCCCTGAATCATGGTTTATATGCTACATTAGAATTAACAAGCTGGCACATTTTAATAGAAATTTGAGAAAGAGCACAATTTTAAAACAAACAGCATAATTATTTGGACAGCATATCTGTATAAAAGGTGTGTCCTTTCAGCTCACTGACTCTATGTCTATACTGTGACAATTATTCAACTGCCTATAAACCAATCATCCATTGACCTCTCTTTTACAATTAATTACTTATTCTAGAAATCATTTTTCACCTTGTCAGCTTATCTTCTTGTAAAATGATATAATTATTCCCTCCCAAACATTTCAACTCCTTTTCCCTTTATTTTTCCCTTCTACTATAAGCAATACACTCACTCTGGTTTAAGCCAATTATCCTCCTCTCTGGGCCTTCATCTCAGTATTTGAAATGGTTGGTAACATTGAATGCTGGCTACTTGTGCTCAATTTAAATTCATGGTCCCAAACATCAAATGGTCAATACAGCCATGAAATCCTAAGAAGATTCCAAAATAATTTCACCTGCCTAATATCTAAGATAATAATTTCAGACTTCCTCTCCTTTTACCTCCCTCTAGCTGATAGTCTTGTATCATATTCCACTAAGAAAACACAATCCATATGGAAGAACTTTATCTCAATTCTACCGTATCCTCTACCAGGCTTCCAGTTACAAGGAAAATAATGACTTTTGCCTATCAAAGGCCAATCTTCTTCTGATGTTTGGATCCCTTTCTTCAAAATATTCTCCAGGGATTTCATTCTTTATTTTATCCCAATCACCACTTTTTCTTGCTCTGTTGATGATTTCTACAAATACATAAATTAATTCTAGTATCTCTAGTATCTAAAAATCTACAGTGAATTTATAATCTCCTCTAGTTACCAGCACAAATATTTTTGCCTTAAAAACCATCTGGAAAGTTTTGCCATTATATGCCACCTCCAATTACTCACTTTTCTCATTTTTTTCTTTATACCATTAAAATCAGGCTTCTATCCACATCTCTGAACTAAATTTCTTCCTGTCAAGGATATCAATCTTCTTTATATTCTTTTACACAGTCTCTACCTCAGTGCTATTCAAAATGTGGTTCAAGGCCCAGCAACATTAACAATGTAAGAGCAACTTCTCTCTTGATCTTCTCTGTTCTTATTTCCCCCCTATTAATAGAAGCATTCGGGTGCTCAGTCCAAAATCTTAAAAGTCATCCTTGATTTCTCCCTTTGCTTAATCCCCACGTTTGTTCTTTCAGCAAATCCATTTCTGCTGACATGTTCCTTGTACAAAACATTATTCTCTCTCATCTAGACAACTACAAAGACCTTATACAAATCTATTTCCTCTCTTTCACCATTATAGTACATTTTATTAATAGCAACCAGAGTGATACTTTTAAAATGTAAATCAGATCATAATACTTCCCTGTTGAAACGTTTCAATGTCTTCTCATTGCACTTAGAATAAATTCAAACTTCTTATTGTGGTCAGTGTCTGTGATTTGACTCCTGTGCACTGTTTCCATTTATAGAATTAATCTCATCCTTTTGATATAATAGAATTGTCCTCCATACATTAGTCACATTGATTTCTATTAATATCTCTAAACCAGTAGTTCTGAAAGTGTGGTCCCTGAACCAGCAGTATAAATACCACCTGGGAAATTATACACATGCAAATTCTCGAGTACCACCCAAAATCTACTGATTCAGAAACTCTAGGTGTGGAACCAAGCAACTGGATTTTAAAAAGTCTTCCATGTGATTTTGATGTATGCTAAAATCTGAGCACCACTGCTAATACATGATATCAATGCCTTAGGGGCTTTGTTTGTCCTTTTCCATGACTGAAATATTCCTCCTCTGGCTCTTAGTTTGGCAGGTTTCTCAAAGTGCAGTATGTGTTGCTGAATCAAAGAAGCCTCCACTCCCATTAAACATGATTGAATCACTTGTTTATTGTATTATCTGTCACTCTCTCTAAAATGCAAGCTCCAACATGGCAGGAACTTGTCAGTCTTGTTTAGTACTTCAATCATACTGCTAGCACTGTGTCTTTCTCAGAGTAGGTACTCCATAAATGTGGGTAAGGTGAATGCATCCACTGTGAACATCTATACATAATAATTTCACTAGTGGATAATTTTATAAATTCTACCAAATTATCTGAAATTTATCTTTTGATTGAAAATAAAAAGCTTTCATTTTCCCTCAGAGTGACAAAAAGTAAAATTCATTAATGCAAAATAAATGTCTTTTAATGAAAGATTTTATGTCACTTATTTCCTGAAATACAAAATTAGTTAACAAGTTTGTGTTTAGTATTTAGTGTTTAGTAATGAACTATGTGTCATGGGCTATAAAACTATAAATCATCTTCAAATTAATATTTTAAATGAGTTAAAAAAGGAAGTAATTCATACTGTCTATCTATATGATACAAATCACAAATGTACTATATCTTACTAATATTTTTTAAAAGTTGTATTCACTTTGGCTTCAGATAATTAAAAATTAAACTTTGTAATAACTTAACAAATAAATAATTTGGTGCTACTTTAATCAGGAGATGATCCATAGACTATGTAGGACTTGGACTGAGTGGAATAAAGGGCCAGTGGTAACTTATTTAGTATGAACTGCATGTGCAGATTGAAGTTGAAGGAGAGAATCTGGCTTGGACTATCTCAGTAAATCTGATCTGGGAGGAGACTAAGCAAAAAAGAGCATTTCATATTATAACACAAAAATATTTTTATTAATTGAGGGTGGCACAATATAAATGCAGGTTTGACCATACAAACAAGCAAGTTGTGCTTTAGATGAAAGGAAAGCTCCATAGAGAAATAAATCTAAAGACAATATCACAGTGCAGATTCTAAAAAGGAACAGTAGGAACTTATCGAAGTATTATTTTAGATATTCCTAATATGTTGAGCTGACAGTGAGAAAACTTGGGTTGTGGATGGACGACAGGAGTGAATTAATCCTCTTGTTGCATATTTGCCAAGCAGGTTTGAAATTCCAGGCACCAGATAGTCACATAAATTCTATCAAGTCTATGATTTATTATTGTTATTGCTGTTGATTTTAATATCAGATTAGTTGGATAAAATTTTGTGTTTCCCCAAAACCAATCTTGAATCTTGCCTGATTAATGAAAACATGCTTAAAAAGAAAAAAAAAAATTCAGAATGTGGGAATGGTTTCCTGTAGTTTCCAGTCCTCTGGGTTCCTTGACCTAATGATGTTTAAAGCTCCATGCAGTAAGGCAATGCCACCATGAGTTTTCCAGCATAAGAACTCTGCCACCACTATAATCAGGATCCTATCCTCACCATTTTGCCGAAAGTACTTTCATTATCCTTACCAACCAGGGGACATCTTTTAGCTTTATTTCCTTTAATCTCTTTTTTTTTTTTTTTAATCTCAATAGCTTTAGGGGATACAAGTATTTTTTGTTGCATGGGTGAACTGCATAATGCTCAAGTCAGAGCTTTCAGTGTACCCATCACCAGAACAGTGTACATTGTACCTGATAGGTAGGCTTTTATCCATAACCCTACTCACACCCTACCCTCTTCATAGTTTTCATTTTATGACCAGATATACCCCTCATTTGGCTTCCACTTATAAGTGAGAACATATGATATTAGTTTTTCCATTCCTGAAATACTTCACTTAGGATAATGGTCTCCAGTTCTATCCATGTTACTGCAAAGGACATTATTTCATTCCTTTTTATGACTGAGTGGTATTCCATGATATGTGTGTGTGTGTGTGTGTGTGTAACATTTTGTTTATCCACTTATCAATTGATGGACATTTAAGTTGATTGCATATGTTTGCAGAGGTGAATTGTGCTGTGATAAATTTTTGGGTATAAGTGTCTTTTTTGTAAAATGACTTGTTTTCCTTTGGGTAAATACCTAGTAGTGGGACTGCTGGATTGAATAGCAGTAGGTAGGTCTACTTTTAGTTCTTTGAGGAATCTCCATATTGTTTTCTATAGAAGTTGTACTCGTTTACATTCCCACCAACAATGTAAAAGCATTCCCTTTTCATTGCATCTGTGCCAAGTTCTATTGTTTTTTGGCTTTTTAATAATGGCCATTCCCACAGGGCTAAGTATCTCATTGTGGATTTAATTTCCCTGATGATTAGTGATGTTGAGCATATTTTCATATGTTTGTTGGCTATTTGTCTATCTTCTTTCCCAAAATAATCTGTTCATGTCTTTTGCCCACATTTTGATGAGGTTATTTGTTTTTTTCTTCATGATTTGTTTGAGTTTGTTGTAAATTCTGGATATTAATCCTTTGTTGGATGTATAATTTGAGAATATTTTCTCCTATTCTGTAGGTTGTCTATTTACTCTAGTTATTATTTCCTTTGCTATGCAGAAACTTTTTAGTTTAATTAAGTCCTATTAATTTATTTTTGTTGTTTCTGTAGTTGCTTTTCAGGTCTTAGTCATAAATTCCTTGCCTAGGCCAATGTCCAGAAGAGTTTTTCCTATTTTTTCTAGAATTTTTATGGTATAAGGTTTTACACTTAAGTTTTTAATCCATTTTGAGCTAACTTTTGTACATGGTAGGAGGTAGGAGGTTCAGTTTCATTCTTCTGCATGTGGCTCTCCATTTTTCCCAATACCATTTATTGAATAAGGCATTCTTTTCCCAGTATGTTCTTGACTGCTTTGTTGAAAATCAGTTGGTTGTAGCTATATGACTTTATTTCTGGGTTATTTATTCTATTTTATTGGTCTATCTGTCTACCATTATACCAGTACCACACTGTTTTGGTTTTCATAGCCTTGTAGTGTAATTTGAAGTCAGGTAATGTTATGCTTCTAGATTTGATCTTTTTGCTTATGATTGCTTTGGCTATATGGGCTCTTTTTTGGTTTCATATGAAGTTTACAATTGTTTTTCTAGATGTGTGAAAAATGACATTGATGAGATTTGTGTTGAATTTTAAAATCACTTTGGGCACTATGGACATTTTAACAATGTTGATTCTTCCAATCCAGGAACATTGGATGATTTTCCATTTGTTTTTGTCATCTATGATTTCTCTCATCCGTGTTTTGTAGTTCTCCTTGTAGCAATCTTTCACCTCCTTGGTTAAGTATATTCCTAGCTATTTTATTTTATTTGTAGCTATTGTAAATGATCTTGAGTTCTTTAATTGACTCTCAGCTTGACTGTTATTAGTGTATAGAAACACTACTGATTTGTGTGCATTAATTTTGTAACCTGAGACTTTACTGAATTTATTTATCAATTCTAGGAGTATTTTAGTGGAATCTTTAGGGTTTTCTAGGTATACAATCATATCATCAGCAAACAGAGATAATTTGAACTTCTTCCTTTCCAATTTGGATGCTTTTTATTTATTTCTCTTGCCTGATTTCTCTGGCTAGGATGTCCAGTACTATGTTGAATAGAAGTGGTGAAAGAGCACATCCTTGTCTTTTTCCAGCTTTTAGGGGAAATGCTTTCAACTTTTCTCCATTCGGTTTGATGCTGGCTGTGGGTTTCATATATGTCTTTTGTTATTTTGTGTATGTTCCTTCTATGACTAATTTGTTGAGTTTTTATTTATCATGAAGTAATGTTGGATTTTATCAAATGCTTTTTGCACATCTATTGAGATTAACATATCATTTTTGTTTTTAATTCTGTTTATGTGGTGAATCACATTTATTGATCTGAATATGTTGAATCATCCTTGCATCCCTGGGATGAAACCTACTTGATGTGTTGAATTATCTTTTTGATGTGTTGTTGTATTTGGTTTGCTAGTATTCTGTTGAGAATTTTTGAATCTATATTCATGAGAGATATTGATCTGTAGTTTTCTTTTTTGTTGTGTCCTTTCCTGGCTTTGATATCAGGGTGATTGTGGCTTTGTAGAATGAGTGAAGGAGGAATTCCTCCTTCTTGATACTATGAAACAATGAAAAATTGATACTCACCAGTGCAAAAACACCTGAAAGTTAAAACTCACAGCTCTTACAAAACAGAAACATAAGGGAGACAGCAAAGCAACTAGGTAACAATCAACATGATGACTAGAACAGTATCTCATATAGCAATACTAACTTTGAATGTAATTGGTCTTAATGTCCCACTTAAAAGATATAGATTGGCTGAATGGTCAAAAAAACTGTAGCCCAAATATATGCTATCTTCAAGAAACCCATTTAATTCACAAAGATTCTCATAGACTTAAGGTAAAGGGGTGGAAAAAATATTCCACATAAATGGAAACTAAAAGCAAGCAGGAGTAGCTATTCTCATATCAGATAAAATATACCATAAATCAACAATGTTAAAAAAAACCCATGAAGATGGCCATAATATGATGATAAAGGGATCAATTCAACAAGGAGATATAACAATCCTAAATATACACATCTAACACAGGAGATTCCATATTCATAAAACAAATTCTACTAGATCTAAGGAAAGAAATGAATTGCAACATCATAATAGCTGGAGACTTCAACACTCCCTGACAGAAACAGATAGATCATCATGGCAGAAAATCAACAAGAAACACTGGACTTAAACAGGACTCTCACACAAATGGACCTAATAGATATTTACAGAACAGTCTACTCAAAACATACAGAATATACATTCCTCTCATCAGCACAAGGGACATTTTCCAAGATAGATCACATGTTAGGCCACACAACAAGTCTCAGCAAATTTTAAAAAATCATACCATTTATCTTCTCAGACCACAGTGGAATAAAACTAGAAACGAATTCCAAGAGGAACTCTCAAAACTACACACAGTCATGGAAATTAAACACCTGCTGCTGAATGATCCTCGGGTCAATGTCAAAATCAAGATGGAAACCAAAAAATGTTTTGAATTGAGCTACAAAGGTGATGCAAGCTTCTAAAATCCCCAAATCACTGGGATACAGTAAAAGCAGTACTAAGAGGGAAGTTCATAGCCTTAAATACCTACATTAAAAAGACAGAAAGATCACAAATTAGTAAGTTAATGTCATACCTCAAGCAACTAGAAAAAGAAGAACAAAACAAACCTAAAGCACTAGCAGAAAAAAGAAATAACAAAGATCAGAGCAGAACTAAAGGAAATGGGAACCAAAAAAAAAAAAAAAAACCAAAAACAAAAACAAAAAAAAAAAAACAAAGGATCAACAAAACAAAAAGTTGGTTCTTTGAAAAGATAAACAAAATTGATAGACCACTAGCTAGATTAACCAGAAATAGAAGAGAATCAAATCAAATAATTTCAATCAGAAATGAAAAAAGAGACATTACAACTGATACCACAGAAATACAAAATATCATTCAAGATTACTATGAAAACTTATACATACACAAACTAAAAAACCTAGAGGAAAAGGACAAGGTTTTGGAAACACAACTTTGAATCCAAAAGAAATAGAAAATCCTCAATAAATCATTTAATCTCTTAGCAGTGTTTTGCATAATGAAGTCACCTTTGCAAGAGTCTTTTTTTTTGTTGTTGTTGTATATCTTTGGCTTATCCTTATCAATTTTTTTTTACAAATTTGTGTTTCTTATTTATGTTAATTATTTAGTTATTTCTTAAATAATTTCACCTCAATTTTCTGGCCCAGACTCCTATCTTACTCTGCCATTACTTTTGACCATTTTACCCACATTCACAGATATAGGTTCTGATAACTCTTTAAAGTATTTGTCTAGCTTGGATTTCATGACAGAGATACAGAACAATGTACAATCAGCTGTCACCTGGGCATATTGTTGTGGGTGTGAGGAATCTCCAATTCAGCATCTCTAATATGGAACTCCTCATCTCATCACTGTTATGAGTGTCTTCCCCAAATTCATATGTTCTCTTCCTAACCCCCAGTACTTCAGAATGTAACCTTGTATGAAGGTAGAATCTTTACAAAGGTAATCAAGTTAAAATGATGTCATTAGTGTCATTAGGACCTGATCCAATATGGTTGGTGTCCTTATCAAAAGGAAAAATTTGGAAGTAGACATGCACACGGAAGAAAGTTATGCGAAGATGAAGACAGAGATGAGGATGATATTTCTACAAGCCAAGAAACTCCACAGATTGCTAGCAAAGCACCAGCAGGTAGGGGAGAGGCATAGAGTAGATCCCTCCCCATAGCCTCAGAGTGAACCAACCCTGCTGACACTTGGATTTCAAACTTCTAATCCCCCAAACTGTGAGATAATAAATTTCTCTTGTTTAAGCCACTCAGTTTCTGGTACTTTGTTACAGCATCCCTAGCAAACTAAAAGAATCAGCAAACCCAATAAATATACAGGTAAAAGATGTGAGTGAATACTTCATCAAAGAAGATAGATGATAAATAGTCATGTCAGGCAATGCTCAATATCATTTGCTACTATCTCTGAATATGACATGTGCTGGCAGGGATGCGCAGCAACTTAAACTTTCATACATTGCCAATAGGATTGCAAAATGTTATAGTCACTTTGGAAAACAATTTAGCAGTTTCTTATAAAGTCAAACATATATTTACACGACCCATCAATCCCACTGTAATTCCCAAGAGATGTGAAAACTTCCTGTCCATACAAAGACTTATACTCATGGAAGTTCTATTTAAATAGCCCAAAACCAGAAACCCAAATGTCTGCTGAAATTTTGATATATTCACACAATTTTATCCCGTTCAGCAACACAAAGGAACAGATTTGTAATATTGTAATATGGATATATTTATTTCCTGAAAGCTGTTATAACTAATTACCACAAACTTTGTGGTTTAAAACAACAGAAATTTATTCTTTCATGGTTCTGGAGGCCAGACGTCCAAAATTAAGGTGTTTGCAAAGCCCCACTCACTCTGGAGACTCTAAGGAAGAATCTATTCCTGCCTTTTCCAGACTGCTGGCAAGCATTAGCTTGTGGTCACAGTCTCTCAGCTCTGTCTTCACATGGCCTCCTCCTCTGTGAGTCTGGCTCAAAATACTTCTGCCTCCCTTATAAGGACATATATGTGATTGCATTTAAGAACCCCATAGATAATCCAGGGTAAGCACCTCCTCTTAGTATTTCTTTTTTGACATGAAAGATACTATTCACAGGTTCTTGGCATTAGGGCATGGACTTATTTTTAGAGGGCCACCATTCAACCCAATCCAATGGAAAAATTTCAAAAGCTCTATGCTAAATGAAATGCTTGTTACAAATAGTACATGTTTGCATTTACATAACATTCTTTAAAATTGGCAAAACTGTAATGACAGCTAGCAGCTCAGTGGTTTCCAGGGACTGAAGGTGGTTGGAAGGAGGAAGGAGAGGTGTGCTAATTGCAAGAGGATATGGAGATACATTTCAGGAAGATGGAAATGTATGATGGTAATTACATGATTGTACACATTTGTCAACACTCACCAAAATGTATACTCAAAATTGATGGATTACATGCTATCCAATTTTACCTAATTTTAAAAAATATTTAAAAATATAAAATTGGTATGTTTTGAAATTTTCCTTTCATGAAAGTTCCCATCTACTCCATTCTCCTTTTTTACTCTTTTCATAAATTAACCTTGTTATTATTGGTGAGGGAAATATTAGATTTTATTTCATGAATTTTCTACTAAAGATTCCACTTTAGCAATGTATAAGAACCCAACAGTGTCTGGGATACATTGGTATCCAGGGACTGTGACATGGGATAAGTTACCTAGATATCTTACCGCTAAAAGTAGAGTAATTGTTAGCTTATGGGAAAGGAGAGATGAGGGGAAAAAAGGATTTATTTTTTTTGCCTATAAATATGGTACATCGCTCAGTTTCTGGTATTTGAGTTTGAGGCCTGATCTTCAGAATGAACGTAGTAGGAAGCAGGCATAGGTGAGAGACGGAAAGAGCAGAGAGTATTGACAGCCATGCCAAATGGTAGGAAAAAGGTAACCGAACACTTCAAGGATGACTTTTCATACTTGCTTAAAGTGTTTCATCTAAAGTTACAATAGCATGACATATTAAAAGTAAATTTAATCATGTAATGCAATATATTGGAAAGGAGATGGTAGCATTCCATCCTTTGATGGAATAAATCGAAATAAAATGTTAATGTTAACAATATATGAGATGGTAAAAGATATAGTCAGTAAATCCAGATTAAATGAGAAAGGATAAATAAATAAATTATAAATTTATCCAAGGTAGCCTATTAAAAACAAGTAACACAAATAGCTGAAGACATAAATTCAGTTGACAACACATTGAACAACTGATTGATTGTACCATTTTAATAACTTTCCACTACTTACTTCTCCAGCCTCACTCACTGCCATTCCTTTATGCTTTATATTCCGACATCACCTAACTGCATGCTTTCTAACGTCCCTCGCCAACATGTATCCACACCATGCTGTTTCTTTTTTTTTTTTTTAATTTATTGTTCCTGTAAATCCTCTCTGCCTCCTCTTTCTCCAGGTTCAATTCCTACTCGTTCCTTAAGTCTCAGACTCAGTTTGGATTTTGGGATTTCAAACTTTTCCTTGTCTCCTCTCTTCCACTCTCTACCAATTTGAAGTACATCACTTTCTATTAGATTCCTAAAACAAACAAAACAACAAAACCAACTATAAATGACTCAATACTAACTTATACAGAGTTTTACAGCTTTCTATTTTCTTGTTTCCCTTCTGCCAGTCTATATGCTTCTTGCGTTTTAAGGACTCTTTTTCTTTCCCCCCCATTTTGGTGAATTAACACTGAATACAGTAGCTGGTATATCTAGAGGTAGTCAGCAAAAGGTATTTAATTACTAAAAATACCTAGAGCTGAAGAAGTTGCTAAAACAAAATGAAGCAAGCAAGGAGCATCTACTGATTTGAACGTTGGGGCCAGAATTCATGGTGAGGGGTTTGGAGAATAGAGCTCAAAACACAAAGATATCACTGCAAGTATCTCAGCAAAAGTTGTTGAATATCGAGTAGCTATAGGGAGCTCTGGGACTCTCCTAAGAATATAATCTCACCACTTACTTCTACTCCACAAAACTAGCTATAGCAGGAAATGTTTAAAAGAAGAAAGGGTTAAAAAAAAGAGAAAAATAACCCATTACTTTTAGAATATATTAGTCTCAATCGATTTTGATTCAGAATATGTAAACTTATTTAGATAAGAATGACTTTTTTCCTAATATCTCAAATGTTTATAAAATCTAATAGTAGTCTTAGAAGGTTTAAAAAAACAAATTCTCTATTTTAAATATCCTTTGCTTATTTTCTGGATTAATTGAATTCAAGGAATTCTTCACCTGTAGAAAATAAAGGTTGATACTGTTACATATAGTGAGATTAGTCTATTACAGGAACACTGTACCTGTAAAAAAACTTAGTAATTGTTGATTTACTTGGAGAAATGTGTATATTATGGAAATATTCATGGGATAAAATTTGGTAGTTTATGATATGTACACTTTAATATTTGTTTTCTTAATGTGTAATCCAGATTGGAATTCATAGCTTGAAATCTTCTTAGTATACATCATTAACCCCTTTCATTGCCCAAGGGAGCAAAAATACATGTAGGAAAAGGGATTAATTGACTTATATAATTTGTCCATAGAGTAGTAAACAAAATCAGTAATGCTAAAAGCATAAAATTAGTATATCAAAAACTAGATAGAGAAATAAAATTTAAATGTATTGATTTTAAAACTTACATTAAGAAAACCAGTCGTTATTATGCTATAATTTTAAGCTATATATTTTATATAAAGCTATGTATACTTACAAGTGTATAAAATATGCATATATGTATACACTTGTGAAATACATATATATTTTATATTCAAGCTTCTTTTTGTAATTGAGGTAATTCAACTAAAGGAATGTGCAGGGCTGTTCAATTTAATTAAATGACTCAACAAATATTTATTCTGTACCTACTGCATGCCAGAATTTCTTCTAGTTTCTGAAGAAATGAAAATCAGGATGGACAATATCCCTGAACTTACATAGCTTATTTCTAATAAATTACCTAGAGTCATGTAGCCAAATCACTTTATTATGAGTTATCAATCTCAACTTCATAGCCTTTTACTTTAGCTTTTTACTTATTATTTTACTATATTATCACATATTTGCAAACTTCAAAAGTTGAGTTCAACATCTTCAGAGACTCCCCTCCTCCTTAACATCTCTTTTTAGCCTCCTGTATATATCTATATTTAACTTTAAAATAGCTTTAATTTAGTTAAGAGAAATGATCTCTTACTCTTTATGTGGTTATTTGAATAAATACAAAGGAGTAACCACATAACCATATTTAAATGTTCACTTATTAGGATTCCAATAATACTGGTATAAATTATATAATGCTGATCATTGATTTCAATGATCATATGCATTTTTACTCTCCTATTGGGCAAACCATTATTATAGCTTCTTTATTAATTCATTGATTATTTATAAATTAAGTATCAACTAAGGCTAGGCCATGTGCTATGTGAGGGGGAAATAAAACAAAACACTGAGCAGAGTATACACAGGCTTTCTCTTCATGGGGCTCACAAATAAGTGGAGAGATAAAAGTTAATCTAAAGCAAAAGCAAGAAAATATATAATTATAAACATGTTCTCAAAAAAATCTTCTAAGCAGGACCACAAATTCTTCTCTTTCCAGCATACCTTAGTGCTCATTTTAGATCCTGGGTAAATGGTCTCTCCACAATGGAAGTCCTCATTTCATTGTAATTACTTTGCAAATAACTGGATAATCTGTATTAAAATTAAAAAGCAGATTTGCCTTTTTAAATACAGTTGTTTGATATGCCAGAAAAAAAAAACTATCCTCCCCTAAATTAACTTGGCCTATATTTGTACATTTTTGTAAATATGAATTCACATCTTTAAATGGGATTTGTAATGATGTAGCAATTAAAACTCAGCTATTTTAAGCATTATGATTTATCAATTATTGATCAATTATAAGATACAGAGGTAAAGATATGCATGTTGATTTCTACACTTTTTATTTAATATTTTTATCCCCTCTCCTCTCCTTAATGCAAAGAAATCTCTTTTAATCATAGTGAGGTTCCCAAATAGATCTTAAAGATCCTAAGACATAGAGGAGAATTGTTTTAATTCTCCCTCTGTCCTTGTGGCAGTGCTGTCTATTAACCCCTTCCTTACCTTTGGTGCCTCAGTTAGGCAAGACTGTCCATTCATGATTTAACAATATGCATGATTTCTGTAAATGGAAATTTTAAATATGATATTATTATAATTATTTCAAACATCTTTGCAATAAAAAGTTTATTTAGCATCTTCAAAGAATTATGTGAATATTTTAAGAACATATAGGCAGTTGATTTGTTCTCTTAGGTTGACTAAGTGAAGGAAAAGGTTAAAATTATCGTAGTCATAGGATATCAATGACAAAGTCATGGAAATCAAATGCATCCCAGTTTCAAGGACAAATGCTTACATAGCTTTCTACCTCTATGGAGTTATTGGCTCTGACGCATGGTTTCTTGACCAGACTTGTTCTATATGCTTGCAAGCTATTTTTGTAGAACCAATATGTGAAAGCTAGAAGTCAAATAATTAATCCACAGGGCAGCCATTCAAATAGATTGACAGAATTGTGGTTTCCCAGGAACTATTTTTCAGTATAAGCACTTTTAGTTCCTTCAAACATTCCTTGTAAGAGTTGCATTCATGTCTTTTCATCATCATTTGTAGCAGGCGGAAAGCCTAAATCATTTCTTCAGAGGCATGCAGTTTCCACCACTCTGCTTCATCCACGAAGAGCAATCTACTCTCTGTCTTCTAAAAGTGTAATCAAACTTCTCATCTGTTCATGTGTTTCTCCCACCCTTTATGTCACTGTAGCATTGTGAATGATATTCAGTGTACTTACCAGAATGTTACTGTGTTTAGTCAACCATCTCTACTGCATCAGCTTATTGAAATGCTCACTTACTGCCATCTCCTCCTAAAAAGCCTTACCTACGTAATTATTTACTTGTGCGAATGCATACATGTCCTAATATCATATATATATATGTGTGTGTGTCTGTGAGTGTCAATTTTATTATTTTCCTTTCCTTTGGCTTTTCTTCCTCCTCTTTTTCACACCCTTCCCCACAGATAACTCTCACACCACAACCAACACGTGCACACGAGGTCATGCCAGACAATACACGTAGGCATATTTTCTTCCAAATTTTTCTCAAAGCTTCTATAATTTTGTACATATGTAAATACAATTATTATATTTATATATAATTTATTTTGTTTTTATTCAATTTATATGTAAATAGGTTATAATTGTACAAAAGCAGGATTTTTAGTCAAGATATTTGTGTTCATATTTAATTCAATTATAACTTAGGTTGTTATTTCATATCACTTTTTATACCTTCAATTCACTGTTTTTAATGGATACATAATATTCTAGATATACCGTAGTATCATAATTTATACAATTATTCCCTTATCAATAGAAATCCATTTCATTTCAGGATTCTTTTTAACTCTCAACAATCTTACCGTAACATAATTGCTACCATGTCCTTATAGATGGGTGCTTTTGTATCTGTGGGATAAATCACCAAGAATTGGGTTAATGGGTTAAACAAGACATATATATACACACACACTCATATATATATATACACACACATGTGTACGTATATATGTATATACTTCCCAAATACTTTGTTTAAAAGTGGTAACAACTTATATATGCATGAACAATATACTACAGAACTCTTGAACACAATTTTTCAGTAGAAGTATGTTAAAAGAGTTTTTTAGTTTTGACATTCTGATTCCTGTAATATGATAGCTCATTGTTCCTTTTTTTTTGCATTACCCTGAAAACTAATGAGTTTGAGCATCTTTCCATTAGAATTTCTTCTTCTATTAATTGCCTCTTCATGTAATTTACCCATTTTATGGTATTTAGTACTCTTCTTGTCATTTAACAAGTACTATTATAAATTAAAGATAACAACTCTATCTTCAGCTTTGCAAAATTTTTTATAATTTATTGTCTATCCATGTATTCTGTTCATGTTATTTTTTTCCACGCCCACATTTTTTAAATAAAATATGCCTATCTTTTTGTTTTTAAGTTCTGATTTTTCAGTCTTGGTCAAGAAGTTCTCACCAACACCTTTGCTATTCAAGTAGTGTCCTTATTTTGTATTATGTTTTTACATTTAATCATGTAATATACACATAAGTCATTTTCACATATGGTGAAATTATGGGTACAATTTTATTTTTTTCTCAGTGAATGTAAATTTGTACTTTTACAAAGAATATAACCTCTTCTAACTGACTTGAAACCACCTTTGTCACATATTAAATTAAAATATATATTGAGCTCTCTTTCCAGATTCCTATCCTGTTCATTTTTTTTTCTGTCCCTCAGCCAATACAATTGGTAGATTTAACATATGTTCTGACACTTGGAAAGAAAAATGTCTATCTATTTTTACCTGGCTATACTATAGGCATTTATTCTTAACTAAAAATATTAAAATAATTTTATTCAATTAAAATCAATAACAACTTTGCTGGTATTGCAATTGAAATTGCTTAAGTCACTGTTTTATTTTTATAATAATTTAACCTTTTAATAATATAGTTTTTGCATATCAGAACATGGATTTTATGTACTTTGCTCAGACCTTATTTTACATTCTTCAAATAGATTATATATATATAGACTGCATTCTTTTCTTGTAATAATTTTTAAATTTAAAATATACCACTATTGTGTGATATATATTATTTCTTTTTCCTATGAGCTTATTGCTAAAATTGAAAAAAAATTTAAGTTGGAGTACTAAATTAATATAAAACCTCATTAGCAAATGTTAATTTTAATCTGTTCTTATGTAACTAAACAATCATATTTACAACAAAATAAGATTTTTTACTCTCATTTAGTGATTTACCATTTTTTAAAATTTCAATGTACTGACAAAAACATTCAAAGAAATTTAAGTAATGATGATGACAAAGGAGAATTCTGTCTAGATCTTGATTTTAATAGGAATTGTTTTAATATTTCATTATCATTTATTTCTATTTTATTTTACCTAGAATTTTATTAGTAATGTCTGACTATTTTAGCAAATATTTTTCATATTAGTAAGTTCATATATTGTTGTCTTTTAATTTGTTGATGTAATAAATTATGGTAACAGATTTCCCCTGATATTAGTCATATCTTGACTTCATAAAGCAAATTATATCTAATCATATTATTATAATATATTATTATAATCTTACCTATTTATATATTTTATTATTTAACTTTTATTCAGATTGTTATATGTTCACAATAAGCTTAATCTATAGTTTTATATTATCAGTATTCATAATGTAGTTACCCCATTTTCACAAAATGAATACAGAAGACTTTTTTAAAATGTCCTAAAATAACTTAAATGAGTTGAAATCATCTGCTTCTTAAGGTTTCTAAAATTCAACTGTGAACATATCTATTGGTTTTTGTACTTTTTAAAAGGTATATCTTTAATCACTTTATCAATCTTTTATAATAACTTTTAACTTTTTGGATTCCTTTTGGGTAGATTTTCTTAGCAAGTTTTTCTATGAATTCAAAGTTTTCACATCGATTTTCAAAATTTTGCCATGGAATTGCATGAAATATTGATTTAATAGTTTTATAATTACTCCTGTATCTGTGATTGTGTCCCTTTTCTTTTTCCTAGCATTTGACATTTTTCCTTTTTTTAATTGGGTAGATCATTAATTTAATCAACCACTATATAATACCTGTGTTCTCAAGCATATTCTAGACCAGTGCTGTCCAATAGAACTTTTGTGATGGGAATGTTCTAGATCTGTGCTGTCCAATATGGTAGCACTAGTCACAGGTGGCTATCAAGCACTTTAAACGTAGCTAGTGAAATTGGTGAAATTGAAAAACTGAGTATGTAATTTTAAATAATTTAAATTTAAATAGCTACATGTGGCTAGTGGCTACTACATTGGATGGTACAGGTTTAAATATGGAGAAAATAGCCATGAACAAAATAGACAAAGTGCCCATCCTTATGGAATTTACATTGTAAGAGGAGGAGAAATTACAGACGGTAGACTTGTGATGGTCCAACTTACAATTTTTTGACTTCAAAATGGTGTGAAAGTGGTATACATTCAGAAGAAACTGTGCTTCTAGTACCCATATGACCATACTGTTTTTCACTTTCAGTGCATTATTCAATAAATTACATGACAAATTCAACGCTTTATTATAGAATAGGCTTTGTGTTAGATGATTTTGCCCAACTATAGGATAATGTAAGTGTTCTGAGCGTGTTTAGGCTAGGCTAAGCTATGATGTTCAGTATATTAGATGTATTAAACGCATCTTTGGCCTGGCACAGTGGCTCACACCTGCAATCCTAGCACTTTAGGAGGCTGAGCCAGGAGGATCATTTGAGGCCAGGAGTTAGAGTCCAGCCTGGGCAACATAGCCAGATCCTGCCTCCACAAAAAATAAAAAATAAAAAAAAATAGCTGGGCATGGTGGCATGTGCCTGTAGTCCTAGCTACTTGGGAAGCTGAGGCAGGAGAAACACTTTAATCCAAGAGTTAAAGGTTGCAGTGAGCTATGTTCATGACACTGCATTCCAGCCTGGGCAACAGAGTGAGACCCTGTCTCAAAACATAAATAAATAAGTAAATAAATAAAAATAAGTGTATTTTTAACTCACTATATTTTCTACTTACAATGGGTTTATCAGGATGTAACCCTATCCTAAGTCAAGGAGCATATACATAAGTAAATGAAACTTAAATATATAATTTATCAAATGTTAACAGGTATTATGTAGAAAATAAAGCAGACTCAGGGGGAAAAATAGAAAGGAGTGGCAGATATTGCTATTTTCTAAGATGTGAGGAGGGAATACCTCTCTTAGAAGGTGGCATTTGAGTAGGTATGTGAAATAAATGGCAGTGCAAGCCACGGGAGAAATAAATGCCAAGACCCAGTGGTGGGGGTGTGCATGTGAACTAGAGGTCGAGTGAATCACAGGGAACGAATAGCAGAAGGTAAAATTATATAGCATTTTTAGGGCATTATGAGGAATTTAAATTTCTCTCTGAGTAAGATGAGAAGCCATAGAAAGACTTAAGTAAAAAGCATCTTGATCTAGGTTAACTTTAAGAGGAGCATTCTGGCTGCCGTATGAACAATAGATGATGGAGGACAAAGGTGGAAGCTCAGAAAAGAGGTAGCTATTGCAATTTTCTTGGTAAGAGATGGTTGGATTTTGGATCTATTTTAATTGTGCAATGGTAATATACTTTTAAATATGGAAACTGGTAGTGGAGTGTGAAAGAGAAAAGTTAGGATATTCCCAGGGTATGGGGCCTAAGCAATGGCAAGAATGTAGTTGATACTCAATGAGATGGGGGAGAATGCAAGAGGAACAAGTTTCAGATTGAAATCTTGAAAGATTTTTTAGTCATTCAGGGAGAAATGGAAAGTGGTAGGTACATGTATGAGTCAGAATTCAGAGAAGGAAACCTGGCTAAATAAATATTTAGGAATCATTAAATATTAATACAATTACTTAAATGATTTGTGATAATGGCAATGTTCTATTCTGCATTTTTCAATATGGTCCTTAATAGCCACATGTGGCTATTGATCACTTGGAAAGTGGCCACTGCAACTCAGGAAGTGAATTTTAACTTTTCGTTTAACTTTAATTATTTTACATTTAAATAGGCATAGATGGTTAGTAGCTATCGTATTTTGACAATGAAGATATGGACAGTACTAAAAAACATAAGGTTGGATAAGATAACCTTGGGCAATGGTTCTGATTGATACCAACACCCTATAATCATAGAAAACATTTTGTAATGCTCCTTACCATTCTGAATTGTGAAAATTCATAATATAACAATAGAACAATATAACCTGTTTATAAATATATTTTTAAATGTTAATATAGTACCCTAATCATATTATAAAGGAGAAATAAAAGAAAAAAAATTTTATAAAAAATGTATTTTAATATATAAATGATCTGGAATGACTACAATGACTACAGAAGACAAAATGAAGTAATCAAATACTTGCACATATACTTTCAGCAACCATGAATATGGCAGCTACTAATAAGATTTAATCTAGTTTAGCAATAATGGGAGTACCATGAACAAGGCCGCTGTCAGTGGCATGCATTTACAAAATACAGCACAAATTTTGGCAAAGTTTTAAAATTAAACACAGTGTTTTCTCAATGGATACAGTAGTCAGTTACATTCTGATAAAAGGCAGTGAGTAGTAGCCTTGTAAAAACTATTTATGTTTACATGTTAAATGGAGTCAGAGTCTAAATTCAGATCATATACACAAATTTTCACTCTCATAAATGCTTAGCAGGACATTCAGAAGTCGCAAATAATGCAGAAAATAATATTGGTTGAGAGAGCCTGTTATACACTGCAGTAGAATTAGTAGCTTTTCATATTGCATAGACTGAAATGTACATATCTGTGCAGAACAAATGTGGATGAGCCTAGTTAATGGCTAAGATTCAATAAAATACCTGATAGATTATACACTCTAAGGACACATAAATTTTATGTATATTGATTCTTATAGGGACTTTTTTTCCCTACAGAACGTAAATCCAATTCATATTAATTCAATTTAAAAGAAAATATTTAATATCATTATTTCAAAATTAGAGATAATTATTACAAATTATCACTAGGAGCCAGAACATGTAAATTTTGAAGTATATATTAAACTTTCAATTTATCATTTTGAATAATCAAGGGTTATTTAAGTAATTGACTTCTTAATATCCTAAGACATTAGTGGAAGTGAAAAGAGACAGTGAATTCTGGGTGCCATATATATGCCATTGACAACTGAGTGCATCATATTGGAAATAATTCTTAATATCTCTATTCTGGATCATGTGTACCTGAAATTTTTATTTTATAAATCATCTCTTTCTCACTTAGTGGAAATTCACTTCTCAAATAAGATTGGGACCATTAGCTGGTCAGTTAATGAAAAAAAGTGAGTTAAAGCAAGGAATAAAAACAATCATTTTTTACATTATATTTCAATTTAAATTATATACGTGCATTTTTATTAAACAATATTTTCATGGGTCCAGTAGTTACAGGAAAAAATCCATAATAAATCACCTACTATTACATACTTTTCTTTAAAATAAAACGTGAACTCAAGGGAACTTTTAAGACAGCATAACACTATGTCTCATTTGGGCTAGGCCAAACAGAGGCTTGAAATAACTATAAGGCAGAGACAATATTTGCTTAAGAAAAAAATCTAAAGAAGGCAAAGAACTCTTGTTAAACAACTTGTGGCAAAAACTAGAAGGAATCACAGAATTTTTATTGCTTAGGTTAAGCTTAGAAAGAAGAAAAAATATTTTGAATGAGTTATTTTAAAAAAGGCTATTCAAGTGTGATAAAAAATTAGTCATAAATTATAAATATTATCAAATGACAGTTGTATACTTAAGCATATTTATTAGAAAACTATACATTCTTTTATCTATAAATATATCTTTCTACCTACTTTTTAAGCTTTTTTAAATCTAGGGTTTTCCCAGTTATATTGAAATCAGTTTTCTTAGATTAAACTATTTTACATAATCTATATAGAGTCAAATTGTAAAAATCTTTCCCATATTCTCATCTATCACTAGGTGGTATGGCTTTGAGAACCATGCAATCAAATAAATTATTGTCACTCTCATTATGGTCTAACGCTAAGTGAAGTTCTCTGGGGAGGTGAATAAGAATCTTGAAAATTAAATCTATTAAGCTAACAAATCCAGCATAATTACAAATGCATGCATTATTATTTGAGAATAATGGTATGGATTATAACTCATTTAAATATGTTTCTGTATTTAGTATATTTTCTTAACAGACTCTAAGAAAAATTTTAAAAGCCCATTATTTCTCACTCTTCCATATATCTCTGCAAACAGAGCAAATCTTCCATTATAATAAATGCTCAAGCTTAATAATGCTGAATCTTACTATTTAATGAAAAAATCTTTTCTTTCATTTTTTGTTTAATAGAGCTCACTACTAGTTATGGCGTATAAAGTTTGGCCTATGTTTAAAAAGTATACTATTTATAATACTTTCTAATAGTATTAGAACACTTAATGGATTAAATTACCTTGCATGGCTAGCATGATGATCTACCTTTAAAATGTATACCATGTCTCTACTTACTCAGCCACCTTTCTAGTTTTAGTCAACATGTGCTTGTCCCTTTTCTTCTAGAATAGGCTCCAAACTGGTCTTTCTGCTATCATTTTTGTAACATATTGATTCATTCTTTATAAAACATGCAGGCTGAGCTATTAGAAGTTAAAGTCAGTTTCATGAGGACTTCCACTTTTATTTAGAATGGGATAACAGGAAACAGATTCATCCTTCTACTTGAGAGGAGCCTCCCCAAAACAAAACAAAGCAAAACACAAAATATATAAAACAGTGGTGTTCAAGAGACTGGACATCTGGCAATGAAGGATAGTGATCCTTGACAGACGGACGACAACGGAAGCCCTATGATTGCTCCAGCGCTGTGCCTTGAGAAATCATTTAGTATTCATGCAGATAGGAGAACCTGAGTTGGAGCCCAGCAGACTCCCTAAATTGAGGAGACGGAGCTGAAAATTAAGGAGACCAAGAGAATTACATTTCATAGGTTAGAGTACTAGAGAGGAGAGAGCTGCATGGTTAAAGAATCTCAATGTTCTGATCAGTACATGCATGGGAGAAAACTACTTGAAGCCAGGGAAAAAATCATCTAAAATGATTAGAAGAAGCAGTGCCCAGTGTTGGCACAGTGCCTGTTCCCACCAATCAGACTAAAAAAAAAAATTCTCATAATTCACAGGACTTGGGTTATGTACTCAGAAAAGTATTTCTTCAGTAGTGGGGAGTAATTAACTCGAGACAGAGCACTGTTCCAGACCCTACTAACAAATCATTAAAGCAACATTCACATAGATGCAATTCTTTCCAAGAAACTAACTGCATCCCTGTACAAAGCTTAAGATTTATTGAAATATGAAAATATATAGCACTCAAGAATGTAAAATTCACAATGTCCGGTTTTCAATCAAGAATTGTCAGGCGTTGAAAAAGGCAGCAAAACATGACCCATAATGAGAAGAATAATCAGTCCTCAACCTGGTGAGGTTTGAAAATCCTTGAGCGCAGAGATCTTTTTTCTTTAATAATATATCTACCATACCAAGAAATATGTTTGGAATTTAGTGGCCATTAACAGAAGAAGACTGCTCTCCTTTCCTAATGGGGACTTACCTAAACAACTTATAATGACTTTACCTTAGGGAGCTGTGTTGGAAGAGAATGACAATTCTCTGCAATACATTCCTATCCCCTATGAAATAACAAACTAACCAGGTAAATATATATATGTATATATATGCAAACACATATATATTTATATATTTCAGAATTCCTTGCTCCTCAGGTTTCAGATATGGTTTGCTTTCTGTTAGTCATATGTAGTACTTGGTCAACACCTATTATGGGAACTGAGGGAAGCAGGGAAAAGGAAGCCTGCAAGCACATTTCATTCTCTTATAGATGGTCATGAGTGACGTGGTTCTGAAGCTGATAACTGATAAGGGTAGCAGCAGTTTCCTGACTGAGTGAAGATGTTTTCTTTACCTTTCAATATTGGCGTGGTTCTGGAAACAGCAGCTATAGTGGTTCTTTATTGGGGTAGTTTCTGATCATGGCAGAAATAGCAGCTTCCTTGGTGGTCTAGGAGTCATCTTGAAGGCTTATCATGAGATCTGCTTCTTCAGCTCTCCCAGTGAATCTGTTGGCTAGAGCTTTACAAGTGACGGGCCATGGCATGCCATTTATAGCAAATGGGTTAGGGATGCTAAAATATTGAGTCTTCTCATTCACCAGACAACTGTTTTAGGCCTGTGAGAAGCAGGTCAGAATCCCTGAGATGGTCCTGCTTGGATGTAAGAAGCATAAATATTCCATGGAATATAAATTTATGAAGACCTGATGTTAACCATTTAGTTAAATGTAATAAATTCCTTTCTGCTAAAATTAGGTGGAATAGATTCTATTTTCTTCCATTCGACCAGTCATCAATACAATAGCAGTCCCTGGATCATGACTGTTTTAACCTGGGCTATCTAGAAACTAGGCAGAAGAATTTGTGGAATTGTTTTCTCAGGGAGTACAGGCCTTGGGGGCAGGACGGAGACAGTGAAGGAGGTAAGGAGGGAGAGACTATGAGGGTTAGTTATTGAGCTAGTTTTCATTAATTCTGATTGATTTCCTGATCCTATGGGACAACCTTTAAGAAGTAATTGAAACTGTGTTTTAGGACCATCCCTCGTGGGAGGTAAAGGGAGAAGAAATTTAATCATAACCTTCTTGTTTCAAATGATAAAAGCTTTGTTCCAGAAAATGTTAAATTCTCTGCAATTACAATTATGCATATGTGAGTCTAGTGTAGATTTCAATAGCATGAAAAGAGAAGCCAAGGGTTGGAAGGTTGGAAACAAGACAGTTGGTTTTACAGGAGGTGAGGAACCATCAGGTTGTGCCTGCATAAGACAGTGGGAATCCACATAGACCTGCTCCCTACAGGGGCAGGTGGAATGAGAAACAGATGAGGCCAAGAGAAGCTGAAGTAGTGCACAAGAGACACTCTTTTGTCATGGATCCTTCATATAAGTGGTTCACTCAGACTGTAATATATATATATATATTTTTTTTTTTCAGTATACTGGATTTTACACTGGCCAATTTCTACTCATGTTTGGGATTCCTTAGTAAGTGTTACTTTCTTAAAGAAGTCTCCCCTCTTCCTCTACAGGAGGTCTAACTGCTAAATCTTTTCAAGCCATTAATTCCTCTCCTGTATTTACCACATATCAGAATTTGTATTGACATGTGCCTTTGTAAAAATATTTATTAAATATAAATCTCATTCTTCAGTTTGAAAATTCTTGAGGGCAGAGATCTTTTTTCTTTAATAATATACCCACTATAACAAAACTATGTTTGGAATTTACTGGGTGATTAATGAGTATTTGTTACATTAATAAACAAATCATTTTTATAATGATCATATCTTTACCTTAATCTCCATGAAAAAGAGGAAAGGCAGGTATAAAATATATTTATATAAGTGAAATTGATTATCTTAAGTCCATATACAATTTCAGAACACTTTGCTACAGACTTAAGGCATGATAACAGATTATTTGTTTACAGGTTAGTTCTGATAATCACATAGCACTTTTTATTGTCTTATGAAAAAAAGTCTTCTCACACAAACATTCAAAGTTTATCAGTATGTTGATGGACATTACAGTAGCAATACGAATTTTTCTTTTTAATATTTTTGTCAAAAGTCATTACTATGACTCTTTCAAGTTCAAAGAATAAAAGTAACATAATGCACATAATTGATTCAAATGAGAGAATAAAAATGTTAATTTATTTTAATTTCAATAATAAATGTTATTAGAAATAATTATTCAACTATAAGTAAAATAATGATAAAATATTTCTTGTAATCATTAAATGAATATTAATGTTGAAAATATTATGTACAAATAATGTGTGGGAAACATTATAGGGTAATTGGTTAAGTGTGTACAGATATCAAAGAGTCCTGTGTTGGAATGTCAGCTCTAATACCTATTACTTATATCACTTTGATCAGGCTTATTATCCTTTCTTATCTTCTTTTTCTGTAAGTAGAAAATTGGCACTGTCATATTTCAAGTACTCTAAAATGCCATAGATTATAAGACATTATTATTTAATGTACCATTAACCAAAAAAAAAAGCCAATAATTCTGCTATGGCATGCCATCAATTTTAGTGTGAATCCTGACTTCAGAGATGTTAAAATAAAAAAAAGAAAAAGAAATAATTGACTTTAATTGATGAAATACAGTGAGCTTTTTTGATAATTAAATGAGATAATGAAAGCACAAAGCTTAACACACACCTGAAATGTCAGAGCTCAGTAATATCAGCAACACACAAAAAAATCTGGAAATCTATACTATCTTTGAAACAACTGGGAAACATAATACAACCCATCTAAATGCTTTTTTGGTTCCATATCATGTATTTTCAAAGGTTTTCTTTGTAATTGGGCATAGCAAGCACTGGTATAATAGTTTTGTTTTTGATCGTTTAATTTCTTTTGTCCTTTCCAAATCATTTCGTTTGGTTTCAGAATTCAACTGAAGTGCTTTTGACTTAACAATAAAGGGAAGTAACAAATGAATGAAGTGAAAACATTCTCTAAATAGGTTTGCAATCCAAATGTGTCTGCCTTAGGTTGATGTATAAGTTTATTCATTATGTTGAAACGTGCTTACATATTTAAATAGATCATCCATGCCTATACTCTTGATTCTTGCTTTCATTTATATTTCTAACTGTCTATCATATTTGTCAAATACTTGCAAGATTCAATCTTGGGACACAATCTTACTATGATTATCACATGTATATTTTCTAGCTACATGCATTTTTGAAGATCAGCCAGCATCTAAATAAAAGAAAAATTCACCATATATAATTTTGTGAAGTGTTTATTATTGTAGTTGTCTAGCTTTATAAATCAGATTTTAAGTCATTGTAACAGCATGGACTGAAAGACCTAGTTACATTACAATAAATTACTTCCATTTTACAAACCTTTTTTTCTGGTTGTTGTTGGTTGTACATCAAATGTCTAAACATAACACTTTCTGAATTAGCAATAAAACAATATAGATCTCTGGTTCCTTCAGGTGACTGGAAAGAATAACCTTATTTGCTAAACATAATAACTAATTTTTTAAAGTGGTCCTACATCTTATATTTCACAGACTATTTGATGCCATAGGTCAATTCTTCCTCATCTTCTTCTATTCATACTTTTTACTTATGTATCCTTTCCTCCAAAAAACTATAGAAAGTGAACAAAAACACTGTGTATTATTAAAACCAAAACTCTGCAAAATAACACATTTATGTAATAGTATGATTACTGTATTAACAAAAAAGATATCTTTGCAGCTACCATGACAAAATGTTAGCTTTCATTGGAGTTATTAAAAATTGTGATTATTTCATATTTATATATTTAAAGAAGTAATGATAGCTTTCCATAAAAGCATGAGTAATGGCCCCAGTATGAAAAAGCACAATGGGAAGAGTGAATTACCTAATTGGTATAACTTTTGCTATTATTATCAGACTCTAATCCCAGCATTGTAAACATAGTAGCAAATGTGTTAGTACAAATAGAAAAAGCACATACAACATACACTTAAATACATTCATATAAAGCATTCACATACTAAAACAGTCACATAACTAAGCAAAAGACATATTTTTATATTTTTATATTGTTTGCATGCTCTGCAAGGATTGCTATGTCAAAATAAATATTCTAAAGTTCTCCTTTTCAAATGTATTAGTGAACTAATTGTGAACAATAGAAACCAAATGTTGTCTCTATATTTCCATATCTTTCTTTCTTGACAATAGAATCCCACATCAATTTATTAGCTGACCACATAAACTCTCTAAATAAAGACAACCAAATAGTCTGAAATCTGGAGAGAGAGGATGTGAACACTGGCTTACCAGTGGCAGAACACAGGAGGAATAGACACTGGGCAATATACAGGTAAGCAGAAAGAATTTAAATAAGCTCTTTACTGAATGACTAAAGTATGAGTCGGCATGAAAGAATAGAAACTCTACAGAATAAAAGTCAATAAGAGAAATAACTAGAAAATCCCCACATATTTGGAAATTAAAAAAAAAAGTTCTAAAAATCATGGGCCAGAGAAAAAGTCACATAATAATTGAGAAAATATTTTGAATTATAAGGAAATTAAAATGCAATATATCAAAATATTTGAGGAGCAGATGAAGCAATACGTAAAGATAAATTTATAGCATTAAATACTTACATAAGAAAAAAGGCTGTAAGTCAATAACCTGATTTTCTACCTTAAGAGCCTTAAGATAAATGATAGCAAAGTATACACAAAGCAAGTAGAAGGAAGGAAATAATGAAGAGAAGAGCAGTGAAATTGAAAACAGAAAAGCAAAGAAAAGCAAAGAAAATCAATACCACTGAAAGTGGGTTATTTTTTAGAACCACTTCATTGAAGTATAACTGACATACAATAAATTGTACATGTTTAATGTATACAATTTTAGATTTCGATGTATATATACACCTGTGTAATCATCATCACAATCAAAATATTGAGGATATCTGCAATGAACAGTGATCTCTTCAAGATCCTGATTCCTATTCTTTTGAGTATATATACCCAAAAGTGCAATTTTTAGATCATATAATAGTTCTATTTTTAATTTTTGAGGAACTTCCATAATATTTTTCATAGCAGCTATGCCAGTTTACATTCCTGCATCTACAAGGGTTCCAATTTCTCCACATCCTTGCCAAAAAGTATTATCTTTTGTTTTTCTAATAATACCTGTCCTAATAGGTGTAAGGAGAGAACTCATTGTGATTTTAAAATCTGAACTCCCATGTTCAATGCAGTACTATTCACAATAGTCAAGATGTATAAATAACTGAAGTGCCCATTGACAAATGAATAAAGAAAATGTGGTATATACATACAATGGAGTATTATTCAGCCTTAAAAAATAAGGAATTTCTACCATTTGTGACAACATGGATGAACCTGGAAGACATTGTGCTAAGTGAAATAGGCCAGTCTCAGAAACCCAAATATTAGATGATTAACCATATATGAGGTATCTAAAATAGTCAAACTCAGACAAGCAGAGAATAGATAGATGGTTGCCAGGGGCTGGGAGGAGGGGAAAATGGGAAGTTATTGTTCAATGAATACAAATTTTGATTATTCAGGCTGAATAAACTCGAGAAACCTGATGTATAGATTTGTTATAGGGTAGATCTCATGCTAAGTGTTCTTACCACACACACACACATACACACACATACAGGATACAAAGAAACTTTTGGAGGTAATGGATTATGTTTACTACCTTGATTGTGGTGAAGCATATGCAGTTCTTTTGTATATCAATTATACCTCTGTAAAGCTGTTAGAAAATAATAAGCATATCCATCACTCCTAAAGATTTTGTGCCCACTTGTAATCAGTTAGTCTCTCCCTGTGTTTCCAGACAACCATTGATTTACTTTCTATCACTATAGATTCATTTATATTTTATAGAATTTATACCAATAGAAGTATATAGTATATATTATTCTTTTCTGACTTCTACTCAAAATAATTGTTGGGAGGGTCATTCATGTTGCTGTGTTTTAGTTCATTCACTTTTATTGCTGAATAGGATTCCATTATGTATGTATAACACAATTTGCTTATTCACACACCTGTTAATAGACATTGCTTTGTTCCCAGCTTTGACTATTACCAATAAATTGCTATGGACAGTCATATGTAAGCTTTTGCTTGGGCATCAGCATTTATTTTTCTGAGGTAATATTAGGAATAAAATATCTGGGTCGTATGCTAGAAATATGTTTAAATTTTTAGGTTATTTTCAAAATGTTTTCTAAAGCAATTATACCATTTTACATTCCCATGATCAGTGTATGAGAGCTTGAGTCATGCCATGTCCTCACCAACATTTAGTGTGATCAGTCTTATTATGTATTATTATTCCAAGATAGTTCTTGGGGAATGACAACGGAATATGGTGAACATATTCAACTAACAACTCCTATTACAGATGATGTTCTGGATGTGGTCTTTATCCTAAGGCAATTTGACACTGACACCGGTGTCCATCCACTATATAACTATCTACCTAACAAGTGAGTATCATTTCCCTATATCAGTAAGACAAGAAACCAGAAATAGTTTATACCCGTCTAATACAAACTGAAGTACCCTTTTACTATGTTGCCTTAAGGTTATATCACCTAGTTCCCATCATGCCAATTTACTTCTTGAGTGAGAAGGAGAGGGTATCATAAATGTCTTGACAAGATACAGGCACACTAGAGAGTAAAAGAAATAAATATTTAGGAACTTTGTATTTCAGGGAATTTCTTAAGTATACTGTGTTCTGGTGCATATAACATGCTAAAAGAGAAACAAAAGTTTTTGTGCCTTGCTCTTCCTACCACATAGAGATAGAATGGTTTATAAGATTCTAAATGCTGAAAACAGTATCACACATTTGTTGTGTTGCTCTGACTAATTCACTGAGTGACCCATAAGGGTCAAAGCAAGAGAAGGCCAGCTTATTTAGGATACAGAGCAATGGTGTTTTTGTGTATTCTATTTAGAAGAACTGTGAAGTTATGAATACTAACTGTGACCTCATAATCATTTGTGGAAATAATAATTAATGTAGTTGTTCCATAGAGATATACATACATTAAAAATTTAGTAATTTTACTCTACTATCCCATATTATTTAATAAAGGATGCACTTTAAAGATTGGCCTTATAATTTTGTTATATTATAGGATACCAAGTAGGAATCTGACTACACTAGAAGAAGAAGGACTATCATCTAGAGTTTATAAAGTGACTGATAGGACTTTGAGTCTTTCTTACTGTGAGAGGGGAGAGGGTGCGTGAATCTTTCTTTATCAAATGGATTGTTTTCTAATGCTAGAGATATTATGTTGGTACTACTGCTATATTTTGGAAGTAAAAGTACCTTTGGAAGTGTATGTATGGATATTGAATACTCAAAGAAATGATCAGGGAAGAATACTGTGAATTTATTTAATTATCTAGGGTATCTTCCCATATTGAAGAGTAATTGTCTTTATATTAGGTTCCATAAATTATATGAATTCTTATGATATTTGGTAGATAAAGCTGCTCTTTCAGCTGGCAATAGAAGTCACAGAATGGTTACCATTAAGAAGAAACTTTCATGGTTGGATTCAGCATTCCATTAAATAGTAACTGTTTTGTGGGTGTTGAAAGGTCAAGGCATGGGCAGTGGCTCCTTTATGGAGGCACGACTTCCATAAAATAGTTTGCTCTGAACATCAGTACCTCCTGGGGATGCCCCATGACATGCACTCCTCCAGCCAATGAATTTGTAAATATCTAATTGCTTGTATTAAATACTTTCCCCTTAAATGCCTAGAGTGGAAAATATTTCTTGCACTAATTTCATCTCTTCATCTCTAAATTCAAATCCGCCTTTACCTACACTCTCTGGTTCTGCAAATTCTGGTCTTTTCCAAAGATATAATATTCTTTCACTGCTAAAGGTTTAGCACATATTATCTTAAATGCCTTGGTATCCCTTTTTACCATTTGTAAAATCTGTCCTCACTATCTTAAAGTGAATAAATTTTTGAAGACTTTCCTACAGAATTGCCATTTGTTCCTTGATGTTCTTATAGTTATTTTATATATCCATATAGCACATATACAACTTATGCTGCCATTTGTTCAAATTTCTTTTCTTATATTAAATTTCAATTTTCTTGAGAATAAAGTCTATGCCTTATTAGCTTTGTTTTCTCTCAATATCTAGCACAAGTCCTACCACATAGTAATAACTCTACATTAAATATTTTTTCTATGAGTGCCTAAAGGGATACAATTTCTAACTTTATTAGTTTTAAATGGTATTTATATGATTATCTTAACTATTTAAAAAATCTTTACTGTATTGTACTTCTCTATTATTACTTCTTATATTATCATTCTATCTTACTTACATAGTTTAGTGTTTTACCTAGAATTAAGAATTAAAGATTTTTAATTAGAGATTAAAGGTTGAAATTAGGAATTAAAGTTGAAAAGAAAAAAATATGCCTCAAATCAGAAAAAATTTCTGATTCTAGTTAGGTCAAATGGCTGGGGTTCTATATGTATTATGGGGTAGGAGAGGTGGTTGTTTTGAAAATAGAAAGAAACTACAGAATGCAAGGCTTTAAAATCATAGGTGTAGGGAGTCATTTAGCAGGGAATAGGTTATCTCATGCCAATAGCCAGTGAGGTTTTCAAGTCCTCTCCCATTGAAGCCACAGATGGCATTTGTGGGCAACCACAGGAAACAATGACCGACATATTGTGAAAACCGGACAAGAGCCACAACTCTAGCATATTCACAGGTATGCAAAACAGCAAATTTGTAAGGAAAATAACTGTAACAACAGGTTTACAGTTAATGGAGAATACATGCTTCTGGTGACCCTAAATTGACTAACTACATACACACAGATAGTATGCGATTTATTACTTAGGCAGGAGCTGTTGAGTGGGGCTGACCCAAAGAGGTCATTTTTTTTTTAATGGTGTCGGGACAAAAAGGTAGTTGGGTCACCTCCTTTTAGTGAAGTTGTGTAAGTGTAGAATGCTGGATTCTAGAAGATATCTGAGAGCAAGTACTGAGGGATCCCCATGGCAAATAAACATGAAGCAAGTTTTGAGAGACGAAATGCAAAGCCAGAGGAAAGTTTGAGAATCTGAAGATTAGAACAAGGAGCAGCTAAACCAGTTCACAAAAATAGGCATCATTGTGGGTTAACAATGCATAGAGTGAGCCATTGGCCTCTATTGGGGTTTTGTGATGATTAATAGATCCATTTATGGAAACCAATAACTTTGTAGGGTCATAACACATGTGGTGAAATGAAGTGATCTATCTGTCTTACATTAGCATAGGAACCAAAAAACAACCTCTATAAAAAAAAGGACCCTGACCAGAATCAATACTGAAACAGTTCTCTGAAAACTTTCAGTCTAAAGGTATGTTAAGTAGATAGCATAATGATAAACAAACAAATAGCACATGGTGTCAGCTCTTCCTGCTTCTGAATTCTATATTTGCTCTGTTAACTTTGTCAAGTTATTTAACCATTCTAAGCCTCTGTTTCCTCTGATAAAAATTGTGCTAATCCAATTAATTTCTGAATATTAGTTCTAGTTGCTGAATGTGAACTAACTGTATGTATATTAATGTATATTTACAATTTATCCCATTGTGTCAGTTCAGATATTTGCAACAGTTTTTTTTTTTTTTTTTGTTATAAGTTTTTGAGTTAATAGAACTTTCCGTCAGGTGAAATTAACATGAAATAGTTTAACTGGGTGAATTCAATCAGCTGTTGCAGTCAAATTCCTGGTATCCACACACAGAAAACCAGTCTAAGACTACCCTTTACAAAATGATTCCAAAAACTATTCTTGTTTTGAGGTGCCCTTCATTACCTCAACCATTGACCCTCAAATTACAGTACCCTTAATCTATTTTAAAACTAAATATTTCCATAGAAGTAAAGTATAATTCTAGTTACCTTTCATTACATAGTCACAGAAAATTTAATCCCCATTAAATTGAGTTGCCACTTTACTTAATGGTTCTTTGAATCATATTTACTCAAGGAGGAAGGCTAAGTTTTTTTAAGGCCAAGTATTTTCATGTTAATTAAACTTAAATTGCAGCTGTAGAATCTCTGAGAGAACTGAAGTCATGTGGAACAAGGTCACTATTATGTTTAATGTTTGCTCAGACTCAAAATTAGGGAGGTTTTTGGCTTTAACAAAATGTTACCATTCAGGAACTGTACTGTTGAACTATTACCCAATATCCAATAAAGTAAGTGGATAATCAACCAAATTCATGAAGAGTAATGGCATATTGATTAACCAGTTCTACAATCTTTCTTAAGATTATGCTCAAACAGACATCCTGAAAAATCAATGACAAACTGGGAGTCAAATAAAGGAAATCTTTACAGTGTCCATTGATTCTAGAAAGGGCTTGGGGGCTTAAAGCCCATCAGAGGTCCCAGTTGGGTGTTTTGATTCCGACTATCAGAAAAATAGATCAAAATTGAAGTAAAAGTAAAATAAAATTTATAAAAGATCATCTTATATTTAAGGAAATTTAAATAAATGCATACATTTGTATCTAAGAAACTGCTTCTTGCAACCTGCATTCTAGCATTTTTTCAAGTCAGTGTACTATTGCAGTATGCATAAATTGTGTTTGTTTTATAAACTGGCTGCTATGCATGTATATAAGGCACTTAAATATATATGTATATATACACATGCATACATATAATTTATATAATTATAAAGACCTATAATCTTTAGTCTCTTTACTATAACCTCTCTACTTAGAAAAAATTTGCACTGTGGAGGTCAAAATACATTTATATCATATAGCATGGAATCTAGCTCTAAATACAAAGATATATTTGTGTCCATGCTATAGATAAATATTAATGTTAATTATTATTGATACAAGACATCTGTGTAAATACTAAGGAATATATGTATATATGTATACACAACACACACACATAAAAGATCTAAATTTTAAAGTAAACATGAACATTATTTGAGTATTTTCAAGAACATTTCATCTCATTTGAACCAAAGTGAACAATATGAAAAATGTATTTTTTCCATTTAAATTTCTGGGAAAGCTTTTCAGTTTTCAGGAAAAAAACTTTAAAAAATGATAATAGATAAAAGAAAAAAGTTTCAATTTTCTGCTTTCTTTGTGTGTGTCACCATATGTTACTGAAAGAGATAAATAGAGCAGGATCGAGATTCTAAGATATCAGAAGTGCCCTCTGGAGATGGCACTAGAATGACTGCTCCAGCTCGCTAGCTTTCTTAGCTACATCTCTTTTTCTAAAGATCTCTTTTACCAAGCCAATTCCAAAATACAATGACCCAACATAGAGCCAGCTATAATAAAAAGATGGGGAACTTTTATTATCCTTTATAAAATCAGGAGCCAACCCTCTGTAACCTCCTCTTTCTGCTCTTAGAAGCAAAGAGAATCAGGCTTCTCATGAAAATGTGTGCTGATTAGAGTAGAGGCGCTTTCTCTATTGTTTCTTAATGTGATCGTTATTATTTCATTTTTAAAGGCAATTCACCACATTAGTAACTCTCTACAATGCAGTCACACTCAATTGAAACACAGGTCATAATTATAGAGATTCAGATACAACAGGAGTCATGCTATTTCTCTCAGAACTGATATAAAAGAAAAATTGCACTGAACCAGTTAAACAGTCAAGGAAGACTTTATTCAGACTATTGCAATAGGTTGCAATAGTTAAGACTATTGCAGTAGGAAAGAGAGACTGAACTCAACTTCACTAGGAGGAAAAAAGGCAGGAAAGTTTTTAAGCTCTGATGTGAGCCAGTGGAAAAACACTGCAGGATGTAAGGAGGGAGGTTGGTAAGTGTGATTAGGGCACCTGTGTTTGCTAAGTGGTACATATTAAAGTAGGATCCTATCATCCCACAGAGACTGGGATATAGAGACACTATCTTTCTTGATGATTATATTTCAAAGGGATGGCTCCTTGAGAAAGACATTCCTGGGTTGTAAAGTGGACAAGAGGCAAGGGGAAGATTTATATCACAAAGAAGCAGAGAGAGAATTTATAATTGTAAGTTTTCTAAATTAAATGCTCTAAAAAAAAGGAAGACCAGGAAAAAGCCTCTCTAAAGTTTAGTCAAACTGTGGGGAACGTTAAGGCCATCTTGGTCACTGGCATATGCCTAAGATCAGATCTCTGGTCATAACATAGGTAATACTATGAAAAGGCTAAAATAAATGGAATATCAAAGAGGAAAACTTTAACCCCCCACATGAAATAAATTTTTTATTTTCTGTCTTACTAAATTTAGTTCACACTATCCCCATTCCTGCCCCACACACAAAGTTAATTGTACCACACTGGTTTCCTCTTTAGACTTTTCACTGTGTCCTATACTTAGCAGTTTGCATTCTAGAAGTCAGACTACCCATATAGCATATAGCATGGAAATATAATTGTTCATTATAACTATTATAGGATACTGGCACAAATCCCAAGTAATTTCAGACAATAAATTTATAGGAAAAAAAAGAGAAAATGTGTGAATAGTTTTCTCAAAGCCATAGAGAAAAAGCACAGGAGAAAATGTGAAAATTATAGTAGCCAAGTAAATTAAGAAATTCACAGGTTGGTTGGTTTGTTTTTTCTGAAATTTGCTGGTAATTGAGGGTAATTTTTGCTTTTGATTTTGTTTTAGTTAATTAGAAAATTATTGTAATTTGCCAACTTATTGCAAATTTATTTTTCCCATGTAAACACAAATTAACTCTAGTTTAAGTTGTAAATGGAGTCAGTGCAATGAAAATTACAAAAACTTTGTCATCAACACTTTTCAAGTAAATATAACAGCTGTCAAATATGATGTACTTCGAATGTCACCCCAGAACCTAAAAAGAATTGTGGCCATGCAGAGATCCTGTGATGACTGACAAATCATGCTGAGAAGTTGTGAGTACAGCAGGTACCATCTGTGAGAAACTGAGCTTCACAGACATTAAAGAACATAATCAGCAGCTTATGGAGTAAATGCCGCCTAAGCTGCTCTCTGAGCGAGCCCCACCTTGACATGGCAGTAGAAAAGGAAAATATTGTAATGTAAAACCCTGTATTTATATAGATCATTTCCTTGAAAAGCTCTTAAATCCTTAACAGATTCTGAGTTTATCAATCCTTAAATTCCAATGGAGTAAGAATTATATAGGCATGTAATCCTCAAAATAATTATTTAGTGATTCAAAAAAGAATTTTCTAGAGGCCCTCTCTGTTTTATGAATGGTTATGTGATCTTGATAAGGGGATTAGTTTTGTTAGAAAAACTGAATATCCAGGGAATTTGAAAACAAACAGTACAGAGACTTATCCTCTTTGAATGTACGCGTTTCGCTAAGGTGTTTTAATTCCTTTTAGAACTCTGTGGTAAGTAAACAAAAGCAAGATCAAGAATGGGGAATTATTACCTTCAGGTGAAATCCATGATAATTCAGAAACAAATGATAGCACAAATTTGCCAGACACCCTGACTGTGAGTAAACATTTTCCAAAACATCCAATTGATCATATGCGACGTTACTTATGTATCTGATTTGTCTTTTCTATATTTTCTTTTATATCTATTGCTAATGTCACTACCATAGTAGAGACCCAATCAGCATATCTCCATCCAACAATCACAATCTCCACCGTCCCCAAAATGCAAGACCCAAGACAGTAAGGATTTTTGTCCGTTTATGTTCACTAGGGTGCTAAAATATTGCCTGGCTCACAAAAGAGACTAAACACATATTTGTTAAAGGAATGAATGGATGAATAAATAAGCAATGAAAAAATTATCTCCTAACCTTTTCTCTTGCAACTCTTCAACTCATTCTTTACCTTAAACTAGTCTTTTCATTGTGTTCATATTACGCCAGAGTCAGTTGTTCTGCTTTAAGAAATTATTTTTCTCATGTTATTTCTCTTGATTAGAATGGCTTCCAAATATCTTTTATACATAAAAATTCAATCAAACAAGATGAAAACTGAAAGTTCAAATAAACCATAACACCTTCTTACAATGTAGCGCTCGGGGTCCTCTTTCTCCTGTCAAGTTTTGTTTGAATTTATAATTTATCCTCCACATAATTATTTAGCATTATTAAGTTGCAAACAACATAGGCTATATACTTGTAAAATAAGTTATATAAAAAGCATGAAATAAAATAGTTTGTATACAACATAAAATGCCTACCACTAAGAAATTACCTTTATTAACATTTAAAGATCAATTCATGTGGGCATGCAGAGGACATTTTTAAACAGAAAAAAATAAGAAAGAGAAAGGAAGAAGAACGAAATGGATAAAAGTATATTTGAGAAAAAATAGGTAATATTCTCATTTTAATTTCAGTGAAAATTTTTAAATTTAATTTTGCTTGAATGTAAACAAATAAGTACACCAAAAAACCCACAAAAATTGAAGATACTGTTGAAATATAATTATTACATCATAACTAACTACATCAATTTCTCAATTTCCTCTGAAATTCAAAGAAAAAATAACTCTATAATCACTAGGATTTGTAAACTGTGTGTTCTATACTAGACAATATGTATTTTTCAACAGGAGGAAAGGTATGAAATGTAGACCATACCTTTTTCCTAATTTCCATCCGTTCAATGACTTTTATCTTCTTTGAAAAACCCTAGTGTCTATGAAAATTTGCCCTTGTTTCTATATGATTGTTAGTTGCTTACCATGGATGGATGGGTGGATAGATGGATGGATGGATGGATTAAATGAATAGATGAATAGATTGGTGGATATTGCTCACCTATACTTGTACCATGGCTTCTATATTTCAGAATTTACTTTTTTGATTTACCCATTAGCTGGCTAGATTTCATAATTATTTTAGTTTAATAAACGGTCTCAACTTTTTTGTTTATTTGTTTCTTTTAGAATATCGGTCTACTGCCTTTATATGTAAAGGATATTTAGAAAGAATATACAATTAGGGATCATGCTCTCGTCCTTCAAAATTTTGTAAACAACTTCTTACTACCTTCAGGTGTTGCATCAGTATGGAGAATCTGAAGTACAGCTCACTAAGAATATCTGAAATGGCAAAAAATCCTCAACAAACTGGATTAAATGGTTATGTTAATACAGGACTTAATATGTAGATTTAGAATTAACCATAACATATAAAAGTAGAGAACTTACTTTTTCTGCATTAGATAGCATCTAGGTATCTAAATATTATAAATAAACTGGAGGTATATAGAGATCAAGAAAATCTTATAAAGAAGGCAGAGTGGTCAACTCAAAATTTTCTTTTTGAGAAAGCAATATTCATGAAAATTGAGACCGTAACAATGATGTCATCACTTTTCACAATTTGCAGAGGATAAAAACAGGCCATCATTATACCAAAAATAACAAGCAGATAGCTGGCAGGGCAAGACTTCTTTTCAAGTATATGATATAGTATTAACTATCATCACTGTGGTGTACATTAGATCTCCAGAAATTATACATATTGCATAACTGAAGCTTTTTGCCTGTTTAACCACCAACATTGCTCCTTTCCCCCTTCCTTCCCCGATCCCTTGACAACCACCATTCTACTTTCTGCTTCTATGAATTTGACTGTTTTGAATTCCACGTGTAAGTTACATCATTCAGCATTTCTTTTTCTGTGTATTGTTTACTTGTAATTTGCTAAGAGGCTAGACATTAAATCTTCTCAACACACAGGCACAAAAATTTTCATATGTCTATGATATCATGATAAAATGGTTTTTAAAAAAAGGATTTTTCAAGCCTTTGGTCAAAAAAAAAGCAAATGGCCTGTTAGCAAGGACATAGTATACAAAAACATTGTCAGGGATTCTGGTTGACCTGGGGGCCCAGCTGATTTGGGACTTTAAAAAAACCTCTTATAACTATAGGGGAAACTCAGAGAAGTAAAATTTTGCCATGATTATCTTCATTCCTTAATTTCCTTATTTTTTGAATATATAATTCTATTCTTATATATAACAGGATTTGAAAAGGCTGAAATTAACAGGATAATATATTTGTCAATTAGATTTTCTGTTCAGCTTTACAATATCTAATGTGTATTGTTTTTCTTTAAAAAGCATGATAGAAAAAAAACAGACCAGTTATTATCCATGTTTAGGTAGAGTGAAACAGTTTGCTCAATTTCTTGATTGAAGAAATTGAGTACAAAAGATGAAAGAGTAAGTTTTCCATGTAAGACAATAGTATTAAATGGAATAGCAGCTGCCTATTGTATAATACAGCACCAACTGAATAGTTAGATTGCCTGATTTTAATTTTGAGGTTCAATTACTAGTTGTGTGCTCTGCCAATCATTTAACCTTTTTGGGGTCAATTTTTTTCCATAGACTTTTCTCCCAGAGTTGTTGTGAAGGTTGAAAAATATAATGGAGATGAGGACACATTGTAAAGTGTAAAACATTTACCAGTATAAAAAATAATTGAGTATTCTATTTCAGTAAAATTATGTGCTGAGAAATGGAAAACAACTGGACTGTTTTTGTATGTTCTCATAAGAGTATAGCTCACTAGAAGTTTCTTGTATCTTTCTTATTTACAGAAAGTCCCCTTAAGACTAACTAAAGTACATATGGTTATTATTTTTTATTTTCTATTTGATCTGTCAATAACAGCAATCATACTAATAGAGATACAGAATTAGTTTCATAAGCAAAGTTGTGTAAGATTCTATATGTCCTATAGAGAGATAGAATGACTTCTACAATTGTCAGAATAATTTATATGAAAGAAAATCACTATAGCTTTGTATCCTAATTATTTAAATGACCAACTTATTTTCCCCCAAAGTGTTGAGTTTTAAAAAGTTGAAAAAGAAAACCATAAGTATAGATTTGATGAGAAAACAATTTCCAATTTATCTCACTGCAAATCTTACATATCAGTTAAACCACATGAGTTAAAAGGAAAGATTATATTATCTTGTACTTAAATATTCTGTAAGTATCAAAATATAATTTGTGATAATTTAAATTGAAAATGTCCTAAATAAAATAATTTTGTCTCTAGTTTTATATATAGGTTTTTATTGTTTTAATGTGAAAATAAAACAAAAGTAAAACCAACTAGTATTTCTATGTGTAGCTGTCAATTTTGAATAAAATAAATTATAATGTTGTATATAAAATCTTAGTGAATTTTGACTTTAAGAAGAAGAAATAAACTACATGTCAGTGAAACTGCTTGAGAATTTAATGTTTATCTGGCTTTCTTTCATATTCCTGGGAGGATATAAAATAATTGAAATCAAGTTCCCTCTCCTCAGGGAGATTAATATCTAACTAGCTATATCAAATAGTTTGAGAGCAATTGAATATACACATTACACCATGAGAGACGGAAAGTTTAGTAAAACATGATTTAATCTAGGAAAATCTCATAGAGTAGACATTGGCTGAACTTTAAAATATTGATATGATTTATATAGGCAAAAAAGGAGAGAAAGCATAGAGCATGGAAACTAGCAAATTTATGGGGGGGCAGAATGAGAAGGAATTGAAGATTAGAGAAAAATCAGTTTGGAGGAAAGTTTGACTGGATGGAAAAGAAGTTTGGCCAATGAAAAGCCATTAAATTAAAAGGAGCATCATAATGAAAATGATACATTAAGCTTTTCTTCTGGTAATATTGACTATCTCATGTAAAATGTTTACATGAAGTAGATGGGAAGGAAAGGGAGACAGGGTGGCCAGGTAGGAGCTTTTACCTGACAAAGGTTTGAATCAGACAATAAGAGTGAATAAATGTATTGTTCTATTATACATAGTGGCCATTGATGTAGTACTTTTAATATGTTATGCAGTGATTGAGCACATGCCCATTTATTTTTATTTTCTAATCTTTTTTAAAATTTGGAAATGTAGAGATCATTATCCCCATTTAAAAGATGAGAAAGCTAAAGATTAGAATGGTTTTAGGATTTTCCCAGTACTACATGGGGGTAGAGCTGGGATTTTGATGCAGTCTGCTTAGTTTCAAATGCACGCTCTTTCTACCATACTTTCTGTTTCTTCACATGGTGACTGATTTCTCAGTGGAAGACAAACATCTAAGACATTTTGGAAGATGAAAAGAAGAATATGGTGATGAATTAGATGAGCAGAATCAAATATTTGAAAATTAAAGATGAGTTGAAATCTCTCACTTTGGCCTAGACAGAGTGGATGTAACTATGGCAAAAGTAGAAATGTTGAAAAAGATCTATGTTCACACAACTCTAGTAACAAAGCTTTCTGTAATATCTTGCCAACAGCAATCGATGGCTATAACTAACTATCTATTTTACATCCTCATCCCTCAGAGATACAGATTTATGTAATAAATCATCTACTCCCTAAATTACTCAGTAATAAACATTAAGCAAATATTTTGCCACTGAGTAAAAAGAATTGCCATTATTCTAGCATTTATACCCCATATTTGCCAGTTATCAGATGCTGACTATCTTAGGAAGAGTATGATCTTGGATAAGGCTGAGGTGGTTCTTTTAGCTTTGGAAAATTCCTGATCAAGTCTAACAGCTGAGGACTGTCATCTGGCAGCACCTTCAGTAGTTGGAAGAATAAGTCTTTAACTCCTGAAGGAGAATTTGGGAACATAACGCAATGTCCACTATGCTTAATATACATTAGATATTTTCATATTTTATAATGCTTAATAATTGCAATTTTTCTGTATGTCAGGTATCATTTCCAAGTTTTGCATACAAGAATATTTAGGCTTAGAGAATTAAAATTTATTTGTTTGAGCCCTTATAGCTAACTATAAGGAGGAATAAATACTTGGATTTTTTTTATCCTATACTATAACTGCAATCTCAGTATTTCCTCTACCCTGTTATGCAGTCAGATATAGTCTAAGTCTGCTATAATATATCTGTAGGATTTGTGGGCTTTTTAATTAGGAAGGCTGTGTTGTAGCATCAGATCCCGTTCAGTCGTGTCTCCCAGATGGTGAGTCTTGTCTTTATAATATTGGCTGGTTGATTCTACTGCTATAGCAGTACATTTTGTGATGGTTTATCTATAAATCCTAGGCTAAGAAGGAAAGCTATGGGATTACAAAACTGGCAAAATAGAGGTTAACCAGAATTTTCTAAGACAGATGCACAATAAAAGAAAAGTTTCTTGAGTAGATGGGGGATTTCTTTGCTTCTCAAAAAACAGACCTGAAAATTAGGGCAACATATTTCTCATGAAGCTTAAAAGAGGCTTGTTCTATTTATTAGATCAGTTTTTGATGCCCTTTAAAACCAAATATATCAGCTCTACCTATTTCTCCTACTTGCGGCAGAAAGGATTCAATTGACGAGGCAAAAATAATTACAGATTAACATAGTTGTAACTATACTTTCAATCTGACCTGTCTTTAGACCCAGGGCTACTTAGTATAAGTCCCATCGTGTGACCTTCTCCTTCCTCTCTTACTATCTATTTCACTGTTCACCACCCTGCTTATAATTTGCCTAAACACAGCTTTGAAGCTTTCTCACTGTGTTCCCCTAATCCTAGAATAATATTATCTTTTCAATGAATCACACATTTTTCTTCATCTTCAGATAAATTTAGAACTCATAATAATTTCCTGAAATTATTTTTAGTATCTTTCCACAGGACCCAGATTTGAAAATGAACTCTTTCACATAAACTGCTAGTGTGAAATTTTGTTAATAAGGCTGTGCTTTTAGTTTACATGGGTACTCACAATTTCTTGTATTATGTGTTTTTTTTAAAGATATCATGTTTCATTATCTTTGTTTGAACATGAGGCCCTTGAGCACAATTTCCCTATAATTTCTTTTTATAATGCTTAGCAAAGCTCAATAAACAAAGAAAAAATTTTGATGATGATATGAATTTAAATTTTATTTTGAAAAAAACTATACTCCTCAAACCAAAAATAATTATCAGGATTATAAATGATTAGTTAAAAGGAATATTGATTAATATAGTTTCAGAGTATTTCTAGAGAGATGAAAATACAGAGAAACTGAAACATCAGAGAAGACCATGTTACAATAAAAAAGTCTTGAGGCTTGAAATATGGAAACAATTTGGAGAGGTAGGGAAGAACATGTGGCACATTTCAGTTGTTAAAAACCTGGAAGAAAGGTTAGAATCGTGGCTAAGTACACAATGTGAGGAAATTGGGAAAAGTCATGTTGTTTCAGAGGAAGGGAAAATCCTAGGTATCATTAGGGAACAGTTATGTAGTTAATCATGAATTTGTAAGCTTTTTAAAGGAAAATTAGGGATACATAAAAGAAAGAAGGAATAAATATATATCATAAATAGAATTTTCTAAGAAAAAAATCAGACATTCAATATAGTTATGGCAGGCAGCATGGTGGGCTGGCCAAAAGCACAAACCTGAGAGCCACAATGGAGAACACGAACTCAAGACCTAGACTTCCTGGCTTCAAATTCCACTTGTGATATTGGGCATGCTCCTTAACTCCTTGGCCATAGGTTCATCATCTGTTATTTGGGAATATTAGTGGTGCTACTGCCTAGATATGTTAAGATTAAAGGGTAAATGATCATATAACACTTTGAAGAGTGCCTGGCAAATTATAAGCTATTTAGAAGTATTTGTAAATACATAAATTAAAAAAATACATAATAGATGGGATGTAATACTTCAGCTGGCTCAGACCCAAAAAAATCCTCCCTGCCCTTCCAATCCTCCCATAGAACATGAGCTAAGCCCCTATGTTTTCTATCATTTGTTAGGTAGATGCTAAATGATACAAGAACTGGTACATAGCAGGGTAACACTATAACAAAATCCTAAAATATGTAACATTGGCTTTGTGACTGGGTGGCAGGCAAAGGATGGAAAAGTGGTGAGGAAAATGTAAATGAAGACATGAAACAAAATCTAATACCAAAGACAGGGGAGGGCAATTCTCAGGATGATAGAATAGCCCAAGATGAGAGCCCTGCTAAAGACCTAGTGAGCAAACAGGTAAGACCAGAGTAGGGAACCAGAGGGCTCTCAGAAGGCTGCCTCTGGGAAAAAAAAAATGGAAATGATAAGTTATCATGACAAGTTTCTCCATATGTTGATTTAAATGAGATAATTTTTTGGAGTTTTTGAAGAGTGAAGGAAGACTATTCAAATGTAAAATAATAATAAACAAACAAAGGAGAGATTATATTTAATTAAATTTAAAAAGTTTTGTCTGTAATGAGAAATTAAACAAACTGACAGTATAGTGCTAGGCTCAATGGTAAACAATATTTACATAGACATTAAATATTTACATAGACATTAAATATAAATTTAATAAAATTTGAGAGAGAACTCCCATCAAGAACAGTTTAAAAAGCTGAATAAAATACAAAATAGGTGTTGGAAGGGATCAGAAAGCAGTCAAGATAGTCAGAACTTGAGGGACAAAGCTCCCAGACAGAACTAAAATTCATTGTGGTGAAGCTGACATTTTCTACATCTTTTTTCTTCAATGTATTTGCTGATCTGTAAGGGGTAAAGAAAAAAGTCAAGAAGAGCCAGAGACTTGGAGAATTTGGCAATCTCATTTTTTGGTTCAAAGCATTGAAGCTTGGGTTCTTCAGAGACAGACACTGAAACACTGTCGAGATTATGACACTTCTTGTCCAATTTTGTGGGTTCATCTACAAGCATCTACTTTAGATCTCCATCTCTTTGAATATCCCAACTGTTTTGTTTTTTACTTTTGGGTCCCTGACCAGCCTGCCAAACTATTTTCATGAATCTATATATGTTCTAATTTAAGGCTATTGTTCCAAAAAAGGTAAATGACCAGAAGTTCTGACAATTCAGAGGATTTTACCTCATAATTGTTTAAAAATTGTACTATTTAGTGAGGCTGTAATGTAATGATTGTTAAAGTTAATAACAAAAATTAATGAAATAAACATATAAAACTAAGTCAACAAAGACAAATATTGTTTCCTTTAAAATACTTATAAAATTTGATAAATCCTTAGAAAAAGCAATTAAAACAGATGAAGAGAAAATGCAATATCAATGACAGGAATGAGTAAAGGAAGACCTCTACACAAACTAAAGATATTAAAATCAAAATAAAATATGACTCACAACTCTGCCAATAAAATTGAAAATTAAAGGAAATGGAAAAATTCCTTGTAAGATATTATTCAGTAAAATTGATTCAAGAAGAAATATAATATCTGAAAATGACTATGTCCCTTAAAGAGATGTAGTGAATAATTTAACAGTTCTCATAAGCAAAGTCCAGATTGAGGCAACAGAAGATTCTTTTAAATATTTGGGAAAGAATATTATATAATTCTTCCAGAAAACAGAAAAACAAGGAGTAATCCATAAGTTATTTTATGAGACTTTCATAATCTTGATTTAAAGTTTCACAAGAACATTACGATAAAGGCAAAAGTCAAATCACCCTCCTCCATGAATGCAGATGCAAAAAACCTAATAAAATATTAGCAAATATCATATAAAATATATGAAAAAGATGAAATATCATAATATCTTAGATTTATTTGAGGAATACAAGGTTGGCTTAGCCTATGAAAATTATTCAATGTTTCAAAAAAATTAAAATAATTTTCTTAATTTGATAAAGATTATCTACAAAAACTTTATATATAGCATCATACTTTAATAGCAGAGTAATGAACGTTTCTCCCCTGACTTTAGACATGAGACTGGATGACTACTATTAACACTTTTATTTAGCACTATACTGGGGGAATCTTGCTAATGCATTAGGAAAGGATAATAAGTGGCACAGGGATTAGATAAGAAAAAAATATATATTATTTGGAGAAAATATGATTGTTTATAAAGAAAATTCAAAATAACCTACATGTAAACTAGAGAATAAATCGTAGAATTTGATAATTTCATTCACAGAAGACTAATACATAAATAGCAATTTTATATTTCCACATACTAATGGCAAACCGTTAGAACATTTAAAAAATAATATGCATCTAATACATAGCAATTAATCTAACAAACACCAACTACCTAAGAATTAATGTAACAAAAGATTCCAAGACCTCTATTTATCAATGTCCATAATACTATAAAGATTTTAAATTCCCTAAAATTAATAAATACTTTCAATGCAAAACCAATCAAAATATGATCTGTGTTTTCCAAAATTGATAAAATAATTCTTAAATTTGTATGTAATTGCAAATAACCAAGAATAGGCAAAGGTATCTTGAAGGAAAGCAACAAAGTTGGAGAATTTGGTCTATCATATATCATGAATTACTGTAATGCCAATGAAATTAAGACATAGGGTATTATCACAAGGAAGAAAAATAGACTAACATAGCAAAATAGAGTCAAGGAAAAATATGTTATTACTAGATTCATGAAATATTCAGTAATGAAGTACAGTGAAGAAAGGATGGGATTTAAAATTAACAATGGTGGGTCAAGTTGGTATCAACATGGAAAAAAATAATCTTGACTCTTACCTCCTCAACTATACAAGATTCAATTTCACATGAATTAGTGAACTAAGGTGGAAATGCAAAATAATAACTTGGAGAAAATATTATAGAAAAATATTTTTATGATTTAGGCTAGACAAAAATATCTTAATACTAAAATCACAAATTACACATTCACAAAAAAGACATAAAATTAAGAAATTAAGAAGTGGTGTTAATGTAAAGCAATTGGAACTCTCATACTCTGCTGGTGGGTATATGCCTTGGACCAACCTCTTTAGAAAACTGTTTGATAATAATACTAAATAAAGCTAAACATATGTATAATTTCACTTCTAGAAATTCCACTTTTTTGTATTTACATAATAGAAATTAATCCATCTGAAGCTCCAAAGACGTGTATAATATAAATGCGTTCAGAACAGCAGCATTTGTAATCATTCTGATCTGGATTCTACCCACATGTTCATCTAGCTGTAAAATAAACAAAGCAATTGTGGTATGTTGACAAAGCAGAACTACACAGCAATGAAAATGAATAAACTTTCATTGTGCAACTATCACCTGTTCTGCAACTGATTTTTGTTGTGTAAGAATTTCACATACTAATGATTAATGAAAGACAGATAGAAACTCCAGCATATTTGTAATTTAATTTATTAAGATCGATAATAGGTAAAATTAATTTATAGCATTACAAGTCAGAATTACCCATGCTAAAAGTGTTTTTGACAGTACAGAGGCACATGGCAGGCTTCTTGAATCCAGAAAACACCTCTTTACTTAATCTATGTAGTTATATGAGTGTATTAACTTTGTAAAATGTATCAGATGGCATTTTTATGAGTAATACACTTTTCTTCACTTATGTCACCCTTCAATTAAAAAACATAAAAAAGAAACTAACATAAAAAGAATTTAGGCTAGAATTATTAGATTTTAAATTCAGTACTAGTTCAATAAACGGAATTGTAACGCAGTATCTACTTAATTGACTAAATCCTTGGAAGGGGAAAGGCTAATCAGATTGATCTCATTCCATGACCTTGATCCGCCTGTGCTTTTGTAGCGAAGGTCATGGTGTGTTAAGGTGTTTTCACTGCCCCCTTTCTCCCTTCCTCTTTCCCATTTACATATAAACTTCCATAAGTAATTCATGGTATACTCTTCAAATGTAATAATATTCAAACATATTTTCACTCTTTTTTTCTTTAACTTTAATGTAAATTCTTGTTTTCTCAGCACTGTGACCTTTATTCTGGATCTAACTGGCAGCAGGGTGGCAAGATAGTCGGTTTGAGTTCAGGCTGATGAAAAAGTCTAGTCTTCAGGATTTTGGAGTTAGAACATTCTGTGTTTATTAACAGAAATTTTTTGCTAAGATTGGGACAAAAGCTTGGCTAATATGAAATGATATTTACATCTTTTTGGCCATGGTCCATTTAGTGCATGTTTCCTTCATAATTTTACTAGCTCAAGAAATGGCTAGGCAAAATGATTATTTGGGTATCCTTTGGTTCACTGATGAAAATACCATCTAATAGTGTCACAAATCAAAAGAATACCACTTAACATGTCCATACTGCAATGGCAAAATCTGAATTTGTATTCTTTGTTTTAACTAAAACAGAGAAGGCCTATTTTAACAGCTACCAGATAACAGCAAGTGTGCCCTAAACCAGTATTGTGACCCTTCCTAGGAAGTTTTCTTGTGACAGATAATTTTGTACTACTCTACTTGTTAGGCAAGATTGGACCTAAAAGCTGAGTCATATAGTAATAAGTAAAAGTAAACACATAAAATGTATTATTCCTTAATTCCCTGTAGACATGACTGTGAAAGCACAAATAACAAATACCCAAAATTTTGTCTCTTAGTACCCTGTTTTACAGTTTATGCCTACGTTATTTAGATAAACAGAGGTTAAGAAGAAAAAAGAAACAGAGGGAGAAAGTCCTTTCCTGACACTAGAGCTCACTACAAGGTAAAAGCAAAGAGATCAACACCATGTCATATTTAAGAACATCTCAAAAATTATACAGCTCTGTAGAACTGCTTTATGTTACTCTAGCACTACTTAAGTCAATGTGATGTAGATACTGCTTGAACATTTTCCTGCCTCTTTCCAGTGGTCTACTGTTTAAACATCATAATCGCAGCAAGCAAGCATGGAATGAGCAAGCTAAGTTCAGCCCAGGAGAGAGGATATATGTGGTGTTAGGACTGTGGGGATGTATGACTCAGGCAGGAGGAAAAATTAAGTTTTTCTGTTTTGTCTGTTGTAAGAGTTCATCTTCCTCACACAGAGCTGAATTTTGTTCTGTTTGAATGTCATTATGTAAGAACCAGTAAGTCTGTCATTGTTTACAGTAGTTTGGTCAAGAAGGATCCAAGTTTTACATATTTCAGAGAGAAAAACAGCACTCACATAGCAAATTACATCAGGAATATATATTATGAAAAATGTAATAGGACCAAGCATGATACAATATGACTGTATATTCTTTAGAACAAAATATTCTGATATTTTTAGTGCTCTTTTTCTCCAGAACTCGCTGGACTGTTTTTTGACCAAAAGTTCAACTGTTCCCTTAAAAGAGTCAGTGTATGCTGCTCCACTCGGAATTTCATCCAGCGATACAGTCACCTTTCACACAGTGTGCAAGGTCTTAGGAGTGTGGTGCTGGATACATAATGTGATCAGCTGCTTTTGATCCATTAGCCTTTGGGACCTGTTGGCTCTTTACCACCATGGATCACTCTGCTTCTCCTGACCCTACCTGCTCTGCTGCTCATCACCATAAATTCAACTTATCCCTACATTTTCCTGTGTAAGCTTATTCAAATAGAAATATCAGCTGAATAATTGACCTCTTCAATCCAAATATAATTCTGGTTCGCATATATATTGACACACCCTTCATTTCTCCTTATGCTTGTCGGCCATGGTTTCGCATGGAGGCTGCTTTGAAGACACAAGTTATGGTATATTTTTATCTGAATATTATTTGAGAGCTTGCAAATACGTGCCAATTATAAAAATTAAAAAATGTAGTTAAGTACTTCTCTGTGTCAAGCACTTTCCATCAATACTCAGATATTCCATTCTTGTCACAGTGAGTAAAGTCCTTGGCCTGGAAGTCACCTACAGAGAGGAAGAAGCTTTAGACTCAGGAAACCCAGGCCCTTGGGTTTCCTACACTTACCCAGAGGAGGCGTCCTCGAAAAAGACACTGGCAGAAAAAGATTCCTAGAGACCAGTGAAATTTCTACAAGGCCCCTTAAATTGTTTGATAAATAATCTGATGATGCAGTTATAGATTTCTTATGACTGCGGCTGTGAAATCTGACATTAGCATTAACCCTCGACACTATTCTATATGATTTTAAGCCAGAAGAATGCCTATGAACACTTTTTTTTTTTTCATATTTCTTTATTTGATAGTAACATCTCTCACTGTCTTGTTTTTCAACTGGCTTACCCACAGTGCTGGGATGCAGTGTGTCGTATAATAAATAGCACTAAACATGGAGTTTAAAACTGGGTTTAAAGTTCTATCTACCACTTATTATGGCTTACACTTGCAAATTGTGTATCCTTGCTGAACGGTAGTTCATTTGTAAAATAAGACCGAAGCATTTGTTCTCTTTTATTCATAGCTCTTATGATGATCAGATGAAACAGTTTATGTGTAAGTAAATATAAAATTTAAAAATTATGTTCAAAAATGTAATATAATATTATTAATATTATTAATATTATGCTTAATCACTAGTATCTTGGAACAGCAAATTGAGTATGACAAAGATGTAGAATTATAGGCCAAATAGTGCAGTTCTCATAAAATAGATTGATATGGATTACTTTAAAAACCACTAATAGAATAAGAAATACCTAAGCTGAATTAACTTTTCAGTGTATATATTATTAGTAGAGAGGCAGCGTCAATAGTTAGTGTTCTTAGTGATGGGAATCCATTCTAGATGACTTAAGGCAAAGAAGGATTTTTTAAAATAAGAATTTGGAGATGAACAGAGGAACTTGCAGAATCAAATGGAGTCTGGGAGTCCAATCTTGGGGACTGTTGAATTAAGAAAGCTTCTGAGCTTTAAGAAGCAGAAAGCAGGTAATGACTGGTCAGTTTACCTGGACAGGTATGTGTCTGCCATTGTGTCACCTCCTCACCTGCTGCTGTGACCACTGATAATGATTCCATTATGATAATGACTCCATTATCAGCTGGTCATATGCCAGCCATTGGCTGTCTCAAGTACAGGATGGAAAAAGGACCTGGCCCAACAGGCCTCTAAGGTAAAAGGCAGGCAGTAATCGTAGGGAACTAGATAATACCCTTCTAGCAAGACTACACTCAGTGGAAGAGATTCAATTCCCTTCAAGAGTGTCAGGTATTATAGAAGGGAAGAATAGTGCCAGGAAGTTCAAGACTAATGAGAGTCCTTTTAGACAGTCACTATTTTCTCTAGGCTCATGGGGGAAGAAAATTTCTATTTAAGGGAATTTATAAACTTGAAAGTCATTAATAAGAATTCTATATCAGTATTATAGTTGCAATGAGGGCTTCCAGGTTCATTTACTTTTTGTGTATATTTCTTCTCCCTCTAAGTTACAATAATACATTATTAAGAATAAACACTATATATTTTCTCATCTAAAAGATGAAGAGCTTGCCTGCTGCTTATCAGCTAAAAGCAGTTTGTGGAAAATGTGTGAGAAAATTTGGAACTCTATTTTATTTTCCAAAGAAAGGTATCTCAGTACCCATATTCTACTTCTTGGAAACCTAATCACACTGACTATTCTCTATTGGTTTAAAAATCATATGCATTATTTACTCTTATTTTTTGTCACAAAAAGATTATTTATTTCCTGATATTTTGAGTGTTTTTCTTTTCACTTTAGTTATTTTTTTGGACAGTTAAAGAACTAGCTTTCTAAATATAAATTTTTTTTCCTTGTTTTGTTGGTGAAGATGGATATAGAGACAGGTCAATTATGATTGAAAAGTACCAAGAAAATTATGTTTTATGAACATAAAATTTAATTATCATAGAAACTGTCTAAAATGTAAGTATTGCTTGAAATACTGATTAAGTAAAACACTAATGGTGACAGTCTGTCCAGGAGAAATGACTCAGGACCATTATAGGTATCACAGGGATTAAAATGAGTGTTTTAAAATTAAATTTTTTAATGTAAATCCATATGCAAATAGATGAAATACATTGATTTATAACAGTTTAGAAGTCCAAACTTTACAAATTTTCAAATTTAGCAATAGTGAAAATTATTATTTTTTTAATGAGATGGCTTTGGTTTCCTCCAAACTGTAAGCTTTTTCCCAATGAAAAACAAGATCCAGAATCCTCACTTGGAAATTGGAAATTGTTATTGCCATTTTGCAAACATTTTGAGAATTTGGAAAAAACATATCTTCACTACTTTGGTTTCCTGTTTTCAAATCTGTTCTTAAGGCTGCTTTTCAAATCTTTTAAAAAAGTAGGTTTGGTTCCCCAAATAATGTGTTTATCTAGTAAGGTTGCTATTTTTTTCCCAATGATGCCAAAAGATTCTAAGTTTGTTAAAGACAATGTATAATATGAAACATTAATGAGTAAATCAGGGAAGGATTTCATTCATATCACTTTTAGTGTAGTCTCCTGAAAAACTCAGTATGCTTTTAAAATACTTCAATATAAAATACAGTCATTTCTTCATATGTGTCATATTCTTTTATGAGAAAAGATTATTTGTTATTAGTGTTTACAGGAATGCTCATTTATCATGCTACTCTGTCATAAAAACTCATGGAATAAAGATACTTTGTTCTATATTATGAGAATAATTTTTGGGGACCGGGAAATAACTACATTACTTGTTTGGAAAGAAAAAACAGAAATAATTGATGGCATGCCACCAGCTTAAAAAACTAACAGGAAAGCAAAACATCAAATTAAAAATAACCAGAAAACAGAATAAAAATATACACAGAAATCATTACTTAAAAATATGCCATTGTCATTATTGAACAAAAAACTGGTACATTCAACAAGAAATGAAAAGCTGATGATAGCAAACATACAAACTACCTTGTGGAGACAGCTTTTGAAAATTATCCCTAATTCTTTGTGAAATTTTGGGTGGGAAAATTATATTTTTGAATTTCAGGGTATTGGGAGTATTTCTTAACGAAAGGGCTATTGCTTAAAGTATCATGTTTTATTTTCTATTTTTCTTAGTCTAATATTTTCCTACTTTCTATTTTAATATATTATGTTTTATCATAGTACACATTTTTAAATAAAGTGTGCCAAGTATAATACCATAATAATTTTCTCATAATATATTTTTATCTTAAAAGAACCTAGTTGTTCCCTACAAACTGGCATTCTTCCACATCTCTTACCAGAACATATTTCAATTTTTCAAAAATGTTTGATTATTTGCTAATGTATCCAAGAGCTTAGGCAGAAGTTTCTTAATCATCTTAACTCCATCTGCTCTTGTCCCTGCCATATTTGGCAAGTTTTTTTTAAGTACTAAGTTTAACTAACAAAAAATCATTCATACTTCACCATACTATTGATATTTGGGTAATCTAGCTTCAGAAGGAAACACTTTATTTCACATATTAAAAGGAAAATTTACTTTGCCTTCTAGTAATTTCTTGTGGCTTTAGAAAAGAATTCTGTTTGTTCTTAAAACTATTTCTGATAAGTATTTTTTTCTCATTTTAGAAATCAAAACCTTATACATTGTTGATGTTAACATAATAGATCAGTCAACTCTTTGGCTATAAGCCAGCAAGGGTTCAACTCTTTTTCCTGCCAAGTCATTAATCCTCTTGCATAACACGTAGGCTTTGTGATACTGAACAACAGGTCTCCATAAAGAAATATATTCCATTTCTCCATCATAACTGTAGGTTATCATCATTAAAGTGGGAAAATAAGCAGCCAGACTCCAGCTTGACACAGGGTCAAGTATTGTAGCTCACTTTCTGGAACATTTCCCATCTAAGCAATTTGTCTTTTTCTCACTACAAAGATAGGAAGATCATTATCCAGACTGAAAAAGCCACTAGGGAATGGAAAATTTGATCATTCAAAAATAAAAATGAGTATTTTGCTTCACCCATTGGGACAGTATGCCAACTTTGAGTTCAAAAGTGAAATAAAAAAGAATGAAAATTTTTCTTATTTTCTAGTGTTTTGAAATTGTCTCTTAAATCTCTGAAAATGATGGCCAGCGGAGTATAGCTTTACTGTACTATTCTTTCATGAAGCTTTTAGGATGCACTGTCTTCATGCTAGGCCCTGGTATTTCACTAATCTTGTTTATCAATTGATATGTATGAAATATTCTACATTTCATTTAAAATTCTGTTTTTTAATCTTTGCCTATTAACATGTCATCTATTAGAGGTAAATATAATTGTTTTGATATTATCAGAATTTGTTTGCCCTAAGTCACTATTAGACCTCTGATGAGAATGCGTTAGTCTCATGGGAGTATTAGTGAGTATGCTAGTGGATCACAACAAATAATAACTAGTGAATCAAATATAAAGGAAAACCAAACATGCATTAATACATAGATAAGATTTTAAATTTTAGAAGTTTTCTTAATCAAAACTGTTACCTATGTATTATTTTTTAAAAATATAGTATAAATTATGTATTTACACATATTTTTAAAAACTGGATTTTTTAAAACATGTGCAAATATTTTCAGTAAAAGAAAACCAACTACATGATTCTAGCAATCAATCAATTGAAAATACTGAATTATTTCATTATAGGGGCTACCAGTTTGTTAGATAGAAATGTAAATCTAGAATTAGATCCATGCCTTGATCACTCAGACTTTGGTTATAATATATATATAAAATAAAAAAGAATTACCCTATAACAGTTTAATTTTCCGAGTACCCAGGGTTAACCAGACTGCAAGGTTAAAGGGTAGTTCTTCATGCTGCCAAGTTGGCCCGAGACTTCTAAGACCAACTCTAAGTTCAGGATTTTCCTAAAACCACCCTCAGGTTTGATAATTCACTAGAAGGACTCACAGAACTAACTGAAACATTGTACTCACAGTTAGTTTATTACAAGGAAAATGATACAAATTAAAACCAACCAAAAGAAGAAATGCAGAGGGTAGTGTCTGGGAGGGATCCAAACCTGCAGCCTCTGATTATTCTCTCCCTATGGAGTCATGCACGTTACCTCCTAAGTATAGCATGTGACAATACACACAGAGTTTTGCCAATCAGGAAAGCTCACCTGAGCTTCTGAGTTCTTATCAAAGTGTTGTTACCTTAGCATAATTTATTGATCCACTGCCCACTTGATTGAACTCTACCTCTAATCCACCCCCCAGCCCTGCCCAAGAGGTCTGACATATCAGGTGGCTTCAGGGGCTTATGTGAGTCACCTTGTGAGCATAAACTGTCAGGGATAAATAAGCCCAGGTACTCGACATGAATAACAAGAGATGTTCCTTTCTCTTGGGAAATTCCAAGGGTTTAGAAATTAGCCGAGGACAAGGCCAGATCTCTCTTTGGGTAAGGCCAAATTCCTTACTACATAAAGGGGCAATGGTTTTATAGTGTTCTTTACTTAGATGACATCTGCCATATGTTTTAGGCCTAAATAACCATATTTTACAAGAAAATAACCAATTAAAACCCATACATTTAAAATAATTTTTAAGAACTATGTACTTATGTATTTGTATTCTAGTTTAATAAAAATAAAAGTAACTCAATATTCAAGCTTTTAAAATAAGAGCACAACAAAGAAAATCATTTAGGAAACATTATGAAGTGTGTTTTCCTAATTTTTGTTTATTTCATAGACTCAAAATTAAGATTCTTGATTCACCTTTAGGAGAGTAATATTTATTTATGTGACACTGCACCATCACTGCTCTCTTTATTTGATGGAAAGAAAGGAAAAAGAGATTAGTTTTAAAATCCATGCACTCACAAATAACACATAAGTGCAAAGAGGATACATAAATCCCACCACCAGATTGGCCAACAGGCAACGGACACTGTTGTAAATGCAAATATGAGATCATATTTTCAATATGTATGTTCTAATTTATTTGGTATTTTTCCAAATGATTAAACTTACTGTGAGTTTACCCCAAACAGTTCCAATATATAGAATCATGTATGACAAATTTTATCAAAAAACCTTTTGTCATGAGTTTACTATTTCTTGCTTTCAGTATCTTGCATTCTATGAAGTTTCTGTCTTCCTTTTAGGAAAATTAACATACTAATTTTGTTGTAGATAGTAAACTAAAATTTATTGATGATCCATGTGAGTTTTCTATTAAATTTAAAAAATGCAAACACTTGAAATGCATTGATAGTGAGATTCAGATTAGAAATCATAGTCAACCAGATTCAGTTTTTAATAATATACATTACCCAGAGTACACAGTGGACACAGTTTTTAAAGATATGTCACAGAGACCAGTTATCATGTCATTACATTGTTTTTTACCTGGTTTCTTGAGTTCATGTAATTGGGGGTTACAGAACACAGATGATTTAGACGAATGAAATATTTGTAGGTGTGATAGATTCATAAAAGGAAAATAAATGCTATTTATTGTGTATGGATTAAAATTTCAATTGTTATTACAAATTAACATGTGGCAGAGCCAGAATTTTAAAATATTATTAAATATTATATTTACTAATATTTCTTAAGAAGAAAGAAGAAATGGAAAATAGGCTATTTGGTATAAATAGCCCCCAAAATAATGATCAATCAAGAAATAATATTTTGCCACTGTGTAATGAGAGAAATTAAATTATAGAAATTCCATTGTGTGTTTACTATTACAAGTTAGGGTAGGTAGATTTTCACAATTGGATATTTGAAAATTTTTTATTTTTAAAACTATGTTTATTTAATGGTCACTTCCCTTTAGTGTGTTATCTAAAACTATCTTCATGCTTCCTGGAAGAAATCAAGATTTTTCTCTTTTACTGAGTAAGGTTTTGCTGGATTTATTTGTGACTATCATTTTTAAAAAATTATGCATATGCTAAATAAACACACATCCAATGAGTCTGACATTTTATTTGGGTTTTTTCACCCAGATAATATTGTAATGAAAAATGCAGAGAAACAAATGGTATTTGTAATCATACAAAAATTACTGATGTTTTAATTTTTCAACTGGTTAAGTTAGTGTTACGTAGAAATAACTATAGAATAATAGCATTTATTTAGAAAGGACAATATTAATTATGTATTATTGTAGGGGAGAAAACATAATCTGTTTTCTTTCTCTTTTTAGGTTCCTAGTTGAGACACTTTCCTGAAAACACAAGTCCAATTAATAAAAGAAAAACAAGCAGAAGTTCATCGACATGTGCTATATCCATCACGTGGGAGATGCCTCAGTTCAAAAGTATTTCTCTCTCAAGGCTGTGGCTTAAAGGCTTTGCTTAAATAGTATTTTAACAAGGAACCATAAATCCTGTATAATGACAAGACAAAGGAGAGAGCAGTTCTAGTCTTTGAAAAGACAGGTAAAAGTGAGAAGTTAGTAAAATGTGTTCCCAGATTCTCCGGGTGCCTGCTGATGCCTTCTCTGGGCAGGTAAGCAAGTGCTGTCTCCAGTAAGGAAGGATTTATGTCCTACTATCAGGCAAACAGAAGCTGAGCCAGAACGTTCCCTGCATTTTCAGTGTCTTTAACTTAACAATCCTCTATATTTTGGGGAGAAACGTTTTCATTTCCTTCATTATGTAAGTTTACAAGAGTGCAAATAGCTACTACAAAGAAGTAAGGGGAATATATAACATCTTGGTTTTGGGTAAATAGAGATGGTGATTCCTGGTTTTGAACAAATCTGGAAAGAAACAAATAAAACAAATATAGAAAGGCATAAATAATGACAGCCTATGAGAATATCAGCCTGCTTCACCAGACCTAGGAGTTGTCTTAAGTGTATATTTTGAATATGTGTTAGTCTAGTCATATATACAAACAACCCTACTATGTATTAAGAAAGCAAAATAATATTCAAAATCATGGCAATTATTAGATACTTTTAGCAATAAAAAAAAGAAATTGTGAAGAAAAGGCCTTGATGGAGATTATTTAAATTTTATAAGGGGTAACAATAAATAGAGCTCATATATCATGTTTTATTTTATTGTACACATAAACCATTATAGGGATAGAAATTCAACTACTCAATTATTGGATCATAGTTGGTCAAATTTCCTTTTAACAATTCTTTGGAAATTACATTTTTAAGTGATTCTACATGGAGTTCTGTTTCTGAAACTTTCCTCCTTTTCTTTATTTCTTGCAGATGGAATGTCATGAAGGATCAATACTGTTGGAACATACCTAATATGTTCCAGTGCTGGGTTTGTTTAGTAATTTAAGGCTTATGTCTGATGGCAAACTGAGGCTCTTGGCTCATCCCCTCTCTTCGTATATAGATCGGCTGGACTATCAGGATAAACATAAACTTACAAGGTTATCCAGGCATCCATCCAATGCATAAATGATAATGAATTGGCAAATGGAATTTAATTTCAATTTTTAACACATTTGAATATTATTTCTGTGGTACACAATATTTAAACAAGCAGAGGAGAAATTTTAGCTTTTATAAATAAATTATCAAAGCAATGTTTTGCCTTGAATAATGATGACAATAAAAATTAAAACATCTTTTTCTGTTTCATAAGTCATTTACATAAGCAAATTTCAATCATAGAATCCAATGGGGGAAAATGACCTTGAAATTAATCCGACGTACTCAGTCATCCAATACACGAATCATTTACTTCATATTCATGTCAGATTGTCATTCAGCCACGTGTACTGTCTTCAGTAGAAAAAAATCATAAAATTAATATCATTTAAGTGACAATCTTTCTTAATAATAATGGCTCCACACTGTCTAAATAATGTAATATAAACTATTTGAGATCAAACTACTTAATATCACATACCTCATGCACAAATCATCTTCTCTAATTTCCTTCCCTCAGAACCAATTTTGACCTTTACTAACATTTTACCTTTGCCTACACTTTTTTTTCACCAATACAAATTCTACTGACCCATGAAAGCCTAGCCCAAATTTGAATCCTAATCTTAAGAGCTAAAAGCCAATTTTTTTTCTTTTAGAAATCTTTATTTTTTGTTTTCAAAATATTAAGGGGGTGCACATGTTTTTGTTACATGGATACCTTTTATAATACTTAAGTCGAGGTTTTTAGTGTGCCTATCATGCAAATAGTGTTCATTGTACCTGATAGGTAAGTTTTCACCCCTTCCCTTCCCCTCTTCTTGGTTTCCTATGACCTTTACATCTCTTTGTGCCTGTGTGTGCCCATAGGTTAGCTCCCAATTATTACAGAGTACATGTGGTGTTTGTTTTTCCATTCCTGAGATGCTTCACTTAGGATAATGGTCTTCAATTCTATCCAAGTTGCTGCAAAAGACATTGTTTCATTCCTTTTTATGGCTGAGTAGTACCCCACGCTATATATATACTGTATTTTCTTATCTACTCATGAATTGATAAGTACTTAAGTTGATTCCATATCTTTGCAATTGTGAATTGTGCTGCAATAACCATTCACATGCAGGTGTTTTTTTTTAAATAAAATGATTACTTTTCCTTTGGGTAGATACCCAGTAGTGGGATTTGGATTGAATGGTAAGTCTTCTTTAAGCTCTTTGAGGAATCTGCATACTACTTTCCGTAGAGGTTGTACTAGTTTACATTCCCACCAACAGAGTATGAGTGTTCCATTTTCACCACGTGCACCAACATGTATTGTTTTTTGACTTTTTAGTAAAGGCCATTCTGATATGGGGTAAAGTGGTAACTCATTGTGGTTTTAATTTGCATTTCCCTGATGATTAGTGATGTAGAGCATTTCTTCACATGTTTGCTGGCCATTGGTCTATCTTCTTTTGAAAAACTTCTGTTCGTGTCTTTTGCCCATTTTTGAATGGAGTTGTTGGTTATTTTTCTTTCTGATTTGTTTGAGTTCTTTGTAAATTCTGGATATTAGCCCTTTATCAGATATACAATTTGTGATTATTTTCTCCCATTCTGTAGGTGGTCTATTTACTCTGCTGATTATTTTCTTTGCCATGCAGAACCTTTTTAAGAATCATGGCATAATAGTATGTACAAATCTATATGTATGTATAATATTAATAGTATGTATCACATACATATCGAGTTTTTATATAAAACTTCAAAGCTTTTAAAATGTTCTTATGCAATGATAAATGATAAATAAACTTCTAGTTGATGTAACTCATTAACCAGATCATTGTTATTTGTATTTAGTAGCATATTTTGAGTTGTATGTTATAGTCATTTATTTTATTATTTAGAAAGAAATTTAAATATTTAAATTTTTGAAATGTTTCCAATATGTTTATATGCTGCAGTTGTTATTTGTTTTTGTGTTTTTTTCCTTAATTCAGCTTTATTGAGGTAAGTTGATATACAAAAATCTTCATATATTTAATGTGATATGATTCGGAGAGTTTGGACATATGTATAAACCATCATCACAAAGTAACAGGCATATTCATCACCTGTAAAAGTTTTCTTTTGTCTTTTTGTGTTCTGTTTGTTTTTGCTTTTTGTTTTTTATTTTAAGGACATTTAACCTAAGATCTAGCTCATCAACAATATTTGAAGTAAACAATACAGTATTGTTTCTATAGGCATTATGTTGTATACAGAACTCTAGGACTTATTCATGTTTGATTACTTGTATTAGTAAACAATTCAAGAGCCTAGTTGTTAATTCTTTTCCAAATATTTGAATAGTTGATATTGTTATACCTTGAAAATGTTTGTTGTAATTTGCTTCTTGGTGTCAGAATAATTCCTATTAATTTCACACAGAAATAAATTTTAAAAAGTTTATTGTGTGGTGCATTTATAATTGTATGTGCTACATTGCTGAGTATATTCATGACAGAAGAGAATTTATGTTTTCAGTAGATTTTAAAATCCTCTGCTTTAATTTTGTTGGGATGATTATTGGAAGAATTTTCTACAGACTAGATTCATGTTTCATATATGTCAAATCTAGTTTTTACTTCACTGCCCATATGGCTGTACATTTTGTATGGGGGATATAAAATATGAAGTACCTGGTTCTCTGACCTCTGCCTTGTGCCCGAAGTTCTGAGTTGGTAGACATGTCATATAAGTTGAAGTGGTGGACGGTAAAATATTTTCTGTAAAGATTTTATACATTAGGGTAGCTTCGTTACAAGAAAACAACTGAGAACCACACAATTGTTCCTTTAAAGTCAACTATTTCTTTAAAGGCATTTCCAACTCAACTTCCCTTTCACGGATTTCAGAAATGCCCACAATTATTCCAAGGCCACCAATACAAGGGACAGTACCATGGAGATGAATTTGAAGTGAAATGATGCAGTGAACTCAACTAACTAAAATTAAAAGTGTTAGAAAAATGTGTGATCATGTCAATACATTGTTAAATCCCTCCTCGCCACCTCCACCAGGGCTTTGAATGGGTGCATGTAATTAGGTCCCTTAAGTTTAAGCATCATCATATGCTTAATGATATTTTATGCTGTATGGTAAATTCACTTCTGGTTATGTTCTATCCCCAACTTGAGGGGGAAAAAAAACTTCTTAACTTTATTTGTTTGTTTATTTATTTATTTACATAAATACCTCAACCTGCTTCTCTGTGTGCATATTCCTAGGGCATGATTTAACCCTTTGTAACAGTTTTTGACATTTAGAGCATTTTATAATAGTGTTTCCTCTAAATCTAAACTTCTGTATTTGTTGACAATCTGTGTTTTGAGGAAATGCAGGCCAGCTTGTTTTTTCTATCATCATGAATGGTGATTCCCTTCTTATTGCATTACGATCTATTTTGTCATTCAAAGAAGACAGGGTGTAAATATCTTAGAATCAGTAAGGACTTGGAGCACGCATCAAACCCAGAATAAGGTAAATTTCACATATAGACTAGGGAATTGTCCAAACTTGGAAGGAAATTTTAAAAAATGATAAATTTTCGTAGATATCTAAAATTTTATTTGGATCATGGAAAAAATCTTAAAGGTTTTCCTAGTGTCAATTCTCATAGTGCTACAGATATAGAAGACACTCAGTAAATGTTTTGATTGTTAGTCTAAAAAAGTCTATCGTCAAACATACAGGAGTAATAAACATTCTGAGTTATATCACAAGGCAGGGAAGACCTTTTCTGCCTTTAAGCTGATTCTGGCTCTAGTCAGTGTTCCCTGGAGTGAGTCAGCATTAAGGCTGATTAAGCCAGTTGTTAAAATTAAACTGCACTTGTCAAAATAAATGAACTAAGTACCAAGAAAAGAATTAGAGATCTTTTTTTCTCGTTCTTTGTGTTTTCTTCCTTTTTGTTAAGGAGTGGCATTTGGTAACCCTCAGTGTATGTATTAATAACTAGTAATTAAATTGATAATGATAAGCTGAGAATAAGTGTTAATAACAAATTATTAAGAAAATATATGTGCCAGCTATTTTCTTCATAAAATGAACAAAAAAGTAATGCTTTCCCTCAACAAAGGCTATTTTTGATGTAAATTTTACCTTTGAAAATAATTGGGTATCTCAGAATAGACAAGAACATTTTCTTTTTGACAACAAATGTTGGCAGGGATGCGGACAGATAGGAACGCTCATACACTGCTGGTGGGACTGCAAATTAGTACAACCTCTATGGAAAGTAATATGGAGATACCTCAAAGAATTAAAAGTAGAATTATCATTTGATCCAGCAATCCCACTACTGGGTATTTACCCAAAGAAAAAAAAGACATTCTATAATAAAGACATCTGCACACGAATGTTCATAGCAGCACAATTCACAATTGCAAAGTTGTGGAAACAACCCAGGTGCCCATCAATACATGAGTGGATTAATAAAATGTGGTATATGTGTACCATGGAGTATTACTCAGCAATAAAAAACAATAGTGAATTAACACATCTGGTATTATCCTGGATTGAGCTAGAGCCCATTCTTCGAAGCAAAGTGTCACAAGAATGGAAAAACAAGCACCACTGGTACTCACCATCAAATTGGTATTAACTGATCAACACTTACGTCACACATGACAATAATATTCATTAGGGGGTGGGCAGGCGGGAGGGGGGTGGAGGGGATGGGAAAACTCTCACTGAATGGATGTGGGGAGCACAGTTTAGGGGATGTCCACGATTGTAGCTCTGACACTGGCAGTGCATGGGCAATATATATAGCCAAAGTGTACCCTCATAATATTCTGAAATAATAAAAAAATAATAATATTTTCTTTGTGGAAGTGGCATGGCATAGTGGAAAGCTTTTAGAATTTCAGGGTGGAGGCAACATTGTATACTCTGACGTAAAAGTAAATCATAATCTTAAGAGACATAGAAGCAGTAGAAGTGTGAAGACATTAAATATGATTACTGCCACTAGCATGTTCTATGCATTTACTCAGTCATTTAAAATTTCCAGGATTCAATCTCATCACCTAGCAAATGTGAGTAATAAACACTACATAGTATTTAAACATACTAAATCCATTAAAATGCATTTTTTAATAAAATCCATTACTTTTAATTCAACCTTCACCATCTGTTTAAAAGAATTAAACTGCTCCTGAGGGAGACATAGTCTATCTCATTTTATGTTTGGTATTTTTCCATTAATGTATGGTAACAGAGTAACATGCAAAGTTTATGTGCTTCGTGTGAGTTTTCCAATGTTTGGATTGGTTAAACAATTTCTATGAAAATGAAAGGGTACCAATAAACAAATCCTCAAGTATCTGAAAAATGTGTTGGTTCTTAGAATAATAAATGTGACTCTATGTCTATTGATTCTCAGGGCAAAGGCATAATGGAAAAGGCAGGTGTTTTCTTTATTAAAAGTTCATCAAAGTGTTCTTTCAAAGTGAATTTTGTTATTATTCCCTGAGAATTTATATAGTACTAGCTTTGCTAAATTGGTAGGAAGAATCACTCCCAATCTATTGGCAAGTTTTTTTTTTCCCTGATTGGTAATTCGAATGTTTAAAGAATAAAATTAATTTCAATGAATACTGTCCATCTATATTTCCTCAAAACATTTCTTTCTTCTTCACAAATCACAAATATCGTAGCTGAAAGCCAGTAATGTTCTATCACTTCTAAGCTGCATTTTTATTTTTTAAATAATACACATTTGTTGATATTTCTATGTGCTGCTTCATATGCATAAGCACTTTAAATAAATCATATCATTTAATCTTTACCAAAACCCTATTCAACAAATATTCTTTGATTGACTACTGGACAAGTTATTGTCCCAGGCACCAGGGTGTGTAATGATGAATAAACAACCAAAAAAGAATAAATAACTCATGCAGTTTATTTATTACTTGGGAATGTGATTATTCACATTCTCCAGAGTAAGAAACAATGGATTGACAGGAATTAAGTGTCTTCCAGGGAATTAGTGGCTGAGACAGTTTGAATCAAGGTCTGTCTTGACTTAAAAGTCCTTGCACCTTACTACTTCTCACCATACAAGCCTGGTATACAGTAGAAATTCAGCTAATTTTTATTGGTTTTATTAAACAAAATTGCTTATTTTGTATTTTGAATTGTTTTATTTTTAAAAATTTTATTTCTATACATTTATGGGGTACAAGTATAATTTTGCTACATGGATATATTGCATAGTGGTATAGTCAGGGCTTTTAGTGTATCCATCACCAGAATAACGTACATTGTACACATTAGATAATTTCTAATCATCTACCCTCCTGAAAAGTCCCCCAACAAATTTCTGAGTTTGCATTGTCTATCGTTCCATACTCCACATCCATGAATGTGTACACATTATTTAGCTCCCACTTATAAGTGAGAACATGTGGTATTTGTCTTTCTGTGTCTGAGTTGTTTCACTTCAGAAAGTAGCCCCTCGTTCCACCCCAGTTACTGTAAAAGACATGATTTCTTTTTTTTTTCTTAATGGCTTAATAGTATTCTATTGTGCATATATAACATTTTTTTACCAATTATCCATTATGGACACTTAGGTTGATTCCATATCTTTGTCATTGTGAATAGTGCTGTGATAAATATATGAGTATAAGTATCTTTTACATATAATTATTTCTTTTCCTTTGAGTAGATACCCAGTAGTGGGATTGCTGTACCAAATGGTAGTTCCATTTTTAGTTCTTAGAGAAATCTCCATACTGTTTTCCATAGAGGTTGAACCAATTTACATACCAACCAACAGTGTATAAGAGTTCCCTTTCCCTTGCATCCTCACCAACATCTGTCATCTGCTGTCTTTTTAATAATAGCCATTCTGACTGGTGTAAGATGATATCTCATTGTGGTTTTAATTTGCATTTCTCTGATGATTAGTGATGATGAGCATTTTTTTACATGATTGTTGGCCTTTAGTATGTCTGTTTCAGGAAAATCCTGGGACAGTATAGAAAAACTGCCGTCCAAGCTGAGATGGTGCCAAGGGACCACAGAATGACTCAGATGAGTCCAACTTGCAAGGTAAGTTTATTAGAGGTTATTTACATGGGGTATTCATTCCTGGGTCCACAGGACTTCTCTGGGGAGTAAAATCCACACAGCCTAGCCATTGCGGCACCTTAAATTTCTTTTTAGTGAATGACATGAAGTCTTCCCCAACATCGTTGCATGTGTATAGGCTAAACATATTAAGCATGCACAATATATCCACCATGTGACCCCTTTTATGTTAATGATATTATAATTTTGCTCTAGGTGAGGATTTTAGTAGTAAAATGAGCTAAATGGTACTATAGAACAGCAAAAAACTGTTACAAGCAGTAACTGTTACAACCAGTTTATAAGAATTTGTTCACCATTGTCCTCAGGGCCTTGCTGTTTTCCCTGGTATTTCCTGCATTTATTTTAAGCCATTGCTTTTCTATTAGCCCTTAGGTGTCAGCTTTTCCCAATGGGGAAACTTTATTTTCCCTCAATGTCTTCTTTTAAAAAATTTCCACTCATGTCCTTTCCCCATTTTTAAGGGGATTTTTTTTTTCTCATTGAGTTGTTTGAGTTCCTTGTAAATTCTGGATATTAATCCCCTGTCAGATGCATAGTCTGCAAATATTTTCTGCCATTGTGAAAGTTATCTGTGCACTTTGTTGATTATTTCTTTTGCTGTGCAGAAGTTTTTCAGTTTAATTAAGTCCCATTTTTCTATTTTTGTTTTTGTTGCCTGTGCTTTTGAGTTTTTAGTCATGAATTCTTTGCCTAGGCCAATGTCCAGGAGAGTTTTCCCTAGGTTTTCTTCTGGGCTTTTTACAGTTTCAGATCTTACAATTAAATTCTTTAACCCATCTTGAGTTTATTTTTGTATATGGTTCAATATAGGGGTCCAGTTTAATTCGTCAGCATATGGCAATTCAATTTTTCCAGCACTATTTATTGAAAAGATTGTCCTTTCCTCAGTGTGTCTTCTTGTCGACATTGTCGAAGGTAAGTTGGCTGTAAGTATGTGGCTTTATTTCTGCCTTTTCTATTCTGTTCTATTGACCTATGTGTCTATTTTTATACCAGTACTATGCTGTTTTGGTTACTATAACCTCATAGTATAATTTGAAATCAGGTAATGTAATGCTTCTAGCTTTGTTCCTTTGCTTAGGATTGCTTTGGCTATTTTGCTTTTCTTTTATTCCGTATAAGTTTTAGGCTAATTTTTTCTAATTCTGTGAAAAATTATGTTGTTATTTTGAGAGGGATTGCATTGAATCTGTACATTGCTTTCAGCAGTGTGGTCATTTTAATAATATTAATTCTTCCAATCCATGAGCATGGGATATTTTTCCACTTGTTTGTGTCATCCACAGTTTCTTTCATCAGTGTGTTGTAGTTTTCCTTGTAGAGATCTTTCATCTCCTTGGTTAAATATATTCCTAGGTATTTTATGGTTTTCTTGTAGCTATGGTAAATGGAATTGCCTTCTTGATTTGGTTCTTGGCTGAATCATTATTGATGAATAGAAATGCTACTGATATTTTTACTTTAATTTTGTATCCTAAATCTTTACTGAATTCATTGACCAAATCTAAGAGGGTTTTTTTTTTTTTGGTGGCATATTAGGGTTTTCTAGATATAAACCATATCATCAGTAAACAGGGATAATTTGACTTGCTCTGTTGCAGTTTGGATGCGTTTTACTTTTTTTATCTTGACTAGATGCCCCAAGACTTCTACTACTATGTTGTATAGAAGTGGTGAAAGTTGAAATCCTTGTTTCCTTCTAGTTCTTGGAGGGAATGCTTTCAACTTTTCCCCATTCAATATGATGTTGGCTGTGGGTTTGTCATATATGGCCTTTATTATTTTAAGATATGTTCCTTCTTTATATAGTTTGTTGAAGGTTTTTATCATGATGGTTTGTGGAATTTTGTCAAATTTTTTTCTGTGTCTATTGAGATGATCATAGTTTTTGTCCTTAATTCTTTTTATGTGATTTATCATATTTATTTATTTGCCTATGTTGAACCATTTTTGCATCCCTGTCACAAAAACCCACTTGATTAGGGTGCATTATCTTTTTCATGTGCTCTTAGATTCAGTTTGCCAGTATTTGAAACAAATGAAAATGGGAACAACACACAATAAAATCTGTGGGATGTAGCAGAAACTGTCCTAAGAGGGAATTTTATGGCATTAAATATCTACATGACAAAATTAGAAAGATCACCACAAATTAACAACCTAATATCATACCTCAAGGAACTAGAAAAATAACAACAAACTGAACTCAAGTTAGCAGAAGGAAAAAAAAAAAACAAAGATCAGAGAAAAACTAAATGAAATTGAGACAAAAAACAATACACAGGATGAACAGAATCTTTTGGTTCTTCAAAAAGATAAATAAATTGAATAAACTACTAGCTAGACTAACCAAGAAGAGAGTAGATCCAAATAAATACAATCAGAAGTGAAAAAGGAGACATTACAACTGATACCATATAAGTACAAAAGATCATCAGAGACTATCATAAACAACTATACACTTGCAAACTAGATGACAGAAGAAATAGATAAATTACTGGAAATACACAACTTCCCAAGATTGAACCAGGAAGAAGTAGAAATCCTGAACAGAACAATAATGAGTAGCAATATAGAGTCAGTAATAAAAATCTTTCAACAAAAATAAAGCCCAGTACCAGCTGGATTCACAGCTGAATTCTATCAAACATACAAAGAAGAACAAATACTAATCCTCCTGAAACTGTTCTAAGAAATTAAAGAGGAGGAAATTCTCCCTAACTCATTCTATGAGGCCAGTACCACCCTGATACCACCAGAAGTCAAGGACACAACAAAAAAGAAAACTACAAATCAATATCCCTGATGAACATAGACACAAATCTTCTCAGCAAAATTTCAGAATAGAAAATTTCATTTTGGTATCATCTAGTCATTTTGGCCTCCTTAAGTGCAGAAACTATGCCTTATTAAATTTGGATCTTCAATATCTGGAAAAAATCTGGTACATAGAAGTTCAATGAACATTTACTAAATTGTGGCTCTTACTTTTGATGAAACCAAAAGCCTAGAGAGGTAAAGTGATTTGTGCAAAATTGTTCAACTAGGTATCAGTAATCATTTTCTATGACCATGCTACATGTTCTTCTCATTTTCCTAATCTGCTTCTAGCTGAATCCCCCATTCTTTGTTTATTGGGTTCTTCAGGTCCTTACTCTTATCTGTGACCCCATAAATTTCCACCCTTCCACATTCCTAATATTCAGCTCTCTCACCTGCCTTATTCCCCCTCTACCTTGTTCTTCCAGCTACCACTTGACCTCATTCTATTACACTCTACCCTAGACCATAGGCACTCAAATTTCAGCAGCTGCTATACAACAGGAACAAGATTTAATTTTATTAAATTCATCTCCAAATAGTTAAAAAGAAGTAGGGCCTGAAATCTATAGCATTTACCTACACCTTTTATGTGATGTTTATTGAGTTTTTCCTTTTAAAGAAATAATTCTTTGTTTATATGGGTGTCCCACTGCCTCCTAGATTGCCATGTTAATTTTCAGTGTGGGATGGTGTCTTATTTTTTCTCTAGGCTTTGCAGCAGATAGCAGGGTAGCTCATGCATAGTAAGTGCTCAACAAATATTTGTTGAATATTCCATTTTCTTGTTTAAAAATTTAATGTCTGTGAATCTAAAAGGGTTCACTTGTGCCATCTGCTTGGGAAACGTTAATTATTTTCTATTTCCTTATCTTGATAGATTTGGTTCTCTGAGTCTCTGAAGAGCTGGTGACTTTCTAGTTTTTAATTCCAACAAAATGATAGCTAAAATGCTGCTGTGTATCATTATTCATAATCTGTATTTCTATAACTTAGATTATTCACAGGTCTCTACCAGTTCAAAATTTTTTTCAATAAAGTTTGATTGTGATTTACTACATTTTATAAGTGATGCCCACCTCTACATGAGGAAAAAAACTTTTCAGAGAAATAATGTTTTTAAAACTTATAAATACTTCTGAATAAATAGCAAAGAAGAAAACAAATGAAATAGTGAAGAAATTGAAATAAATGTAAGGGATAAAATGTAAAATAAAAATTTGTTCCTATCTTAGCTCTGTTTTTACATGATTTAGATAGCTACTTAATTAATGAAAGGTTTAAGTTAAATATCTACAAATTGTGAGGCTGTAAAAACAAAATTATCTCTGTCATCTATTAATGCTAAAACCCATATTTTAAAATAAAGTACATATAAAAAAGGATCTCTAAACCTTCAGCTGTTTAAATTCCTGAATTCCTGAATGCATTATCCTAAACCCCATGCAAAGGGAGAAGGCAAGAAACCCTTGACTCTAACATTTAAAAAATAGATGATCTAATTAAGAATTCAAGGTATCCATAAAAATGTACGTCTGCCCCATTTTTACCAAGAAATATATTGATAATGTTTCAACTAATTATCTTCCCTATTCATCCACCTGATTTGATGAGCAGCCACAACCCCTTTCAGTCAACCATAAAGAATGTGAATCATTCAGAAATCATTCTAATTGACAAAACGTTGTTCTCAAAAGCCAGGGCTTATTAATGAATTATTTTCTTTTACTATTTTCTGTATTGCATAACAAATTTAGGGGCAGATTGATCATGAACTTGGAATCATCTTACTTATTTTCACTAAGTTCAATTTGTTCTTTGAGATGTATCAGGTTACCTCTTAATGTCTGCCTCATGGTATTGCTGATTAGTTATCTGAGCAATTTGGTTGAAGTATCGAGCAACTTTAGGTCTTAATTTTATCATCTGTCAGTAACAGAGCTCTAGATTTATATGTTGTAATGTCTTTTTTCCAATCATGATCTAATCTCGAGAGCTACTCAACAAAAGAAAAAGAAAGGCAAGTGAATGAAAGCTCTATGCTCTATTTGTTAAACATTAGGGAAATAAAAGTCTTATTCTTAGTTATTGTAAGAAACCCAATGTATTTCATCTAGAAATATCACATTTTCAGAAAATTTATTCAGTCAACTGAATACCCAGTTTTCACACTGTGCCACTTATAGATTCTATACCATTCAATTCTTGCTGTTTCTCAGTTTTTGTAGGCATATTGACACTTTTTCTTAGCACCTGAATGTTGTACTAAACCCTCCATATATCACGATGAAGGAAGCGCAATTGACTTTTATGACTATGTGGCCCAGAATTGATTTAAGCCTGAGTTTTTTGCTCTCTTGTCCTGAAATATCTCAAGAAGAAAAAAATCTTTACAGCAAACTAAAGAATCAGATGACCTCTGAGGGTTTTTACTGTCCTGCACTTCTGCGTGTAGCTGGCTAGAAATGGGAAACCCTGCCCCATTTTCACCAAGACACTAAAACAGTAGGTGTGATTATTTCAGGAAATCAGGTGGCAGATTTCAGGTTGAACAACAGTCCTCAGTGTCTTTCACATGTCTACCTAGGAAACTAAAAGTGAAAGCAAGGCAGCCAAATAGGTCAAATAAGTTAAACTAAGTCTACAAAAATAGTTAGGTTTCCAGGTTTCCAAGTTAATTTTTATTTGAACAAATGTAACAGGGAGAAATACCAAGAAAAGGAAAATAATAAAGCAAATCCACTTTCAGTTGAAATTATCACTCTCAATATGGTGTATAGTGTGTTATGTTGTGACCCTTAAATAAAAAATATGTATCAGTTATATATTTAACTGGACCTGAACCACATGAGGAATGTGTTTGTGTACAACTATACTCTAGCAAGAGAGCATAGCATTGCTCACATCTACAACCAAGGGACACCCTTGCCCCAGTGGAGACTATATTTACACAGAAATATAAATTATATATTATATTATAAATTATATAATTTAAAATTTAAATTTAATATTTTTGATATAACACTGAACTTGTTATGCAGAATATTTTATACCTTTTTGATTGAATTTGTGATGACTAAATGATCCAAATTCTTTTATATGAGATGAAGTATTTAAGACCAAATATACTTGAGGATATTTGTAGTTATGGTAAATATTCAGAATAGAAATCTTATGATATGAAGACTTGGTCTGCCTTTTCAGTGTATCAGCCTTTGTAGAAATCAATATCTAGGGGCAGAAAAGGCTATAAAGGGTAAGACTTGATCTTTCTGAAAAAAATGTTATGAATTATCAGATAGTAAAGCAATTATCAGTCATAATATGATAAAACATAAAGGTTCTTCCATAAAGGTAGAGTTCACAGATAAAATTAAATATTTTGGGATTATTTTTTACATGGCTGTGTAGATTTCTCCTCTGACACACCCTTTTATTTATTACTTGGCTCATTTCTTCTATAAAATCCCATAGCATCCTGAACTTACTTGCCTTTGATATAGTGGTAATGCCAATTTGGTAGTTCATACTTGCTTTGCTGTTTACTCAAATGAGCCTATATTGTTTATCATTGTCTTCTCAGAATCTAACATAAGATGCATCATATAGCAGTTACTCATTAATTTTCTTTATTTAGTTGAATTTATCACTTGGTCAAGGGCAGTTTTCATATTGCATTTAAAAATTTGCAAAGTCACTAAGCTATTTAGTGATCAAAGCAGAGTGGTCAAAATATGAACATTTCTACTGACTATGATTCATAAAATTTTTGCAAACACCAAAGTATACCTCATGCCCCTGTAATAAAAGTGATTGATGTCCATTTCTTAACATTATTTTATTAACAAATGTAACTAATTTTGAGCTCCATGGACAATTACCTAGGAAAAATAGTGGATTAAACAAAGTTAAATTGTTATGTTTCCTGTAGGATCAATCTGCAACCAGAGGTAAAAGATAAATCATTTATTAAAATTTGATCAAGAAATATAAATTGAAACTATTCATATTTGTAGCATTCTTTGAGGTTGTCTGCATTAGGGAATATTCTGTAATTGTATTGTAGATTTTAACACATTTCTTTGGTAACTAGTGTATTTAGAATTGCTTCCTCTCTGCTCCCATTGGATCTTGCATATATCTGAGCTACAGACATTTCTTCATTGTATTAATCAACTTCTTATATTTCTTCTTTTTTAATATTTGTATTGAGGATCTAAACATTTCTTGCCCTTGAACAACCAATCTAAATGAAAGGATGAAATGAAAATTCTTCTAGGATATAAAATAAAATTATATTGTTGATTCTCCACATTTATTTGACCTTCTTCTTATGAATCTTCAAATACTTCACATAAATGAACTTTTTCTTTTATTCTTCCATAATAGCACAATTACACCTATATTGAGTCATGATTTTCTCTATTATGAACATTAACTTGAAAACAGGATTATATATGTAGCCATTTTTTGAGACTTCATAACTCATTGGGTCCAAACATAAAACAGTTAAATTTTTCTAGTAATTGCAGTTAACTCTACCATTTTTTCATTGGAGAAAAGTTTCCCTGAATAACAACTGATTCCAGTGGTATAACTTTTCAGCAATTCTTGGTTTTTTAGAATAATCTCATTCCAGCTCTTAAAAGCTCAGTCCTATTCATTTTCAGAAACTTTTCTCACACTTTATCTAAAGTCCACATCCTCTCCCTTAATTCCAGACTAGACCTATGGCTCTGGTGGACTGAAATCCTAGGTGCTCTCACCCCCTTTCTCCAACTCCCTGTACTAGTTCCTATGTGTCTGGGTTGGCTGAAAAATGATGAATGAAATGTGAGACATCTCATTAATTGACCTCCTATGGTCAAGCTGCCGTCCCTTTTTTGGTTGACCATTATTGCCATCCTTGATTATGGTCTGTGGGTTTAGTGTATATGGTTGATAGCTTCAATGGGCTTTGGTGAAGTGAGACGCCCACCCATGAAGCTCATCTGGAAATCTATGACCTCTAAGGAAGCTAAGCCATATCCTTGGCTAAACTTACCTGTAAATTAATGCTACATTACTCTTATGCACAGACCTTTAGTGCTGTAATGTTCTCAGGTAAGGAAATAGGTCCCAACCTATGTGCAGCTAATTCTCAGGCAGATGAGGGAGTTTCCCTGTGAAAAAATACAACTTGGTAAATCTATAGAACTGGGAACCAGGTGCCTTAGTTTCTGGCAGTCATCCACCATCATTATCTGTACTTGATATTTTTCCCATTTTAATTTCACAAAGGAAAATCAGAAAATCTCAACTTTTACTCTTACAGAAATCCTTAAATTTTGTGATATCTCTCTCTCTAGTTCCTGAAAGGGGATGAAATAATTTCTTTTTGTGAATATAGAATATACCCCAAAGTTTCTCTTTTCTTCTTAAACCCCACAATCTATGTAGGGATATAGTGATGGTTTTAAAGACTGGTGCTTTTCAGGACAATTTAAATGGCTGCATTCAATACACACACATGCACATGCACACACACATGCACACATGTATGCACACATGCACGCACACACGCACGCACACACGCACAGTGCTTTGGGGAGTCCCAGTTTCAAGATTCTACCATTTCCAGACTCATTTTCGACCATGTCCATATCCCAGGTTCATCAGTTACTGTCATCTGCTGTAGTCATTCTACTCTCATGATTGTAAATATTTGAAATTGGATTGACTTGGAAAATTAACTTGTATAAGTACAGATGAAGAATGTAACACATTTTGACATTTTGACATTCTATATTATTTTTCTAACTGAGTCTATGACCCTGACACCCAGTAGGGAACTGCTGCTAACAGTACAATGATTAGTTCTGAGCTCTCAAAGTAGATTTAAATACACATTTCTCCACAGAAAGATGATGGTTAGATATTACATGTAGATTAAAGAATAAGGTTATTAAAATTCAGACACTGGTGGGACAGGCTGAGAAACTAACTACAATTCTACATTATTTCAATATGATAATGTGTTCTAACTTAGAAGTAAATATTTTAAATGTAGCTTTAATTTACAATGTTTTTACAAATTAGAGCCCAACCATACTGAATGTAGGCCTCATGCCTATATGTAGTTACTGCCAGCCAACCTAGTATGATTATTACTTCCATTTTTTTCTTTACATAAAGTAAAAGTCATTCTGTTTGGTATTTTTTTCTATAAATTTTGACATAGACAATTGAGTTACAATGACCACAATCATATAGATGAGTTCCCTTACTCCATAAAATTCCTCTGGGATGTATCATAGTCCATACCTCTTCCTAGTCTCATCTGTGGGCAACTGTTAATTTGTTTTCTGTTCCTGTAATATTGCCTTGCCCAGAAAGTCATATAAAAGGAATTATACAGTACATAATCCTGCTTTTTGAGTCTGGGTTCTTTTAGTTAGCATCACATATTTGAGATTTATCCCTGTTGTTATGTATATCACTAGATCATACCTTTTTAGTGCCAAGTAATAGTTCATCATATTGACCAGAATTTGTTTATCTATTCAACAATGAAGGACATTTAGGTTTTCTTCAGTTTGGAGAAATTATGAATAAAGATGCTATAAATATTTGTGTTCAATTTTTGCCCAAACCTAGTGTTTTATTGCTCTTGGATTGGGATTGCTTGGGCCATTTGGTAAGTATATGTTTAACTTTGCAGGCAATTGCCAAAATGTTATCCAAAGTGACTTTAACACATTGCACTCTCACCAGGAGCATATGAGAGTTATGGGTGTCCTGATCCTTGAAGTAACTCTGTATCATCAATCTTTTTCAAGTTTAGCCATTCCGTAGGCACGCACTGCTCTATCATCACACTTTTTATTTGCATTTGTCCCAGTGACTAATAATGTTGAACATCTTTTTATGTGCTCATTTGCCATCTGTATATCTTCTTTGGTAAGGTGTCTGTTCAAGTATTTGACCATTTTACAAATTAGGTTGCTTTTTTTTCTTATTATTGAGTTTTGAAAGCTACTTATGTATTATTGATACAGGTTCTTTGTCAGATATCTATATAAATATATAGATATGAAATGTTTTATCAAGTCTGTGGCTTGTCTTTCATTCTTTCAACAGTGTCTTTTGCAGTTTTTAATTTTGAATAAGTTAGATTTATTATTTTTAAAAAACATATCACGCTTTTAGTCTTTTATATTTATCTTGTATCTATATTTAATCTAAGATAACAAAGATTTTGATACATATAAATGTACATTGCATGCAAATTTGAGTGAAAAATTATAAAAGCAAGTTCTATGATGAGTAATAATATTTTTTAAAGTAGCTTAAGCAAATAATTATTGTTATAGTCAAGATGAATTGCCTTCAAGTTGGCTGTGGCATTATAAAATGTTCTTCAGAGTAAACCATGTAACCTCCCCTCTTTCATTTGGAAATAGTTGAGGGATATAAGTAGTAATCCACAGCACAGGTAGAAATCAGTAAGATGTCTTTCTCTGACTCTATCCTATATAATTTTGGAAACTCCTTAAATATTTCCATTCCTCACTCTTCCTGATATGCATTAATGACAAGGTCAGAGCAACAACTAACCACCTGGGGCCCACTGAAGTTATCATCAGTCTTGCTAGTGACTGCTAATGTCTGTCAACAGTACTGGACAGTGTGAAAAGAGCTAGTGACTGTGCTGGGTGCTGTCTTCCGATTGGGCTGAAGTTGGAAGCACTAACCCTTTTTGCTGCAGAAACTGTCAGAAATTCTGACACCACTTTGCTCTCTTAAAGTTGCATAAAATGTGCACTGAGATGTAAAAACTGTGTTTTTGTTCCCTTACTTTTTGTAGGCTTCTCAATTTAAGACTAATTTGTGACTTCAAGAGGATGACACAGGAAAATCTAACTGTTAGGCACCATGATGAATGAAGTCCCTTCTTTTCAAAAGTATATTTCTATAGATACTATGTTTCAACTACATCAGTGCATATGCAATCTTACCTAATTGATTTAGCTTCCAAAAGGCCTTTTATTCCCTTATGTAAAAATAAAGAGGCTGGGGATGGGGCAGGAAGGTATACCACTAATTCCCATGTGTGCCTAGACATGTGGAACCCTGGAAAATAGGTAGGGTAGAATGAATCTGACATCCCGTTACAATGAGAGTCCCTTCTTTTCCAAGATTATTTACTTGGTATTTTAAACATCAAACATTTAATCTTAAAATATAGCAATATAATTTTCAAAAATTTAATCTGCAGGCTAGAATTCTTTTTAAAAGCGTTGTTAGGCAGGCAAGATGCAGATAGTATGACCACGGGAGAACTCCAAATTGAAATTGAAAGGGTCAATTGTCACACATGCACTATTCTTGACTTTTCTGACCACTTAGACTTAATTCTTAAGTATCCATTTGTAACTGGAATTTTTGTTATGCTTCTAGGTAAAGTGGAAAAGTTAAGACCTGAGCTAAGACCTAACCCATGTTAGATGTCGGCAATCGAAGACAAATCTGGAGACAAATGTCTGGGAAACACAAAATTATGTAAATTAGGAGGCAGCTGGTAAGTATTGCAGGAATAATTTTCAAGAGCTTGTAACAATATAAACCCACTTAAGAGGTAGGTGTGATTTAAGAAATCTGTAAAAATAAAAATATATTTCCTCAGAATTATTACCATTAAGTGATTGACATCGTGTTATTTTATATGGAATGACCTACCACTAATAGCTAAAATATACACACAAAGCAAATATTGCATTAAAAATGATAAAAGAAATACATTCCATATTACATTAGAAAAATTGTTCCTGAGTTCAGCTTTTGTTATCAGCATATATGTGTAATGAATTCATTTGAAACAATTCTACTTCAAGATTAAATGAGATGACTGTCTCCAAAGGAAAGATATATCAATTACAAATAAATAATCATTTATTATTTAAAATTTTATTTAGATATTTATACCCTCAAATTCTAGGATTTTATTTTATACCTTGCTTTTCATCAATTGCTGCAAGAAATATTTGTTTTATTATTATAGTTTAATCATTTGAAACTTGAATATCTTTGTTAGGCAAAGTATGTTCATTGACTGGCTACTCATTCCAGATTTTGTTAGCAATATATGACCTGATAAAGAGTTTATAAAAAAATGTAAAGTAACACAGTCACTTAGCTCACTATGTAGTTTACTAGACCTTTCTTTCACTTTGTTTAGCAAGATATTCTCGATGAAGGAAGCAGTGCATTGATTGACATACTAGTTCGAACTTTTTATCTCTTTATAAGTTCTGCACTTTGAGTAGAACTGCATGTGTTCCTTTCACTTTTTTTTTCTTCCCACTCTACTTACTTCAGTAGTGGTGTACTTCCCTTTGACAACTTGCAAGAAAGCTTAACTTCTACATAGACTTCATTTCTTATTCTTTCTAGTAGATTTCTCCTTTTCAATACGCTTTGATATATGGTCTATAGAGTAAAGTTTAGAATTCAAAAGCACCATTTCTACTTAGGGGCTCTTAGCTTCTTTTCATGTGGTATGATAATGAGACTTTGATTTTATTCAGTATGCCATTCATACTAGCTTAGCCACTACATTTCTCATAATTTATTTTTGAAATGTACTATTGATATAAAGAAGCACTGCTGTAGTACCCTAAAATGATCTTGAAAGCTTAAAATAATTTGTCTGTGGTTAAATAAAAATAAGAGACATATGGGATAAATGAGTCTTCAATACAGTTTTATGCATATAAAAGCGTAGGAGCATTCTCTTGGATCAGGGTTCTGCCAAATCCAAGCACATTAAGGAACACTTGATTTGTATGATTTATGTGATTATTTATTCTTGTCTTAGATAAGAGAGCAACAGATGTGAGCAAACCTGATCAGTAGAATTATTGTACACAATGAGCCTAAAGAACTTAAAAAACAACAAAACATGAAGCACTAAATAATATATACAATATTCCCTCCCTCTTTATATATATTATGTGTATATAAATGCACAAAGCTATTGTACACATATAAGAAAATGCATTTATACTTTTACTCCTTTGCACTTCATTTTTTGTTAAGTAAATACAGTACATACCTTGACTTATGTGCCTATATCAAAGTATACTTTCAAAAGATCTGTCTTCCCGTGGATATTTTTTTTTCTGACTGATTTTTTCCATGCAAATTTCAGAATTAGGAAAAAAGCTAAATAAATCACACTACCTCATCTCTTTATAATGAGAGGTTTGGGTTACATTGCTTTCATTTACACAAATATAGGACAGGGGAATAAACCATTTCTGCAATTGATTCTTATATCCAATGCTGCAAACTATTATTGAGGAAAATTATTCCCATGGTAAGAAAGCTCGACTGTAATATCACTATTTAATGTGCAAACACACATACACTCACACAACACGCACACATACTCCCGCCAGTAATTACTTCCCATTGTTGAGATAATTTCTTCCTGTTCAAACAGAAGCTGCTGACCCAGTGAAAATTTGTATTGTTTAGATGATTGTATTCCCATTTATATACATATATACAATCATTAGGACAGCAGGCCCTATTATTTAATATAGATTTTAAGAAAATGGAGACTAAGAATTCCTAAATGACAATAAACCATTTAATTTTAGTTAATTTTATGACATATCTGGTTTTAGCATTTGTAGCTGCAATAAAACATATGTTAACTCCCTAATAAAACCTGAGTGATGTGGTATCTGTCACCTCTTTCTGCACTGGGAAGTAGTGCACAAGTTATTACCTCGACAACAGTTGTTCCCGTCTCCTGTGCAGATCCATATCATTCTCAAATTTGCATTCTGATAGAGAAGCAACAAATGTTACTTAAATCCCTTGAAGTGTGTTAATTATACCAAGCTCCATGAAATTATGGTGAGAGAGCAAAAAGGAATTCTACAGCTGCATCGTGGGTCTCTTGAGCATATCTTGTCAGATTAATGTCTTCGTCACTTATATGATAACCTTAAAATTGCTTTTTTCCCCTAAGTGGTATTCCCTAAACCTCAGTGATATGGAAAATCTCACACAAAGCTCAATAACAGATGCACTTTGGTGTTATTTATATAAATAATGGTGATATCTTTAGTGAAATAAGTCGAAATTCAATTTCAAAACTGAATTGAATGTCTGTCTTATGAGTTTTACTTAGTTATAAATATTTTCTCCCATTTTCTTTGCATAGTCTGAAGGATAGAGTATGGAATAGGAAACACTCCCACATTCTTTCCCTGCAATTATACAGGGAAGAGACTCCCTGTAGCATCACCTTGTACATACTCGTCTCTGGGCTCTAGTGGAAGAATTGAGGATGCTGTCCTCATACATGCATAGCATTGAAATTTAGAAGTATTTCTCATCAAAATTTTCTAGATTATATGTACTCAAAAAACACAGCTATATATGGGTAGGGAGCATTTAATTGATTCTTCTTCCTCTCACTTCAGAAAAAACAGAAAAGAGATGAAAAAACACACAAAAGTGAATTTTTTAACTTGCATTATTTCCTCTTTTCTTTTTGTTTAAACCTTATTAGGCCCTATAGCCGTTCTGGGCTCAGTTTCCAGAATCAGACAGCTTGCTTGGGTTTTAGTCCCTGCTCCATCACTTGCTGGCTGTGAGAACTTCAACAAATTAATTAACATTTCTATGTCTCAGTCTGTTTCATTGTAATGAGAATGATGATAATAGTTACTTCATATGGTTGCTGTGAGAATTAGAAGCATTAATATATATGTAACGTGCTTCGACCAGGATTTGGCACACAACAACCACTGTTCAAATATTATCAATTGTTACTACATGAATCCTGAGGCAACAGTTCTGTGCAGAAGAAATGGAAATGTTCCATTTATTATATATCCCAAATGTTCCCATGGATTAGGCATACAGTTAAATCTCTGAGAGGCTGTCCAGGAAGGAACTCAACAGAAAATTCCTTACAGAGAATGGCATTCCTATGCAAAATATTGAATTTCAGTTCCCCAATAGGGGCCATTCTCCACCTTCAAAAAGCAGCAACTCTTAAAAAGTCACCCTGTAACTGGGAAAACCTCAACCCATTGGAAATCTATATCACATGTCAGACCCATCGAAGAGACAAATCTAATCCTTTTGGCTGAAAAATAGCTTGCAGAAGCCTGCTGTCCTTAGTTTACTAATATTTGGAAGAACGGTTTAGTTTGACAATCAATGCCCTAGAGCCACCCAAGACCTTGACATTATCGTTTTTCTTTGAAGCCATAAAGAGGATTACTGCAAAAGCAGATAGTCTGTAATTTTATACAACAACTTGCAGTTTTACTTGTCCCTGAGTTTATCGTGCAGGAAGCACACCATCTCTGTTTTCTAAGTATGCTTGTTGCAATTTTAATTGCTTGGAGTCAATATAAAAAAATCTCAATTTTTATATATTCTTTGTAAACAGGATCTCATTTACAATAAAAAATTTATGCACTTTAAAATAAAATAATGTTATAATGAAAAGTATATACTGCACTGCTTAATACTTTATTATTTACCAAGGACTTGAACATACATCATTTTGTTGATTTTAAAAATAAGCCTGTAAGCTAGCAAGAGTAGTGATTTTCAACCCTGCTTAATGGATTTAGATGTGGATCACGCCATTTTACAAGGAATTCTAACTTGTTAAGTTTACACAGCCAGTATATGGGAGAACAAAGTCTTAAACCAAAATCACTTGCCACCGAATTCAGTATTAACTACATGAAATATTTGAAAGAGAGTACTTAAGATAAATTGGAAGCCATAATTTTTAGATGGCTGTTTTAAAATCTTAGTTTATTTTAGACATCACAAATACTAGAATTAAGTTTCTTTAATTTTGATGATGGATTCATATGATGTTAATAATTTTAAAGGTATTGGTTTTTGATCTCAACATTACAATAATATTTTAGAGTACAAAGTGAATTAACACAAAGTAGTAATTGTGTGATAAATTACTTAATAATAATTTTTCAAGGACATTTTGTTTTCCCCAGGGAAGAGCACTCAAAGTAAAAGAAGAGATATCTTCCTTTTTAATCACAATAATTCAATTCTGATGGCATTTTGTCAGATAAAGGGTAAATTTAAACAATATAATTCAAATAATTTACAACAAAATGACTCATTTCATAAAAAGTAAATTTTATTATTTACATTTATTTATTACCATAAGAAGTACCATAAAATAAATATTTAATGCCAAAGGATTTGTCTGTTTTTAAATGAGAATGTAAGAGACTTAGAACAGAGATAGGGCAGAAAATACAGGTTATGATCATCTAGAATACTCCAAATGTATCTAAACTAAGAAGAGAAGATATGATTTTTCAAGAGGAATGGATATAACTAGTTTTCTGTCAGTTTTCTGTCAGAAATAAACTACACATGCCTCAGTTTCTGATTACTTTCCTCTTTTAGCTCATAAAATAAAAAATTCCTAGGTGAGCTTCTAAACATGAATTTGTCAATAAAAAATCATGATTTTCCATAGTTTTTAGACCCACAATTTCTTCATACATCCATTCACTCATTGAACAGTTATTTATTGAGGATCTCTTACACAGAGGTGTTCTGCTAGCATTCAAGAACAAAAGATGAATATCAGATAGACTAAGTGAAGTCCCAGAACACATGAACACCAGATAGACAGTCACACAAATGATGAAGGATATAAAACAATGCACATATCATTGAGATAACAGATATTTGGAAGTACATATCGAGATAACAGCATATTTGGAAGTATAAAGAACAAAGGTAGTCAAAATCCTAGGAGAAGAGCTCACGAAAGATTATTGGAGACAGACAGTGTCATTAGAACTGAGTCTGAAAGCCCAAATAAGAATTATAAAGATCAAAGGACAAGCAATGCAGGAAATAGGGACATTTCAAACTAGCCTAAGCAAAAACAATTGAGAAGAGAATAATTTTTAATTTTACCTTCAGGCTTTTGCAAAGAATTAAGAACAATTTTGATTTTCTGTTGTGAAAATGAGATTAATAGCAGGTAATAACTACATAGAAGAGTAGAGGTGGATCATGAAGGATTTTATTATGCAGATATATAATGGAGAGAAGGAGAGAAAATAAGGGATTTTAATTAATATCAAGAAGTATAATATAATTTTGGTTTTAAGGTGAGCACTTTGGTAGATATTGACAAGATATTGAAAGGAATAAAACTATAGGTAGATGGGAGTGAAGAGTAGAAAGCTGTTGAAATACGTAGTTGTTCTGAAAGAGACGGTGGTAGTAGAAATCACCTGATGGGACTGATTCAAGAAATATTGAGCATTTAATATCAATGATAAATAGTTAAATGTGAGAGAAGAGGGCCATGCCATGAGTGAATTTTAGGTTTCTACTCTGGGGAGAATAGAGATGTTATTATTGACATCTGCTTTACAAAATCTATAAGACAGACCTTGTTTAAGGAATGATAAAATGTGTACTTGTTGAGGATTTGTGACATCTCTGAGATAACCCTGAGTGTTCCAAAAGGCACCTGTATGCATGAGTCCAAAGTTTGTAAGACACATTGAGTACAGAGTTTGGGACATGATGTCAGCATCAGCATCTATGATAGACATTTTAAAAGTATCATCCTAGGAGGTACAATGGTGCTTGTGGTGCTTGTTAAAAATGCAGAATTGAGTAACTCCCCTAGAATTTCTGACATTGTAGATCTGTTAGAGGAACTTAGTTGTTCTAAATGACAGTAATTGAGATGTCCCAGGAAGATAAGATAGAGTGAAGGGAAACTAAGAATGAGAATATCATTGGTTGTCACTAACATTACAAAAAAAAAAGGAAAAGAAATCAGAAAAGAAAGAAATGAGGAAGTCTAGGCTGGAGGTTTAACAAAGAATAATATCACTATTTTGGATCAGTTAGAGTCTTAGGGGTGAGTGTTTTTGTGTGTCTGTGTGCACAAAAAATGTATTGACACATTGTTGATTATTTATTCTATATAGTCTTATATCATATGTCTATATATCATATTATATATATAGATACATCATCATTGGACTATATAGGATAAACAAGGCATTTTATTCCATTTGTACAGGCCTTTTATAAGAGTAAAGAGTGACATATTCATTAGCTTGTGCACTTAAAGATTAGATTTACCCCTGGACAACAAAGCATTCTGTTTAATAATAAAGTGATTTATATTTATTTAGATTCTGGGTGAGTGGAGTATTTTTACGTACAAATATGAAATGCCATTTCAAAGTTTGAGACCTTTAGGATCCTTTTTGAAATAATCTAAATATGTGATGGGAGTATTCTATTCTTGTATATTCTCACGTATATTTTTTACTGAATCTACAACAAATTATAAAAATTCCAAGCTACATAGGTAAAGATGAATACAGTTTGGGTTCAATTCAAAAGATAATGAGGTAATTGAGTGCAATATCTATCATTTTAATACTGTAGGGGCCAAGGGAACTTCTCTTTCTTCCTCTGAAAGTTTGCTTAAAAGTCAACCTGCAAAAGGCAGATTAATTGGAGAAAGGGCATATAAATTTATTTAATGTGTACACATGGGAGCCTTCTGAATGAAAACCTAAAGATACAGGAAATTTGTCCATTTTTATGCTTAGGTTCAACAAAGTATGGACAGCCATGGAGAAATATGATTGGGCAAAAAGGGTGTGATCAAATGCTAATAGACTGAGTGCGGAACTCAGCAAAGCCTGTCTGTCTAGATTCTCCTTGGCCTCTCTGAGCATGCATTCCTCCCTTCTGGGGATGGGCAAGACCCTCCCTGGAATGGGGATCTTATGACCTACAGTCAAACAAGGTAGGTCAGATAATTTTTTATGGCCAGTTTTTACACAGAAAGACAGAGGAACAGTTAGAGTAATATTTTTAGGTTTTATGGCTGGCTTTGGGGAACAGGAGTTCTGGTTTCTATGACTCAACTTGGGGAAGAGGGCTTCTAGTTTCTATGGCTAGCCCTGGTGAAGAACGGGACTAAGAGACAGGAGGACAGGAGAATTTTTCCCTCTGAGGCTCCTTCAGAGTCCTTCATTTTGGGGTTTTGTTTTCTGAGCCCCAACAATATCTAAGAGAGACATAAGGGAATAGGGAATGAGAAAACACTTTACTCTCAATAATAAATATTGTCACCTTAAATAATAATACTATTGCAAAATTATCACTTGGATGTACATTATATGACAATTAGCTGAATAAAGCTTGATAAATATTACACAATAAGGCAGTAATGCTCTATTGTTTTAGAAATTTCATATATTATTTATAACTTTTAGCTCATCACTGTTGAGGCACTGAAAACAAAATCAGGTCTATTGAAACCCCCAGTGGATTCTTTTCTCCTCAGCTAATTCAATGTGACATTGGAATATTTACTAGACAGTAAAACACACCAATATTTAATTTATTAATTTTTGAAACATATCAATATTTCTTAAAATTATAGAACACCTGTTTTATCACCGTGTGTGTGTTTATGTGTGTGTAAAACTGCCTCACTCTTCCTTGAACTCATTATATAGAATAAAAACTTGTGTTAGAGCCCCAGATATTCCCTAAGTCATATTATTATAGCTATATTATTTTTTCCTCCTTAAACTGAAGATGATAATGCCCAGATTGGGAGATCTATACTGCCAACTATGAAGATATTATAGATTTCTCATAGGATAGATTCTCATCCTCTATAGTTTCTTTGCCTTCAACTGGCCATCCAACTGGCAACCACTTTGCTAAACCACCTGAGATATTAGCACATGAGTACTTCAGTCAAATGTATGCTGAATTTTGGCTTGATTCTCCATATTTTGTATTTCCTCCTTTATTCCCTCGTCTTCTCACCTAAGTTCAGGTTAAGAGATAGATGACAGACAATACCATGAATCCTGCTTCTTAATGCTCACCCTTGTCCCAATTAACTTTCCAAAGCAGAGAAATACCATAAGGCAAAATCAAGTGCAAAACCAAACATTAAAAAACAATAAAAGAAAGAGAGAGGAGAAGAAAATGATCATTTTGACTCAACTTTTTCTCACAATTTTTCACATTACCCCTAATACAGATTTATAACTGTATGTCTGATTTTTTTTTCCTTGGCACAGTGCCTAACGCAAGAGAGAGGTGAAAGATGGTTATCATGGTATCAAGCAAGTGAAATAATGTGGGGAAGTGTTTTGTAAATTACAAAATTTACAGAATGTACATTCACTTTTATGAATAGTGAATAAAAATAGCACTCTCATCCAATTTGGAAGTATGCATATCTCCTCTGTACCATTAAATAATAAATTTGCTTGATATGACCACTCAGAAACCCTAAGCAGCTCTAGAGGATCAAGGTAGTATGTAGTCAGGGGAAATCAGTACCTTCAGTTTGGTTTTATCTGTCTTGTTCTTCCTAGAAAAATATCCTACTAATCGAGTCTAAATGGCTGGGGGCAGGGATGGAGTTGTGTCAGCTTTTAAAGATAAAATGTTCTTTGAGAGAAATAAATGAATTTTTTTTTCCATATGACAAAGTAAAATTGAAATTAAAAAAAGAGAAGTAACAAAATCCAATTTGAAAAAATGTGCTGGGAAATATGACTATTCTGAATAATCTTAGAAAATATATTTTCTAAATTCAAATTACTTCCATACTAGAGGAAATCTATGAACAATGTGCTACTCCCAATATTTGAAGCCTTGTAATGGTGAACCCTGCAGTAGCAACCCTATCTCATATTTACAATTTTCTAGTTGTTGCATCAATGACGACATTATTGCTCATGCCTCGTCAAGTCAATTGGCGTAAGACTAGGCTCAATCAATGCTGACAAGAAAAATGATGGCAGATTTGTGAATGTAAAGAGAACTAGTAGGTATACTATCAAATCTCAGAAGAAAGCTAACATCACCAAAGAATTTTCCAGAAATGTTAGCTGAAATAATGAAGGAAAAGGCTATTGTCTGAGACAGATGTGTAACACCTATCGGGAAAACTCACTCACCCCGAGTTCATCATACAAAGCCTTTTAAGACATTCAAACACATTTAATAGTCTATGAATATGTTCCTGGTTGAGAACTCCAATCGTACATATAAATTTAACACCCTTGAAGAAATGAAGTTTTTTTCCACATATAGAGTTTATTGAACTGATGTTAAAAATCTCTGTGCGGAATATACTGAAAATTCCTTCAAAAGAGTATGTTTCTTTAAAACTACTTTTGTTCATATAGTTAACTTGTAATATTTTTGTTCTCATAATAAATGTTGGAATTTCTAAAATATGAAATAAGTTTTAATAACTTAATGCCAAAATATATTAATAACATTATATCTTTAGGAATAAGAGTTTTTCACTTAATCGGATACTGAGTAGGAAATAAGTACGGTTTTATCTTTTTGGTATTGTTTATAGATGCTTCAACTCTACTTTCATCTAGACTCTTTAATTCCCTGAAGGAAAAATAATTCCTTTGAAATAATTATATGAAATAAACTGATTAACATGTACACAATTCAGGCAGTGTAGGGACAGTGTGATCAATTTACTGACAGCTAATAATTTTCAAAATATTTTATTGTAAAATATCCTAACTATTCCTTAAACTTTCTATATATGTGACCACATGCCATACATAACTAATTCCATCTAAGCAAGCAGCACTGCTGGAGAAATATTTTTCAAAAATAACCTTCAAAATAGCAAAACTACATGTAAAATTTAATGCCACCACTTATTTCTTCATGTTCTCACCTGTGAAATATTGAATCATTCAAAAAATAAAATCCCTAGTTTTCTTGTCTTCCTCAAAGTCAGTTATTTTTTAAGATCACAATTTTTAAATAGAAGAAGCTTATTCATGGTGAATTTAATTGCTGAATATGTCCATTTTAACTTATCATGATATTTTTCTGTTTATTTTTATTCATTTTTTTATTTCAAGAAAGTATGGGGGTACAAGCGTTTTTGGTTACATGGATAGCTTTTATAATGCTTGAGTCAGGGCGATAAGTGTGCCAATCACACAGATAGTGTTCATTCTTTGTACTCGTTAGATAGATTTTTGCCCATCCCCTACTCTGCCCTCCCCTGGTTGATTTCTACTAAGTTTTACTTCCCTCTGTGCACATGTGTGCTCATTGGTTAGTTCCAGTTTAATAGCAAGTACATGTGGTGTTTGTTTTTCCATTCTTTAGATACTTAGGATAATGGGTCACAGTTCCATCCAAATTGTTGCAAAAGGCATTAATTCATCATTTTTTATGGCTGAGTAGTATTCCATGGTATACATATACCACATTTTGTTAATCCCCTCATGAATTGATGGATGCTTGGGTGGATTCCACATCTTTATAATTGTGAATTGTGCTGCAATAAACCTTTTAGCGTAGGTGTCAATTTGATAAAATGACTTCTTTTCCTGTTGGTAAATACATAGTAGAGTGATTGATGGATTGAATGGTAGATCCACTTTTTGTTCTTTGAGGAATATCCATATTTTTTTCCATACAGGTTGTACTAATTTACAGTTCCACCAACTGTGCATAAGCGTTCCATTCCCTCTCCACCCAGACGAGCATCTATTGTTTTTGGACTTTTTAATAAAAGGCATTCTGACTGGGGTAAGGGGACACCTCATCATGGTTTTAATTTGCATTTCCCTGATGATTAGTGACATTGAGCATTTTTTCATATGTTTATTGGCAATTTGTCTATGTTCTTTTGAAAAGCTTCTGTTCATGTCTTTTTAATGGGGTTCTTTGTTTTTTTTCTTACTGATTTCCTTGAGTTCTTTGTAAATTCCGGTTATTAGCCCTTTGTCAGATGTATAGCATGCAAACTTTTTCTATCATTCCATAGGTTGTGTATTTGCTCTGTTGATTATTTCCTTAGCTGTGCAAAATTTAATAAAGTCACATTTATTTATCTTTGTTGTTGTAATTGCCATTGGGGTCTCAGTCATAAATTCTTTACGTAGGCCGATATCTAGAAGAGATTTTCTCATATTTTCTTCTAGAGTTCTTATGGTGTCATGCCTTACATTTAAGTCTTATCGATCTCGAATTAATTTTTGTGAGTGGTGAGAGATATGGATCTGATTCATTCTTCTGTATGAAGCTATCCAATTTTTCCAGCACCATTTATTGAATAGAGCTTTTTTCCCCAGTGTATATTGTTGTCTGCTTTGTCAAAGATCAACTGGCTGTATGTGGATGGTTTTTTTCAGTGTTCTCTACTCTGGTGTATGACTTTATTTGTGTGCCAATATCATGCCATTTTGGTTACTTTAGCCTTGTAGTATAATTTGAAGTCTGGTAATGTGATGTCTCCAGCTTTGTAATTTTTGCTTAAGATTGCTTTGGCTATTTGGGCACTTTTCTGGTTCCAAACAAAGCATTATTTTTTCTACATTTGTAAAACATGATGTTGGTATTTTGGTGGGGATTGCAATGATACTATAAATCACTTTGGGTAGTATGGACATTTCAACACTGTTGATTCTACTGATCCGTGAGCATGATATGTTTTTCCATTTGTTTGTGTCATCTGTGATTTCTTTCATCAGTGTTTTGTAATTCTCTTTGTAGAGATCTTTCAACTCCTTGGTTAAGTATATTCCTAGTTATTTTATTTTATTTTTACCTATTTTGAATGTTATTGAGTCTTTGATTTGACCCTCAGCTTGACTGTTATTGGTGTATAAGAGTGCTATTGGTTTGCGTATCTTGATTTTGTTACCTGAGACTTTGCTGAATTTATTTATCAGTTCCAGGAGTGTGTTGGTGGAGTCTTTGGGGTTCTCTAGATACAAGATCATATCATCAGCAAAAAGTGATAGTTTGATCTCCTCTTCTCCAATTTGGAAACCCTTTATTTTGTTTTCTTTCCTGATTGCTCTGGCTAGGACTTCAAGCACTGTGCTGAATAGAAGTGGTGACAGTGGGCATCCTTGACTCGTTACAGTTCTTAGCAGGAATGCTTTCAACTTTTCCCCATTTAGTATGATGTTGGCTGTGTGTTTCTCATACATAGTTTTTATAATCTTGCGATATGTTCCCTCTATGCCTAATTTGTTGAGGGTTTTTATTCTGAAAGGGTGCTGAATGTTGTCAAATGCTTTTTGTGCATATATTGAGATGGTCATATGGTCTTTGTTGTTTTGTTTCTGTTTATGTGGTGAATCACATTTATCAATTTACGTATGTTGAACAATCCTTGCATCCCTGGTATGAATCCCACCAGGACATGGTGGATTTTTTGTTTTTTTGATGTACTGCTGAATTCTGTTTGCTAGTTTTTTATTGAGAATTTTTGCATCTATATCCATAAGGGATATTGGTCTGTAGTTTCCCTTCTTTGCTGTGTCCTTTCCTGGCTTTGGTAACAAGGTGATACTGGCTTATAGAATGAGTTGGGGAGGATTCCCTCCTTCTTGGTGTTATGGAGTAATTTCTGCAATATGGGTACCAGCTCTTCTTTGTAGGTCTGATAAAATATGGCTGTGAATCCATCTGGTCCAACACCTTTATTTTGTTGGAAGATTTTTTATTACTGCTTCACTCTCACTGCTTATTATTGCTCTGTTCAGGAATTCTAACTTCTTCTTGATGGAGTCTTGGGAGGTTGTGTGTTTCTAGGAATTTGTCCATATCATCTATGTTTTTGAGTTTAATGTGTAGATATTTTCATATTCACAGATGATATTCTGTATTTCTGTGGTATCAGTTGTAATATCTCCTTTTCCATTTCTGATTGAACTTATTTGGGTCTTTTCTCTTCTATTCCTGGTTAATCTAACAAGAGGTCTATAGATTCTGTTTATCTTTTCAAAGAACCACCTTTTTGCTTTGTTGATCTTCTGTTTTCTTTTTCATTTAGTTCTGCTCTGACCTTAGTTATTTGTTTTCTTCTGCTGTCTTTATGTTTGGTTTGCTCTTCTTCCTTTTATAGTTCCTTGAGGTGCATCATTAGATTGTTCATTTGTGACCTTTCTGTCTTATTTTTGTAGGCATTTAAGGCTAGGAATTTTCCCCTTAGGACTGATTTTGCTGAATTCCCAGAATTTTGTTAGCTTGTGTCCCCTTTGTCATTCAGTTTGAGGAATCATGTGATTTCCATCTTAATTTCAATATTGACCCAATAATTGTTCAGCAGCAGGTTATTTAATTGCCAAGAGTTCATATAGAGTTGAGTGTTTCTCTTGGAGTTGATTTCTTGTTTTATTCCACTGTGGTCTGAGAAGATACATAGTATGATTTCTATTTTTGGAACACATTGAGACATGTTTTGTGGCCTAAGTTATGATCAGTCTTGGAGAATATTCCATGTATTGATGAGAAGAATGTATATTCAGTAGGTTTTGGCTAAAATCTTCTGTATATGTCTGTTAGGGCCATTTGTTCTAGAGTCTTGGTTAAGTCCATTTTTTAAAATTTATTTTCTGCTTGGATGATCTGTCCAGTTCTGTCATTGGGTTGTTGAAATTCTGGAAATTAAGATGCTGCTATTTATCTCTTTGCTCAAATCTAGTAGAATTTGCTTTATGCATCTGGGTACTCCTGTTTTACATCCATAAACATTTAGGATTGTTATATCTTCTTGTTTAATTGCTCCCTTTACCATTATTTAATGACCATCTTTGTCTTTCTTTACTATTGTTGATTTAAAGTAAATTTTATCTGATATGAGAATAGCTATACTTGATTTCTTTTGGTTTCCATTTGCATGAAATATTCTTTTCTATCCCTTCACCCTGAGTCTGTATGAGTCCTTGTGGGTTAGATATGTTTCCTGGAGACAGAGGATACTCAACTTGTATTTTTTAAACCATTCACCCAGGCTATGTCTCTTGAGTGGGGCATTCAGACCATTCATGTTCATTGATGAATTGATATGTGGGATGGTGTTCTGTTCATCCTGTTGGGTAGTACCTTATTGCTTTGTTTTACCTTTTGTGCTATTGTTTAATATGAGCTTTGAGCTTTAGCTTTTGGGTGGGTTTACAATGGTGGGTGTCTGTTGTGCTTTTCCATGTATAATGAAGTTCTGAGTATTTCCTACAGGGCAGGTCAGGACTTGACAAATTCCCTCAGTGTTTGCTTGTCTGGAAAAGTCTTTATTTCTCCTTCATATATGAAACTTAGTTTTGCAGGGTACAAAATTCCAGGCTGGCAGTTGTTCAGTTTAGGAAGACTGAAGATGGGGCCCCAATCCCTTTTGGCTTTTAAGGTCTCTGTTGAGAAGTCTGCAGTTAGCCTGATGGGTTTTCCTTTGTCAGTCACTTGATGTTTTCACCTCATGGCTCACAAGAGTTCCTCTTTCATGTTGACTTTGGCCAATCTGATGACTGTGTGTCTTGATGATTGCCTCTTTGCAATGAATCACCCAGGTGTTTGTTGAGCTTCTTGTACCTAGATGTCTAAATTTCTAGCAAGAACAGGGAAGTTTTCCTCAATTATTCCCTCAAATAGGTTTTCCATCCCTTGTACATTTTTTTTTTTACTCTCAGGGATGCGTATATTTCTTATATTTGGCCATTTTACATAATCCCACATTTCTTGTAGGCTTTGTTCATTCCTCTTTATTCTTTTTTCTTTATTTTTGATTGACTGAATTAATTCAGAAGAGTTGTCTTCAAGTTCTGAGATTCTTCCTTATGCCTGCTCTAGTCTACTCCTTAAATTTTCCACTGTGTTTTGTATTTCCTTAAATGAATTTTTCACTTCAATAAATTCTACTTTTTTTTTTTAAATATATTGATCTCTTTAGCAAATTTTTCATTCATTTACTGAATTGATTTTCTGGTTTCTATTTGTTGGTTTTCCACTTTCTCTAGGATTTCATTGAGCTTCCTTATAATCCATGTTTGGAATTGTTTATCTATCATTTCAATATTTTGAGTTTGGTTGGTATCCATTGCTTGAGAATTGGTGTTCCCCTTTGGGGGTGTCCTTTTGTTCTAATTTTTCATACTTCCATAGTTCTTTCATTGATTCCATCTCACCTGGAGCAACTGTCACTTCTTATTTTTGTATGCTCTTTTGTTTAGATGGAGCTTTCTTTCCTCCCTCACTTGTAAGGGTGGGTCTGTAGCATATATTGGATAAGAAGCTTTGGCTTTGCTGTGGGTGCTTTGATGTGGTCTAGGTTCTGCATGGATGCCTTGGTTATAGATATCCTTAGTGTGGTGGTTTTCTTAGTCACTAGCTGTTTGTCGGCTGTAGCAGCAGTGAGCTATGTGTGTGGGCAGATTCCCTGTCTCTCATTGATGAGGGAGGATGGAGGTCATTGAAATCCTTTCTCTTTTCCCAGCCCTGTGGTCTTCTCAACAGTGTGCATTGTATTGGCATGCCCAGTTTAATCTCTGAGAGAGTAGGTGGTGCTTGTGGGTAAGAATCAACCATACCTTGTATGATTGAGTCAGTAAATATTGTAAAGGTCTGTGCAAATTTACCTCCCTGTCAGTAGGTTGCACTTGATGGAGGGAATAACCTGAAGTGTTGTTTTTTAGACCTGTGACCAGCTCTAGCCCCTCAGCAGAAGCACTCAAATGCACCATGTGGTGGGCAGGGCCTTGGAACTTCTCAGTGAGTCCTTATTATCCACCATAGCAGAGTAAGCCTGCCCTAGGGCTCCACCAAAGCTGGTAGGTAGTTGTTTCTACAGGGGTCCCATGTCTGCTCCTAGGCTTCTGGAGAAAGCTACCAGGGCATGGCTGAAGTAGCCCCACCAAGCCAGAAAGTCTGCTTGTGGGGCAGGGGCCATCTGAGATTCACAATCTGGCTGTCAGGAGCAGGTTTTGCCCTTCTTCCCTTCCCCTGCTCCACAGTCTCTATCTGGCATCTGCCATCAGGCAAGATCTCAAACTAGCTGTGCTCCCCAATGATAGTGCTGTGAACTGAGAGCTTCCCTGTCCAGGATCCTGCCCTGGCCAGAGAGAGTGGCCCTCCTGTGGCCCTCCTGTGCTGTGGCTGGGACCCATGCTACCCTCTCTTTTCACTTCTCCCCAGGCTGGCTCCCTCACCTCCCAAGATTAGTTCACAAATCTCCCCTCCATGCCCCTTAGCAACATGATCCAGTCCTGGGGGTAAATGATCTGGCCTGCATAACTGTCCCCAGGTCCCCAAAGATCAATCCCTGACTGGGCCAGGGGGAAGTGTGCTGGTACTGAGTTGCCTATGGGGTGCTCAAGTGGGTTTGATTTCCTTCTGCTTTTGGGTGTGCCCTGCTCTGATGGAGCAGCCAGGCAAGCAGAACCAGGGAGAGCTGGTGAGCAAGGAGCTCACAGTCAGAGCACCCCTTCAACTGCTGCACGTCTTTAAGAGGAAAAGTTTAAGCCCCTTTCTTTGTGGAAGCCTCAGTGTGGTGGATGCACAAACAAAGGGGAAGCAGCCACCAAGCCATGGCTCAATCATCTCTCTCAGCAGCAATGGGCAGGGGATGGAAGGGGAGGAAAAGAGTCTGAATAGAGGAAAGCTAGCACTCTAGTTGTCTCTGTCCCTTTTTCTGGAAGTCAGCCCACCCTGGAATGTCCAGGTTCTGGGGCCATGCACATTCCCTGGGACTGTGGCTCCCACAGACTGGGCCAGAGTTGGGAAATGTTTGTGTAGGAATGAGTGAGATGAAAACTGAGGGGCTGAAGCCCCCTGGGGAGGACAAAGGTGCACAGCGGGTGGAGAAGCAATATGGCCTCTGCTGTCTTGGCTCAGGTCTGTGGTGATGGGAAGTGATCCCCAAGGGGGCTGGCAGCCTTGTGCTTTATCCTCAAAAAGATCCCGGTTTACTGGTGACAGCAGCTTTTGAGCTTGTGAGGGTAGAAAGGCTCTCCAGTAGTTCAGGAACCTGCTGACTGCCAGAGATATGAGGGAAGGAGAAACAAACCACCCCCCTACAATTTTTGCCGGACTCCAAGCCTCTCAGGGGTTAATCTTTGCTGATATCTTGCTCCTTTTTGTTCTGTTCTGCAACTTCTTCCCATGAAATCTCTGGTTGGTTCTGGCGCTTCTCCCTTGGAATTATACCCTATGTATGTTTGTTTGTTTGTTTTCTTTTTCATCAAAAACTTTTCTTTCTTTCTGAGACAATCTGGCAGCTGGTGTCTCTGGTCAGCCATCTTGGCTCCCCTGGTGATTTTTTTTTTAACTCATCAAAGAATGTAATTTTCTCTTGTAACAAAATCTACAAGCTACACGTTCAACTTTTAGGCAAAAAATAAAATTTATTTAAGCTTAATGGATCAACCTTATTTTATTTGGGAAGATTTAAGATTGAATTGAGCCCCCTCTTCTAAAATGGGAGCTTTTTGACATATCTAACCTCCATGATTCAAATCAGGGACTTTTTTGTATTCAAATTCCAGTTCTTCCTTTGAACCTAATGAAGTTCTCTCCCTCTTGCTCAATTTGACAACTTACTCTCAGCTCTGCCAACACTACATTAAATTTCTTGGTAGCTTTGCTGACTGGTTGAATTTGGTGTCCTTCATTTGGTGTTTGGATTGAACTAATGAAAAATTATCTTGGATCTGGAAAGATTAGCAAGGTCTTTTTTAGGGAGATTTAAAAATATAAAGAAAAAAACAGAGAAAAAAAGATGAATTTTAGATTACCAGCAATTTCTTTCTAAATGATACCTTTTTTCCTTTATTATTCCTGTTTTTGAACAAATTTAATGTCACATTTTCTATCTTTTCCAGTTATGGTAAAATAAAGCAATACACAATATAATATGCTTGCTATTTAGTTGTCAATCAACATCTATGCCTACAAAGATCATCATAGAGCAGTATTTATTAAAATGCACCTTTTCCCTAAGCTATTTAGAGATCTTGATCTGCACTAATATTATGACCTGATATTTGTGAAAGATAATGATTTGTTTTTCGTTTATCTTCTAGAATCACTGTAAAAGCTGCTCATTGCTGCAAGCTAAGGTCACATAGCACTCACAGTCTTATCATAATTGACAACTACATCTTGGCTTGAACTCCAATTCAATTTACACAGGTTTTCCTTTACACATTTTCTCATATATTAGGTAAATAGAATGTTCACACAGCCTTAAATCAGTCAAAGGGCAGATGGATGTTTTGTTGTACAAGCTCCCTCCAAATAGCTTGGCAAACAGCTCTGCCTCAGCAATAAAAAGTCTGATTCCCCCTGGGCAAGAACTTTTCACCATATTTCATTGAAGAAGGGGTGATTTTTTAATATTCTGTATAATCAGTAAAACTTGTTTGATATGTGGTCTAGTAATTAGTATCAGATGCTGTCCCCAGAATTGTCACCAAAAAATAATTTCAGAGGTTTATCTAAGGAGATTGTCTGCCTGTGTTTCAAAAAGGGCATGCAGATATGCCTGTGCCAATTTTCCTCGCAAATCAACTAAAGGCTCATCAGTGTTCTAACCCATAGATACAGCAGTGGCCTCTGGCTCCAGTGACTCATTTTGCTGCCCTCCTCATTTTGGTGTTCTGAATACATTGTCTCTTCACAACCTCTGTCCATACCACCTGAACTGCCTCATCTCTGAAATCCCCTTTCCACTTCAGCTCATTGTTGATACACATATTTTCTCTCCAATATCTGTTTTTATTAAATGACTCAGTATTTTCTCTTCTTCAAGGAAGGCAGAGATATTCTTCTTTCCTTTCAACAATATAAATCCAGTTTTTTTGTTCAGTTGCCTTTTGTTCATTAAGGACTAGTTGATTCATCTCTTGTGACTTGGTAGTAGAAGTTATCTCCTGGATGGTGCAAGGCATCAGGGATCCAATGAGTGGAATTTAGTGTCTATGAAAATAAATAAAAACAAAGATTAATAGTTAGAGCAAACTATAAATTCAGTGTCTGAGTCCAGAGGGTAGCCAGTCAAGAAGATTTCTAGGTGCTGGGCTTAAAGCATCTTCAGTTGGGGTGAGGACAGACAGTGGCAATCTGACATTTTTCTGGTTTGCAGTTTGAATGTCATGAAGGTTTCCATACATAAGATGTTGTGGTGATTTCTCTGAAGTTTACATCAAATCATCCAGGGTCAGTGTGCATGACTTCAGGGAAAGAGCAGTTTTAATCGCAGTAACTCCAAGCCAGAAGGATAAGAGAAAACCGGAAGTATTAGTTTAGAGAGTCATAGCCAGACATTGCAGAAAAACTAGAAGAATTCAGGATCCAGCCTAGATTGCAGGTAGATAATAAAATTACAAAACAAAAATGAGTAGTGCTTGAATCTAATATTGGGTACACTATAGTTTTCTTCTGAGACAATTTTTCTCTCTACAGTTACCTCCTATTTCTACCAAAGAATTTCAAAATAAGACTGATTTGTTTGTAAAATAAGTATAGTCTCATTAAACTTGACCTGGTTATTTACATAAGTGCAGCAAAACTAGTGACAGACAAATCAAGTGCTTTTAAGTTTACTTTCCTGAAACTTTTGATAAGGAATCTCAGATTCAATTTGTAAAAGCCTCTTGTGGCTGGAAAGCCAAACCAAAGACTTGTCATCAGTCTACATCAGTAACACCTACAGAGTTGAGTGAATTCTTGTCTTCTTAAGATCCCCAAAATATCCTGAAGTTCTCGGGCCTACCAGGAAGTGACATTCCTTACTCATCTGTAAGGCTAGGAACCCTTAAGCCAGTTTTTTCAAGGGGAACTTTTTTTGATCCATAAAGTCAACCTTAGTTCTTTCAAGCTGTTTGGTCATATCTGAAAACATGACATTTCATTCAAAACCTTGGTAATATAAATAGTGTTTCCAATTGTGTCCTGTTACAAGGAAAATAGATTCTTATTAAACATATGCAAATAACTATATTGCCTAAAAATAAGAATACTCACAATTATTTTCCCTAATCTGGAGGGATTAGGTAGGGAGCAAAAGTAAACGTTTCAATTTTTGTTCACAAAAGTATACTTTATCAAACTGCTGTAAACTATCGATAGCTTAAAATAAGTTTCCTTAAATTGGGAAAACAAAGTATTTAAAGAACCGGCTATGTTTTAAACAAAAAGTTATTTAAAAAATTGTACTCATCAGTTCATTCAGTGCCATGTAATTTTTGGTCTGCTTGATCTTCAGATAGATAGCAATTTCACAAACCCATCAGTTTCATTAAAATTCTGAGAATTCTCACTCAATGCAAAGGTATGATCTCAGTTATCAGAAACCTATCTTTATTAGAGTACTTTCCATAAATCTACTTGATGAAGAGCTATTTTAGACTGTTTACTTATTGTAAACATTTTTTACAAAAGGATTGAAGTAAAACAATAAATGTCTATGGATGACAAAGTTTTAAAATGGCCACAGTTACGTATCTCATGAGAGTTTAGTATAATATTGAAATGAATGACAAGGAAATTTGGTTATTTCTGTGCTATATAATATTTTAACATAATAATAAAAATTATGAATGATTAAACACCAGATTTGTAGGAATTTCATACAATTTCCAAAACACATATTAATAATATCCATACAAATTTACCTCAAGAAATGTTAAACATTATTTATTATTTGACAATGCTTCCCATATAATTTAACACATCAAATAAGTCTAATTAGTTTGATATCATTCTTTTACAGATCATTTCAGAAATTCCAGGGGCCCTGTGGATGTCCCAAAGTGAGTTTGAGGTCAAGAACACTTAATTTAGAATTTGATTTTGGGAAGTTTATTACAGATCTCAAAAATTTTAAAATACTTGATTAAATATGATCTTGGTTATCTATTTAATCAAAGTGACAGAAAATAATTTAAAGGCAAATACAGAATGAAAACTTGGCTCTTTTAATATTGAGAAGACTCAGTTTTCTTACATAATCAAAACAAGCATAAGAAATTATCCTGATAAAACACAAAATCTTTGTTTCCTAGGCCAAGTAGTTGAAGAGCAAAACAAACAAACAAAATAAAACCCTTCACGTGATCAGACCAATAGTCCAAGAAAATTTTGTCATTTTAACAAAGACCAAATTCTACTTTTGTGTCAATGTACAGTTGACCCTTGAACAACAAGGGGGCCGAGGGCAAAAAGCCCCTGCACAGCTGAAAATCTGTGTAAAACTGTTTACTCTTCCAAAACATAACTACTAATAAGCTACTGTTTACTAGAAGCTTTACCAATAACATAAACATTGGATTAACATGTATTTTGTATGTTGTATGTATTATATACTGTATTCTTACAATAAAGTAAGCTGGAAGAAACAAGATTTTATTAAGAAAATCATAAGGAAGAGAAAATACATTTATAGTACTATACTGTATTCATCTATACCCTAAGTTTACATCATCTGATGAACCATCTGTCTGAAATGGTTGGCAAATGCAGCTGCAGACCTCAATCCATGGTACATATCAAGCAATTAAACTATTTTTTGTAATATCATGACTTTTTTCTGTTTCGTGGGAGCACGTCCAACATCACTAGTGGCACTTTGTATGGGTACCATAGTGTTCTTCAGGGTTTAAAGTATTGTACTAAACATGATGAAACATACACACAAACCATGAGAGATCACTTTTTACTGTGATATGCAATTCACTGGAGAGATGAACTGCTTAGGTGAAGATCGTTAATGTCACAAGGTGTATCGAGTGAATTCTCACAATACTTGAACTCACTGCAATAGCTACAGAAGGTGTCTATGAAATTAGTACAGTAGTACAGTAAGTACTACAGTTAATTTTATGCAGTTGTGATTCAATACTGCATCTCTAAATTTATTTACTTTTCTCTCAACTGTGAATGGTGTCAGGTATGTTCTATAAGTACTTGTGTAAGTTTTATTAATTTTAACTTTTTATAATAGATTTATGTAGATTTTATGATAGTAAATGATAAAACAGAATAGTACCTACATATATTTTATACATTCATGACATACTTAACTTTTTCTTAATTTTTTTGAGATTTCTAGGCTATGCGGTTCATCTGTGAGTTTCTTCAAAATTTTGCAAATCTCCAAAAAATTTCCCAATATATTTATTGAAAAAATTCCACATATAAATGGACCCACACAGTTCAAATCCATGTTGTTCAAAGGTCAACTGTACTACTAAAACTAATTTTTAATAAAACCTTATATATAAATCCATCTAATTATAGCTGGCTTTGACCACACAAGTTAAGATTACTTTTCCACGGTTGGGTCTAGATTTTTAATGGATATCTATTATTCACATTATCTTAGCATGACTTTAAGGTTGCAAATTACCAAATAAAATATTTTTGAAACTAAAATATAGTTAAGTAGACATTTTAATGTTTAATTATTTCTGAAAAGTTTACTTAAGAAGTTTATTTCTCTTGCATTCACCTAAATCATTTATTTTCAACAGTTACATTTAAATTGCCCATGAAAAATTACATGATACATTAAACAAATCTAGCTACCATTTTAAAGTATTTTTCCTGGTGAAAAATCAAGCAAGTGTCAAAAATATTACAAAAGCAATTAAAAAGTTAACCATAGTCCTTTCCTCTCTCTCTCTTTCTCTCTCTCTCTCACAAACACACACACACACACACACATTCTCTCTCTCTCTCTCTCTCTTTTTCACTTCCATGAATGGCATGCATAAAACAATTAAGTGATTCATTTTTACTGTTCATTATTCTTTTAGGTTGGATTTATAGTTTTGTGATCTAAAAAATTCAGCAAACACAACTCAAACCTTTCTGACCAGCAAACCCAGGCAAGAATGTATATCTGTATTATATTTAGAGCTGACAGTTCTGAAGACATTTCTATTTTTATTTTACCAGCAATTTAAAAACTAGATTTTATTTATCAAAGACTATTTGAGATCATGTGAACTTAAAAAAAATACTGGGGTCAGTTTGTATTTTTCTGGGATTTTAGGAGTACTTAATTTATATGAGTGCTCATTTATCTTTTGGCCAATTTAAATAGAACTCCTTAAAGAAATTTTATAAATTACTTTGTTATTATCATCAGAGAAAAATTATGATCATATATAACATACAAACATGCATGCATACATACATAAACATACAGACAGATGCAACCAGAACTTATGGCTTTTCCTTTTAAAAATTTTAGTATGAGGCAGTAAATAAGTGAGTAATACAAACTCACTGTTTACATACACTTTATATTTTTTAATCCAAATTGTGTTACTGATGAAAATGGGACAAGTTGTGGTTATCTACTCAATAAGGGATAAAGCTTTTTACTAATATTTGTGGAGAAGGCCTTTAAGATATTTCATTTGCCCAATTTCCAAATAGGTCTTTCTGTCTCTCTCTCTTCCTCTTTTTCTTTTTGGCCTCAGGTTCTTATTTTCCATGGGCCCTTAAGTCTCTTCAGAGTCCCCAGTGGAGGGTAGGGAGCCTAAAGTTCAAGTGAATGAGAGTCTACCGTGGGAAGGGAAAGGATCTGGCAGGGGCAAACAGAGTCCGCAGAACATATAGTCAGCAAGGGTTCAAAAAGAGGGGTTTCAGGTGACAAAGAAGTTCCCATAGGAGAAGCAGGATCCAATAAAAAAAACAGAAAAGCCTCATAGAGAGCCAGAAAGCAGAGATTTCTAGCCCACTGAATCAAGGAATAATCTTCACTCAGAACAAGGAAACAGAAAGAAAACCTTCCAGCCCAGGAGGTACTTTTAAAAAGAAGCCTGCGACTCTAACCCAGTTTCAGAGAGTATACTCATATCTTAAGAATCAAAATCTGTCCTTACCAGATTTTTTTAAATTTCAGAATATTATGGGGGTACAACACTTTGGTTATATATATTGCCTATGCACTGCCCAAGACAGAGCTACAATCGTGAACATCCCCCACACAGTGTACCCTGCACCCATTAGGTGTGAGTTTTCGCATCCCTTTCACCCTCTTCCCACCTGCCTGACCCCTGATGAATATTATTTCCGTGTGTGACATAAGTATTGATCAGTGAGTACCAATTTGATGGTGAGTACCAGTGGTGCTTGTTTTTCCATTCTTGTGATACTTTGCTTTGAAGAATGGGCTCTAGCTCCATCCAGGATAATACCAGATGTGTTAATTCACTGTTGTTTTTTATTTCTGAGTAATACTCCATGGTGTACATATATCACATTTTATTAATCCACTCATGTATTGATGGGCACTTGGGTTGTTTCCACATCTTTGCAATTGTGAATTGTGCTGCTATAAACATTCGAGTGTGGATGTCTTTATTATAGAATGTCTTTTTTTCCTTTGGGTAAATACCTAGTAGTGGGATTGCTGGATCAAATGGTAGTTATACTTTTACTTCTCTGGAGTATCTCCATATTACTTTCCATAGAGGTTGTACTAATTTGCAGTCCCCCCAGCAGTGTATGAGTGTTCCTATCTGTCCGCATCCCTGCCAACATTTGTTGTTTGGGGATTTTTTGATATGAGCCAATCTCACTGGAGTTAAGTGATATCTCATTGTGGTTTTGATTTGCATTTCTGTGATGATTAGAGAAGTTGAGCAATTTTTTATATGTTTGTCCTTACCAGTTTTAATGGATGTTTGTCTAGAGCAATGTCTCAGGAGTCAGACTCACCAATGGATTCCCTATCAATCAGTTAGGAGGGAAGACAAGGGCTTCAAAGCATGCACTTAGGACTTAGGGTCCTAGGAAAGAGTCCTGGGGGTCCAATGATGAATCTGATCCTAGCCAAGTCTTGGCACTGTAACTGTTAAAGAAAAAAAAATGTATTCAGGGATAGTTATTAAAGTGTGGTTAAAAAAAAAAAAGATTTTATTCAGGATCATTGTAATAGGTATAGGGGACCACTGCAATGGGGTTTTGCAGAAGAGAGATTGGGCTCAAGTTCAAATACAGCATGGGCAAGTGGGAATTTATCACCAAGGAGCAGGGTGGGCATCAGTGGATGGAAAATCACTGAGAGGATACATCACGAGTAAGGGCTGTTCTGGTTAAATGCACCTAACAGAATTCTTGCTGAAGACAGGCCAAAGTGACCAGACATCCCTTGAGAGATAGTAGAGAATGAGGAACCTTATCAGATATCAAGGATGATCAGATACTGAGAATGGGGGGCTCTGGCTAAAATGACTTAGCAGGGTTTTGTTGCTAAAATTGGATTTCATAAGAAAGTACACAGAGGGGCCTAGAAGAAGATTCAGAAGGCTGACTAAAGCTGCCCCAGCAAAGACTCTTTGTCAGCCTGCACCCTTAGCTTTGCATTTGCCCTTTCATTTCTTCTTCCTGCTCTGAAGAATCTCTTGAGAAATAACAATAAGAATAATATTTATTTATAAAATACAATGATATAATCTCCTCCCTTAGTTTAGCAGGAAGTGGTCATTGCTATGGATTGCAGGATAAGACAATATTTAACACTGATTTAATAACTACTAAATTGTTTTTTAAATAGAGTATCAGTTGATCTATAAAATATGAATGTACACATTTAATTTGTGTTTCTCTAGATCATGCATGAAAAGAGGTAAAAAGATGGGTTCCAATAAAAGTGATTACTTCTCAATTTGTTTTTAATCTGCTCTGATGCTGTCTCTCAATCCCAAATCTTTACCTTCAATATCCCCACATCAGTTTATTATTTCTGCGGTAGCCTCTCAGTAACCAAAAGGCAACTCTTATGTTACTCCCTTCTTTTCTGTTTTCTTCCTTTTTCTATTAATTATTTATTACTTTTTCAGTTAGGCTTCTGCTGAAAATGCCTATTTAATCTCCCTACCTAGTAATTCTTTAAATTAGTCTTCTAATATTTATGTAATGTTATTTATAGTGATTACACTTGTCATATCTAAAATCACATTAGTTCTTTTTCACTCTTCTTCTACTAACATACATGAACTTCATGAAAGCAAGTGATTCATCTTTATCCACCAAGTTCTCTCTGCTCTTTTATGACAGACGGTAAGTACTCAATAAATACTTGTTGAATGACTTTTATCAACAAATGGATTACTGTGCACATAATTTCTTTGACTATTTCATTTAAGTTTTATCTTTGCATGACTAATCTTAGCATATTCATTTGACATGCACTCCACAAATATTTATTTAATACCTACAATGTACCATGAAGTATTATAGGCATTCAAAGCATGGCTGTTTGCACGCTGTAAGCATTGAACACATATTTGCTAAAAAAAAATTCCCCATAATTACATTAACAATTAACTTTACTTTGGAAAAGAAAATTTCCATGGAATAATTGTTGAGTCCATAAATATCCCTCATTTCTTCTTTATTTCCCCCCTTATTTCTTGATATTTTAATATGGATAAAAATGAACAATGACTTATATGAAAGATGCTACAATTTGCAAAATTGTAAAGCTTATTAAGTAAAGCTTTTAAAAATCTTTGTATCTTACATTTGCAAAATCAAAATTAAAGTTGTTTTATTGCTTATATTCTTTATACTAATTCCCCCCAATATAAAATTACCATGAATGTAAAACTATAGATGAGAAATGATGTTCTTTTATTATGATTTGTTTCTTAAATACTACTAAAAGAGTGATTTCATCTTCCAATTGTGTCTAATTTAAAATAAAGAATATTTTAAACACTAGGAAAATAAGCTTGAATATGAATTATGCATCTATTTAAAGTTAAATAGAGAACAGGTGTAATTATCTGGAAACATTAAGCCAAAAATTTCCTTTTCATCGGTTCTCTGAATATTTTAAAAGATAGCAATGTGTTGCATTTCACGTCTTTGTGTTCTTACTGCAAATAAAATATTAAAAAATATGTTAATTGTGGATGATTGTCTTAATGTGATAACTCTTTGTTTATTAAATTATATAGAGAACATTGATTGAAAACATTTTGAAAGTCTAGTCCTTTACAAAAGTCTCTGAAGGAGACAAAATCATTAGAAGATACGGCAACTGGTTTGGAGTTTACAGTATAGTTGCATAAGTAAAAAATTTATAGGATCATGAAACTACTAGAGGAGAATTCTAAAACATTGTGCTCATATATATCTAGGCAAGATAGGTATAGCATGTGCTTATATATTGAGATACTTTGGGTAGGCTTCATAGTCAATGTCAACTATGACTTTTAAAAAAAATTGGAATGTCAAGTACATAAAGAACTAAGAAAAACAAAACAAGAAACATAGTTCAGGTAAAATTAACCCGGCCTGTTGAAACAGATGTTTTATTCAAGTAAATGGGAAGCTAAGAGAAGGGGTAATACTAAAGGAAAGATCCTGAATTCTATAACAGTTACTTTGAAATATATTTACAAGGGAGAAAAGGGTCAGTGTAAAATTTTAAAATTAGATTATGAAACCAGTTACATCATCATGTTTGGAATGAATAAAATAACTTTACTATGTGGGACAAGCTAAACATCCCAGGGTAGAGTAGTAGTAGTGAGGATGAAAAGAAAATAAGGTTGTAAGAGAATTTTCAAAAGAAGAATCAGTCATATTCAGAAAATTATTTGTTAGAAAGCTGAAAGGAAGCCACCAGTTTGACTCCCCAAAGACGTGAATTCCTGTTGCATTGTATATGTATTTCTCTTTAGTGGATTATTACATTCTGCTTATATCATGATAATTTTTATATTAACATATATCCCCTATTACAGTACTAAACTCTTTCACATCAGAAACATGTTTGTTTATCTTTCAATTCTGTCCTCAAACTTAAATATGCTTATATACACTTTAGTGAACTAAAAATATAAGTTGACTGAATGGCAGAGTGCATGTATTATAATGGCATTCATAACCATAAGGAGATGAGAGAGACACTGTCAATTAAGTACGCTTTACACTTGATGAATTTTGGTCATTACAAGATGAAAATAGAAGTTTTCTGTTTGTAAACCAGTGAAATAAAAATACGGCTCTGAAGAAAGATTGATGCCAAATACTGTTAGGTGAAAGAAAAGTTAGAAGCTAGAGTATAATCAATGAGTGTTGATTGGATCTCTCAGGGGCTGGATATTGAAGGAGACAATAATAAATTTGTAAATAAAGATACAAGTTTAAAGGTTATCCAAATATAAGAGGTAAATCAGTATAAACAAGCAGAAATTAAAGTAGAAAGAATGTTAAAAAATAAAGAAGACATATCATTACTTAAACAAAGAGAGGAAAGAATTGGAATGTATCATAGTCTAAATTAAAAAAAAGAGATCAAACAGAAAAAGTCAGTTTTTAAAAGAATTTTCTAAAACACCATCACATATGGACATAATGAGGTTATTGACTATACTAAACAAAGTTAGTTTTAGTGAAACAAAAGTAATGAACACCAGAATAAGGGCATTGAAAAAATAGTGAAGATTTATCACACACACCAAAACCTTCATTAAAATGACTAGAATAATTTTTTTTAAAGTAATAGCACTAGAAAATAAAAGAATTTATGATAAAATGAAAATGAGAAAATAATAAAGAAATAGCAAGGGAGAAGGAAAATTTAGAATCTTTATAATTTGAGACGGTGGGGGATACACTGAAAGAACCCCAGTTACATGCCTTGATTTCAAGGGGATAGTCTATAGTTAAAAATGGCATGTGGGCTAGCAAGGCAGCATGAAATTCTGACGTCTATTTGCCACTGAGCCAAAAAGAGTTTGAAATCTTCAATGTTAGGGTTTGTTGCAGAAGATCTCTGGTAATTCAATGGCTCCATGTATATCACCTTTATTAACATTTAATTGGCCAAAGCAAGGTATATAAATGTAAAGTATAAAAAAACCCACAATCCTTTCATGTGTGCAATGGTGAGGCTAACTGAAACTTGGGGACCTGTAGTAATGATTAGAATATCAACTCATAGCAAATAAATAAATAAACAACAAACAAACAAAACAAACCATAACTGGAAGGACAAAATTAAACAAAACATTATATAATATATGAACTCCATCTCCACTATTACTCTGAAAGTTTTCATGCAAAGTCAGAGATAAAAAAATTTAGCTATGAACTAGTGAATTCTTTTTAGTCCATATCCTACCCCTTGTCCCCAGATCTAAGGAATCAATACTACAGTTTCACCTTTTCTGAAAATTTCTCTTTTATTGGTTCCTGGAAAAATCCTTTCTCCTGAATTTCAACTTGCTACTTCTTTCATCTTCAACCACCATGTGGCAGATGCTATTGTTGCCCCACAAACATCTTCTCCCTTTTCTTCTTCAGTGCACATTGGCTCCAATTCCCACTGCTGAAGCAAGACTTTCTCTGGTGTCTGGAACCCACTTTGGCAGAAGTAGAAAGGAATTAACATCCCCAGGAAGAAGTCCTCCTCTATAAATACCCTCGCCATATGATCTATAAGTACACTAGCTTCCTTTTCTCCCAGTTGAGATAACACTGGTATGCGTGTTTTGCACATGAGGAGCACCAAAATTTCTGAGCAGGATCAAGCTGTAGTTTTCCACTGGAAGCTGGATGTAGTAACTTAAGTAGTAACTTCCTTGTTAACAACGACTGCATTGGCACGCTCCAGTTCCTGCCTCACTTCTTCCTCACCTACCAGTCATTCCTAAAATCTTATTCCAATAAACTGCATGAATTTGACTAATTTTCTCAGCATCTCTTTCTTAAGCAACCCGAACTAAGACAGAATCTTTTAAGTTATTGCTCTCCAAACAAATTTTTTTTCTTCATTTCTTAACCCTATGTACACTACCATCAACAAAGTCAGCAAAATGGAAACTCAGCAGTCATCAATTATTTCTCACTCTCTCCCATTTAAAACTGAGAAATCCATGCCTGCTCTTTATGACTGCTGCCACATGATTATGTCATGTCAAAATCAACTTTGGCTCAGATTGCTAAAACACCCTTTACCCCTTTACCAGTTTTGCACCTTTCATATTTATTCTCCACATGGCAGATTAAATAACCCCAAACCATCCAAATTAAATATGTCACCAAAATAGAATTGGTTTTCTATTGTTCTCAGGAAAAGTTAATTCCTAAATGTATCTGCCAACCATCTTCATGTCCTGCTTCCTCTTTCCCACTCCAACCTCTTTTCTTTCCCATTCATCCTTTGGATTATGTTTTTCAATGTTACTGAACTAACAGGAGGTAAGTGTTCCTTGGAATGGGGAATGTAAGTTGACGGAAGTGGGGATATGTGTAAGAATAAAATCCAATGACAAAAGGCCAATAAGGGATTTAGGATAATGGCCAATAATTTATTGAGAAGGAAATAAAGATCTTTTAAATCCATATGCAAAAATTAATGTATATTTATAAACATGGATGTGTGAATCATGGTATATTTGTAACGTATAATTATTTATTTATTATAGAGATTATCTGAAGAATAATCTTCAACACATGTTGACTATATGACATAAACAGAAAAAAAATGACATTGAAAATGAAAGCAGGTACAAATTGTTTTGCCTTTACGTAAAGGGAAATAGAGAAGATTGTGCTATTCTTAGTATACAAACTAAATTCTCCAAGAAGTGACCATAGAGATCTTTACAATACTTTATAGAAAATGCAGCAAATGTTCTACCATTTTTTTGTTTTGTGCATTATGTGGACATTAACACGATGTCAATAATTATATCAACATTGTAAGTTACAAATCAAGACATAACCTTGTATGACTTTATAGTTCCTGTGTGCCTGGGAATTACTTGAAATATAATAGAGTTTTATAGGAAAGTTGTTTTCCATCCTGAGAAGAATGGTGCACGTGGAAATAATACTCAGTGCTGTTAAATTTGTCTCTTTCTTCATAGGAAGGAACACGTCCCTTCATCCGTCTTATGAATTTTATTTGCCAACTGTTCCTTTTAGCAAAATGAAATACAATGAAAAGATCTATCTTTGTTTAATACTACACACAGGAAATAGTAATAGTTTTCCAGGAAGATTAAAAAAGGAGAACAACGTGGAAATGATTGTGGAGAGAAAGAATGTAGAGAGGAAAATGTCTTGTCATGACTATGCATTTGTAGACAACCTCCTCTGAGAGCTGCCCTGTCCCATCTCCCACAAATATCATTAAAATTAACATTTTTTTACCAATGATTTTATTCAGTTACTAATGTTAGTCACAGGCTACACAATAGAGACATAAAAGTAAACGACAAGTTGTTTAGTCAGTTAAATGGCAGACGTGCAAGCAATTATAAAACACCATGAAGACTGGTATTCTTTAATGTTATGTACAAGATGGTGTGAAAAATTGGGGCACAAATTGCATAGAAAAATGTCAAGTCAGTTAGTAAAATCATCAATTTTAGAAAAATAAATTCACTCAGGGCTACTTAAAAAGAAGTAAGGGGAACTGTTAAGTCAGTTTCTTGGTATCATATGGATAAAACAAAAGATTTGGTGATTCTTTTCTCTTTTGTTCACTTTTAACTGGTTGAGGTGTCATATATATTTACCTTTATGACACAGATAAATATTTTAAACCAGCAAACATGATGTTGACTAAAATGGTATAAATTATAAATTACCATATGAAATAAATAAGTCAAATGAAATTTGAGGTGTTTATATTAAGCTTAGTCAAGGGAACATCATAGAATTATGTTGAGGGTGGAGATGAGACTTTAACATTCACACCAAAAAAAAATCACTAGCATTATTAAGTAAATTAAGTCTTGAATAAAATTTTTGTTTCAGTTCCTTACAGAGCCATTTTTGTACATGTATTTATATTCTTCAGTGTCTTCCAATATTGCTCATTATTTCTTCTCTACTGAATAAAATTTCTGATTTTTTACCTTATAAATTTAACTACCAAAAATAAATTCTTATTCAAAGATATTCAGGAAAAAAATCACATGAGAGAAAATCAGAAGTAACTAATTAGAGCAACTGAGTAATATTTTGTTTTCTCATCCATCTTTATTATCAGACATAAAAATAAATATTTGACTAAGAAACTATGAAGTAAGATAGCACAGTTGATTCCACAAATGTATGTAGACAGTGTTAAAGGTGGTGTATGTAAATCTTGCTGTTGACTTATGTGAAGAGGACATGGAAAAATAAAACATTTTTTTAAAAAAAACTACAATTATTAGTATTACAAATTTGTAACCAAGAAGCTCAATTTATTACTTTGTTACTATATTTAGAAATAAACAAAAAGTATTCATAGCTAATGAAAATGGCTGTAATCATGGGTAATAAATGATAAATTGTAAATCTTCCTCTTTTCTCCCTTATTTAGCTCTTTTCTTTATTATTCTTAAAGAATTTTTCTTTCTAAATCTCAGGATCCATACTGTTTTCAATTACCCAACATACTGCTCTGCCCTTTTTGATGGGCTGAATGAGATCACTAACATTTTGCAGCACATACATCTGTCAGTGATGGTCCCCAAAGACAATCAAAGGTAGAAATGAAGAAATGTTACATTTGACTCTGGCAAGAACTGGGAGTAAAGAGCTGTGCCTGATCAATACAGAGCCTATTAATTTTGATCCTAGCCTGATGATTGTTGCTTCTGCTCCCTCTTCAGAGTTAAATTACTTTGAAACAGCACAAAAACTACTCAGAAGACTTAGAAACCACACAGAATGTTTTCTTTCTAACAGTCCAGTTATCACCGAGTTGCACACAGTGAAGAGATGAGGATTTGGTTATTAGTGTGTGTTTCCTGCCATAGGCATCCCTTAAAGTGTTCTGTAATGGAGGTAAATATCAGTCTGGGTAATTCTGAAGCTGTTAGGTGAATGCTGTATGAGAGTTTGCCTTTGGATATTACAGCCCATTTTGTTGATAGGTAGAATGTTGGCTAGGATCCCAAGCATATTCTTTACACTTTTCTGGAAAAATGGTTGATATTGTTTTTTCCATTTCTACTGGAAAAGTCAGAAGTTCAGTTTTTTAAATGACTAATATGTATGAGCAACTACAATAAGCATATAGGACATACAAACCTGATTTTAAAATGGTTCCTGTACTCCAGGTGCTTACCATCTAATTGGTTTGGCTGTCAAATAAGCATACAGTTATAATCAGCTGTGTACATTGGATGTTGTCCTAACCTTATGGGGAATAAGTGTGCAGAACTGAATTTCTGATGTGCTAATGAGAAAGCTGCAGAGGAGACATGACACTCGAATTTGAATTTGAAGTAGGTGTTTATCAGATGTGCCCATCAGATTTACCAGATTTAAAGAAGTGTATCAAGAAAAGGACTCATAATTTAAAAGATACATAAATCATGGCACATGTGAGATAACTGCCATTAATTCAGTGTGGCTACATTTTAAGATGAGAAGATACACAGAATAAAATGAAAATAATTTAGGCTATGTTATGGAGAGAGCCCTTTGAATTTGTTCAAAAATAATTAAGAAAAACAGATTTGAAGCAGAAAAGTACATTAAATCTGGTGTTTTTCAGTGAAAATTCTGGCAGCAATATGGTGGATGGATTGAAAAGAAGAGATAATAAAATCACAGAAATCTGTAAGACAGTTTGTTGAGATTATTTGTGAGAAATAAAAAGGATTTGCTAAAGCTGTTGAGAGATGCTGAAAGGAGAGAAGATCTCTGCAAGAGATGTTTTAGTCACAGAATACAGGTAACTGAGTCACTGTTATAATTTTAAAACTGATATGTTTGGAAGATAATTGTTTTTGCTTCAGCAAAAAAGAGAGTATTTTAATACTCTTTAAATAGGAAGGGTAAAATTAGAAATAGATTTGGGGAAAGATATTGATACGATTGGCCATTTTGGATTAGAGATTACCCATAGGAGATGCATGTAATAATTTATTCTTCTTTATTTACATTCTGCCTACATTCATATACTGAAAATAGTAGGAATTTCAAGGCCAGAGATAAAATTTTAGATATTATAAGTATAGACAGTATTGAATGGTGCAAGAGATGATAAAACCCCCTTCTACAAGGAAAACGAAAAAGAAAATGACTAAGGATAAAAGTGTGAAGAATCTAAAACTTTTAGGATTTGGCAGAATCAAAAAAAAAGAGAGAGAGAGAAAGAGAGAGAGAGAGAGTCTTAGTTGATGATCTGAGAAGAAGGGCACCAGAAGACAGTGACAGTGCTCCAGATACAAATAAAAAGAGGGAAATTCTATGAAACGTTAACTTACACCTTTCCTATATGCCCTTAACTCACTTGTGAGAATATTTTCAAAGTGTCAGTCAAACATCAAAACTTGAGTCTCCAGTTAGATCTCCTTCAAATTTTCTACCTCCTAAATTTACATATCTGGGGAAATGTGTTATCTTGTATCACTCATTACTTATGCAACGTAAATACTAAACATCCTTTCAGGTTTACAAATTGTACCCTATATATGACTTCGGCTTTTAAAAGCCAATTTATAAGAGGCTTCAAAAGTCAGACAATGACTTAATTTGTTTCTTATCAGTGACCCAGGGTAGCAGGAAAGCAAAGCAGATTCCTACAAATGTTCCAGACTCCTGCTTCGCACTCCTTTCCCTACCACCTGCTCTATCTGTCTGTGCCAATTGCCCACTCTTCATGTAGGAGGAGAATAGGATGTAAAGTATACTGCTGATAACTCCGAAGATTCATATAGAATGTGTTGCAGAATAAATTTGTATATATTTATGGCCCATTTTATAGAATAATGTAAAATTAAAATAATTCAGATCGACTTTATCACGACTGACTTGTTTATCTCAAGACAGCCATTTTAAATGTGGAAAACCATAGAAACAGCCTTTCAGAATAGGCTAAAAAAAAAGTAATGATGTTTTTACATCCAGAGAGAATATACACATTATTTCATCATTCAGTTTTATTTACTTGTAGCTTATTTTCTTGAGACATATATTGGCTTAATTTGAACAGATGGATTAATGTTTTAGATAAGGCATTTAGCCACAAGCTATTTTGTATTTAGGTTCTTTTTAGTGCTGCTCACCATATCTCTCCATCGATCCATATACAGAATTGCCTATTCAAATCAGTGATGCATTCTGAATAAAAATATATGGAAAGATGCAGAAATTTTAAACACTGATATAAGCTCTATAAACTAAAATATCTCCCATTTTGTTTAACTTACATACTTGGAAAAACTACCTTTATTGTAATAACAAACAGATAGTTGGCTGACTTAAGAAGCATCACCACAGCTATTTCCAATACATCTTTAGCTAATTTTTCTCCCTTTTTCAAATGGGAAATGACAGTAAAATGTGTTTTAGTAACTAGTTTTCTAACAGTTCTTTATTCTTTGAATTGGTTTTTGTAAGAAGATTCAGAGTTTAGCAATGCTTGTGAAAAAAAAATTGTCTAGCTTAACATGCCTTAGAATAGTAGAGAGTTTCAAATAAGTACACAAAACAAAACTATGAATGAAAACAAGTTATAAACTATCACTAAATAATGTAGGTCATCATATAATGAGCTTAATTCTTAAATTTTTGTTAAATTGTACAAACACTTCTGAGAGTTAACAAGTGCAGGCAGTAATTTGCCTCCACCATAATCGCAAGAGTGAATCAACAGTTTTCTGACGCTATCTCTCTTTCTCTTCTTCTTCCCAATCTTTTCTCCTTCAATTATGTTGAAATCCTATTTATCTATATCTTCCTTTTTGACATTAAGACTGAAACAATTGCCAAACAAAAATGTATATAATCAAATAAAATTATTCTTTATATGTTCTTTTATATATATATATATATATATATATATATATATAAATTATATTATAATAAGCACTGGAGATAAGGCATTGAATAAAACTTCATGATACTTTTTAATGACATTTGTAATAGGTCTTCATAGCACTTAATTGTTTTAAAAAACTCATATATGGTTTATATATACAGAATGCTAAATAATACATTGAACAGTGTATCAAACATTTATATTGCATTCCAAATATGGCTTTATGTAGTTTTTTTTCTTGTTGCCAAGGGGGAATGTTAATTCATGTCCCCCAAAAGACAAATCTGTTGGTGAATTAATATGAGCAAATAACCATATTTAAAAAACATAATTTATTTTACAAAAAAAGAGAGACTGCATATATGTCAATCTTTCATAAATATTATTTTTGTCAATCAAAATTTTTACAGAACTGGACACTTGACTATTTGAAATTGTGCTCTCAATAAAGTTCTATTATAATTTACATTGTTGTTTGATGATAAACTCACATGCTTAAGATAAAAGATGATCAAGTGGTAAGAAATCAGTATTCAAATTGAAAATTGAAAAGTCCAACTTGGATGCTCAACTTTCTAACTCTGAGGAAGTTCATGAGAACAAGGGGACACAACCCCTAAATTTCCTTTAGGAAGCAGTTTTGAATCTACTGCAACACATGAATACGCCTCCCATGCTGTCTTTAAAATGTTACACTAAAAATCAGAATAACTTAGGCCCAGTTAATTTCGTGAGCAATTATCTACAAGAGCTGTAGAGAAACATTATAATGCTCCCCTTGATCTCCTAATTATATGCAAAATAATTTCTTCCTCAAGCCTATGAGTTAAACCAATGCCAAAACATACTTATAGAGGACTACATTGATTCATCAACTGTGTGTAGTTATTTGAAGTAAAGAAATACAACTTGGAAACTGATTGCCAAATATAATTTGACTTTAATTTTGCAAATTGATCTTCCTGACAACAGTTGTTTCTAGTATTAATTGTCAACTGAGGTCAATAATATTTCTTGAATTCAAGAATGATCTTCAAAATGTAACTGTGGAAAAATTCTGAAATATCCAGTACAAATATATAATAAATGTATATGCTTATTGATACATTGTTATGGTAGAATAACATGTATTTATTAAAACAATGTTATTGAATTATTTTGTTCACAAACTCTATTATATATTTTTATTTGGAAATGCTAGTTATATAAATTTGATTAGCTATGTACTGCATTAGCCTAAAAAGTTATGTTGGAAAAAACGAACCACTGTCTCACTATTTGTGGACACATATTAACTCGGGTTACTCTGGGAAAGAAAAATCAACTTTATTACTTTTTCTATAATCTTAAATTTTAAAAATAATGAGTTTCAAGTATTTTTATATTCTTAAAAGAAAAACAAACAGATTATTAGAAGCACTGTCTAAACTTTATCTCTTAGGATATCTCTGAAACACTTAGAAAATAGTCCATACTGAATTTTCTTGGTATTGAAAGAAAAGATTTTTAAAATATATTTATTCAAAAAAAAGTAAATTGAGTGAAGTCTATTGTTAAAGATGGTAGATTGAACAAACACATTTATTTCTCTTCCCTAATCTGTCCTAACCTCACAGTAAATGTATTTTCTAAAAAGATATGTCATTAGAAGATTGGGAATGGGAGAGGGAACAGCAACAACAAAATAATGTAAACCAGGAAATCCTTAGCCCACTGTACAAAAAGACACAAAACAAGTCAAATTGTATCCTAGAACTCCCTCCACCAATTGAAAAGCTCAGTAATGGGCCATACCAGTTCCTCTGAAAGGAGGAGTATGGCACTAAATCAGAAGAAATGAATTAAAGACTTTTTAAGAATCCCTGAAACATTTCTCCATGCAGCATGTTAACTGACCTCTCTTCTCCCATGCAAAAGATATTTATACCCTGCAAAGAATAAAAACAAATGCAGGACGCACGAGGGGAAAGGGCCACCGAGGAAGAGAGAGTACTATGCAAAATCAATGGTGAAAACAATGCTCTCCTACTGGATAATGTGGCCTGAGGATTTTTTTCCTACTCACCTCTAGTGTGCTGACATCCAGTGTCATACCGGGCAGTCAGCTGTCTGGAAGAGGCTTCCCTGGGGTATTATAAAAGATAAAAATCCTATAAGTGCTAACATCTAGGGAGTTCCCAAGAAAAGAATCTGGCCGGGTCATCTTAAAAGTGAGAACACAGTTGATATGCCTGCTTAACTACAAGGCACTTCCAATGCGCTCCCTACTGACCACTTTTAAATATGAGCAGACAGCAAGAATTGCCAGACATATGTAAAAAAAATTCACAGGAATGGAAAAACAAGCACCACTGGTACTCACCATCAAATTGGTACACACATGGAAATAATATTCATCAGGGGTCGGGCAGGTGGGAGGGGGGTGGAGGGGATGGGAACACTCTCACCTAATGGGTGCTGGACGCACTGTTTGGGGGATGTCCACAACTGTAGCTCTGATTTGGGCAGTGCATGGGCAAAATATATAACCAAAGTGTTGTACCCCCATAATATTCTGAAATTAAAAAATAAAATAAAATAAACAACATCTGTTCAAAAGTAAAAAAATAAAAATAAAAATAATATGATATGAAAGAAAACAAAACAATCATCTAGGAGAAAAACAATTTGGAGGAACCTCATATACGATAAACCCACAGCCAATATCATACTAATGGAGAAAAACTGAAAGCATTCCGTCTTAAAACTGGAACCAGGAAAGGTTTCCCACTATCTCCACTTCTATTCAACATAGTACTGGAAGTCCTGGCCAGAGCAATCAGACAAGACAGAGGAATCAAGGGCGTCCAGATGGGGCCAGAAGAGGTCAAACTTTCACTATTTGCAGACGATATGATATTATACATAGAAAACCCCAAAGAGTCAACCAAGAGATTACTGGAATTGATAAATGAATTCAGCAAAGTCTCAGGATACAAAATTAATACACAGAAATCCATAGCCTTCATATATGCTAATAACAATCAAGCTGAGAAACAAATTGAAGATGCAATACCTTTCACAACAGCACCAAAGAAAATTAAATATTTAGGAACATATATAACTAAGGAGGTCAAAGACCTATATAGAGAGAATTACAAAACACTGAGAAAGGAAATTGCAGAGGATGTAAACAGATGGAAAACCCTACCATGCTCTTGGATAGGCAGAATCAGCATTGTAAAAATGGCCTTGCTACCTAAATTGATTTACAGAATCAATGCAATCCCTATCAAAATACCAACATCATTTTTTGCTGATCTAGAAAAAATAATTCTACGCTTCATGTGGAACCATAGAAGACCCCGTCTAGCCAAAGCAATCTTAAGCAAAAAGAACAAATTGGAAGGCATCTATCTACCAGACTTCAAACTATACTACAAGGCTATAGTAACCAAAACTGCATGGTACTGGCACAAGAACAGAGACATAGACCAATGGAACAGGACTGAGAACCCAAATATAAAACCAACCTCATACAGTCACCTGATCTTTGACAAATTTCAGAAAACGTACACTGGGGAAAAGATTCCCCATTCAAGAAATGGTGCTGGGAAAACTGGATGGCCATATGTAGAAGACTGAAACTGGACCCACACCTCTCACCTCTCACAAAAATCAACTCACAATGGATAACAGATTTAAACCTGAGATGTGAAACCATAAGAATTCTTGAAGAAAACGTTGGTTTATGGACATTGGCCTAGGCAAAGAATTTATGAAGAAGACCCCCAAAGCAATCACAGCAGCAACAAAAATAAATAAATGGGACCTGATCAAATTAAAAAGCTTCTGCACAGCCAAGGAAACTATCACTAGAGTGAACAGACAACCTACAGAATGGGAGAAAATATTTGCATGCTACACATCTGATAAAGGGCTGATAACCAGAATCTATACAGAACTTAGGAAAATCAACAAGAAAAAATCAAACAACCCTATTAAAAAATAGGCAAAGGACATGAACAGAAACTTTTCAAAAGAAGACAGAATAATGGCCAGCAAACATATAAAAAAGTGCTCAACTTCTCTAATCATCAGGGAAATGCAAATCAAAACCACAATGAGATATCACTTAACTCCAGTGAGATTGGCTCATATCAAAAAATCCCCAAACAACAAATGTTGGCGGGGATGCAGAGAGATAGGAACGCTCATACATTGCTGGTGGGACTGCAACTTAGTACAACCTCTATGGAAAGTAATATGGAGATACCGCAAAGAATTAAAAGTAGAATTACCATTTGACCCAGCAATCCCACTACTGGGCATTTACCCAAAGCAAAAAAAGACATTTTATAATAAAGACATCTGCTCACAAATGTTTATAGCAGCACAATTCACAATTGCAAAGATGTGGAAACAACCCAGGTGCCCATCAATACACGAGTGGATTAATAAAATGTGGTATATATATACCATGGAGTATTACTCAGCAATAAGGAACAATAGTGAATTAACACATCTGGTATTATCCCGGTTGGAGCTAGAGCCCATTCTTCGAAGCAAAGTGTCACAGGAATGGAAAAACAAGCACCACTGGTACTCACCATCAAATTGGTACTAACTGATCAACACTTACATCACACAGGGCAATAATATTCATCAGGGGGCTGGCAGGTGGGAGGGGGGTGGAGGGGATGGGAAAAACTCTCACTGAATGGATGCAGGGTGCACAGTTTGGGGGATGACCACGATGGTAGCTCTGACATGGGCAGTGCATAGGCAATATATATAGCCAAAGTGATGTACCCCCATAATATTCTGAAATAAAAAAAATACTTTTTAAACAGATTTTATTATTCACCTGAAAGGGATGTGAGAAGATATTGCATCAATAAGAATAGAATGCTATAAAAAATGGCATTTGATGATAATGAAAAAGAGCTCTTTAAAAACGGAAACATAATAGGAAATTGGAAGAAGTCAGTGGAAGTGATGAAAGAGAATGTTGAGAAAATATCATGGAAAATATAACAACAAAGATAAATAAATGGATAATGAGAATGAAAAGACAATTGGAGGACCAGTCCGGAGAAACACTACCTAAATAATAACATTTTTAGGAAGTGAGAAGGAAGAAAATGAAAAGAAATAAAATACGAGGTAAAGAATTTATAGCTGAATTAATGTTAAATACTCAGAAGACTAAGAAAAAGGAAACAGAGTATTACTTTTAAAGAAAACGAGAGTACAGGAAAAAAATCATAATTTTGATTTACAACGTGAATGATTTTACATTGTCATAAATTCTAAATCTTAATCTAATCAAGATTAATAGATAGCTACATTTTGAGGATAATGGAGCTGGAAAATTGTGCACTTGTGGTGGAGTGGTTATAGGCAAAGCAAGTAAGGAAAAGTCTTTTCCACAGGGAAAAGTTATGTCTAAGATTGAAATAATATATTTATTAACATGATTATAAGCATTTTATTTAGCAATATGGTTGGATATCCCAAAATAAGTAGTTAAGTGTTGAAAAATCCCTATCCTCTAGATAGAAATAAGTTCTACAGATTTATTTGACTTTAAATTATACCTAGACATTTCAGGTAATGACATAATTATATTTTAAAATGGTGTATACCCATAGCCAGATGTGAATAATAGAATGGTATGACTGAAGATTGATATATTTCTAGGGTAGAGGTCAGTAACATAGACTGTAATATGGATGATAGATCATTTGAGCTTTAAAAATCAAAATAGAAATATCTGCTTGATAATACTAGCTGAACAAAGCTGACAAATGTAGATTTTGAAGCCCAGCAGAGGAAAAAATCTACACCCTACTCAATAAAACAGAATAATGCCCATAGGGAAATTTTAAATTTTATTAACCATAGAAACAGAAAAGGTACTACTGCATGCTTTTATTAGAGAATACATTCTGAAATATTACAACATACAGCGTGACTGAGACAGTAGTTGAGAAATTTTCAGATTGGATTCAGACTAAACATAATCTGTATATTTGAGATAATCATCTTAAGGGCCCATTGTCAATGCATTCAGAATCATAAGCTCTTCTTCTTGTCAATTTCACTGCATTCTAAAGACACTTTACAATCATTATTGCAATATACTGTGAGCAATCTTTCAGTCTTGCAGCACCTCAGCATTATCAACAAAGATGTGAAATGATCTATAAAGGTAAACCAGATAAAGTGGATCAATATGGACTCTGGCAATATAAACCCTCTGGCATATGAGAAATGCCATGATGATGCTGGCTCAACAGCTGATATTGTGCTACTGAAAGGCTCTCCATAAAAGTTGCAAAAAAGATGTACAATCAATCTGGTAAAAAACATCCCTACAGATATTTCAGTATTGAATAGAAACATTGTTGTCTGAGAGCCTTCCATCATGACCATTTAACATTCATATATAGAATATAGGATGCCTCAGCCTGTTCTCTGCAATATTCCCAATTACTGTCTGAGATTCTACCTCTTCAGCTGTGATATAGTTACACACAGAAAGACTGGACTATATAGCATTCCCAGGTTATTCTCAGCATTTGTAGCTTGCTTAACACTCCATCCCACAGAGCTTCTACCGTCTTCATGTCATCTTTCATTAAAACCTTCCTCTCTGAGTTTTTCACGTCCAGCATGTAAGGAGCTTAGAAGTTGTTACTCCAAATAAAAACACTGAACAAACTGAAAAATCAGCAACTCTCCTAAGATCTATCAGAGAAGCGAGGATACGATACAAACTTCTGTCCCTCAACTGGAGAGACAGGCAGATACAGGGAATTACATCTTACTGGAGCAGAAACCCAGGAGCAAAACCTTCCATGAAAACCAATACTGGAATAGGGAAACTTAAACTGTAATTGATGAAGGAATTATAATTCTGAGAATTAAAAACTCCAGGGGAACACAGTCATAGGAGACAACCTACACTCTTTTTTGAGTTTAACTTCCAGGAGTTCTACCAGGTCTTCCCAGTAAATAGCAAAGAAAAATCTCCTCTTACGTTTGAAAAAGGAAGAGAAAAAGAACCAATTTGAAATACATAACAGCATTCTCTTCTTCTTAACAAGGCCTGCAGGAGAAAGTATTTGACCAGAGCCTAACCTACGGGGTTTAATCAGAGTCTGACCTGCCTAGGGAAAGAAAACTACCCAACTTCAGCAGGCTTTAGCTTTCCATGTGGGGAAAGGGAAATAACCACCTTCTTTCCCCTTTAGTCATATTCTATGACTAGAGGAGGGAAAAGAAAATTGATAAGCATTGATGAAGTTCACAGTCCAGGGCACAGCTCACCAAAAGACTGAGACCAATTCTAGGACTGTAGAATGCTTCACCTCCCTCCACACCTTACCACAATATTGCAGAGGCCTCTTTGTTGCAATTACTTTTACCCAGAGAATCATGTCTACCTCTTAACCAAAAATTACAAGGCATATTAAAATGCAAGAAACACAGTGTGAAGAGACTTGAAGAAGCCTCTGAACTAAAGTTAGATATGGTAGGGATGTTGGAATTATCAGACCAATATTTTAAAAAAAATCCTCATTAATATGTTAACAGGTTTAATGGAAAAGAATAATAAAAATATAAGAACAGACAGAAAAGGTAGCCAGAGAGATTGAAACTCTAAAAAAGAATTTTAAAAAATGCTCGAGATAAAAAAAACTGTAACAGAAATTAAGAAGTCCTTGATGAACCCATTAATATTCTGGACATGGCAGAAGCAAAAATCTCAGTGCTTGAGGATCTAACAATAGAAACTTTTGAAACTGAAAACCAAAGAGAAAAAACACTGAAAACAGAACAGAATATTGAGAACTGCGTGACAACTACAACATTAGTAGCATACACATAATGAGAATACCAGAAGTAGAAAGAGAGAAGAAAACAGAAGCATTATTTGAAGCAATAATAATTAAGAATTTCACCGAAATTAATGTTAGACATCAAACCATAGATTCAGGAAGGTAAGAAAACACAAAGCAAAATACAAAACAAAAACAGATAAACAAAACAAAAATAAAAACAAAAAACTACACCTGGGCATATTATATTCAAACTTCAGAAAATCAAAGATAACAAAAAAAATTTGAAAGAAGCCAGAGGAAAAAAACAACTTGCCTGTAGAGGAGCAAAGATAAAAATTAGATCCAACTCTCAGAAACCATGGAGAGAAGAAAAGAGTAGAGGAAAATATTTAGATTTCTGTATTGTGTGAAATCACCATTCAGAAGTAAATGAAAAATAGACCTTTTCTGACAAACAAAAATTGAGGAAATTTTTTGACACTAGACTAGCTTTGCAAAAAATGTTAATGGAATTTCTATTAGAGAGATGGAAAATTATATAGGTCAGAGACTTAGATTTATATTTAAAAAAGAAGATAATTGAAGCATGAATAAGTAAAGTTAAAGAAAATTTTTTATGTTTCTTAATCAATTATCTAACAGAGAAGTTTGTTCAAAATATTAGTAGCAACAATGTATTTGATTATGTGTGCATTTTACATATATATTTTTATATATGTTCATATATACTTATGCATAAATGAAATTATTTATAGCAATAATATAAGAGATGAGAGGGAAGAGTTAAAAATATTTTGTTATTATGAGGTACTTTCACTACCTATGAAGTGGTATAGTGTTATTTGAAAGTGGGCCTGGATTAGTTTTAAATGTATAATTAATTAGCTAAGAAAAGAGAGAAAATGGAATCATATAAAATGCTCAGTTAAAACCACAAAGAGCAGAAAAATTGTGGAAGACAAAAATAGAATCAAATAACAAGGTCAACAAATTTAGTAAATATTAACCCAACTATATCAATCATTATTTTATAGGTCAACAATCTAAATACACTAATGAAATGACAGATTTTCAGAGTGAATCAAAAAATAAGACCCAGATATATTTCGTCTATAGGAAACTCACTTTAACTATAAAGACACATATGGATTAAAAGGAATGGTATAGGGAAAGCTATACCACACTAACACTAACACTACAAAAGAACGTAGCTGTAGCTATATCAATTTCAGACAGAGCAGACTTGAACAAGAATGTTATCAGGGTTAAAGAGGGCTTTTACATAATGATAAAAGAGTCAATATGCCAAAAAGACATAATAATCCTTAACGTATACATACCTAACAAATAAGCATCAGAATATGTGAGGCAAATACTGATGGAACTGCAAGGAGAAATACATGAATCCACAATTATGGCAGAAAATTAGTGAGGACGCAGTTGAACTCAACAGTACCATCAATCAACTAGATAGAATTGATGTCTATAGACTACTTTATCTAACAACAGCAGATTACATATTTTCCTCTAACTCACATGGAACATTCACCAAGATGGATCACATCTGGGCCATAAAACACTCCTTAATAAATTTGAAAGAATAGGATTCACGTAATGTCTGCTCTCAGACCACAATGGAATTAAATTAGAAATAATTAACAGAAAGATAGCTGGAAAATCCCAAAATATTGGAAATTAAATAACACACTTCTAAAATACATGGGTCAGAAAAGAACTAAGAGGAATTTAAAAATACTTTGAACTAAATTAAAATGGAAATACAACTTATAAAAATTTGTGAGATCCAGTGAAAGCAGTGTTAAAGGGAAATTTATAGCATCAAATGTATATATTAGAAAGCAGGAAAGATCTAAAGTCAATAATCTATGCCTTCATCTTTAAAAATTAGAAGAAAGAGAAAATTAAATCCAAAATATAAAGAAAAAAGAAATAAAAATTGAAGGAGAAATCAATAAAATTAAAAAGAGGAAATCAGTAGAAAAAATCAATGAAACAAAAGCTGTTTCTTTGAAAAGATCAATAAAATTGATAAGCATCTAGCAAGGCTAAGAAAAAAGAGAGAGGACACAAATTTCTAATATCAGAAATAAGAGGGGGCATCACTATATAGTCTGTGGAAATTAAAAGCATTATGAATGACTAATAGAAACAACTTTGTGCTCACAAATTTGATAACCTAAGTGAAACGCACTAATTCCTTAAAGGACACAATTTGTCACAATCACACAAAAAAGAATTAGCAATCTAAATAGGCTACTATGTATTTTAAAAATTGAATCAATAATTAATAACTTTCCAAAACAGGAAATACTAGACTCAGATGGGTTCACTGGTGAGTTTTACCAAATATTTAAGAAAAATTATAACCATTCTCTACAATCTCTTCTAGAAGATAGGAGCAGACAGAATACTTTGTAACTCATTCCATGAGGTATTGACTTAATACCAAAAACAAACAAAGACTTTAGAAAAAATGAAACTAAAGACTAATATCTCTCATGAGCATATATGTACAAATTCTCAAAATATTAACAAATGAAATCCAAAAGTGTATACAAAGAATTAAACATCACAGCCAAGTGGGATTTATTCCAGTTATGCAAGCCTGGTTCAATATTTGAAAATCAATTAATATAATTCTTTACATCAAAAGGCTAAAAAATTAAAAAACCCACCTGATCATATCAATAGGTTCAAAAAAACCATTTGAAAAATTCCAACTCCCACATATGACAAAAACACATAGTAAACTAGGAATAGAGAGAAACATCTTCAATTTGATTAAGATACCTACAAAAACTCACAGCTAACATTATACTTAGTGTTGAGAAACTCAAAGTTTTCCCAGCAAGATCAGGAACCAGGCAATGATGTACCCTCTCACCACTGCTTTTCAGTATAATACTGAAAAGTCCTAGTTAATAGAATAAGAAGTTAAAAGTATACAAATTGGGAAGGAAGAAATAACTTTGGTTTCAGATGACATCATCATCTAATTCAAAAGAAAAATGAAAAGGATTAGGAAAAACACAGACACACACATGCACACACACACACACAACCTTCTAGAACCACAAAGCAATTACAACAAGGTTGCAGGATACAAGATTAACATTACAAAACTCAATCGCTTTCCTATACATCAGCAATGAACAAGTGGAATTTGAAAGTAAAAACACATTACCATTTACATTAGCATGCAAAAAATGAAATACATTGTTATACATCTAATAAAATATGCGCAAAATCTATATGAGAAAAACCACAAAACTGTGATAATAGATATGAAAAAGAATTACATAAATGGAGAGAAATTTCATATTCGTAGATAGGAATCATATCTTCAATATCATCAGAAAGTCAGTTCTTCTCAATTGATCTATAGAGTCAGTGCAATCCCAGTCAAAATCTCAGCAAGCTATTTTGTGGGTATCAACAAACTGATTGTAAAGTATATAGGGAGAGGTAAAAGATCCAGAATAGTCAACCGTATATTGAAAGAGAACAAAGTTGGAGATTGACACCAACTGACTTCAAGATTTTCTATAAAGCAATGTGATACAGCTAAACGAATAGGCAAATTGGTCAATAGAACAGACTAGAGATCCCATAAATACATTCACATAAATGTAGTTAACTGCCCTTTGACAAAGGAGCAGGAGTAATACAATATAGTAAAGGTAGTCTTCTCAACTAATGGTGTTGGAACAACTGAGCATCCACATTTAAAAAAAAACGTAGACATACAACTTTACCCATTGCAAAAAAATCCTCAAAACGAATGATACACCTAAATGCAAATGTAAAACCATAAAATCTAGAAGATAACATAGAAGAAAACTTAGATAACTTAGGGTATGACAATGACCTTTGGTTTAGATACAACACCAAAGTCATGATCCATAAAACAAATAGTTCATAAGCTAGTCTTCATTAAATTTTAAAAGTTCTGCTCTGAGGAATGCAATGTTAAGAGAATGAGAAGACATGTGACAGACTGGGAGAAAATATTTGCAAAAGACATATCTAATAAAGGACTATTATCCAAAATATGCAAAGAACCCTTAAAACTCAACAGTAAGAAAATTAAAAAAAATTTAAAAATGGGTAAAAGACCTGAATAGAAACCTCACTAAACAAGATATGCAGATAGAAAATAAGCATATGAAATGATGTTCAACATCATATATGTCATTAGGAAATTGCAAATTAAAATAACAATGAGATACCACTATATATGTATTAGAATGGCCATAATCCAGAACTCTGACAATACAAAATGTGGGACAACAGGGACACTCATTCATTGCTGGTAGATGTGCAAAATGGTACAGACACTTTGGAAGAACAGTTTGGCAGTTTCTTACGAAACTATACATATGCTTATCATATGATCCAGCAATAGTTTTCCTTGTTATTTTCTCAAGTGAATTGAAAATGTATGTACACACAAAAACCTGCACACAATTGTTTATAGCAGCTTTACTTCTAATTGCCAAAACTTGGAAGCAACCAAGTTATTCTTCAGTAGATGAATGGATAAATAAACTGTGATACATCTAGACAATGGTATATTATGCAGCACTAAAAAGAAGCTATCAATCCATGAAAAGACAAAAAATTTAAATGAATAATACTAAGTAAAAAGAACCAATGTGAAGAGGCTACATACTGTATGATTCAATTATATGACATCCTGGAAAACACAAAACTATGAAGAGAGTAAAAAAAAAAATTAGTGGTTGTCAGGAATTAGGGGGTAAAGAGGGATGAATAGGCAGAGAACAGAGGATTTTTGGGGCAGGGGTTCTTTGTGATACTACAATTGTGGATACGTGTTATTATACATTTGTCAAAATCCAAAGAATGTGTAATGCCAAGAATGAACCCAATATAAGCTATGGACTTTGGGAGGAAATGATGCATCAGTTCACTGATTGTAACAAATGTACCACTGTGGTATGGGATGTCCATGGTAGGGATGGTTGTGCTTGTGTGAGTGGGGACAGTGGGTATATGAGAAATCTCTGTGCTTTCTATCAATTTTCTGGGAATCCAATATTTCTCTAAAATAAAGTTTATTAATTTAAAAAAATCAAGAACAAAAATATTTTCCGCTCTTTGATTAAAATTACCTGTAACAGTTATGACAAAATATTGGGAATTCTTCTCCTAGACTTCTTACAGATTTAAAATTCCATGAAATGTAGAATCTAGATTTTTGAACTTTACTTCTCTTTTTTTGGCAACCTGGTGTGGGAAAGCCTTTTATTTTTTCACCTTGGTCAAAATTTATATAACATTTTGACCACTCCCTGTAACAATTTCTCTGAATGTATAGATCTACCTCAACATAAATATACCCATACTTTCCATACTTTCAATGTCTACCTTAAATGTTCATAATTAGAAAATCTTTATAGAAAATGCCTCAACCCTACTTCTCCTGCCTTTTTATTTGTCCTATTAAAATAGGCTTAAGAGAAAAGGATAATAACCCTATTCCTGATCTTATACATCCATCCCTTTAACAAATCATTGTTGACAATCTACTAAGCACAACATGTGTTGTATGCTGGGGGTTCAAGGACAAAAAAAAGGAAAGACAAATATTCAATTAAACAGGAGAGCCCAAAAACCATACTAAGAAGGGTACTTAGGGATGAGGAAAATCTTCCTACAAAATAAATTAGACAGGGTTCCAAAACTCGCTTAAATAAGCTTAAATGCTGAGTTGGGGAGACAGATACATGAATCTCAATTTTATTAGAAGATGATATATTCTATGATAAAGGTAGAAATATAGGACTGTGGGCGATTTTGCCTCTTTGGTATACAGTTTTTGCTTTTGTAAATCTAAATAAATTATTTTAAATGGCAATTTCCCTTTTAGAATTTCTCATATAGGAGACAATGTATAAGATGTATTTGCGAGTCTATTATTGCAGACTTATTTTTAATAATAAAATTGACTAAAAATATGACAAAATCCTACAATGGATTATTACATATCTCCTAAAATTATAAGGTATACATATATTTATTTATAAAATACAATATATTATGATATAGTAGTTGAAAGCACATATCAAAAAATTTTAAAAGTATTGTATTGGCTCTTGCAATATTATGTATGCGTGTGTATGTGTATGTGGCAGATGCCAGTGCATGCATAGAAAAGAATCTTAAAAGGTACTTTTACAATAGAAATAGAAATTTCAGGCAACTTTGTTTTCTTTATTATTTTTAATTATTTGTTGTGTTCATGTATTACTTTTTAAGTTTATTTTTAATTTTAAAACACTTATTTGAATATAGTAAAATAAATGAGAATGCTAAACTATGGAATCATTAAGTTCCATGACAAGAAGCACAGTGAAATTGTATAAAATTCTAACTAGAAGTAAAATAAAATGACACAGTAAATATGATAATGACATTTAGCTGTCAAGGAAATCATGAAGATAAAAGCAGTCAGAGAAGTCAATCATACTGAATTTGATAATTTTACTAATATATGAAGTGATAGAACCCTCAAATGAATTAATTTCTTCATAGAAAATAATTGAGTTAATATAAGTTGTTTTGAGGATTTTTTTTTCCTGAATGGAAACTTTCCAAAGGCATCTCTTTTTCAGTAAGTAATATTGAGTGTTCTCCATAATTAGCGACTTTTTAGAGAAACAAATTTTTTAAAAAATAATTAATCTAATATATAATTAATCCAATATATTTTTAAGTCTCAGAGTTCAAAATTAGTACTTTATTAAGTAATATATACAACGAATCAACTATATTAAAAATAATAAATTTATACAAAACTGTGCCAAACTTGGATAAATAGTGGTTTATGGTCATCAAACAATAATGTAATATTCAAAATCTCTGTTTAACATGAAACTATACTATATCATATTGATTACTTAAAGAAATTAAGGCAAAATTTGGCAAATTTACTATAATTATAGCTTTTTATTTATCTAAACTTTGTGTTTTTTCTTGAATTTTTGTATCATGCTTCTAGAATGTGTTTGAGAATATGCACACATACACACACACGCAAACACATATTTGTTTTTATTGACACTTCAAAAAATTTTCCATATGTATCTATTATATATTATTAAAATATAGAAGACCCAGGATTTCCAAAAACTCTCAAATTTTGTCTTCAACTCCGGACTGTCGCTTTCCACAATGACATAGAAAATGCAATTTCTTAGAGTTGAAATGTAATCAAGCATTCTCCACTTCAAAGCTGAATATTGGCATTATCACTTATCACATTATTACTTTGTCAGCAAAGTAGACTTTCATGATGCCAGCCAAATTATTTCTTGGTTGGTTAATTATATGGTACTTAGCATTTCTGAATCTGGCTATCTTGGTCTGCAGCTATTACCACACTAATGATGGACACAGTTTGTTCCTTGATGCACAGAAGCTCTTTAATAACTTATATGACAAATCCACAATAAAACACACCCTGCATTACAAAAACAACCTTTAGAATTATACTGTCTATGATTCTCTAACAAGTAAGTTAGAGTTAGGATCTTTCAAATATCTGATTGAAAGTTTTGACAATTTTAAAATGAGTGGAAGAAATTGTCTATTTTTTCTCTTATTTGAGAATCAATATTATACCCATTATTCTCAGATGAATAAGACTTTTGTTTAGATAATTAAATATGCTAAAAACAAGAAGAAATTTGGATAAAATATTAACATCTACATTTTACTATTAAAGCTGGGGGCATACCAATTAAGTTTATTTACGTCTAACATTTGTTACTCTTAATTTATGACTAATATTATCAGGTCATGTTGTTACTAGTTAAGTGCTTCTCCCATCTTTCTGGTCAAGGACTGGTCCTACTTAATCAACTCTGAAGGTATTGATGTAGAATTATATGTATAAAGTCTTTAAATATATGGTAAACTGTCAGTCATATTACCTTAACATAAATAATTTCCTAGAGGATATCAGTTACTTTAAAATGTTCATTGATATTTTAAGTTTACCAAAGGACCTAAACTTGTAGCCTAATATACAAACATTGAAAATATATATGCACAAGCATACACACAGACACACACACAAAATCACAAGAAAACTGAATATGTATGTCATTATTCAGACCAATAATAACAGTAAAATGTTTGTAAATATGATATTATTTTAGATCTATGAATAAAGATTTTGATCTTTATGGCTTGTTTTATACAAGTATTTCTTTATATGATTATATATTGTTGATAGAAGTATGTATGTGAATAAATCTTCTTAGTTAAAATTGGTATTGTTTTTTATATTAAGCATTACTGATTTTAAAGATGTCAAATAAATTTATTTGACCAAAACCAAAAATTCTAATATTCTGATTTTGAAATATAGTAATAGGCACATTGCGTACATATTTAACGAGTTTAGTTTTATTTTTGACATTCATGCAAAGTACAAATTATCATTTATTCATTGTGAATTCCAGACTTTGAACCCATAACCTTGAATTCTCTATCAGCAAAGACCCTAGTAAAAATCTTCAAATTAATTAAATTCATAGATATTAATAGGACATTTGCAGCTTGTTACCTTTGACTGTATATAATTGCTCTTAGATAATAAATTAAATAAATTAAAATAAATCCTACTATATTGTTTACAAGTGTTACAAAGAAAATCTCGTACTAAGCTATAACATTTGTAATTACTGATAAAGCTGAATAAACTGGAACAAAATTCCAGTTAACAATTCTAATTGAAGTTATTAGTTAAAAGCTAGGCAGTTGAAACATTAAACTTACATAGCGTGCATAAGGTTTGGGAAATGATAACTACTATATATTTTCATTTTTAATTGATGTATAATAATTGTATATACTCAGGGGTACAGAGTGATATTTTGATACATGTATACTATGTGTTATGATGAAATCAGAATAATTAGCACTTCTATCACTTCAAACATTCATCATTTCCTTGTGTTGGGAACATTCAAAATTCTTTTTCTAGCTATTAGAAAATATACAATAAATTATTGTTAACTGTACTCAATCTGCAGAGCTATAGAACCCTAGAACATATTATTTCTAGCTAGTTGTAATTGTATAACCATTAACCAACTGCTCCCTCTTCTCCCCTCCCCGCTACACTTCCCAGCTTCTAACCAAAATAATTCTATTCTCTACTTCTATGAACTCAACTGTTTTACCTCCCACTTATTAGTGAAAACATGCAGCATTCATCTTTCCATACCTGATTTATTTTACTTCACATAATGTCCTCTAGACTCACCCATGTTGCCCTGAATGACAGGATTTCATTCACCTTTATGGCTGAATTGTATTCCGTTGTGTATATATACACACCACATTTTCTTCATGCATTCATCTGTTAATGGACACTTAGGATGATCTCATACCTTGGCTATTGTGGTTAGTGCTCCAATAATCATGAGGGTGCAGATATCTATTCAATATACTGATTTCCTTTCCTTTGGATATATACACAGTAGTGGGATTATGGGATCATATGGTAGTTCTATTTTTAGTTTTTTGAGCAATCCCCATACGTTTTTCATAATGGTTGTACTAATTTACAATCCCATCAACAGTGTATAAGAGTTCCTGTTTTGCCACATCCTCATCAGAATTTTTTTTTTTTGTCTTTTTGGTAACGGCAATTCCAACAGGAATGAGATGATATCTCATTGTGATTTTGATTTTCATTTCCATGATTATTAGTGATACTGAGATTTTTTTTCATATATTTTTTGGCCATTTGTATTTGTTCTTTTAAGAAATATCTATAGAGGTCATTTGCCCATTTTCTTAATTGGATTTTTCTCTTTTTTTTTTTTTTGCTATTGTGTTGTCTGAGTTCCTTGTAGATTCTGGATATTAATCCTTTGTCAGAGGAATAGTTTGCAAATATTTTCTCCCATTCTATAAGTTGTCTCTTCACTCTGTTGATTGTTTTCATTTTTGTGCTGAAAGCTTTTACTTTAATATAGCCCCATTTGTCTATTTTTGGTTTTGTTGCTGTGCTTTTGAAGTCTTACCCATAAAATCTTTGCCTACACCAATATTATGAAGCATTTTCCTTACGTCTTCCTCTGGTAGTTTTATAGTTCAGGTCTTATATTTATGTCTTTAATCTATTTTGAGTTGATTTTTGCATATGGTGAGAAATAGGGGTAATGTTTCATTCTTCTGCATATGGATATCTAGTTTTTCCAGTACCATTTATTAAAGAAGTGTCCTTTCACTAATGTATATTCTTGATGTCTTTGTTGAAAATCAGTTGGCTGTAAATATGTAGATTTATATCTGGGTTCTCTATTCTATTCCATGGTTTATTTGTCTGTTTTCGTACCAGTACCATGCTGTGTGGATTACTATAGGTTAGTGGTATATTTTGAATTCAGGTAGCGTGATGCCTCCAGCTTTATTATTTTTTGCTCAGGATTGCTTTAGCTACTTGGGACTTCTGTGGTTCCATAGAAATTTTAGAATTTTTTTCTAGTTATTTAAAGAATCTCATCAGTATTTTGATAGGTATTGCATTGAATCTGTATATTGCTTTATGTAGTATGATCATTTTAATAATATTAATTCTTCTAATCTATGAACATGGGATGCCTTTCCATTTTTTTCTGTCCTCTTCCATGTCTTTCCTCAGTGTTTGGTAGTTTTCATTGTAGAGATGTTTCTCCTCCTTGGTTAAATTTATTATTAGGTATTTTTTAATAGCTATTGTAAATGGGATTACTTTATTGATTTCTTTTTCAGCTAATTTGTTATCAGTGCATAGAAAGACTATATTGATTTTTTGTATGTTGAGTTTGTATCCTCCAGCTTTACTGAATTTGCCTCTTAGTTCTAATAACTTTTTTTTTTGGTAGCATCTGTAGGGATTTCTAAATATAAGATCATGTCACCAGCAAATAGTGACAATTTCACTTCTTCCTATCCTATTTGGATGCTTTTTAAAAATCATTTCTCAAGTACTTTGTTTCAATGGCCCATTTTATGAAGTTGTGCCTTTGTCATTCTTTTTTTTTTCTTTTAGAATATTACAGGGGCACGAATGTTTTGGATACATAGATTGCTTTTATACTGCTTGAGACAAAGTTTGAAGAGTGTCCATCACACACATAGGGTACATTGTGACTGTTAGGTATGATTTCACCCATTCCCTCCTTCAACCTCCCATGTGTTTGATTTACGTTGAGTTTTACTTCCTATTGTGCACATGATGGCTGATCGGTTACTTCCAATTTAACAATGAGTACACGTGGTGTTGGCTTTTCCATTCTTGCGATACTTCACTTAGGAGAATGGTCTCCAGTTCCATCCAGATTGTCACAAAAGGCATTAATTCTTTTTTTTCTTTTGTGGCTGAGTAGTACTCCGTGGTATACATATACCACATTTTATAAATCCAGTCATGAATTGATGGGCGCTTGGGTTGTTGACTCCACATCTTTGCAATTGTGAATTGTGCTGCAATAAACATCCGAGTGCATGTGTGTTTTTGATAAAGTGAATTTTTTCTTTGGTTAAATACCCAGCAGTGGGATTGCTGGATCAAATGGTGGTCTACTTTTAGTTCTTTGAAGAATCTCAATACTATTTTCCTTACAGGTTATACTAGTTTGCAGTCCCACCAACAATCTGTAAATGTTCCTTTCTCTCTGCATCCATGCCAGCATGTATTGTTTGGGGACTTTCTGAATAAAAGCCATTCTCACTGGAGTTAGGTGATATCTCATTGTGGGTTTTAATTGCATTTCCCTCATGATTAGTGACTTTGAGCACTTTTTCATATGTTTCTTGGCCATTAGTCTATCTTTTTTTGAAAAGTTTTTGTTCCTGTCTTTTGCCCACTTTTTAATTGGATTGTTTGATTTTTTTTCTTGCTGATTTGCTTGAGTTCTTTGTAGATTCTGGTTACTAGCCCTTTATTGGTTGTATAGCATGCAAATATTTTCTCCCATTCTGCAGGTTATCTATTTGCTCTGTTGATTATTTCTTTGGCTGTGCAGAAGCTTTTTAATTTTTCATTTTTCATTTATTTATTTTTTCCACTGGGGTCTTCTTTATAAATTATTTGCCTAGGCTGATATCTAGAAGAGTTTTTCCTATATTATCTTCTAGAATTCTTATGGTTTCATGTCTTAGGTTTAAGTCTGTTATACATCTTGAAATAATTTTAGTGAGTGGTAAGAGATATGTATCCTGTTTCAATATTCCTAGGTATTTTATTTTCTTTGTAGCTATTGTGAAACGTATTGAGTCTTTGATTTGACCCTCATATTAACTGTTTTTCTATATAGGAATGCTACTGATTTGGGTACATTGATTTTGTAGGCTGAGAGACTTTTACAGGACTCTAGGGTAAATGGGCCTAGCAGACATTCACAGAACATTCTACCCCAAAACTACTGAATATACATTCTTCTCAACAGCACATGGAAAATTTGCCAAGATTGATCACATCTTAGGCCACAAAACATGTCTCATAAATTCAAAACATTAGAAATTATGCCATGTATCTTCTCAGACCACAGTAGAATCAAATTAGAAATCAACTTCAATGGAAATACTCAATTCTACACAAAGTCATGGAAATTAAACAAGCTATTGCTGAGCAATTATTGGGTCAAGGAGGAAATTAAGATGGAAATCAAAAGATTCCTCAAACTAAATGACAAATGGGACACAAGTTATCAAAATCTATGGGATTCAGCAAAAGCAGTCCTAAAAGGAAAATTCATAGCCTAAAATGCCCACCTCAAGAAGACAGAAAGATCATGAATCAACAATCTAACGAATCACCTTAAGAAACTAAAAAAGGAAGAGCAAACCAAACCCAAACCCAGCAGAAGAAAAGAAATAAATAAGGTCAGAGCAGAACTAAATGAAATCAAAAACAACAAAAAATATAGAAAATTAATGAAACAAAAATTTGGTTCTTTGAAAAGATAAACAAAATTGATAGACCTCTCACTAGATTAACCAGAAACAGAAAGACCCAAATAAGCCCAATCAGAAGTAAAAAAGAAGATATTACAACTGATACAACAGAAATACAAAATATTGTCTCTGAACACTATAAAAATCTCTATTCACATAAACTCAAAAATGTTGAGGAAATGGGACAAATTCCTGGAAACACACAAACTCCCAAGGTTCAATCAGGAAGAAATAGAACTCCTGAACAGAACAATATCAAGCAATGAAATTGAAGCAGCAATAAAAAAATCTTCCAACAAAAAAAGTCCCAGAATAGATGGTTTCACAGCCAAGTTTTATCAGACAAGAATTGGTACTTATACTTCAGAAATTGTTTCACAAAAACAAGAAGGATTTAATCCTTCCCAACTCATTCTACAAAGCCTGTATCACCTTGATATGTAAGCCAGGAAAGGACACAGCAAAAAATGAAAACTGCAGACAAATACCCCTTATTAATATAGGTGCAACAATTCTCAATAAAATGCGAGCAAACCAAATTCAGCAGAACATCAAAAAAATAATCCACCACAACCAAGTGTCCTTCCTCCCAGGGATGCAAGGATGTTTCAACATACATAAATCTATAGATGTGATTCACTACACAAACAGACACAAAAACAAAGATCATATGATCATCTCAATAGACGCAGAAAAAGCTTCCAACAAAAATTAGCATCCTTTCATTGTAAAAACTCTTAATAAAATATTCGTAGATGGAACATATTTCAAAAGTATAAAAGCCATATGGGACAAACCCACAGCCAACATCATAGTGAATGGGTAAAAATTGAAACCATTTCCACTTAGAACTGGAACAAAACAAGGATACCCACTGTCACCACTTCTATTCAACATAGTGCTGGAAGTCCTAGCCAGAACAATCAGCTAAGAGAAGGAAATTAAGGGTATCCAAATGGGGAAAGAGTAGGTCAAATTATTGCTGATGGTATGATGTTATATCTATAAAACCTCAAAGATTCCGCCAAGAGACTCCTGGAATGGATGCCTTTTATTCCTTTCTCTTCCTTAATTGCTCTGGCAAGGACTTCCAATAATATGTTAAATAGAAGTAGTGAGAGTGGGCAGCCTTGTCCTGTTCCAGATCTTACAGAAAAGACCTTACATTTTTCACCATTGAGTATGAAGTTAGCTGTGGGAATCTCATATATGGCCTTTAATGTATTGCGTTACATTCTTTCTATACCTAATTTGGTAAGAGCTTTTATGATAAAAAATGTTAAATTTTGTCAAATGCTTTTTCTGCACTAATGAGATGATTGTATAGTTTTGTCCTTTGTTCTGTTAATGTGGTGCATCACATTTATCAATTTGCATATGTTGAACTGTCTTGCATCCCAGGAATAAATCTCACTTAATCATTGTGTATGATCCTTTTAATGTGTTGTTGAATTTGGTTTGCTAGTATTTTATTGAGAATTTTTATATCTAGAATCATGAAGGATATTGGCCTGTAATTTTTTTTTTTGTAATGTCCTTTTTGGCTTTGATATCAGGGTTAAGCCAGACTTGTAAAGAGAGTATGGACATTTTCCTTACTTTTCAGTTTTCTGGAAGAGTTTGAGCAGGATTGGTATTAGTTCTTTCAACTTTTAGTAGAATTCAGCAGTAAAGCCATCAAGTCCTGGGTTTTTCTTAGATGGGAGACTTTTTACTAGTGATTAAATTTCCTAACTTTTTATTGTTTTGTTCAGATTTTCTATTTCTTCATGATTCACTCTTGGTAGGTTGTATATATCTAGGAATTTACCCATTTCTTCTAGGTTATATAATTTGTTGGCACATAAATGTTCATAAAATCCCTTATAATCCTTTGTATTTCTATGGTATCAATTGTGATGTTTCCTCTTTCACTTCCATTTTTACTTATTTGGGTCCTCTTTATTTTTCTTCTTAGTCTAGGTAAAAGTGTGTCAATTTTGTTGTCTTTTTAAAAATTACTAGTTTTGTTGATCTATTGTATTATTTTTCTAGTCTTATTTTATTTATTTCTGCTCTGATATTTACTATTTCCCTCCTTCTGCTAACTTTAGGCTTAGTTTGTTCTCCTTTTTCTAGTTCCTTGAGGTTAACATTGAGGTTAAAGAAAATCTTGAGGTTTTTTTTATTTGAGCTCTTTCGTCTTTGTTTCTATTTCTTTTTGACACTCACATTTATATGACAACTGCCTCCTCAAGCTGCCTTTCTTATGAAAGCAAAATGGCAGCAGTAGTTTAAGACATTATATGTGCACGAAATATTATCTGGAGCAAGAAAAAGCTTTTTGTTTCCTCAGATTACTCATAAAAATAGCTTTAATCCACAGTACACTTTATTTCATATGCTCTCTCTTTAATCGATCATTGTATTCAGATGAACAGATCTGGCCAGGTGGTTTATCTTTGAATTTAGCTTTCTTTGAAACATTTGAATCCCCTCCTAAAAAAAAGTATAGGTAGAAAGGAGAAAATAAATCCTTTAGAGCATAACAAAAGTCCCCAAAACATACTGTCTTAGTTAATCAGTGTCTACATGCACTTGTTTTATCAAACATAAACTGTCAAAAATGGCCATGCTTATAAGAAATGCATCTATATCCTCCCTAAAGGAAGAAAATACCATATATTTGTTATTAGAATCCAAGTCTACAGAGGGGGAATCTTGGTTCAATTCATCGGGAGAGTCTCTACTGGCCATCATTTTCCAGTGGCACACTTGAGATGAGCAATGGAAAGCTTTGAGGGACTCCTCTGGTTAGAAACCTGCTTCCTATTTATGAAGATCTACAGACCTGGAGATTATTAAAGAACCAACAGTCACCTTTCTTTTATTTTTGTTATTTTCTAGCAATGTGACTCCCTAAAATCTTAGTAGATCTATGTGATAGCAGGCTGTTCCATGGGTTGGAATCCAAAGCCAGAATTCTTCTCTACTTATGTTTGAGCCCAAGAGAATGTCTGGAAATCTATTCCTTAGCCTTGGTACTCTGTATCCTCACAGCACTCAGTTGACTCAGTTGACTCAGTATAATCCTCCATCTAGGATTCTAATTGTAATTTGAAACAATAAATTGGGATAGTGGGGCACCAATAATTTACGTTAGTGTACAAGTTGTTTTCCAAACTCATCTGTGAAGTTATAGTTATTTTCTCTTTTGTTTCATAGATAAAGTTAACAGGGAGCTCTGTGTGTGTGTGTGTTTGTGTGTGTGTGTGGTGAAGAGAGGTTTTCCAGGTCTCAACTTTTTTAAAACTCAATTTACCACTTTCTAGCCTTTCTAGCATTAACTGTATGTTAATCCACATAATTTGGCTCCCAAATTCCAGAGGACAGACTGTCAGGTAACTTGTAGTCTAACAATTAAAAGACTATCTCTTGAAAAAAGTGATGGAATACATTAAAACACTGAGCCTTAAATTCTCCTCTTCTGTAGTGGAAAGAATTGAATTAACTTGGATAACATGAGGGAATTCAGGTACTATTGGGAAGAGAGGAAAGAACATTGGGGAGTAAACCACAAATGTCTAACAAAATAACTGTCATTTTTAAATTATTTCTGCATCAGCCAAAATAAGCTAGATTGTGTTGCTTTAGCAACAACCCCATCACCAACACAAACAGTCCACAGTCTCAGTGGTTTTAAAACAACAAAGCTGTGTTTCTCCTTTACTCCACACTTCCATCATAGGTGGCCATTCCTTCCTTCTTCATTGTAAGATAGTACTTGGCTCCAAAGCCAGTCTGGAACATAGTCAGTTGTCATGACAGGCACTTAAAATTACTGGTTGGCAGGGGAAAACATCCTTTCTACTCACAAGTCATGGGCCAAAGCTGATTTCAGGGGTTAGAGTTATAGAAGCCTCCCACAAGAATAGATCACCAAATACTGGGGATAAACTAATCACAGTGCTTGAAGTTTTATGTTAGTTATCGTATTTAATTCTTACAACATTGCTCATGAAGAGAATAATTTTTAAATTTTGCATATTTAAAAATGAAGCTTGGAAAGGTTACATGACTTATGAGAAATATAGTGTGCAACAGATAACACCAAAGCAGAAAGAATTTTCTGATGCTAAAACACATACCCCTCCACTATATCACACCATCAGCAATTTACAATCTACTTTAAGGTCATGCTTGAGAAAACTAAATTGATTAAAGGAATATTAAAATTAAGGTCTCCTAAAATACTTCTCACTAAATGTTAGGTCATAACATAAGTTAGTATGGACCACATTTCAGTGTATAAATAATTTGTATTGAAAAGTTTTTCAGAAGTTTTCTTCATGTATAAAACTAGTTCTATTTTGTATATCTTTATAGCTTAATAAATTAAAAAGAAAATGTTAACAACAAAGGATATAAATTTAATAAAGAATTTAAAACCCCATTAATGATAAAACATGATTGACATAGATTTTAAGCAACTCATTTATCACTTTTGAGCCTAAAATTCATCACTAAAAAAAGAAGAGTTGAACAAACTGATTTCTAATTTCCCATAAATGTTTTGGGTAATCATCTGTCAATTAAGTTGAAATGTTTGAAAATGCAGTTTTAGTTTATACATTCAATCTGGCCTCATTAAAATAGAAAATTGCACATCCAAAACATACAAGCTACAAGTTTATCCATTTTTCCTTTTCCTCTTAGATTTTGTTTATTCTCTTCTTACCTAGATGACTGACAAATCTTAGCAACACAGAGAGAGAGAGAGAGAGAGAGCGGGCAATCTAGTAGCGCAACTGATCCTGTCTTATACCTGGTACTTGATCCATGTGAGGAAGATTGAGTTCCCCTGAAAGATGAGTGAGATTATGTAGCTTTATGGAAAGAGCATGATCTTGGACTTGAAGGGACCAAAATTTAAATCTACTTTTGACCCTTACTTTTAACCTTGAAAAGTTAGCACCTCTTTGGGCCTCTATTTCCTTATTTGTAAAATGCACATAATAAACTACTAACTGCAATACTGTGAAGATTAAATGTAATTTCAAGGACTCAGGCAAATAATATATGGTCCATAGTCAATATTTAAATATTTGTTATGTTATTATAATCATTAATATTTTAAAATGACTTGCTGTATAAGAGATGAATGAACAAGAAACTGAAATGTAGAAGATTGGGCAAACACTGAAATGAAGGAGCATTATCAAGACAAATTTAGAAGTTTAAATGATGAAGATTTAACTAAAGAAGGGAAGAAAGTCTGTAGCAAGACACCGTAAGTGTTCTGACACAAGACTACTAGAAGGACAGTTAGAATCCACATGCATACATTGGGATGTGATTTCAACTGTAAAAATAAGGCCTTCCATTTGAAACTTTTCCCCCATATCAGTTGTTTGTTCCATCATTTTTATGCATTTCTAGTATAAGTGCAAATATTACATTATTTGAAAGCTTTTTAGATCTGATATATTGAGTTCTTTCAAAGTACATTCAAACATAAATTTTTGTTATATTTTCTCTGAATGATTCTTTTTATTGACAAACTTACTGTAAGTAAAAAAAACAATTAGAGACATTAAACAGATGTTTCAAACATGTGTTTAGCAAAGTGTGTTTCCCTGGCAATATGAACAAATCTTTGACTTCTGTCTAAAATTTTTTCCATGTTCTTCATGATAAATTAAAACATGAAGTCAATAATAGTAATAATAATAATAATTACAATCATAATACTTATAGTTGCTAAATTTAAAACAAGAATTTAGGCCTTACCTAATCTAATAACTCATATTTTAAAAGAAACAAATATTTTCTTTAGATACAATTGTGATATTTTAGCTATTATATTTCCATATGGACATCTATACTACCACTAAAATAATATTGATTGAATGACATATAAATAACTTTTGAACTAGTTTCTTTCATCAATTGACCAACGTGTGTACTTACATTGAGTCTTAATTAGTTGATGTCATCAAGAAAATTTCAATTTTTTTTTTAGAGAAAATCCAATAACACAGAGTTGCTTCTGGAAGACTTTATGAAATATATTTACTGCAACTCAGCTATCTTGAATTAGGCCAGCAAGAGCAACATTAATATATTGAGAAAATGAAATAAGCACTTGGGCCAAAATTTAGTAATTACACTCAAATAATTGGGATCTTGACTCCAGTAATAAGATAATATTCCTGTAGAATATGCAGTTGTATTCATTCCCAGGTGTGGCAATGTATTATGCTGATTCACTCACTCTCTTACTTGTGAATAAAAAACAATGGCTGACAGATTAATGAAGCTGGCCCAGATTAGTGATGGGCCCACTAGTCATTGTACAGAATTGTTTTTCTATTTAAAAAAAAAAAGGCTTCACTCACGCATACTACAAACCATATTCATACTTAACAGTATCACATTAAAAATGACTGAACTAACCAATCTTGCTATCATACGCTACTCTGTAAGGGGTAAAGCAAATAGTTTGCTAGAGATTGAGATTTAAGCTCTGTTTTATCTTAAACAGTGAAAGAAAGGAAGACATTATTTAATCATGTGTCTTTAATTATCAAGATTATCATCTAAATTCACTCTAATTTTTAGATCATATTATTTTCATTATAGATATTATATAAAATGGTAATTAGAAAAATTTGTGGATGTAAATAATTGCTCAATTCTCCATTATGTTTTACATGACAATTTATAATTTTTATCTGAATAATTATTAGCTTATATTCATATGATTGAATTTGAAAAATATTTAACATATTAATTTTGCAAATACAATAAAAGATTTTAAGAAGAAAATTTTGTTTGTACCTGCTGGCAAGGGGGTATCTGTATCTCTTCCATTAATGGAATTCTTTGAAGCTACATGTTAGTAGGAATGAAGCTCTCCATCACTGTAACAAGGTAAAATAGGTCAAGCCTGCGTGGGGCCAAACTAAAAGAAACCAATTTTCTAAATAGTTCCCCTATCTGGAGGACAAACTAAAAAAAAAAAATTAAAAACACACAAACAACCTGTGCTTTCTAGAAAGTTACAGTAGGTGAGTAAGGGAAAAGAAGACATGGAAAAGCTTTGCTTACAAAATGGGAGAGTGTCTTTCTGGAGGAGTAAGTATATATCCTCGTTTATCATCATTTTCTTTTGGTATTTAAAAGGGGATGCATCTGTCAATCCTAGGTGTTATACAAGAGTTAGAATAAAAACGCAGTATAAGATGATGGTACCTAGAAGCATTTCCCAGTGCTTTCATTGTTGCTAGTATTTCTATTTAAAAGTCAATTTCCAGGCAAATTCGTTTTCAAAAAGTACCTCTTCCTCTTACCATACGTTTAGATTATTGGCATCTGGAACAAGTTAATTTGATTTTAGAATATCCTTCTATTTCTAAGATTCAGTCACATATTTGGAAAATAATACTATACCTGTTGGAATAATTAAAACTGCCCTAAGTGTTTCAAAATCAGAATTGGAAATCATAGGTGTATTTAGTTGGCAATGAGATATCTGTGGCCATTGCTTTTAGGGAATCCAATCAGCCTAATTGCTTTCTTCTTTCAAGTGATCTATGAGGTCTGTCACTATCATTTATTCATTTTGTTTTATTTTTTCAAGTATACATGAACCCCGTTTATCCATACATATGTTCATTTATTTACACAATAAACGTCTATTTCTTACTAAGTCATATTTGGCCTCATCTCCCTCAGTCATCCCATGCATGTCCATTTTATCTCTCTCCCTCTTTTCCCATCCTTTATACTTTCTTCATACGTCATCCTTCATATTCATACTTGAAGGCTTCCTCATCTGCTGTTTTTTTTATCTAGAAGTCTCTTCCACAAGTTCTTCTCATGATTTAGGTGCTCAGTTCATTCAGGTCTCTGATCAAATGTCACCTCCTAAAGAGGCTTTGCCTAATTGTACTGTATAAAATATCTCTCTATACACTCATCAGTTTATGTGTCTTAATGGTGTACATTGAACTTAAATTTCTAAGAAATTTATAGATTTATATCTTCTACCAGAATATAAATGGAAACTTTTGAATTTTAGTATTATTCCTAGTGAAGAAAGAGTCCACCCGTCAGGATTTATTTCAGCCACCAGTATATATATATTGGCTTTTCTCAGAATACCTAAGAACTATGGCCTTGTGAGCTTAAAATGTGATAACACAAAGTGTAGAAAGAACTTATTTTGTCCTCCATATGGTCTGGTAGAATCATTTAAGTCATTTGAGTTATTAAACAGAATATGCATATAGGTAGATCTTACATCTTCCCCTGAACATGCAGATGTCTGAGCAAATTATATCTTGATAAGCAGAGACTTTTAAAGCACTGAATCCCAAGCCTTGGGTTTGTTTTGATGCCAGTCTCCTAGTTAATATCTCCATGATGGTCTCAACCTTTTTTCTAGCTTCTAATTTCTATATTTTCTATTATATCATTTCTTAATCTGCTGAATTCATTCCTTTAAAATAGATTTTAATCAAACACACCACTGATAAAAATTTACACTGGATCTTATTGTAAGCAGATTAAGATTTACATTTTACAACCTGTATTTGAACCCAACCTACCTTTCAGACCTTATCTATAAATATTATTTTGTATTGTGTACTCATTAAATAAGAATCCTTTTCCTTCTCCAATAATTAATTTATCCTTTTTCTTTTATGCACAAATTGTGCCAATCCTTTTCCATGGAATGCATGATTTCCCCATCACTGATATTTAAAAAAAAAATTATTAGGTCATTAAGTATGAAATGTCCGATTTCCTTAAGTACTAAATTTGACAGTTGATATCTCTGACATTTTACTTTGACACTTCTTTATTTTTCCCCTCTTGTGAAGGTACATTGTCAGTCTTTCAAACGCACCTTTTGACTTGTGATTATCTTTCACATTTCTTTTCAGAGCAGTTTTTGTGAAACCATGGATAAGTCAAAAAAATTTATTTATTCATTTTTGTTATTTTTGAATATGAGTTCCATCATGGAACTAATGCAGGGCAGACAGCTTGAAATATCTTTGAAGCGTTGGGGAAGAATGCAGCTAATGAACGCACAGTATGCTGATGGTTTGAGAAGTTCCATTCTGGTGATTTTAATCTTGAAAGTGAGCCCCATGGGCGACCTCAGATCAAGGTGGATAATGATGAGCTGAAAGCTGTAGTGGAAGCGAATCCATCTCAACCTATGTGTGAATTAGCAGCAAGGTTTGACATTACTATTCCAACAATATTGGACCATTTGAAACAAATCAGCAAGGGAAAGAAGCTGGACAGATGGATACTGCATGAGTTAAATGCATGTCAGAAGAGAAATCGTCTCGAAACTTGCCTTTCTTTGCTGTCACAACATAAAGGCGAGTCATTTCTACACTGTATTGCTAAGTGTGATGAAAAGTAGATTCTTTTTGACAATTGCAAGCATTCAGCAAAATAGTTGTATAAAGATGAAGTGCCGAAACACAGTTCAAACCAGATATTCATCAAAAAAAGCTAGTGGTGTCTGTTTGATGGTCCGGCGCTAGTATTGTCCACTACAGCTTCCTGAAACCTGGTCAATCGATTACAGTGGATGTCTACTGCAACCAATTGGATGAAATCATGAGAATGTTTGCGATTAAGCAGCCAAGATTGGTCAATACAGACAGACCAGTCCTCTTGCAAGACAACACTCAACCACATGTCACACAAACAACGCTGTTCATACTACAGAGGCTGGACTTGGAAACTCTCTATCATCCACCATATTCACCAGAACTTGCACCAACTGAACCATATTCAAAAATAACATGAATTTTTGACTTATCCACGGTTTCACAAAAGTTGCTCTAAAAAAATATTTGAAAGATAATGACAAGCCAAAACGTGAGTTTGAAAGACTGAGGATGTACCTTCACAATAAAAATAAAACAAGAAGTGTCAAAGTAAAATGTCAGAGATATCAACTGTCAAACTTAGTACTTAAGGACGTTTCATACTTAATAACCTAACTAATTCTATTTTTATTGATACATAATAGTTGTACATACTTATGGAATACATGTGAAATTTTGACACAATGTGTAATGGTCAAATCAGAGTAATTGGGATATCCATCAGCTCAAACATTTATTATTTCTTTGTGTTGGGCACATTCCAAATCTTCTTTTCTAGCTATTTTGAAATATATTATAAATTCCTTTTAATTACAGACACTCTACTGTGCTTTTGAATGCTAGATCTTATTCCTTCTCTATAACTGTATTTTTGTACCCATTAGCCAATCTTTCTTCAACCCCCATCCCCTCTAACCTCCCCAGTTTCTAGTAACCACCGTTCTGCTCACTACTTCCATGAGTTCAATTTTTTTAGCTCATACATATGAGTAAGAATATAGAATATTTGTCTTCCTATGCCTGGCTTACTTCACTTAACATAAGGTCCTCCAAATAGCTAGATTTCATTTTTTATGGCTGATTAATATTTTGTTGTGTATGTATACTACATTTTCTTTATCCATGCATCCAATGATGGACACAGGTTGATTTAATATCTTTGCTCTTGTGAATAGTGTCATCCAATAAACATGGGAGTGCCAATATCTTTTTGATGTACCGATTTCCTTTCCTTTGGACATGTACCAAACGGTGTATTGCTGGATCATGTGGTAGCTCTAATTTTAGTTTTTTGAGAAATCTCTGTACTATTTTCTATAGTTGCTGTATTAATTTACATTCCCACCAACAGTGTATAAGCATTCTTTGTCCATATCCTCACCATCATCTGTAATTTTCTGTATTTTTGATAACAGCTATTTTAACCAGTGTGAGATGGTCTTTTGCTGTTGTTTTAATTTGCATTTTCCTGATGATTAGTAATGTTGAATATTTTTTCATATTCCTGTTGGCCATTTCTATGTGTTCTTTTGAGAAATGCCTACTCAGATTTTTTGCCCACTTTTTAACTGGATTATTCGGGTTTTTTGTTTTTGTGTTTTTTGCTTTTTTGCTTTTGAGTTTTTTGCTTTTTTGCTATATATTCTGGGTATCCTTTGTCAGGTGGCTAGTTTGCAAATGTTTTCCCCTATTTTGTAGGTTGTCTCCACTTTTGTTAATTGCTTCCTTTCCTGTGTAGAGGCTTTTTAGCTTGATATAATCTTATTATGCAATTTTTGCTTTTTTTGCCTGTGCTTTTGAATTCTTACTCAAAAAATCTTTGTTCAAGAACAATCTCCTGAAGCATTTCCTTGACATTTTGTTCTAATAAAGAAACCATATCTTTAACTTTTCTTTATTTTTCATTCTCACAGCATCTCTTAGTACTTTACAGCTAATTGAAAATTTAGTAGGAGAAATTGAGTAATTCATTGCCTTTTTAGATCACTGCAGGTTTTCTAAACTGTTAATACACCAATCTGATGAGTGTGTGTGTGTTTGTGTGTGTGCTTGTGTTTTGTTGGGAATTTCATGAGGAATTTCATTGAGTCCATACTATGAAACATTAATTGCTCTATCTTTCCTCCAAAGAAATATATGATAATAATATATTCTACACATCGAAACTCATGGCTAAGGAGGTAATATTACTTGATTGAAGTCACATAGTTAGTAAGTGATAGGATTTTTGTAGTTTTTCAAACTTGATTCCAGGTTCCAATCCAGGGTCCTTTCTGCTACAACTTGACATTTCATAAAGTTTGAGTATTAGAATGCCATTTATATTCCATTAACTATCAAAACATATAATCTTTGCTTCTGTAAAACAGTCTGGTTTAATTTCAAACTGAGAAATTAGAAGGAAAATAAAACTTGCATCTAAGCAAATGTATAAAACCAAGAAATAAAATAAATATATTAAACCATATGCTGTTAAAGTACCATTAGTATTTTGAACTCTTATAACTTAACAATAGAAATACATTTTTGAGTGGAATTATTCTGCCCAGTTGTGCATCATTTGGTGATATAAAACCATCTTACAAAATACAATATAACCTCAAGATTTTCTCCTCAACTACATTGTACAGTTTGCTTAACAGCTACTCGTTCTCCTACTGAGTAAATGAGCCAATAAGGTGAGGTAAGGGAAGAGGTGGAAAAGAAATAGGGAAAAAAGTCATTCTCGCCAGCTGTGTAAAAGAACATGCAAAGGCTGTGTTATGTCATTCAGCACAAAGAATCCCTGGATTTCTTTTTTTAACCACAAAGCAGCCAGTTTGTCCTCCTCCCTAGCTATCTTACCCAACAATACTGCAGAGACAGCTCCGTTCTTTAACTTTTAGTGTCTGTTAAAATGTAGAATTGAAAGCACACTATAAAACTTTGATTTACTATTTTTTCCCTTCTCACAGAAACAAAAACCTAAAGGAAGTTCAGGCTTTTCTAAAGAGACCCTGAAGCCACAGCTAAAAGGATTCGAAGGACAAACCATTGTCCAGGCATCCTATTATCCAGAGCAATGTTATGCACACCAAGAACTTCAGAGACTCTTGAGAATGCTTATGCAAATTATCTCATAGTATGGGAGAAATCTAGAGTTATTCATGCCATTTAAATAAGTACTTGAGTAGCTCAAAGGGTAAAATGTGGTAAGCAAATGGTACACTGTGTCAAGAGACCAAGAAAAATGTTAAACCTTACATAAAAATAAACCCAACCTCAAAGATTAATGACTGTGCAACGTTAAAACTGCATGAGAAAGAAGAACGTAATATGTAAATGTGACAGAATTTTTATTATGAGCTCTTTTATGATTCCTAAAACACTGACTCAACAAGGAGATTTATTTATAATTACTAGAATGTTTTGAATTTTACTTGAAGAGACTATTGTTTTATCAAAGAACGTTACTGTAGAAGAGAAAGATTTCGTCAGCAAAGGATGGAGAAAAAATCATCATCATCACAATACTAGGAAGTGTTTTGTATTTTTTTCTCTATTGACTTTAATTAATCTCTCTCTCTGGAGTTTTGTGAGATGGAAAAAGGTTTGTTTTTGTTTTCAGAGCTTGCTTGCCAGATGGGATTCTTTGAACTATCACTGCTCTAACTTTGCCAACCACAGCATTCATAGCTAAAGATTCTAATTTGTTTTACAACACAACAAAAGTAGAACAAGAAACTGTGTGGGCAGTGGAGTGGAGAGGTGAGGGTCAATCCTGAGGACACAGGAGCCTATTAGTAAGGTAGGTATACAATGCCTACCTCTTTCTAGTCCTTCTAATTATTGTAAAAGATCCCTAGTGCTGAGGCTGATTCTTTTTTATCCTTTAACCATTTAATTTCTAAAATAACAATAATATAATCAGAAGTTTGAGTTTTTTCCTATTGTATTTTAGATAACATGCAGTACAACACATTGCCCATAGTAGTTGATGTACACAATTAGATGCATTGATTTAAATTTCAATGTGGTCAATTTAAGTCAGGATATATTGTTATAAGAACTTGCTATTAGAAAAGGCAGGTAGAAATCCTTTGGTAAACACTTTTAAACATTACAAAGAATATGTAATGGATTTAATTCTGAAATGATCCACCTCTCTGAAACTCACTGCTTGCATACCAGTCAAAAAAGCAATTTGCGCCATCACTAACTGGGGATTCCTCCTGAGATCTCTCTTCTACCAGCCCCACGTTGCAAAAATGTTAGCTCACTAAGGACGTCTTATTTTCTCTCTCATCTAGGGCAACATATGAGAAAAGCATGAGGAAAGGAGAGACAGTTAAATAGCATTAAGAAATTGAGAAAAAATTTTTTTCTTTAAAGTTGATTTTTAATAGTAGCTTATATTGAAAGGGAATAGACACAGGGGACTTAACTAGTTTCCCAGCTCGACCATGGCCAAATCAAAGCAAAGGACAATCCTCCCCCTCCCATCCCCCAATTCCTTTCCTTTTTTCTCTTTCTTTCTCTCTTGTTTCTTTACTCCTTCCTTCATTAAACATTTACTGAGGTACCTATTCTGTTCTGGGTAACATGCTAGGTATTAAATACCCTGATATATGGTTAGGAAGGAGATATTTTTCATCTACAAATTAAAATTTCACAAATACTGAATAAGAACCTGCCATGTTAGGTTCTGTGTTAAACTTTGGAGAACCAATACACAATATAGACACTCCTTGGCCTAATGTAATTTTGTATCCAATCCTACACAGTAAGAATTTAAAGTTCTGCCAAATAAAGTTACTTGATGTTACTCAGTGGCAAAGAGTAAAATAATATTCATGAATCTAAATTCTCTATATGCCCTATTTGCTAAATTCTAAGCTAAATGCTAATTGGCTTTGCTTTATGAGAAAATATCACTCATCAGTGATTCTAATGCTAACGGTGATTTTCAAAGATGTATAGATGTAGCAGTAAAGTGTCCCCAAAGCCAATAAAAATCAGTATATATACTGTTTTTCTAGAATATTCCATAGTTTGCCAAAAGTGTATATATCAGATTTTTTAACCAACATTTTATTATAAAGATTAAAAACATACAACAAATTTGAAAGAAATGTTAATCATGTAATAGCCACCTATATTCTACAAATATTTTGTTATATTTGCTTTAGACTCTCATTTAAAGTGTGACTTTTGGCTCAAATAATAGGGTTCAAACATAGACAACTAAGCAAATTAAGAACAATTCTGCAGCCATATTAGACCATTATTATTTCATAGAAAATCTAATGGAGTTAATGAGAAATTTGTTCATAAAGGAATGATGATGACTTCACACAAAAGACGGCATTTAAGGTTTTTATGCCCATTGGAATAAAATCATTATAGAAAAACAACACATTAAAGAAAAAAGGTCGTAAACTATCTTGGCATGTAAATGCAGAAACTAAATTAATAATGTTTATTCCCATTTTGACTAAGATTGCATCAGGTACTATGGGGGCAAATCCTGCAAAATAAAATTAAAGTAAATTAAAATAAAGAGTTTAATTTTTTTAATTGACACACTGTGATTTCCTTACCAAACTATTCTCATCATCAACAGAGCAATTTTATTTTATTTCATTTTTTGTAAATGGCATTAACACTTGCTACTATTATACTTTGTAAATATTAGTCAAATGTCACACGAAACAGTTGTACAAAAGCATACAGTTTTGTGTAGTAAAAATAACAGATGCCTGGAAATTCTCAAAGTAGCATTCTAGACAATGATACATGAGAGATCCTGGTTATGCAAACATCTGGGCATCATATTTCTTATTGGTTTCCCTTTTACTTTTTCTAAAAGAAGAGAGATTGTGTGTGTGTATATGTGTGAGAGAGATAGAGAGAGGAAAATGAGAGAGAGGGAGACAGACAGAGACAGAGAGACAGAGAGAGACAGAAGGAGAATGTGTTGAATGGAATTCTCCCTAAGATTTCTATAGTTGGAACTTAATCACCTATCCAAATATCTATAGTCACATTAAGGTGATTAGGGGGATTTCGATCCTTCTGATAAAGGTTGTAGGAATTAATTAGGGTAACTAGTTGTTTTGTCCATTTGGTCTACTATGACAAAATACCATAAACTGGGTAGCTTATAAACAACAGAAATTTATTTCTCACACCTCTGAAAGCTGGATTATCCAAGATCAATGTATCGGCAGATTTGGTGTGTGATGAGGGCTCACTTCGTGGTTCATCATCGAACAATGTCTTATTGCTGTGTCCTCACATCTTGGAAGGACTGAGCTAGTTCTCCAGGGGGCTTTTTTAAAAGGACTCCATCCTCAGACCTAATCACCTCCCAAAGGCCCCACCTCCTAATGCCATCACCTAAAAGTTAAAATTTTAACATATGAATTTTGGGTGAACACATTTAAACCATAGCAATAGTCTTTTTGTTAGGTAGACAGCTAGGGACCTCTAGCTCCTCCAGGGTACAAGGCAGGTGACTGACACACCTGGGGCAGGAGGGAACACCCCATGAATCTGCTAATCAGAATTTAGCATGCCAACTGCAAAAGAATGCAGAGGACTCTGTAGCCCATGGGCCAACCAGCATAGGTACAATAGAGTCTGGAAAAGTGACCTAGAACAACCAGTTTTCAGAGAGGCTCATGGGAGATCTGCATGCATAGTAAGACTCAGGTCATACAACTCACAACTGCCCAATCAAAGTGGTTCCATGGTGACGTCTGAGCCAGGAGAAGGGTTCAATCCAGACACTGTAAAACAAGACCCAGAGCATAACTAAGGTCTTTTTGTCTCAAAAAGGGGTCTGTTCATCATCTGGGGTGAATGTATCTTGCTCACACTCTGTAAACCTATATCTTGCTCTTGCTCTATGATCCTATCTTTCTGTCCTCAATAAATCTCATTTTTGTGCTGACCTTGCTTTCAGTGTGTCTGGTCGTTCTTCAGCCAAGAGCACACCAAGAACCGACATTTCAGACTGTGACCCGACATATTATTATCCTTATCTAACTTTATTAACGGACAACTTCCAAAGCCTCGCAAAGGTTTCTTCCAGCTGCTCTTTCATTTCACAGGATGATACAGCATTAGTTTGGCCCAGGGTAACTCTTTTTTAAACCATGACCTTGATCTGGCTCCAAGTGTATCATGCACATCTTACCCATCCAGACTTCAAGCCCCCACTAGCTAGACATGGAATTCCAAAGCCTTGTGGTTTTGACTCACCCCTTTTATTTTAAGGTATAATCACTTCCCTCTCTTTTTCTCAACTCCCAGTTACCACATTTTCTAATACAAATGTTTGTACTCATTTTCTCATCAATACGGTAGATATGTTTTTCATACAGATCCATAAATTTATCCTGTATCATTCATTATGGCAGCAACCTTGGGGCTTTTGAATGATCTGAAGATGAATATATAAATGGCACATCAAAAGTAAAACAGGTAGGATATAAAAGCATGAAACTATCTTATAACTTCTGGAGCTGAAAATTCTATTCTATAATTATTTCAAGAGTGCTGCAGATGTGATCTTCACAGATCATGTCAGGAAGACAGTATAGCTCAGCAGTCTGAAAAACAAGAAAAACAACAATGCCCTTCAATCAAGTGTTCCAACACCCAAAGGATCCCATAGTTCAAAAGTATTCTCAGTCTCTGAGTGCAGAACAAGAATGACAATACAAATATTCAAAACTGACATAGTGCTTACTATGTAGCAGGCCCTCTTCTAAGTGCTTTACATATATCAGCTCATTTAATGTTCAAAAACTCTTTCAGACAGTTAATATGTTATAGTTGAGAAAAGTGAGTCATAGGCAGGTTATGTAATTTGCCTAGTTAAGGTCATACATTTAGGAAATTGTAGATACTAAGATTTGAACCAAAGCCCTTTGCTTCAGAATCCTCACCCCCAACAACTTTAAGAATACATTAAAGATTCTGCTCCTGTGGTTTTTCTAACAGAGTAATGCTAAACTCCCTGACCCATAACATTTAGACCCATTTGTATTTGCCTTGCCTAGCTCCATTGCTCATCTTTTGTCACTTAACTCCTTTTATGACAAAATCGTCTTCAATATCATCCATTTACAAATTCATTTAACAAAAACAGATCTTATAAGGCTTGGCCATTATTGCTGTTCCAGGAACCTGAATTTCTACTGCTTCAAAAAGCTATGGATTCCTTTTTGAGATAGATAGAATGACCCACATTTAGAACAAAGGTAACTGATCTATTATTTAGAGCATCTCAGATCCAATAGAATAGTACACAATCAATGTATGGCATTGGGCAACATGTTCTCTTCTCCAAATATTTATTTTAAGGATCACAGAGTAAGAACAAAGAAATTCTATCAGAGTTACACATATCTGTGTATTAATTTAACCTGACTCCAATTTTATCAGTGGCATTTGGGTATCTAAAAAAATAATTTTAAACATATTAGCAATCTCTTCAAAAAATCCTCTATAAGTTAAAAAAATCAATAACGTAAAAAGCAACATGACTTTTATATTCCTAAATACATTCCTAAACATTCCCTAAATATCAAAATAGAAGCTAGTTACACAACTGAAAATATAAGGATTGCTATTAGGAAGCATTTATTTAAATTTCGTGATGTTTCCTAAATCTCTGAAACTCACATCCAGAATGTGAAGTTAAAGCCTCAAGGGAGAGCCCATAGCACAGGTGTAGCTAGAATCCAAATTCTGTGTCCACTTTCTTGCTGACTCTACCTTAACACAGTAGTAACACTTCAGGGGCTGATATTATCCACCATCTTCTTAAGTCATTCTTAGGGAAAAAACCCTAAATCTTCTCCAAATTAAACAAAACCAGAAGGATTAGCAAATTAGTGATTAGTGATTAGACCAAATTAAGTCTCTAAATAAATTGTATAACAATCATATGATAGGATTTTCTAACAAATTTGCAAAGAGGAACGAATACCCCTGGCCCTGGAAAGGAACCAAAGAATTGAATTCTGTAATGCTGACCACCCCAGTAGAGAAAACAAAAAATGTTTTTTGATTTTGATGTAAATCACATAATAAAATATAGTAAAAATTTCCCCACTAAATTAAGATTATCAAGTAAATAGTTCCCCAGCTTCTGAATGTAATTTATTTAAAATTTTATGAAGAGAATCCACTCCATGTTCTGAACATTTTATATAAATTATAAAAATATAATCTAACACTTCCTATATAAGATTCTATAAAATAATAATAATAGCTATCACTTATTGAGGGTTAAGCACTCATTCTTTATATATCTCATTATTACTTTTGACCACCCTGTAGTGTAGATGCCATTATCAATCCAGCTTTACAAATGATCAAATTGGGGCACAGAAAGAAATTGGGGCACTACTTGTTCCTTCCTCCTCTACCTTTGGTAGACACTAGTATTACATCAGTTTATCATCTTCAGAAATAATGCTGCATTTAAAATTCTTAGGAGTTCTATACATTTAGCATATATTTTATTATATATTCTATATATGTTGTATCATAGTTAGTAGCTTTTCTGTAAATTTTCTCTCTGTTCCCTTCTATATCTTGGTCTAGTGTAGTATTATTATAATCTGAAAGTACCTTTTGAAAGGCCACTGGAATTCAGGGATATGACTTAATATTTATTAGGAGTTTCTTATTCAGATAAATTCTCTTTACTAAATCAAGCAGTCATTATCAATTGCCCTTTAATGACATAGAAAATAACAAGACACATGTGCCTCTTTTCTAAAGCAGGAAAAAAAGAAACAGGAAGAAAACTATAATTGAGTCATTAGGAAGAAAGAATTGAATCACACCTCTAGGAATACATTTAACCTTCTTGAGGCATTGAAATGATGTCTATGTGTAGTTACAAACTCATATCCATTTTGAGACAATCCCTTGAACTTTCTTGTGTCCCACAGTCTATGTCTGCAAGTTGGGAAACTAAAACCTACCAAGGCAAAGATAATTTAAGTATCAATTATTCATATTTGTGAGAATGCTCTCAAACTTACTGTAATCCTATTCAAAAATAATGAACTATTTAATTCTGATTTCTTTTATACCATAAGAACTAGTACATAAAGACAGGTTCTTTTAGACCTTCACTAACAAAAATTTTGATCTGGAATAAAATATTACTTGAGAGTGGAGGTTGGGTTGTTAGTGGCTTAATGTGGGAATAAATTTCAATCTCTGTTGCACTACTATTTCAAAATATTTCTTTCTACCATATCTGGGATAGCTCTACTGAAATGGCTTCTGTGATTCATTCCCGGTCAGGTTCACAGGCACAAGCCTACTGATAATCCACCAACGGATTACTTTCCCACACATCCTTATCTTCAATTCTCTTCTATCAGTGCTGTGCACTAATGATACCAAAGTAAAAAAAACATGTTTGGGCCAAACAATACTCTTCATTGAAATGAAAACTATCTGGTGGGGGAAGAAGATGTTATGTAGAAGTAAGACTAAACTCTGGAAAGGGAGAAAACATTCCATTGAATTTGTTTACTTAGGTACAATAGAAGCCTTATAATAATCCAACCTCAAAATAAAAAATTTATTTATTCATAAGCTAAGTACAATGAAAATCAATTGTTTCTATTTTTTTCTGAAACAGGACTCTATTTATAATAGTGAAAACAAATTGCATTAGCACATGTGCAAATTACAATTAGCAAGTTCACTGGGATTTATGAAATAGAGAGAAAACTCTTTATATGCAGGATACTCACTAGAGTAAACTAAAGATGGAAGTAGGTGTACGGGATGGAGAGAAGAGCAGGGATGGAGAATCAAGACCAATATGTTAAGTGCTTTCTATAAGTCCTCACTTCTGATAAAGCCATAATAAAAATTATTAGTTTATATTATGGTATTAGTAATATCCGAACCACTGTTATCTGGTCTTTCTAAAGAGGATGTAAGTTTAAATGCTGTGCTTTTGTTTTTACTTTTATCAAAATTACTGAAATCTTACACTTGAAAATATTTATTAAAATAGACTGGTTAATTTAATTTTCTACATTATTTATACCTCATTTAGACAAATGTTAAATTTATTTCTATTACACTGTCTGAGTACACACAGAGTAGGGGAAAAATAAAAGGCTGCTTTCATTAGAGACTGGTTAGAGTAATCCAACAAATAGATAAACCACATAAAAATGATCAAGAGTTCTTTATGTGTGATGAAACCAGAGAAGCTTCTAAATTATACAGCTCACTATAATCAAAAAGATAAGTCTAGACTTTAGAGCTGCTTATTTTTTCTAGATCCAATAATAGTGGAAGTCAAAAACAAATGATTGTACTATGACTGGGTCTATGGGATAACTGGGTTATTGGCCACATTTAGGGTCTGACTTCTTTTTCTTTTTTTTTCCTTTGTGACACAGAGTCTCACTCTGTCGCCCCAGCTAGGGTGCAGTGCGTCATCACAGCTCACTGCAACCTCGAACTTCTAGGCTCAAGCCATTCTTCTGCCTCAGCCTCGCAAGTAGATGAGACTACAGCGCATGCCACCATGACCGGCTAATTTTTAAAAAATTTTTTGTAGAGACAGGGTCTTGCTATGGCGGGGTCTCGCTCTTGCTCAGGCTGGTCTCAAAGTTTTGTCCTCAAGCAATCCTCCTACGTTGGCCCCTCGGCTCTCAGAGTGCTAGGATTACAGGCATGAGCCATCAAGCCCAGCGGAGGCTGGCTTCTTAAAACAGCATAAGCCATGGTCACCAAAGAAATATGTATTTAATTTAATGAATTTGATATGACATTTCTTGATATTAATGGATACTTGGGTGAAATGATGGACAGTGATGGTTCTGCTAACCTAATGTGCAATAATTTTGTTTTTATGAATAAAACCAATGAACAGTTATACATAAAACCATCAAGTTAAAATCACTTTAAAACACTAAAATCAATTTAATAATCAATTTTAAATGTTTAATGTGCTTTAAAAATTGTAACTCTTTTTAGCTTCATAAAATCTCCAGAAAGGAGATGTTATTGCTATTCCAAATTACAGATAAGTAAACTGAGATCAGAGAGTAAAATCACAAAAAGTCATAGGGCTATTAAATGGCAGAGCTAGAATCAAATCCAGACAATTTAAAGATAGTATCCATGATTTTAAACCATCACACTATGAATTGAGTTGTAGTTATCTAAATAGGCAAGAGAAGTAAAGGGTCAATATCCTATTTATTCTAGGTAGAGCAAGATTTCACAGAAAGGAAGAAGTGAACAGACCTAGGTAGCTACCACATCTATTTACATGTGCTCACAGAGGAAGAAAAAAGAGTTAAAGACTTCCCTGTTTTATGATCCATAGATCATAGAAACTCTTATTCATTTATTTCTTCATCCCCAAAACAACCCATCCCATCATTTCACAATTATTCCTTGCTTCACCTCGTTAGTGAAGTTTTCACCCAACTTCTAGGTCAGATGTTTTTAATTTTGGAGAAGCAATTTTCCAGTTGTCAAAGTGTCTGACAGCTTTCAAAATTTCATTTTTGATAACACTTTCAGCACTTTATAAGCTATCCCAAACAAAAAATTATGAAGCTGATTTTTCCTATCCAATCTTTATTAAAATCAAGCATGATTTTGATAATGTATTTCTTAGATATAAAGCCCAGTGTGGACTTTAGTTTCTTAACATCTATTCCCAAATTCCATCAGTATCAACTGCTCTCTTGATTTTCTTCTTCAAGCCAAAGCACACTTTTCTTTTGTGGGGAGCTGATCTTAAATTCTGGCTTCCTGAATTTGAAGGCCATTGCTCCCAATCATTTCTTGCTGCTGCACTCCATTAGCAGTTGATACCTTATTGGAAAAAAGATAGTCTCTTCAATAAATGGTGCTGGGAAAACTGAATGTCCATATGCACAAAAATAAAACTGGACACCTGTCTCATACCATTTTCAAAAATCAACTCAAAATGGATTAAAGACTTGAACGTAAAACCTGAAACTGTAAAACTACTGAAAGGAGACATAGGGAAAAAACTATGAGATGTTGGTCTGGACAATTATTTTTAAGATTTGACCCCCAAAACACAGGCAACAAAATCAATCACAGACAAATTGGATTACATTAAAACAAAAAGCCTCTGTACAGCAAAGGAAATAATTAACAGAGTGAAGAGACAACCTACAGTTTGGGAGAAAATATTTGCAAGCCGTATATCTGGTAAAAGACTCAAACATCTCTGTAGAAAGAAAAAAAAAATAACTCAATTAAAAAATGGGCAAGGGAGAGGAGAAGGGATCAAGATGGCCGACTAGATGCAGGCAGCATGTGCTCCTCCACAGAGGGGGCCCAGAACAATAAGCAGATACTTGTATTTCTAACAGATTATCTAGGAGAGAATGCTAAGATTCACCAGAGAATAATGGGAAGCACCAAAGTAAGTAAGGAGAGGATTCAAGGCAGCATGGCTGGCCGGGGACTGTGGGATATAAACCCCAGGGCCACACACTCCAAAATGGGTTTTACAATCTTGGCTATGGAAGACCCCCTTGACCCAAGCGGGCCTCGGGCCTAACGTAGGGATCTGTCTAGAGATTACACAGGGACATTGTTCCAGAAAGGGAACCCACATGGAATCCCACAGGCATCCAAGCCTATAGCTCTTCACACCTGTTAAAATGGCTATTATCAAAAAAAAGTGAGTGTTGGCAAGAATGCGGAGAAAAGAGATCACCTGTACACTGTTGATGGGGATGTAAATCAGTATAGCCATTATGGAAAACTGTTTGGAAGTTTCTCAAATCATAAAAAATAGAATTACCATATGATCCAGCAATCCCACTTCTGGGTATTTATCCAAAAGACTTAAAATTAGTTTATAGAAGAAATGTCTGCACTACCATATTCATTGTAACACTATTCACAATAGCCAAATTATGGAATCAAGCTAAGTGTCCATCAACACATGAATGGATAAAGAAAATGTTGTATATATACACAATGGAATACTATTCAACCTTAAAAAAGAAGGAAATTGATAAAATTGGAGAACATTATGCTAAGAGAAAGGAGCCAGTTACAGAAAGAAAAATACTGCATGTACTCATTTTTTTGCATAATCTAAAATAATCAAACTCAAAGAAGCAGAGAGTAGAATGGTGCTTACCAGAGATGGTGGAGGTGGAGGGTATAGGGAGATGATGATCAGACGGTAAAAATAATCATAATATCACTCTGTATCCCATAAATATATATTACTATAATTTGTCAATTTACAATTAAAAAATTAAAATTAAAAAAAAAGTTCTTAGAAAGATCATTTTGACCATAGAGTGAAAGTATAGCCTACTGGTTAAAAACATGGTGTTTGGTGACGGACTGCCTTGGGTTTGCCAATTCCTAATTCTTCCTCTTTGAAAATTTTAATCTCTCTGCTTATGAGTTTCCTTATATAAAAAGTGAAGGTAATAATAATGCCTGTCTAACTGCATTGTATTTAATATGAAATAAGATTTTTTTCAAAGGCAATACTCTTAAAAACTTGCATGACACAAATGTGTTTAATAAATATTTACTATTATTATTATTTTAAAATGTGCTAATATTGAAATTTACAGAATAATTTTTTAATTAAAAAATTATTAAAACTGAGCATGCTCCACTGAAAAATTAATCTGCTTAATCAATCTGCTTACTCCCATTTCATCTTCCTTTAATTGTCTGTTGATCCTTTTAACTGTCTCCATATTAACTTGCTTCATAGTAAATGTTTTCTGTTTATTTAATAATAATATTAATAAATTAGTTTGCAAATGATGACAGAGAATGCTTAAAAAAGGGAAAGATTTTAATTTTAAATTCTAAAGGCACTATTTCAAAGATATGTGAGCGGAAGATGAAATTTTGAATAATTTAAAATATAGTTAAAACAAAATTAACCATAAAAGGTGTGATAAGATCATTTAGTAGCTGTTAATTTAAATAAATATGCTTTAATCATCAAGTGGTATTTAATTAACCTGCAATAACTGTCTTAATTAAATTTAAATTAAGTCATTATATGAGGCTTTATGTAAATTGTACATGAATGTTATATTTTTCTACTACTTTGTGCTTAGCTAAAGTATTTCATATGTGCTGAAATGAAGGTTAAAGACTTTTAAATATAATTTTCCCATCTATCCTTGCTGCAAATTTTATACTCTTAGTTCACAAGTTTAAGTATTCTATTAATTGTGAGGCAGTCATCTACAAGTTAACAACAATGCGAAATCACTTAAAATACAAAGAAAACAAGTCTATAAATTCTGTGGTTAATTGCCCAACTTTACTGTCCCCAAAATATATACCATACACCTTGGTGTGTAGATAACATAGATATAGCTATCCTTTTAGTTATAATCTAATATGGCTTTTATTTAGTTGCTCAAATTGTTAAGATACTTCAGTTTTATCTTTTGTTCTACATGCTTCAGCTTTTCAACCAACCACTTCTTCAAGGAGCTCTACTTCCATTTGTCAGAGAATGATGTATTTATAAATCAAGATCTGGATGTTGGGTACACTCATTGCTACTGGAGCATCACTGCTTCTAGGCTTTCTTAACAGACAAGACTAGGTAATAAATGTATGTATACTAGCCCATGCAAATACACATATCTATGTTTATTTATGGGTCTATTTATCTACATGTATATTTAAGAAAACACACCTGGGTTTATATTAATACCTGAGACTCCAAACCAAAACAATAGATTTTATTCTAGCATTTTCCCTTTTTGTTTTTTTGTTTGTTTGTTTTTTAAACTTTTTTCTCATTCAGTGAAAAACTCCATTATTTGCTTTTTAATACCAAGAATTATTTTTGGCAAGTTTAGTAAGTTGTCTAAACCATGTGTTACAAAAATTACCTAGATATAATTCTGTAGCAGGTTTTTTACCACATGTTCTTTAAGGCTCTCAGTTTGCTACATTTGATTTCTTTAGTCTGGTTTATCTGTCAGTCTACTAGACCAGTGGTCCCCAACATTTTTGGCATAAGGGACCAGTTTCATGGAAGACAATTTTTCCATGGACTGGGGGCGAGGGGAATGGTTTCGGGATGATTCAAGTGCATTACATTTATTGTGTACTTTATTTCTATTATTATTACATTGTAATATAGAATGAAATAATTATACAACTGACCATGATGCAGAATCAGTGGGAGCTCTGAGCTTGTTTTCCTGCAACTAGATGGTCCCATCTGGGGGTGATGGGAGACAGTGACACCCAAAGTATGTTGCTTATGTACAGTCTACTCCGTAATCTTGGTTGCTGTCACTGCAGAAAACTCTGCTTCACAAAGACAGGATGTTGGAAATGGAAGCAGGCTTTTCACTGCTTTTGTGGCAATCTCAGGATATTCCACCTTGACTTTAATCCAGAACACATGGAGACTTGAAGTTGTCTCAAACATACGTTTAAGGCCACTGTCATTTGCGACCTTCTTTTAGCACAGTCAATTCACCTGGCTTATTAACAAATGGGTCGCGGATCCATTCCTTTCCAGTTTGGGGGTCTTTTGTGGTTGGGAAGTAATGATCAAACTCTTTTTGAAAGTGAGATAGGTGATCATACACCAGCTGGGAGAAAGAAGGCCCTGGCTCAGTCTTTTTCAAAATCTCTGCTAATGTTTGAAACATGTCAAAAATCCCAATATTCACTCGTCACCCCCATAATTCCAGCTTGGCTTTGAATGCAGCCACTTTACCTGTCAACTTGAACACAGTTGTCATTCTCCCCTGAAGTGACAGATTGAGTTCATTGAGCAGGTTGAATATGTCACACAAGTAGGCAAGTTTTGAGACCCATTCTGTATCACTGAAATGTGCTGCCAGTGGTTGACTGGTTTTCTAAAACAAATCTCTGGAGTGGCTCTCATAACTCAAAAACTCTGGCTAGTGATCTACCTTTAGAAAGCTGACTCACTTCTGTGTATAAGAAGATGCATGCGCTTTGTGTCCATCTCCTCACAGAGCTGCACAGACATGAATTAAGGGCATGTACTTTAATGTGGCTGATAATTTTAATCACATCCTGCAAAACGTTGTTTAGTTCAGGTGACATTTTTCAGCTAGCCAGCACTTGTCTATGGATGACACAGTGTGTAGACTCACATTCAGAAGTGACCTCTTTGAACTGAGTAGTGAAACCAGAAAGCCATCCAGTCATGGCAGCCACTCCTTCCATGCTTATACCAACCCAAAATAACCAATTCAGTTTTCCTGATATGTAATCATTCAAAGACTTGAATAGTTCTGCAGCTGTGGTGTTGGTTGGCAACAAAAGTGCACACAACATATCCTCGTGCACATCCTCCTGAAAAATATATCACATGAAAACAAGCATTGTTGCCTTGTTGTCAACATTGGTAGACTCATCAACCTGGATTGCATACCATGGTGACTCATTAATTCTAACAATTGTGCCTCAATATCCTCTGCTATTTCATCAATTCATCTAGTTATGGTGCTAGCCAAAAAAGGAACACGTGCCACCTTTTGAACTGAAGACTTTCCTAAAAGTCCACAGCAAATGTCCTTCACAGCAGGTAGGATCAACTCCTCACCAATAGTAAAGGGCTTCTTAGCTTTAGCAATGCAGTCAGCCACTAAGAATGATGCTGTCAGTGCAGACACATTTGATGAAGTGGTGACTTTCAATAATTGCTTCTGTTCTTCGTGTTCATTTTTTTTTTTATTTGAAAAACTCTAAAGGCTTGTCTTATAATGCAGGGTGCTTGGTCTCCATGTGTCGACGCAGTATTGAAGGTTTTATGGCTTTGTTGGATAGCCGGTTTCTACATATTATACCAAGCAGGCTTGGAGAATGTGAATCACCTGTTGCAATGAACCTATAATTTAAGTAGGACTCTTGGTATTTTCTTTTAAATGCAGTTTTCATTTTGTTGGCAGTCTTAGAGTCTTCTGCTGTCTCATCATTTGGGTCTTTCCCCCTTTTCAAAGAAGTTCTCTGGCGTTGTTTGTTTTTTACTCATTTTTGCTAAGATTAGCTTATGGGCTTACCAAAACTGTGACTGAGACAAGTGTGCAGTGTGGGGAAGAGGCACGGATGGAAGTGGTAAATAAAATAATGGTCAGGCCACGCACAGACTAAAATAAATGTTGGATTCTGACTTAAAGCCTGCCACCAGATGCAGCTTAATTGTCACTTGCCACTCACTGATAGGGTTTTGATATCAGTCTGCAAGCAATTGATTTATTATGGTCTCTGTACAGTCAAACATCTCTGCTAAGGATAATCTGTATGTGCAGTTGCTCCCCAGCACTAGCATCACTGCCTCAGGTCCACCTCAGATCATCAGGCATTAGATTCTCATAAGGAGCACACAACTAGATCCCTCACATGTGCGGTTTACAGTAATGTTCCTACTCTTATGAGAATCTAATGCTGCCGCAATTGAGCTGACAGGAGGTGGAGCTCAGGTGGTGATGCCAGTGATGGGGAGCAGCTGTAAATACAGATGAAGCTTTGCCCGCTCACTTACCCCACTCACCTCCTCCTGTGCGGCCTGGTTCCTAACAGGCCATAGACGGGTACCGGTCCTCAGCCCGGGGGGGGGGAACCGCAGTACTCAAGTATATCTGAGTAGTTTTTTTTTTTTCCAGAATATTACTGGGATACAAGTGTTTTGGTTACATGGATCACTTTTGTACAGCTTGAGCCAAAGTTATAAGTGTGCCCATCATCCAGATAGTGTACATTGTACCCATTAGGTGTGATTTCACCCATCCCCTCCTCCCTCCTCCCACCTGCTTGATTTCTGTTGAGTCTTACTTCCATGCGTGCTAATGAGTGCTGATCGGTTAGTTCCAATTTAATAGTGAGTACATGTGGAGTTGGTTTTCCCATTCTTGTGATATTTCACTTAGGAGAATGGTCTCCAGTTCCATTTAGGTTGTTAAAAAGGTATTAGTTCACCTTTTTTTTAAGGCAGAGTAGTACTCCATGGCGTTTTGGGTTTTTTTTTAAAGTACTATACGGTACACACCATAAACCATTGCTTATAAATAAATTAGCTAAACAAACAATTCTCAAGTAGTAATAGTTTCCCCTCAAAATTAGGTAGACAGTGATATACAGTATCCCAGCCCTTAACATAATGAAAAATAAAAGGCTATATGCTAGTTAATATAAAATTTAATTCATTGATATGAAATTAAATTTTCTTTCTGGATATTTCAGGATTTTTTGCTTTATCCTTGATATTGCATTAGTGGCAAAGACTACTATATCTGAAAGGCAGGAATCCAGCAATCTTGTCTTTTCCTTGAACTTTCTGACGCAGATACCAGCCTGTTGGTCAGGTGAGCTGCATTATTCTTCTTTTCCAATTCTTCCCTTTGTCTCAGTGTGCTATTTTAGTGTTTGATTTCAGGTGAAAAGGAGAAGCCCTTCTACTTAGAGTCTAAGTCCTCGATTTACATTTAGCCAAAAGTCATAAATTATAGACTATCAGGCATTAGTTTAGGTATTAATAAAATTCTGTGTGACTCCCACTTTTTATTTTTTGTGTATGTGTTCCTTTAGAATACTGTGATGAATCAGGATTTATCCATAATACCAGTAAGAATCTTACCAGCAATCATCAATCTAAAAGCTTTGTAGAAGAATGTATATACATTTGAATCTAAAAAGAGCCAAAAAGATAAAGAAAATTTTAGATTTATTGAAATTATATATTATCATCATATCATTAAAAAGGTTCAATTAAGGTCCTGTAAAATGTTTAATTTTGAGAGGCTTCCTGGTTCACTTCTCAGGATGAATTAACTGTCTTATATAACCCCAGAAAAGTGGCCAAAATACTTGCTTTATGGAATTATTTAATTTTGGCCAACTAAATCTTGACAATGCCTGCCAGAACCAACAAATTAATATTTCTTAAAATTAATAAACATTATTGAAATTATATGAAAAATTGTTTTAATGAATATTGGTTCATAATAATTAAACCATATATTTTACATATAAGAAATATTTCTCCCACATGCCTTATGGCAGGAAGAATGTTCTCAACTATTCTTAAGTAGGAATTTATATTTAAGTATAGTTTCTTTGAGTTTTTGGGTTTTTTAAACATCCTTAAACATAGAAAAGGCACAGTAAAAATGTGATATCATAATCTTATGGGACCACGATTGTATATGCTGTCCATCATTGACCAATACATCATTATGTGGTGCATGAATAATTTATTTCCTATAGGACATAGTCTAAATATTTCTGAAGCACTGATGTTTATGTGATTAAGTAATAGGCAGGCAAGAAATAGATGCAAATTAAAAGAAATATGAATGAATTACCACCTCAGAGCAACACATATATATTAGTTATATGATGGGGTTTTTAGAAATTACAATTTTTTTCTAAGACCTTTACTTCTATTAACATACTTCAAATTCAAGAATATCTTACCCTCACTGAACTTTCAAAGGACTTATCAATAACAATACATGAAATGAGATACACACTTCTTTGTAGTCCGAAGAGACATTAAAGACTAATCATCTGAAGACCAAAGTGACCTGAGGACATAACTGAATTAAGCACAAATCTTTCTCACAGCAGAGACTTCATTTGTTGAATTCTAGTTTGATTATTTGCATCACTACCCTGTACTTTTAAAATTCACATGAGAAATGTGCTTATCTATTAAAAACTAATACAAACTTGAGTTTATAAGAGCTTGAAAACAATCCAAATCATTTCCTACAATGGGTATCACTGAAATATTGGAATGGGACCCTGATAGATCCATAGGTTCAGGTTTATATCCTGTCCCTGCTATTTTTTGACTTTGAGACTTTTGATAACTCTCCTAATGGTTCCATTAACAAGGCATATTAACATTTCTAAGAAGGTTTTTGTCCATATTGAAAATGCAATGTACATGAAAATCACAGGAAATTCCATAAATGTATAATATATGCAGGTTACATATACAGACCTTAAATTTCTATAGGAAAAAGGTAAAAATAATCTATATCACTAACTGTGTGCTCCTCTTCTACCAGCACCACACCTATGATTATAATTCCCCACTCTTATTAGCCTGAAAATTGTGAGAGACTCACTTACTGCCTAGAGTCTAAGTGGTGAAACATATTTAGCAACTAAGTTCTCTATGTTGTTTTTCTTCATCCTTATCATCATACCCATGGCAAGGTGTTTCCCTTTGATTCACCTAACTTGGAACTCACTTAGGGTGGAAATGCAGTGGGCATTCCTTGAAAACACTTTAAGGCAAATGAAAAGGCTGTAACCACTTGGTACAAAAGATTACAGTTGAGGCAAATAATAGAGCACTTAAAGTCAGGGAGGAAAAGGAAGGGCAAAAAATTTCTTTGGGAAATTAGGTCAATCAAAAATGTCTTGCATGCTAGGGAATTTAGAAAGCCATGGACATGCCCAGTACAGAACACATGGTCAGAAAACACCCAAGAAAGCTAAAAACCTTTCACCTCCAGGTGGTCACTAGGCTCAGTGCAAGCAGGAGACGAATGCTAAGGCAGCATTTAAAATGGCCTGGCCAAGCACTGGAGGAGTGCTCCCCAATACCCACTGCATAGAACCAATGTGCAAAGATTGGGAGAGGTTTCAAATTTTACTTTTATTTCTCTCACTTTTCTTACTGTCCCTGCTCCCCTCCACCACCATCACCACCACCTCTTCTCTCTCTGCCTGCTTCCAGCCTTCAAAGAAAACTCTGTCAAACACTAGACACAAAAAAACTAAAGAAATAGAGATTTCAGAGACAACCTGAACAAATAATATAGATCTTATGAAAATAGTTTAGAAATGTCACTAAATAAACAGTTACAGTCCACAGCAGGCAATAAAAACAAATCATGTAGAGGAAAAACAATCCGATTTCTAGAGTTAGCACGTTATAATATTCAAAATGTCCACTTTTTACCAAGACAATTATGAAGGATGCAATAAGAATGTATATCCCATCTAAGGAAGAAATTAACAGAAACAACAGAAACAGACATTGGGCTTGCTAGAAAGAGAGTTTAAATCAATTATCTTATATATACTCAGAGAGCTAAAGAAAACCAAGGAAAGAAAGCTAAGGGAACTGGAAAAATGATGAACACATAATGAATATCAATAAAAAATTTTAAATTATAAAAAGAAACCAAACAGAAATTCCGGAGCTAAAAGTATAATATCTAAAATGAAAATCACTAGATGGTTTCAATAACAGATTTGAGCAATAAAGAAATAATCAGTAAATTTTAAGAGCATTCAGTTGAAATTATCCATTCTGAGGAGCAGAAAGAAAAAATAATAAAGAAAAATAAACAGAGCCTAAGAGACTTGTGGGACACCACCAAGCATGCCAATAAATGCATAAGAGAAATCAAAGAAGAAGAGAAGACAGAGCAAGGGGATTAAAGAATATTTGAAGAAATAATGGTCAAAATTTTTCCAAATTTGATAAAAGACTCAAATCTAAGCATCCAAAAATCTCAAAGAACCCCAAATTAATGCAAAGAGATCCACACCAAGGCATATCATAATTAAATTATTGAAGGTGAAAGACAAAGAAAGAATCTTTTCTAGGTAGGAAAGAAATGGGATGACATTTTTAATGTGCTAAATAAAAGATTCTGTCAACCAAGAATTCTATATCTAGCTAAACTATTCTTTAAAAATGAAGGTGAAATTAAGATTCTCTAGGATAAACAAAAGCCAAACAAGTCAGTTGCTGGACCTCTCCTACAGAAATACTAATGGGAGTCCTTAAGGCTGAAAAGAAAGGAAAGTAGGCAGTATCTTGACTCACATGAAGAAATAAAGAACTACAGTAAGGGTGAATACCTAGACACAAATCTAACCTGACATCTATAAAAGCCAGTATTAGTGTATTTCCTTCACTCTTTTTTTATTTCCTACATGATTTAAAAGACATATGTGCAAAAAATAATTATAAATCTATATTGATGGGCACACAATATATAAAATATAATTTGTGACAATGACAGCATAATGCGGAGAAGGGACAGTAATATATAGAAGCAGGATTTTTGTATTCTATTAAAACTATGTTAGTGTCAATTCCAAGTAGAGTCTAATAAATTTAAAATGCTAATTTTAATCCCTATGGCAACCACAATATCACACATGACATTCCATTTTAAGAAAACTATTATATTAAGACAATCCCGTCACAAAAACTCAGGTTTTCAAAATTTATATTTATCCTGGCATATTTTTGTGCTCCTCTTCCCTCCTCTTCACCTTCTTACTTATTTTTTTCTCAGTGGTCTCCTTTTTTAAATTCCTGTTTGAAACTCTTTAGTGGGCTCTGTTGTTTTGCTTTTTCATTTTGTACTTAATAATCTCATGCTTTATTCACCTTGCCCCAGTTACTCTCATTGAAAGTAATTTCCAAAACAGAATTGAAGGCGGTAGAAGATTTTAGGTTTAGGGGCCAACTCCACCTTTATTATATTTGAACTCATAATCAGTTTAAGATATCTGTGGATATTATTATTTTTAATAAACATTTTATTCTGTGGTAATTGTAAGTTGGTATACAATGATAAGAAATACACAGATAAATCTTATGTACTCTTTACCTAATTTCCATAATCATTTTATGAAACTATAGTTCAATATCACAACCAGAATTGTGACATTGTTGTAGTCAAGATACAGAACATTCTACCACCACAGCCTTCCTCTTGTTACTATTTTATAGCCACACACACTTTCCCTCCTGCCCCCTTCCATTCTCCATGGAAACTAATAATATCTTTTCCATTTCTATAACTTGTTCATTCAATGATGTTATTTAGATCAAGTCACACAATCATACAGTATGTAAACTTTGGGTTTAGCTGTTTCATTCAGCATAATTCTCTGAAGATTCATTTAGATTTATCGAGAGTTTATTCCTTTTATTCCTTTTTATTGCTGAGAAGTATACTGAGGTATAGACACACCACAGTTTAATTATTCAGTCATTGAATAACATATGAACAGTTTCCAGTTTTTGGCTATTATGTGTAAATAAAAACTTTATACACATTTGTGTAAAGGCTATTGTGTGAACATAAGTTTTCATTTATCTTGAATAATAGCCCAAAAGGACAATTGCTGGGTCATATAGTAGTTGCATTTTTAGTTTTGTAAGAGGATCCCAAATTATTTCCTAGAATAACATTATCATTTTATGTTCCCAAGGGTAACATATGGTAGTCTTCTCTTAGTTGCAGTTTCTCTTTCCACAGTTTCAGTTTCCTGTGGTCAACTGTGGTCCAAAAATATCAGATGGAAAATTCCAGAAATAAACAATTTAGAAGTTTTAAATTGCACACCGTTCTGAGTAGTGTGATGAAATCTCACACCATCCCACTTTATCTCATTTAGGACATGAATCATTCCTTTGTTCAGCATATCCACACTGTATACGTTACTTGCCTGTGAGTCACTTAGTAACCTTCTCAGTTATCAGGTTTAAAAAAACAGTACGATTGACCCAAACATTACAGGGGTTAGGGGTGCTGACCTTCACACAGTCAAAAATCTACATGTAACTTTTGACTCCCCCAAAACTTAACTAGTAATAGACTATCGTTGACTGGAAATCTTACTGATAACATAAAGAGTCGATTAACACATATTTTGTGTTATAGCCACTATATTCTGTATTCTTAAAATAAAGTAAGCTAGAAAAAAGAAAAAGTTATTTAAGAAATTATAAGGAAGGAAAAAATGTGTTTACTATTAAACAAGTGAAACTGAATTATCACAAAGACCTTCATCCTCATCATCTTCATGTTAGTAGGCTGAGTAGGGGGAGAGGAGGGCCTTTCTGTCTCAGGGGTGTCAGAGGCAGAACAAAATTCGTGTGTATGAGTGGGCAAACGTAGTCCAAACCCATCCTGTTCAAGGAGTAATTGTATATAGAAAGTTTAGTACTATCCATAGTTTTAGGCCTCTATTGGGGGCCTTGAATCCTCTGTGAATAAAGGGGAACTACTGTATAAGTGATCTAGTTTACTCGTATCCTCACCAAAATTATTTTTTAGCCGTTCTATAGATGTGCTGCAATAATTCACGGTGGTTTTAATTTGAATTTCCCTAATGACTAGTGATGTTCAACACCTTTTCCTTTTCCTTGAGTGTTTCTCTGTAACCTATGGATTATTTAAAAGTGTGTTGCTTAGTGTCCAAGTCTTTGGGTATTTTCCTGCTTTCCTTCTCTTATTTATTTCCAGTTTGATTCTATTATGTCAGAGCATGTACTCTGTATGATTTTAAATTTGCTGAGGTTTCTTGTATGGACCAAGATATGATCTGTCTTCTTAGATGTTCCTTGGTACTTGAAGAAAGTGTGCATTCTGCTGTTGTTGAATGTAGTGTTTTATAAATTTTGATTAGATCTTGTATGATGATTTTGTTCATTTCTTCTATATCCTTAAGGATTTTCTGTCTAGCTGGCTATCAATTGTTGAGAGAAGGGTGTTGAAGTCTCCAACTTGTGGATTTGTTTGCTTATCCCTTCAGTTCCGTGGGTTTTGCTTCATGTATTTGTTAGCTATGTTGGTTTGTACATTAAAATATAACATTATTCTGTGTTCTTCAGGGATTGACTTTTTCATCATTGTATATTTTCCTTTGTCTGTGCTAATTTTATTGGCTCAGAAATCTATCTTATGTGATATTAACATAGCTACTCCTACCATGATTTAATTAATGTTTTCACAATATAACTTTTTGTCATTTCACTTTCAACCTGTGTACACTATTGTATTTAAATTGAGTTTCTTGTAGAAAACACAGAATTGGATCTTATTTTTTGGTTTGTGCTGCCAGCTTTTTTACCTCCAAGTTTGGAATATTTACAGCAAAAAAAGAAAATACAAGAAACTAACATGTATGACATACCTTGTATCCCAAGGACCTCTGTTAGTGTGCTCCTTTCTCACTAACTTTCAGAGACTTATTTAGTTTGTTTCATAAATAATTTCCAGGATTTTAAATTCTACTTAGCAGGTGGAATAGGTAAAGGCTTATTTACTCCATCTTCTTAGTAGTGGAAGAATATTTTGATTATTAAAAAATGTATTATTGTGGTGATGGTAGGTAAAAAAATATTTTTATCTCATTTATTCTAAAATAATTTTTCCAGAGATCATATATGTCTTTTGTGATACTAAAGTACAGACACGAAAGAAAAGATACCTATAGGACATAAGAGTTCGTTGTCAAGGGTACAAGATTAAGAAATACTTAATTATCCCAAACTCTCTGGAGCATATATACAGAAGCAAATCTGTAGAATGCCCTTCTTCCAGGTAGAAGACATTGGACTATTAATCCAATGTGTGGTTTAAATCATATGGGAAGTGTTTGTCAAGAACAAGAAGTCAAAGACAAGCTGTTGTGGGTTTTTTGATAGCTCAACAGTGTCGTCAAGGACAGACTTTCCCTGACTTTCTGCTTCGAGTTTCCAGTGTATACTCTTATATCTTTATGGCTGAAAACTGACTGCTTTGGCCAAATCATCACCTTCACAGACACTATATTCAAAGGCAAGAAATAAGAACAAAGGTTATGAGATAAGGCCATTCATCTCATGTACCTTTCTCCTTTTGCTGGGGACAAAAATCTTCAAAAAACATTCTAAACCAACTTCACATAATGTCATATTATCCAGAACTGAACTGAATTCCAGCTGTAAAGGAAGCTCAGGAAATTTAGAAATTAGATATTTATATCACACATAGCCATTCTGGTGTCATATTGTTGAGATATGGAGACTATAAAGAAGAAAATCTGTACACTGTTGTTTTGTGGAATTAATTTCATGGCAACGGAGTAAAAACAAGATCCTGGATCTTACAAGGAAAAAAATGAATCTGAGAGAAAAATACTGGGAGTTAGGCTTGAGAGAATATGATCGAAAAAGCCAATAATCTGCACTTGCAACACTGTATAATTAGGAGTCCAACACAGTGCTAACTGTTATATGTTAGAAGCCCCATTTTACAGAGACTTAGGCTCATTTCTTCATTAGTATTTCTTAGTGATTGTGAATTAGTGCAAATTCAAGTATCACCAAAGCATTTTAATAATTATTATTTTTTAAATCTCCACACTAATGTTCATAAGTAGACCCTGAGTAAAATCATTCTCAAAGTCAGCATTTCCAAAAAGTATTACATATACTCTAGTGCCAAAATAATTTCCAAGAAAATAATTTTCCAAGCATGAAAAATCAGTAAATCCTGCAGACTCTATTTGTCCTTGGAGATGCGCTGGATATTAAAGGCTCTAGGAAGTTCTAAAATTACAAAAAAAAAGGCTTTGTATTTGTTTAACCCAGTATTTTCTAAATGTGTATCCCTTTTATCCCAATTAAACCTATATATAATGTGTAGAAACTGTATTCTAGAAAGTACATTCAAGAAAACATTGTCTCTGCCATGAAGAAACTAAGAAATACAAAGTTGACCTGCCTGAATTTACCTAATCTCAACTTCTTTGATTTTCAAAGTAGCTTGAATCCATAGAATAATCTTTATTAGTATCAGTGATGGTGATTCCACACATTACTATTAACAAAACTGTTTCTATTACATTCCTTTATTTGATCATGATAACCTTGGGATTTAGGTTTTATTGTAATTGCCAATTTATAGATGAAGAAAATCAGTGAGACCAAATAATTCATTTGCTTACACGCAACTTAGCAATGGAGCTGCAAATAGGACTTAGGTTTAAACGTTTTCTCTACATCTTGCTATTAGCTATTGAGCACATTATTTAATGTCTTGGAGCCAATGTTTTCTCAGCTATAAATGAAGGATGATGAGGAGGATTCAAATAGCTGACACTTTGTAACCATTTAATGAATGCACAAGAGATTATCATTATTATTACTATTACTACACTATTACTATTACCATATTCATGAGTGCAGTCCAACTATGTCTTGAAGAGAGTAAAAATCATTTGGTTCAGTGGAAATATTTTATTTCTATTTTCATATTCCAGATAATACCTGGCTCCTTCATAATCTCCATGGCTAATAAGCTCCACAGAAGTTTTTATAGACTTTGTCATGCCTTTTGTTTTGACACACTACCTTTTAATAATCTTTCCCTTCAGCCTAGAATTCCATTCCATTACTTGTTCACCTAAAGAGCTGGTATTTATCCTTCACAGTGCATATTAAATGCCCTTTCCATTGTGAAATTTTAATTTTACTTTCCAGTTGCTCTCCTCTCTGGGTTCTCACCCATATTTTAGCATGAATATTGTATTGTACTTTTCTATTTACTTCTCTGTTTCCTCACTCTATCACAGACTTCTTGAAAGCATAGCCCATGGTTTATTCATGCCTATATTCCTGGTACGTGGCAACACAAGGGGCACATGGTATGTTTATTACATGATGTGCCATTTTGTCCATCATAAAATATACATCAAAATGTTTATAAAATCTTTACATGTTTTTTCAAACACATGGCTTCAGCATACTTTATTTTAAAAGGACATAATAAAAAGTGACTGAAAATATCTATCACTAACTGAAAAACAATGGCTGCTGTTCTTAAATCATACCAGGTTATTCATAAAATCAGTTAAAAATTACTCATATGGCTCAAATAAGGGAAGTACTGCTAGAACATCTGCTCAAATACTTCTGTTACTGGCAACTGTGGAAACAAAAGTATTGTGTGTTTTTTTTGGTTTGTCTGCTTTTTTTTGTTAGTAATGTATGTGGATATTTTTATCCTCTTCAGTTTCCCGTGAAGATCATCTCATTGGCACTACATCCGTTCCTTCCACAAATTTTTGTGGATTCTCTCACAGGGCAGGTACAGATTAATATTAGAACGGTGAGCCAAAAAGACTACGCTCAGTTCTGTGTGGCCAAATGTATGTTTCCTTCTGTTTTGGAAATGCTTTTAAAAAATGCTATCTCCTTTTGTCCTTTATCTAAAGCTTTCTAAAATCCCACAAGAGTTACCAGGTAGCAGTGCATATATTTCTAAAAATGTGCTTGCTAGGAGGAATTTGACTTCTCAAGTTACCTTTACAGATTGAATATATAGTGTCCAAAGTGCAAAACACTTTTTGAACACACCTAGATAGTTGTGATTCTGGTTTACAGTTGCCCTCAAGGTGGCCTCTGAGATTTTTAAAAAGTTTCAAATTGAACATAATGCTTAGCTGTTGGGAGGCTGTTTTATGTTATGCCCTCTGACTTGGAGCTGGGAAGAAACTGTTTTAAGATGGGCTATGTAATCAAGTAAGACATGGCATCAATATTACAAGGTACTTACTGTTTTTGAACATACATGTACACATCTGTAATTATTTTCTGTAAGATCCAGGATCTTGCTATTACTCCATTGCCATTAACTCTATGTTAACTCTGTAATACAAGAGGACATAGAACCCCTCCTTAAATTCTCATATCTCACCAATATGACACCATAATGGTTATGTGTAATACAAATATCTAACTTTTAAAATTTACTCACTGCTGTCTACAATTATGTTTTCAAGGCCAATGTCTGTAACAATAATTTTTAATTCTGATTTCATTGAGACTTGAAATCACATCTGTATGGTATTTCACACAATATTTAATGCAGTGCTGCTTTCATTCAATTACTTATTAAGGATACAGTTCTATTAGTGGGAATAATAACAATGCAGCATAATGACAATGATAGAAAAATGTGATTTTATTTATGTATACTATATTAAATATATTTCTATCATAATCTCAAAATTGCAGGAGAGTCCTTAGTCTGGACAAGGGATACCCTAAGTCAGGAGAACAATAATCTTCTCTCTACTATGTTCTATTCTGGAATGAAACATTTGCTTTGTTACGAGGAAGAAACTTTCTCTGCCTCTTCAACCTCTCCCCCTGGCAAAAATTTCAATTTCCAACTCCACCATCCAGTGACTTCAAAAAATATTTAGAAAATTGAAGGACACTAAACAAAAATTGAACAAATTTTCACATGCTTGTTGGCCATTCATTTATCATTTTTGTGAGTCATCTCTTCATATTTTATACATTTTAAAAAAATTTAGTTTTCTCATTAATTTGCAAGAGTAGTTTGCTATACATTGATACAAGTACTTTCTGATATATATGTATTGCAAATAAATTTCTTATTTTGTGGCTTCTCCTTTTAGCATCTAATAGTGTCTTTGACAATCAGTAATTTTGCATTTTCCTGAAGTTCAATTCATCAATTATTTTTTGTTATGTATAATGCTTCTATGTCACAATTGGAAAACAAATTCACTTTTGCACAATCTTGAAAATATTCTCCTGTATTCTAGAATATATATAGTTTAACTTTCATATTAATGACTGTGATACATCTTGAGATATCATTATCTGTGTCTGTGTGTGTATGTGTGTGTGTTTGGTAGGATGTAGGGGTCAGGTCAATGTTTTCTGTTTAAATATTCAGTTGTTCCAGATCCATTTATTGGAAACTCTTTCTGACATTGTTAAGAACCACATGACTGTACTGCTGATTCCATCTTGAGAGGGTAAATATGACTCGTCCTTTATAGAAAATTGAACAAAATATGTGAAAAACCTGTTTTCAGACATTGGACAATAAACAGTCAGGACTATGACCCTTAGATAAAAAAAAAACAAAAGGGGTAGGCATCATGATTGTCTAGCCTTTCTGATTACTGGCACTTTTTGGATAATGGTACAAAAAAGAGAAGTTCAAGGAAGACATGGTAAACTTGCTAATTTAAGGAAAACACAGAGCTGGATGAGATGGGTTGGCTGGAATTTTGCAGGTTGGAATGCTGAAGAGGAGAGAGCTACATAGAAAAAACACTCAAGAAATCTGCATACAGTTCTCTTGAGTCATTGGCTGAATGCCAATCCATAGATGGCTAGGAAGGCAGGCCAAAACTGATCTGTAAGCTAAAAAAAATTCCCAGGGCTTTTTCTCAGGGCTTGGAAATGTTTGTGCTCCTATTAGGCAGAGTAGAGTCCTCAGTAATCACCTAAAGCATTTAGCAGGGACATCAGAAAGTGTACACCTTAAAAACAGGTACATACAATTTCTAGAGTAAGGGATACTTTAACACTTCAACAACAATGTTTAAAAATAAGCCTCTAAAAGGCCGAACTAGTCTGTAAGAAACTTGACTACCTGCCAAAAAGAGTACCCAAATCTTTTAAAAAAATAATAAATCAAGACACTCAAGAAGGTAGTGCTCACAATGTCCAGTATTCAATCTAAAATTATTAGAAGTGACAAAATGCAAGAAAAAATGACCTATCACCAGGAGTCAATAGAATTGAATGAAGAAATGTCACAAATAATAGGAAGAATAACAAATATGACCACATTAATAAATGAAGAAGAAAATTGCAAAATTCAACAACTATGCATGATAAAAGTTGATAACAAACTAAGAATAATAGAGAAATACTTTAATCTGAAAAAAATCACCAAAGAAAACCTACAGCTACACAGATTGAAAAGAAAGGAATAAAACTGCCATTATTTGCTGATAACATGATATAGAATATTATAAGTAATAAACAAAATATCAAAATATGATATAGAATATCATAAGGAACATACAAAAGAATCTACTATAATTAACAATTAGCAAGATCACAACATATAAGCCTAATATCCCAAAATTAATTGCATTTGTATATAATAAGAATAAACAAGAAAGTCCAATAAATAATATCATTTACAAAAGTATAAACATGAAATTCTTAGAGATAAGTTTAACAAAATACACTAAAAATTGTACAGTGGAAACAAAGAAAATTGCTAACAGAAATTAAAGAAGACTTAAATAAATCTTCATGAATTGGAAATTTCAATCCTGTTAAAATGTCAATTTTTTAAAAATAAATTTGCAAATTCAAAACTATCAAAATGAAAATTTCAGCAGGATTCTTGTATAAATTGAAAATCTGAATTTAAAATGTATTTGAAATTGAAAAGAGCCTAAAGCACTTGAAACAATTTAGAAAAAGAACATATTGCTACCTTAATTAAAGAATTATTTTAAAACTATAGTAATCAAGACAACATGGAATAGTATAAAATAGACATATAGGAGAAAGGAGTATTATGGAAAATCTAGAAATTTTCAAACACACATCAACTGTTTCTTGACTATATTAAATGATATAACTAAAAATATTGAAAGTACCAATTATTGGCAAGGATGTAAAGCAACTGGACCTTTCATACATTGCTTTTGAGTATAGCAGTTGGTCTAAAAGTTGACAATGGGAGATGTCTGGTAGTTTCTTATAAAGTTAAAACGTACTTATTATATGACCCTATATTTCTACTCTTAGGTATTCGCTATTCAAAGGAACAAATAATTGGCCACACAAAATTTGTACATGAATGTTTACAGCAAATGCATTCTTAAGTGTTACAAAGTAGAAAAAAATCCATTAAATGTTATTGTCAGATTTTTTTTTTGTGACTGGAATTTTACTCATTTTTCTCTGGGGAGCTCCTTTCAAGCTTTAATATTAAAAATCTTCTTTCATTTTCTCTAAAGCACCTTCCTTTCTAGCCTGCTCACCCTCATCTAGACTGGGTCTAAATGCCCTACATCCCCTCCCAGAAACCCATTTTCATGTCATTCACCACATTATGGTGAAGCATAATAAATACCTTAATCTCATCTTTTTCCCTCCAGTTGATATTTTTTAGAATAGAGACTGTTTTATTCTTCATCTTAGACGTAAATATGTGTTTGCCACCTAGTTGATACCTTATATATATTTGTGGACCTATACTAAATATACTGGTATGGTGGGACAAAATTTAGAGATGTTCCTCCATTTCATTTTTCCCATTCTATTTCCCTTGTTCCCTTTCTCCCTTCCCAGTACCAAACAGATTCTCAGCTCGTTGTGTATTGTCTCAAGAAAGGGATGTGTGAAGCTAGAAATAAGACAAAACCTAAAAATTTTCCCCAGAGCTAAAATAGAATTTGCATTGTATCGGAAATTATCTTTGCCCAGAAGCATTAGGAAAAATTGTGTTTCTACCTCATTCTTAATCTTCCAAAAGAGATTAGAAAGGCAATAAACCCTGGCAGAAAAGACAAGAAAAAAGACCAAAAGAGAGAGGTCTGTCTCCATTTCTTCAATGTGCTGAGAGGCAATAAAACCACACAGAAATCTGCAAAATAAACAGAGCAAAGGAACCCTTGACAGGATGGCTACAAGGTACATCAACTCACTTTCACAAAGATTCTGGGATACCAAGGGTAGCAGAGAAACCCAGAGACCTGCTGGACAACAAATGTTAGAAGAGGATAATAGATGTTTCTAGAAATATCCATGAACAGATAAGACCAAGAGTTTTCGGCCAAGTCCTTTAAAATAATTTAGTGTCTTGCGAAGATGACACAGTTTGTTGATGAGAAAAACCCTGAAAAAGTTTGAGATTAATTTCTGAGCTAGCTTAATGGAATGGAGGCTTAAAATAGAAATTAGACCAACTTTGTTTAATAGTTAAGTTAAATTTTTTATATCCATATGTTTTGATATCTTTTATTTTAGCATAATATCAAAATGCATCCCCTCTTTCATGTAAAGTCACCAAAGACATATTTTTTTAAAGGAGTATAGAAGGATTCTTTCTGGGTCTTGGGAGAGTCACATTCATTTCCTATGTGTTTTGGAACTCAAGATAGTAAATGAAATTCCTAAATATTGTTAGTCTACTATGCATCTTTCATTTGTCTTAAGTTAAATTTTAAAGGGAATCTTATAATACCATAGTGAAAAATGAGACACAAATGACAATTTTCAAAGTGCTATGTCTTTCTGCATGTTGCCCTTAACCAACTGGTAGTTAGTGAATGTCCCAGGCATCAGGCTGAAGGATTAAGCACTAGAAGTTTAGATGAATTATGCCAGAAAATCATTTTGCAACTGCATAAACTATCTTTTCATATCATTCATGTAAGTTTCAGAAAGCATAACCCAGCTAAACTGAGAAATACATTCCCAGGTGATTTTCCAGTCTTTGAGCCACTGCAGGAATACTGACTATTTTAGTAACAATTATTTCAGAAAATGTTGGAATTGATGATATTAAGAGGCATTGGCTTAAAATGACATGATCACTGAGTAACAGAAACTATTTGTTAACTATAATGAACAGGTAGATCTAACTGAGACCTAATTAGTAAATAGCCTTGGGGGATTATCGTCAGGTTCTAAGTGGTAAAAATGAAATAAACAGGAGTGTGTGATGGTTTAATTCACTATACACAAATTTACCTGCAGCCTAGTTTTCCCCACTTCTTAAAGGTTATCACTAAATTGAATGTTTAGGTGTGGATTCAATGTGGTCATTAGCACATTATTCCGAAATTTCTCATAACAGGATATCCAAAAGCAAAAAAGAATTGGCAAAAGCCTTCAATAAAGATACGTTTCTAAAGCCAGGTGAAAGGTCATTTTGTTGGCTTACTGTTAGTCTCATAGAAGCCCTAGAAATCAGGTATTCCCATGGAGGGAATTTTTGCATTCTTAAATTCATAATTTAATGTTTGAGGCTGGAGATTGATCGATTCAGACCCTTTCAATTTGGAGAAGAAAGGTTACTTAAAGAACAGAAAATATAGCTTTCTCACATATAAACTCTGGTTTTTCTCTGAGTAACCAAGAAGGCTTATTATTGACAGGGAATGATAGTTTACAATGAGGAAAAGCTGGAGAAATAAATTTTTAGCCATGTATCTATAATCAGATAAATTCTTATTTAAAATAAAAATGACCAGAAAAGTAGATTGTAAGTACCAGGTGAATAACTTTCTAGACTGGTTGGTAGCCAAGAGATCTACAGGGCTCTAGGCTTAATGACTTCAGGATATTACATACGAGGTTTAATTTTTACCTGGCCCTATTATTTATACACACACACACACACACACACATATTATTTGAAGCAACAACTCAGCAATAAAAGAATACTTCACATTTGTTGCATCTAGGTAACGTTGCATCTGCTCATGCCCATTTTGCTGGAATTTCTATATCCTTCACAAGTCCTGCTGCTTGAACAATATGTTCTCCTTTGTATGTAGCCAACTCCATTTGGCAAGTAGTGTCTCTGACCATCTGCAATTGATGCATAGCTAGTTTTGTTAATCACTCCCAACGGCATTTAGTACACTTTTTTTCATTTTCAATTAATTGGTCCCAGGTCATTTCATCCTGCAGGGAGCTGCATTTGCAGGTAGCTAATACAACTAAGAGGACTGACACAAGCTGCTGGATACCTGGCCAATGAGCACATTACCAGAACGAGCATGTCTATTAAAGAGCTTTGTGCTGAGCTAAAATGAAATTCCAAAGCATTGACTGTGTCTTATATTATCCACAAACAGCAGATAGAAGAAAACAAAAACTCAAATCTATCCCAAGCACATTAGGAGGTGCCTATATTCTTGGATCCAGATGAACTTCTTTGTCAAAACTCTGACAATAATCAAATATGGAAGTAGGCACTCACAGAAATGTGGCAGAGAAGAAAGCAATATACTGGGTTGATATACGCATCAACACACAGAAAATTCATTTCTAGGTCTGTTTTGAATTTTTGCTTTTGGTCTTTTAATATTCACAGTGACGTGATCCTTGAAGAGTCAGTTCTGTTCGTTTCCTCATTGGCCTTGAGGACATTGTAATGTATCACTGACCAGATGGCTAAAAATACTGGGAATGTAAGACATGGTCAGAAAGATGTGAACATACAAGGAATAATGCAAAATGAAAACTTCATGATTTTAATGTTACATGGAAATGTTCAATTATAAAGAAAGATCATGGACATAATGGTTGACTGGTTGCAACAATGCTTTATATGTATTTAGAATTTACATAATGTTAAAATGACTTTGAAATGTACTATTTATTGGTATCCTCACAAGAATTCAGTAAGATGGACAAGTGACAACATTTTTTAAATTAAGTGACTGAAGTTTAAACAAAAGAAGTGGCATGTGCAAGATATCATGACCAAAAAGCAAAGGACAGGAAGAAGTCACCTGTCCTCATCTCCTGACCTATGCCACTTCCTTGTGCACATAGACCAATGACACTTTTACAGTAGTTAGCTGCCAAAGATCTCTTGTCAAAAGAGATAAACATATATGAATCCAGAATATTTCTAACTGCTCTAGAACAAAATCTAAATGCTGTCATCCTCTTTTGTGTCCATAATAATATTTTAGTTAGTTCTCACAATAACCTTGTAAATTAGTTTTTCTTTTTGATTTCTGTGTATCACATGGGGAATATTAGGCAAAATTAGAGTAAGGTTAACCAGCTAGTAAGTAGCTATGGAAGTCAAGCAAAGGTCATCTTTTTTTCAAAATCTGCAATATTCTTTTCTCTTTGCTTTTCTTTTTAGTACCCATGTGAAATATTTATGACTTATTTTTAATAAAGTTAAAATTGTGACTGTAGTTGACATATTTTTGGCAGTAATATGACACCTGCTACAATTTGACATCAAGTTATGTATAAGACTTAAGTCTCCAGATTCAGCCCTATCTCACCTTTGTAATTGCTCAGAAGAAAATGATAGATGGGAAAACCTCATGCAAAATTTTCTTCACTTAAGTGAAAATTGAGATACACCTTTGTTGAGATATATTGAGATATACCTTGTCCCCTTTGGTTTCCTTCAATCAAGATTAGAGTTGTTTAGATTTCGTTCTTTGAGGAATCTCCACGCTGTCTTCCATAGGGGTTGCACTAACTTGCAGTCCTACAAAGTGTATCGGTGTTCCTTTCTCTCTGCATCCATGCCAGCATCTATTGTTTTTGGACTTTTTAATAAAAGCCATTCTAACTGGGGTAAGGCAATATCTCATTGTAAGTTAAAATATTTGTACCCCCTAGTGTTTTGAAATAAAATAAAAGATTACAGTTGTTTGGTGAAATATGGGACATGATATTTAACATCAATGACTTTGCAAAAAATAAAAAAATTTCTTAATTTTTAGGTCTTATAATCAGTTACAGGGATTTAAAGAAAGCAATGAAGAGAATACATTATTTTCAAAGAAATAATGTTGATAACTTTTTAGAATAAAAGCAAATGTGGGTAATTAAGAGATCAGAGGGTATTTTGATTAGTGTTTTACTATGAAATAAAATTTATACCATTCTATTATGACAAATCAACTTTCTTAATCAACAGCAAAAACAAAAAAATACCCTTCAGGGTAAAATAATAATCAACTGTTAATTAATGAATACTTTGACCAATGTTCATGTATCAATTCATCAAATATTGTTTGACAACCATCATTCTACTCTCTTTCTCCATGAGATCAACTTTTTTAATATTTAGCTCCCACATATGAGTGAGAACATGCAAAATTTATCTCTATGTGCTTGGCTTATTTCACTTAACATAATGTTCTCCAGTATACAACTATTATGTACCCATAATAATTAAAACATTTGAAATTTTAAAATAAATAAATATTGATTGAGTACCTATTATGTGTCAGGCACTGTTCTAGCTATTTAGGATACATAAGTGAATGAAACATTCTAGTGTCCTTCTTTTGAGGAGTTTACATTCTAAGGTCTATAGCAATGCCATTTAGATGATAAGAGACTAAAATCTGTACTTTCTGCTGGCTAACATATTGTTATTTCTTTTCCATGTCCCTCACATGTTCTGTTAGTACATCCTGTGAGAAATTCTGCAATTGAGTTATAAGCTGCATTCACAAATTTGTTTGCGTATACATCCTAAATCCTTTCTTGCTTTTCTCTTGGCAACCTTTCCAAAAGAGCTCTTATTTGCAGTACTGTGCTAATTTATGTTTTCTAACCTCCATGTCAAAAATAACTTGGTTCTCTTGGGTGAAAAGGAAACCTTACCAGGAGAAACCTGCCTTTTGATCTTCATCAAGGGGGACTCTGAAACAACTTGAGATCTTTTACTGCTGGCCAATCCCTGTACTAATGTAGCATTTCACGGGGTTTCTACACTAACTATCTTTGGGTCTCCTCATAAGAGCCCTATAATAGTCATATATATTCCTCAAGAGAGCAATATAGAATCTGAAAGCCTTATAATAGCTATCATAAATGAATAATAAAATGTAGAAAGGACAAACCACCAGGAAAATGGCAAATGAATATGATGACATGTGTACTGTATATGAAGTAATTATTTGAGTGTTATATTTACAGAAATTCTCCACAGCTTTTTGTGGTGTCTGCAAAATTTAGCAAAAACTATATATAACTGTAAAATTGGTGGCATGGAAAGAGGTGGTTCAGCACAATAAAACTTAGAAGCTTCTCTTTGTATATCTTTTAGAATTAAATCAAGTTTAACCATCTGATCACACTTACCTCCGAAATTTATGCCTTTTTTCCCTATAGTTTCTTCTAGAAGCTTAACTGTTTTATATGTTACATTTAGATCTATTTTTCTTTTTTCTTTTCAAATATTTAATTGACAAATAACAACTGTATATATTCAAGTTGTGCAACATTATTTGATATACATACACATTGCATAAGGATTATTGCAATCAAATTAATTAACACATCCATTACCACCCATGTTGTACATTAGATCCCCAGAACTTATTCATCTTATAACTGAAAATTTGTTCCCTTTGATCAACATTTCACTCTGAGCATCCAAATAAACTTTTATGTACATCAACATCACAAAAAAACAATGTGCCAAATAATAGAGATTTTGGACTATTATTAGAACCAGAACTCATCAAATAACTGACAATGAACTCTAGCACTGATGATGACAGTATAATTCACGTGGGTGTGGGGGATGGGAGGCTATATGTGTCAAGAAATTTATGAAAATGAATAATCACTCCATGACTGTCAATTTAAGAAGAAAGAAGGGAGAGAAATGCATGCAACATTATGTTGTACTTAACAAGCAAAGCAATTCCCCAAATCCCTGTGGAAATGAAGGAGTAAGACGTATGTTTTATGCAAATGAAGCTTATAATGTTTCCTGACTGAAAAGTCTTTTACCCTTCTAGGAAAATGGGTATGCGTGTGTGTGTGTGTGTGTGTGTGTATGTATAAAATATATGTATACACACACACATATATATAGAAGAACATATATACAAAAGAAATTCTGGAAACCGTAAGAGGAATCACCGAATTAAAAAAAAAAAGAGTGCTTTTGAAATGCTAGAGTGAAAGTGGTCTATCAATTCTTACTAACCTGCTATATGATATGCTCAACACTCAGGGGCCCTTTTTCCAGGTTAGCATATGAGAAGTCTCCTTTTCAAATGGACAATATATCTTGAAGAAATCTGTGGGGAAACAACTGATCTGCAATCATCTCTCTTTGCTTCCCAGGATTTTCTCTGTATGAATTAAAGAAAAGTTCTTATAGAAAATAACTTTGGAAGCTATGTGCTCTGTACAAGTCCTTCAAGGCAGTTCTCTTGGTTACAAAGTCTTGATATGCCAAAAACTGTATTTGTATTCTTACTCCTAGCTTACCAAAGTCTCAAGCTCCTGACCTTCCCTTTCTATCTTGCTTGTCAGCCCATTATGTGAAAACTCTTATCTGGATTCTTGCAAGAATTGTCTCATTTCCAATCCATTCTGCCATATAACCTTCCTAATCTACAAATTTCATCAAGTAAAGTTGCTCCCCTCAAATCTTTCCACAACCTCAGCACGACCTTTTTAGCCTAATAAATATTCCACACTAGTCAAAAATATTTTATTCCCTGATCTGATCATAAAATGTCTTGTGCCTACTCTCTGTTCCACATTTGTCACACCTAGCCAATAGTATAGGTCCAAGTCAAATTCTCTGTCATCTATGAACCCTTGTTGACTACAGCTGCTGAAAGCAACTCTGATAATAACTGCCTGAACCATTCATCAACTTTATCATTGACTGTTTTACGTTACCTATATTTGTACATATCTTCTCTCTAAAAGAATATGGCTAATTCCTAGAATTCATCACCCTAGTAAGATAGTGTTTTACACACAATTGATTAGATTAAATAAGGTTTGGTTTGATTTTTTAAAAGTGACCTGATACTTCTGTTTCTTCAAGACAAGAAAAAAAATTGAAGACGTGGCACTATAAGTCGAATTAATTCTTCATTCAAGGTAATTAATTCTGAAGTCTGCTTATAATGGAAATAAATACTCAACTGGCTAATTTTTACGTTTAAAAACTTGCTACAATTATTCCTATTTAGTTTACTCATGTGGATGTACATGACATTGTATAAACAGCATACGTTTTTGGGATTTTTCACTAATGAGGCAAACCACTTAGCCTCTTAATAATTCTGTCTTCTCATTTACACAATAAATATAAAGCTTCCTGCCCATTCTACCAAAAAAAAACTATTGAGAGAAACGAATGTAAAAACAGGTGTCAAATTAATTTGCAAAATCTATACAAATGTGAGCTATTTTTATATGCCAGTGCAAGCCTTCAGATTCTTTAGTGTGCTCTGATACTAATAAATTGATGCACCAATCATTATTGCTGTTACAAGGAACTCTTAAGGACATGCTGCTGGTTATTATTTTTTCTTGTGTGCTGTCCTCTGCCTATTAGTTTTTCAAGGTGCATTACATGCAGCTAGGGCTGACAATTACTGTTAATGTATTTGTACGTTAAAGTATAAAGTATTTTAAGTTGATGATAAAACAGAATGGTTTTGATAATCTTTATTTAGTTCATTAAATTCATATACTCAATTCTCTTCAATATCCTTCAGAGAGAACAGACCCAGACTACTGTGTTCTTTCTTTAAATGATCTTGTTTTACTCTTCTATAGTATGGCCATATAATCTGAAAACACAGATATAACCATTTATAAAATATCAAGAAACCTTTGATTATATGTTTGCCTGAGTTACCAGACTTGGTTGCCACACTATATTTATGGTATAGTAGTGTCTAATAATGAGAATTGTTTTCTACATGGTGTTTATAAAGCATATTTTGATAAGTATTGGTGAAAGACTGGTGAGTGGGTCTACAAAGGAAAATCTAAGAGTTTAAATCTTATTATTTCTGACTAATTTTCCATACTTACCAAACCAGTACTTATTCAATGCATTGTAGAAACATTAGTGTGCACAGTATATGTCCTTCAGTACATATTTATTTTGCCCAATGGTGTGATCAACTCTAGTGAAGTTTCTGATGATACCATATACATAGGTCAGCTATACTACCAGATTGAAAAATCTGTTTATTCTTAAAATTCCAGTTATAAAACCATATATTTTTAAAACTATGTAGTTTCACAAGCAGAATTAATGATTCTCCATACTTCGGTTTCTTATAAATTTGTGTGTAGCCATATCATATGTATTGCATTACAATTACCTGAACAGTAAATACAATAATTGTCCAGAATAGATAGTGAGTTTCATGAGGTCAGGAATTTGGCCTGATTCATCTTTATGTCTCCTAAGCTTATCACATATTCTGAGCAAATAGTTAGCATATAACAAATATTCACTAAAAGAAAACTAATTCCTAGGTTGCTTGTAGGTAAATGTGAGTAGTATTTACTTGATAAAAATATAACTTGCTTAGAAAATAAATTATTAAAATTAAAGATGGCTATAAAAGCCATATCAAAATCCATCTTTTTCTTCTCCAGAATGTCTCCCAGTTAATCAAACCAAAGAAGAATATCTGTTTTTCTATCTTGCTCTTTTTCAAATATTAGTTGCCATGACAATGTGAAATGATGCCATGGCAGAGGCTAAATGTAGATGACAATTCAGTTTAATTTACTAAGCCCATTTCCTGTGTCTCTTCATTACCTTTTGCATACTGGAAAAATTGACTATAGTACATTTAAGCAAAGATTAGTTGATGCCTGTGGGTGAATATGCTCAGATATTAGACTTGCAGCAATAATACACTTGACAGTACTTGGCAATTCATGGATTTCAATGTCACCATTTTAGTCATTGCTCCAACAAGATTTGATTCTGGAGAAAACTCACGGATAAAGTCTGTCATTTATTGCCATTCATCCTACATTCCCACACTGTGCATGCTATGCTGTTTGTCTTTTAGTCAGGGTCCTCCTCCATGCCACAAGATGACTTGTTTTCTCATTATTGCCTTCTACCACAAGCAAAATCCACCATAAAGCATTTTAACACTGTATTAAACTGATTTTAAACATTAGTTTACACTGCCAATTGGAACTATAATAGAATCATGATCTAAATAAATAAATCATTGATGCCAAAATTTCAGGCATCAACAAGAAAGTAAGGTGGGTTTATTGGAGGGCCTAAGAGCCTTAGCCATGATCCTGAAGTTACAGTACATACACAAGCACTAATTCTACTTATAAATGTAAGCATCTTCTGCCTGAGTCAGACTCTGTTCATTTCACTTTATATATGCATATACAAATATCTACCTACCTATCAATCATCTATCTATCTATCACATAAACTCACTTGGGTTCTATCAATTTGATGTACCTACACATAGAAGAACAAACTGGTCATCTTGTGAATTATATTTATATGTGTAAAAGTATTTCACTTCTGGAGATTTCTGTGAATGAGATTATTTAGTTTGGTTATGATAAAATATATGGGATAATCTGTTGGTGCAGGAATCAAGCCTTCTAGGAAGTTTTTCTTTAATTAGAGACAGTAAATATACTCTTTCACTTTTTCTTTATAAATAAGTTAAAATTAAATATCTTACAGTGTTAACTTTTTACAGTGTTTTGTTGTGTTTACCATATTTTGAAAGAGAATATCAACAGCAATCATTTACAAATACTGAGTTCAATTTCTCTTCCACAATGACTTTAAGATTATGAGGTCCTTGTAGATCAAATAATATTTTTGTTTGGAATTTTAGATATTGAGTTGAGACTGTTTGAAATAAAATCATTATAGGAATATTTGTTACCTAAAAGTAAGAGGATATGTCAAGGCACTTTGTGAATTTTCATCAACCATAAGGGTAAATGCTTCCTCAACTGAATAAAGCTTAAGAAGGCAGTAGAAGAAAATACTACTACTAGTACTATTATGACTACTAAACCTATATTTTGATTTAAAAATAAAATTTTAGTGTACTTACTTTCATAAATGTTTAAAAATTTAGTATTATTTTGGTAAAACCTTGGACTACTCATACTGTTACCTTCTCTCTCCTACTTATTTCCTGGGGAGTACAAGAAGAGGGAATATTCTGCAGAACTTTCTAAGAGTCCAGTGTTTCCCCGATGCCCAAACCAAAGGCATCACAAGAAAAAAGAAACTACAGCTCAATATCCTTTATGATTACAGACAAAAAATGCTCAACGCAATACTAGCAAACTGAATTCAACAACAAATAAAAATGAGTATAGACCATGCCCAAGTGGGATTTACGCCAGAAATGGGGCTGTTTGAGTAAAATCAGTCAAGGTGACAATACATTATTATAATAAAGGACAAAAGTTATGTGATCATCTCAACAGACCCACAAAAAAGCATTTGACAAAATTCATCATCCTTTCATCTTTCACGATTAAAACAAATCAACACTGAGTAGAAAGGAACTTTCTCAACCTGATACAGGTCACGAATGAAAAACCACAATTAATATTACACATAATGGTGACAGACTGAATGCTTTTCTCATAAGATCAGAAGCAAGACAAGAATATCTCAACTCAATACTTCTATTCAAGAAATAAAACTATCTTTAGTCACATGTAACATAGTCTTTTATATTAAAAAATCCTAAGGAATTTACACACATTCAGACACACAAAACTGTTAGAATTATTAAATATGTTCAGCAAAATTGCAGCATACAGGATTAACATACAAAACTCAATTATACTTCCATACACAAGCAATTAAAAACCCAAAATTATAATTAAGAAATAATTCTATTTATAATAGGATCAAAATGAATAAAATATGTGGGAGTAAATTTAACAAAAGAAATACAACTCTTGTGTACCCAAAACTAAAAACGTCATTCAAAGGAATTACTGAAGATCTAAATAAATACAAAGATATCCCATATTCAAAAATTGGACTATTTAATGCTGTTAAGATGACAAAAATACCCAATTTGATCAACAGAGTTAATGCAATCACTGTCAAAATCCAGACTTTTATGAAGAAATTAACAAGATGATCTGAAAATTCATTTAGAAATGCCATGAACCCAGAACATCCAAAACAATCTTGAAAAAGAAAAACAAAGTTGGAAGACTCACAATTCCCTACTTCAAAACTTACCACAAAGCTGCAATTATCAAAATAGTGTGGTACTGTCATAAAGATAGTCATATAGATCAGTGAAGTAGAACTGAAAGACATAAAGCCTTATGTTTATGGTCAATTGATTTTCAACAAGTATGTCCAAGACAATTAAATGGGAAAAAAATAGTCTTCAACAAATGATTCTGGGACAACTGATATCCACATGCAAAGAATGAATTTGGAGCCCTACCACATATCATGTACAAAAATTAACTCAGAATATATGAAAGACCTTAATATAAGAAAGCAAAATTATAAAACCCTTAAAGAAAACTTAAGTGTAAATCTGTGATATGGAGTAGGCAATACTTTTTCTTACATAGGACATCAAGAGCCAAGTAACAAAAGAAGAGAGAGATAAAATGCTCAACATCACTAATCATCAGGGAAATGCAAATCAAAACCACAATAAAATATCATCTCACCACATTTATTCTTAATAATAGAATGGCTATTATTAAAAAGACAAAAATAACAGATGCTGGTGAGGATGTGGAGGAAAGGGAACGCATATGCTGTGGAAATGTAAATTCATACAACCACTATGGAAAACAGAATGGAGATTTCTCAAAAAACTAAAAATAGGACTATTATACAATCCAGCAGACCCACTACTAGATATCTTTCCAAAGAAAATGAGTATTCAAAGAGACATTTGCACTTGCATGTTTATCACAGCACTATTCACAATAGCAAAGACATAGCATCAACCTGAGTGCCCATCAATGAATGAATGGATAAAGAAAATGTGGTATAAACACAATGGAATACTTCCTGTCCATAAAAACAAATGAAATCATATCATTTGCAGCAACATGGATGGAACTGAAGGTCACTATGTTAAGTGAAATAAGCCAGGCACAGAAAGACAATACTGCATGTACTCCCTTATATTTGAAAACCCAAATATTTAATAATCTCATGGACATAGAGAATAGAACAGTAGCTACCAGAGACTGGGAAGGGTGGATGGGAGAAAAAGGGATGAAGAGAGGTTCGTTATGGGTACAAACATATGGTTAGATTAAAGAAATAAGTTCTAATATTTGATAGAAGACTGGTTGTGACTATACTAGTAACAATATATTGTATATTCTAAAGTAATAAGAGGAGAAGACTTGAAATGTTACCAACGTGTAAAAATGATAAACCCTGAAGGTGATGGATACCCCATTTACCCTGACTTGATCATTACACATTCTATGCATGTGACAAACACTCACTTGAACCCCATAAATGTGTACATTATTGTATATCAATAAAAGGGGGAAAAAGTCACCATCAAAAAAGCGAAATGGCAATGTTCAGAATGGGGACAAATATTTGCAAAATTTTTTTATATTAAAAAATTTTGATGTTAAAGGAATAAGCTTCAGTGATCTGGAGTTTGCTGAAATGAAATGCCTTGCCTATGATGATGTCACCTAAAGAGGTTTTTATCTCTTTTTTTTCCCCATGGAAACAATCCTGTGCATCATCTTTATTTTTTTTTAATTTTTTTCCTTTTTTTCTTTTATTTCAGAATATTATGGGGGTACAACACTTTGGTTATATATATTGCTTATGCACTGCCCAAGTCAGGGCTACAGTCATGGACATCCCCCAAACTGTGCACCCTGCACCCATTTGGTGTGAGTTTTCCCATCCCCTCCACCCCCCCTTTCACCTGCCCACCCCCTGATGAATATTATTGCCATGTGTGACATATGTATTGATCAGTTAGTACCAATTTGATGGTGAGTACCAGTGATGCTTGTTTGTCCACTCTTGTGATACTTCACTTTGAAGAATGGGCTCTAGCTCCACCCAGTATAATACCAGATGTGTTAATTCACCATTGTTTTTTATTGCTGAGTAATACTCCATGGTATACATATACCACATTTTATTAATCCACTCGTGTATTTATGGGCACCCGGGTTGTTTCCAAAATATTTATCTGTTGAGAGACTACCATCCAGACTCTATTTTAAAGAAACTATTGCAATTCAACAATAAAAATGAAATAGCCCACTTTAAAAATGGGCAAAGTAGTTGAGTAAACATTTCTCCAAAGAAGACATAAAAATGGTCAATAAGCACATTAAAAGATGCCTAACGTAAGTAATTTTTAGTGAAAGGCAAATTAAAACCATGATCAGATACCACTTCATACCCACTAGGAGTACTATTAAAAAGTTAGACAGTATAAATTGTTGGCAAGGATGTGACGAAAATGGGACCTTAACACACCATTGGTAAAATTGTAAAATGATGCAACTGCTTTGGAAAACAGTTTGACAGTTAATCAAAAAGGTAAACGTAGATTTACTCTATGACTTAGCAATTCCACGCCTCATATATACCTAAGAGAATAAAAAACATAGGTTCACACAAAAACTTTTACACAAATGTTCATAGCAGCATTATTTACAATACCCAAAGGTGAAAATACCACAAAGTGTTTATCCACTGATGAATGGATAAGTAAAATGTAATCTAGCAATACAATGAAATATTATCCAATCATAAATATGAATGAAGTACTGATATATGCTACAACATTTGTGAACCTTGAAAACATTTATTGTAAGTGTCAGAAGCCAAACAGAAAAAGCAGCATGCTATGCGATTCAATTCATTTAATATATGAAACATCTATAACAGGTAAATCCATAGAGAAACAAAATATATCTGTTTACCTGAGGCTGAAATAAGGGGCAAATAGGGAGTGACTGTTAATTGATACAGGGTTTATTTTGCACGTAATGAAAGTGTTCTCAAATTTGACAGTGATGATATTTGCACAGTTTTGTGAATATTCTTAGACCCCCTTAACTATATTGTTAAAATGTTAAATTTTATGGTATGTAAATTATATCTCAACAAATAACTTTTTAAATCTTTTTTCTTTGCCCCCTCCTTCCTTCTAAGAACATAGTCTCATTCCCAAACTTTTTTATTTTACTATTTCAGCCATGAATTGTTCTTGCCAGTCCAAGTTTAGATTTCCAAGTTAATATCAAAATTACATAATACTAGAAGGAAAGAGCAAGAGCGAGTGAAAGAGGTATGTAGAGTTATTAGATTTAAACGAGTTTAATTCACATGATTTTTAGCTTCATAAAATTCATATGCATAATTTTCTTGCCTATCTGGCTAGAAATATAAAAATACATTCAACAAGGTTATTCAAATACAATCGCTTCTTTGCATTATTACCGGTAAGTGTCCCTTCATTTCTATCAAGGGCTTTTTAATTGATTTTTAGAACTACACTGACCAAAATAGTCACGAATTGCCATGCATAGCTCTTGAGCACTTGAAATGTAGCATGTGTGTAAATATATACACTGGCTTTTAAAGATAGAATGAAATAAAAAGAAATGTAAATATCACATTAATCATTTTTAATTTAATATATTGAAATGATAATATTTTATAGAGTGTTAAATAAGACATTATTAATTTATCCTTTCTTAAATGTGGCTACTAGAAAATTAAAAATTATTAACACCTACGTGACTTTCATTATACAGTCATGCACAGCATAACAATATTTCCATAAACAACTGACCGTATATATGATGGAGGTCCCATAAGATTATATAATATCATATTTTTACTGTGTATTTTCTGTGTTTAGATATGTTTAGATACACAAATACTTACCATTGTGTTACCATTGCCTACAGTACTCAGTACAGTAACATGCTATACCAGTTTGTAGGAGAAATAGGCTATACCATACAGCCTCGGTGTGTAGTAGGCTATACCATCTAGGTTTGTGTAAGTACACTCTATGATGTTCACACAATAACTAAATTGCCTAATGGCTCATTTTTCAGAACATATCCCCATTGTTAAGTGACGTGTGACATTATTTGTATTGATCAGTGCTGGTTAGGAGACTATATTCTCACATTGACAACCATTCTTGCTACCTGAGATGTCTGTACATAGTTCTTAATTAAATAAATTTTAAAAGGTGCATGTGACACTTACCACTCCAATCACTTTTTGGAGTGAACAAATGCATTTATCTATAAGACAAAGAATGCCTCACACATTAAAATGGAGTTACCTACAGGTGTACATATTTTAAAGTTATCATTTATCTGTCATCTCCTCCATTCATGTATTTCATTATAAAGTCTGAATGAATAATATTTCTACTCTGTTGGCTTTTGTAACTTGGTATTAATATACAGGGATTTACTACATTTTTGATAAACTTCTAATTTACTCAAGAGTAGAGCCATTAATATTTTTGAAAACTGTGTTGGATTATCTTTATTTTCCCTACCACTGCACACTACTCCACCCTGCTATCACCTTGGGAGCCTGATTTCCACCAGGCTGCCTCACCAGGATCCCTTACCCTTTGCCTTTCAGTTTGGTTTGGCCAATAAGTGAAAATGATGGGAGATCAGGGGAAGAAGGAGAGAGACGCTGGGCATTTGTTTCCCTGTTTCTCTCACTGCCAACCTCAGTTTGACCTTGGCTGTGCTTTTCTGCCTAGGACCATATCTGCCAAAAAGCAACCCCTATTTTATACCTGTGATTCTCTCTGTGGGGCCTGGAAAAGACTATAGCTGGCAAAGGCTTCCCATCTGTGTTAGTACTTCATCATTTCTTGCTCCTTTAACCTTTGCTACACCTTTGTAAAGAGCCCTCATTAAATTCTCTTCAGTTACCTGTTTGAATACACCATCTGTTTCCTGCCAGAATCTTGATTGACAAAGACAACATCCTATGTATGCTCTATCCATTATTTCTACAGTAGACTCTTCTAAGAGCTCAGTATATTGTGGGATAACCCTGAGGGGATTAATCTTCTAAAGTGTAAGAGTTTGTACTTTTGCTCTGAGCAAATTTTAAAAGATTCCTGAGAAGTTTTATGTCCAATTTTTTCTCTAGGTCTCTAATATAATTTTGTAACTCCTCCTGAATATCTGTACAAGAGGCAATCAGAGATTTTGTCTTATTTTGGCAAGCTTTATTCTCCCAAAAAGGCTGTACCTGGGTAGGGTGGAAATTTTCTGTGCTGTTTCTCATGTATTATAGAACATCATAATCTCTTAGATAAGTGATAATCAAATATTTTTGATCATGTACTCCTAAAATAATTTTCAAGAGCAATGTACTTCACACCACATTTTTAGCTTGACATCTAAAATATTTTATCCAGCGTTTAAATGTGGATGGAAGAGTTGTTATTTCTATGTATTGTAAACATAGATATTTCAAAGTATCACTCTCAAATCATTCAATCGTGTATGCTCAATAATATCAGAATATCATAAGAATTTGATATTATCATCATCCAGTTTAAAAATTGATGAAAAAATTCTTCATCAATAAAAGAGGATTTATATCAGTTTTCTCTTCTCTTTGTACTCATATTTCCATTTTACTTTCCACAGAGAATTATATCTTAACATAGTATGTTTTTATTCTTGGAAGTCTTTTATGATCCCCTTTCATACTGCACTGAAGGAAAATATATATATGTGTATATTTATATGTGTGGGTATATATGTACACACCCATATATAAATTGACACTAATCTTTTTTTCTCAGAGCATAGGCTCTATGTGTTAAATTTTTTTCTCCTTTGTATTTCCAATTGATTGCAAAGCAACAAAAATATATTAAAACTTTTAACAAATAATTATTAAGCATACAAAGTAAAATGTTTAATTAATTCACATATTTCTTAGTGAAATGAATGTGTTTTCTTTGTCTTGATTATTTTTTATATCTATAAATGGCTATTGTTGCTAGAAAGAAAAATAATTTAGGCTCAATTCTATGTCTTTTTTTTTAATAGATTCAAACATTGAGAAAATGTATTCACATGGACTACTAATAAGAACTTTGTTACATCAATGTCACTCAAGTTTTTTAACTTTCAAGTGTCAGTTAAGCTGACAGAAAGAGAACTGAGAGGCCAGGGGTTGGGGTAGCCATTAAAGCATCAAGCCAAAGAGAAAAGGGTTAAGTCTTTAACCACTTACTGTGACGGTGTTAGGAAGAGTCTCAAACTGGGGAAAGCACCAGCTCCATTTTCTGCCATGGAACAGTGCACCAGGAGAAGGCCAGGTGGACAAATACAGAGGTGGGGATTGCCTCACTCTTGAGGGAGCCCCAAACAAAAGACAATGGCAGTTTTATAAACTCTGGGGATAAGGGAAGGGAGGGCTACAGGAGAAGACTAGGAGTGGGAAAGTACTTGGTACTGAGTCAGAGTGGGAAAGACTGTCCTTAAGGTTTTCCCTCTTCCCTCCACATAGAGGCCTCAGCAAAAGTATCTGAAGAGGACCTCTGCACATGGCCCCAGAAGCAAATACAAATATGCAAAGAGCTTGATGGGACTGGCTGGCCTGAGTCCTTGACTGCAGCTCCCTTCAGAGACTACGATGCAAATGCACTGGCTGTGTCACAAGTCTGGTGAGGGGAGGGAGATTTCTCATGTGAAACCTGCCAGATAAAGCCTTTGTCATCATATATGGTCAGGCATGAAAAATCACACGTAGATTTTTAACAGGGAACCAGACTCCTTACTATATTGTACACTAAATATCAGAGATTGATCAAACATCAAAACTTATTTCTAATGATCTTTCACCTGAGAAGTGGATCAAGTCATCTTTCAATTATGTTGAAAACAAATTTTTAATTTACATATGCAAATTAAGCACCTGTTTTGCAAAAGTTTTTGCTACCCAGTTATTAGAATGGCTTATGAACAACATTTTGAATTATCCATTTGTTAGTTGCCTGAAGGATTTTACCCACAGAAGGATCAATTGTACAACCGTTAGTAGTTTCAGGATCAGTGGGAGGCATGCACTTCTTTGGTAAAATGGTAGAAAAGTGATTGCAAAGAGATAGGTAGGAAAGAGGAACAAAATCTCAGTTAAACAAGGTCAGATAAATTTTGGAAAAGTGCACATATATGCTTGTGTGTGTATATATAATTTGAGGATATGAGAATCAATTCCTTTGAACTATTTATGCCCTCTTACCCATTCTAAGATCTCCATATACTCCCAGGGAGTATAAGTACCCAGTTTGAAGATTAGCATGATGATCACATAGGTAGTAAGTGGAAGAGCCAGGATACACATCTTGGCAATCGTCCTCAAGAATCAAAGTTCTTAATACTATACTTAGTGTCTGAGGCAGCGGTTTCAAGACCTGCCTTGATAGTAGCATTTGGCCATATAGAGATTAAAACATTTTGCTTCCTACACTTGTTTTCTTAGGAAGTTACTGAATTCTATGTAGAAAAATGTGGATCTGATTCAGAGGAATAAAAAAGAAAGTTCACAATGAATGTTGTGCAGCCAATTGAGAGAGCCACAAAACCAGATGGGACCATGAGGAGAGTAGCAACAATAAAGTTCACTGGGGAAACTGTCAACAAGTGGTGCTGCCAGAATTAACTCATATTCTCCTAAAAGCAAATAAAATGATGTTCTTATATCATTCATTAACAAAAAATCTATACTAGTGGATTCAATGTGAAATGAAAAATTGTATAACATTTAAAATAAAATAGATTTTAAAAAAACTTCATAACCTCAAAGTGGGAGATTTCTTAAACAAGAAACAAAAAAGCATAAACCCTTAATGAAAATGGCATTAAATGTTAAAAACTATATTTACAAAACATTTCTATCAATCAAAAATCTGCTTTGTGTAAGTACAAATAAAAGTCATATCCTGGGAATGTGTAAAAATCAAATACATCCTTATTCTTTATACATTTTGCTTAAAAAATCAATAAAAAATGACTGAATTCACTAAAAAACTGACTACATACAAGGAAGAAATTTGTGGACAAGGAAATTCAAATAATACTGGAAATCAAAGATATGGGAATTGAGCCACAAAAAATGTTTAAAATTCAGTAGTTTCAAAAGATTTTGTATGTCTGACAGCTTCATCTGCTGGCAAAAATTTGGAGAAATGATAAGTTGGTTGGTGGAAATATAAACTTTTGACATCAATTTGGTAAGTAATTTGGTAGTATCTAGTAAAATTGAAGATATAGCCATATGCTTATGACCAACATTTATTCTCACATACATAAGAGAATAATAATAATATGTATATGGAATTCTTCTTGAGACTTACAAATATACATACATAAAAGTCTCCATCTCAGCAGTATTTAGAAGAGAAAAAAAGAGACAGAGAAAAATCTTAAACACCCATCAACTTTAGAATGGGTAAATAACTTGTGGTAAATTCATGGAGTAAAATACTACAGTACAGCTGTAGAAATGAATGATTGAAATTAGATACAGCACCCATGGATGCTCTTAAAACATAATAATGAATATAAAAGCAAACTGATGAATGATACACACACTATAGCATTTAACTACAATTTTAGTACATAAAAACATGTTATATGGTGTTCAGTAATATGTGCATATGTAGTGATATATATATCTGTGTATGCGTGTGTGTATATACAATTTGTGCATACGTATACGTAGTAAGAAATGCAGCGAAAAAATTGCCCACAAATTCAGAATAATAATCAGCTCAGACTTAATGGCCAAAGGAAGTACAAAGGTTGGGGAGAAGCAAGTGAAATTCAAAAATAAACAAGTCTGTTTGTACCCTTTTTGTCTTAAGCTGGCTGGTGGAAGCTTGGTATTCTCTATATCATTGCTCTTGCGATTTTAAGTAATGCTTCCAGAGAGTCATCCTTTGGGAAAGAAGTAGACTGCAGAGGCTGTCTAGTATTGTTGGGAGTGTAGAAAAACATGATGACATGATGAGAAAACAGAGTGAGGAGTGAAACAGCACCAGAAAAGTCATTATCCAAGAACAAAATACGTCTACCACCAAGAAAAGGCCACATTTGAATAGGGAGTAAAGGACTTCAAAAAAATTGGAATGGCCTCCCAGCAATTGTTGAATTTCATTTTCTCACTCAATTATAGTCTGTGCAAACTTTCAAACGTGAATTTTCGCCTTTGTAATAAATAGCTCACCAAGCTATTTGCAAATGCCAGCTGGAGAACATGTTATAGAGAACCAGTCAGTCAAACAAATTCCCTTTTCTTGTTTAGCCAAAATAAGTGAAAAAAAATATAATTACAGGTAATTTTCCAATCATTCTCGTGATATGAGATAGTGTGGTGCATAGAAATTAGTAGATAATGGTTTTCTATTGGTATCATTTAATTGTATATATAGTATTTAATGCACATATTATCAATCTTAATAAAATTAAGGCCTACACACGACAGGACAGAAGACAAGGAAAGACAGGTGAGCAGAAGAGTAGGGATATTAATGCCTAATCATAATGACTGGAGAATCAATAGATATTTTATAGTGAATGGTATTTAAAAATGAGGATTTAAAATATGTTGTTTGGTATTGGAACAGCAACCTGTCAAGGAACTTAGAATAAGGATATAACCAGGGGTATTATTTAAATAATGTGTCAACTCTCACAGCTACTTAGACCAATAATCATGTACCTACATACCAGGTCATGTGCTACAGTGCAGTGCTGAAAGCTCCCTTGCACCAGAAGAGGTGGGAGGAGTGTCAGCAGGAGCCCCTCACGGGCCCTGGAAAGCAGCTACTGGACTTTCAGGAATATTTCAATATTCAACCATTTTAAGGCTTACTGATGTGTACTAGTGAAATAAAACCCTAGACAAAACTGTTTTTGGAGATTGGAAATAAAACGATATAAGAAGCATTTACTGTAACTAAGAACAACAACAAAAAAATCTTCTACCATCATACCAGGAAGCCAAACAGCCCTTTCTAAAATCAATCAAATAAGTATCAGTTAAAACATACTATAAGAAATATTTAATTATGTAACTGAAAACTAAAATTGAGGATGCTCAATATTATTATCATTTATTAATCTTCTAATCATTTCCCCATGCTAACTGAAGACTTAGACTCTATGGTTCTACCCTATTTCCTATTATTATTCCCAGAAATACATCTTACCTGTTTCTTTCCCCATATCTCTAGGGACCTCTCCTCTCCTTCTCCATCATACACTCCCATGCTTACCTATTCCAAAATATCTAATACCAAGACTTCAAATCCCAGTCATTTGTCCCAATCTTTTCCACTTCCAGCTCACATTTTCAAGTAGATCCTCATTATAATCTCCAAGTTATTAAACCCATTCTCTCACTATCAATACCGTCTGTCTTCTCTTCTGTTATGTCCTGCTTAGATTTCGCGATCCATCAAAATAAATGTTCCCTTGCAAAAATATTTAATTCCCATTTCACTCATCTTCTGTCCTGCTCAGCCGGAAGAACCTCAATATTATAAGGACTTAACAAGGTCTACTCCAAAGAAAGAGTGGATAGGTGAAAATGAAAGTCACACAACCAGTTAGGTTGACTTGAAATTTTAAGTTAAATTTGTGATATCGGATTTTGAGAGGACCCAACATACTATGGTGATTCCAAAATATTTCTGTGGAAAGCTTATATTTCTGTAGAAAGCTTATATTTCTACCCTAAAACAATAATTTCATATATTATCATTTCTCTTCAACCACCTTAGCATTCTTCAACCACCCAATCTGCTTGATCACTTTCAGATGATAAACTTGTTTCCAATTCTTTGAGAATACAGAAATTACCCATTTATAATTCCCTCAAATTCCAATTGAATTTCTAACCTACTTGAATGAGCAATTGTTTTGTTCCTCTTCCCTTATATTAAATTCAAAGTTTATCCCCCTTTCTTATTCTGTAACATTTATTCCGGATCCCATTTCCTTTAACTATCTTAAGATACTTCCCCCATTCCCTACTCCTTCCTTTCCTCTCTTCAACCATCATTCTTTTCCTCAGTAGTAGAATATTCGTGTCAGCATAAAACTTGTCTTGATATTTCATATTCTGAAAAAAAATCCTTTTTCCCCACAATTTTTTCCAGCTACTACTCCATTTCTAAGCTAACCTACATAGATAAACTTTCAGAAATAACTACCTATGCAGAGTCAACTTTCTCGCCTTCTATTTACTGCTCAGTGCTCTACAGTTTAAATTCTTTTTCCATTACTACCTTAAAACGTTTTTTGTCAATATCTCTAGCAGCTCTACTTTTGTCAAGTTCAGTGTTCTCTGTTCTCATTTGATTTCTCCACAGCATTTATCACAGCTGAGTGTTCCCTTCTTCTGGAAACTCTCTCCTCTCTTAGCTTCAAGAATATTTATCTTATCTTGGTTTTTCTAATAACTTTTCTAATAACTTCCCTGATAGCTTCATATTAGAGCCTCCAGAGCTTATTACTTGACCCTTTGCTCTTTTCTTTATACACTCTAATCCTATGGCTGTTAATGACTTAAATTTCTTGATGGATCTCTTTTCTGCCTATTTTTAATGCCAACTTTCTTGTGTATACTAATCTCAAAAGTAACATGTCCATAGTGCACATGAAAAACTTTCCTTACCCACAGAAACCTGAATGTATTTCTTACCTCAGTAAATGACACAATCATTCACATAGCTTCTGAAGCAAAAACCTCTGGAGTGCTTTCTTTATTGGTCCCTCTCCTCTATCCCCTTGTATCCAGAATACCAGCAAGTGTTGTTAATGCCACCATCAAAATAAATCTAATATTCGATGGAGGCAAGATGGCCAACTAGCAACATCGCTTGTCTGATCCTCCTGGTTGCAAGGTAGGATATTGAATGGAGGAGAGCAAAGAGGAGTAGCAGCTCAGGTGTGGAACACAGAGAGAGATGACAGAAAGGACCAGGACCCCATGAAGGAAAACTGGACATTGAGAAAGAAGAGGATAGAGAGAAGATAGCAGGGCGGATCAAACCCAGAGAGGCTCAGAGGCCAGCGAAAGGGTAAGGGAGGTTTCCCTTCCCCCACCTATGTGCCTTTGGTGAACATCTGGACACAAACTATATTGAAGGCTTTTCCTCCCTCCACAAGCCCAGGCACAACAGCTAATTAGGAATAGTGGGGTGAACCAGTGAGCCCCAGGAGTTTGGGCATCCATAAGGAGTACCCTGTGGGAGAGTGCCATGAGAGACCAGAGTGCCAGCTTTCTTACACCTAGACACTTCCTACTCTGCACCTGGCATCCAAGAAAGTAATTTGAGCTCGGGCTGACTGGGAGCTGCAGCTCTTCTCCCACCTATTGCAACTGGGAGAGTAGCTTGAATCAGGAAGCTCACAAATGGCTGCTTCTCTATGGTGGGTGCACGCTCCAGGCTATGCTCCCCACAAAGAGTGGGTCCTGCCACTCTTTGGGAGTTACCTGCCCATGGGCATTTTGCAGGATCCTGGGCCGGCAGCTCAGATAGGTGTGCTGGTCCCAGCACCCCCTGGACACTAGAGCCATGCAGGGAGATGCAGGGGAGAGGTCTCAGACCTGGAATTGGGTGGCAAGGAAGCCCTTGTAGACATATCCCATGGGAGAGTGTGGTGAGGTGCTGAGGAACGTGGATCTGTGAGCATGCCCATCCTTCCCCAGCCCTGCTGGAGAACTGCCACACTGGATCAGGGTGCAGCATTCAGGGAGAAATAGCCTAGCTCCTGGTTCCATGACAATCAAATGCCTTGGGTGTCCAGTTGAATGGGAGCTGCGGCCCCTCCCCTCATTCATTACAATAGGCAGTGCAGCTTGAGCCAAGAAACTTCCGAGCAGCTGCTTCTCTCTGACTGGAGCATGCCCTTGGCTGAGGTCCCTGCAGATAGAGGGGCCCACTTCTCTCCCTTGGGGGACTTGTGGTGGAACAGGGGTGCATAACTGGGGAACCCCCTGCCCGTCACCATTTCACAGAGATGCAGGCTATTGGGTCAGATTGGGGGGAAGTTAGAGAGCAAGGCTCTGGTGGTGAGGGAACCCACATGAACTAATCTGATGGGAGTGTGCAGTGGGGTTCCAGGAAGCAGCGATCTGGGAGGGCGTTCACCCCTCCTCCTAGAGAAACTGCACTAGTGGACAAAGGCAGAAAGACCCAGCCCAGGGTCTTAGCACTCAAGCGTTTAGGCCCCTCCCTTGGGAACAGCATTCCCGGTTTGGGGAGCTTGTCCAGGACCTCACTCCAGCAGCTCCCCCTAGCGACCAGAAAAACAACTGCTGAGCCCTGCCAAGGCATTGCAAAGCCTTGTAGGCTCTCATAATCTACGCACAATCTACTTTGCTCCTCCCCCCACCTCAGTTGGCGTGGAGATCAAACAAGGCCTTGGGAGCTACAGGATCCCTCCTAAAGCTTGGAGCACTCATGTGCCTCACCTGGTGGACCAGAGCTTACCACAGGCACAAAAAACATTTTGAGAGCTGGCTGTTCCACACAAACATCATCCAATGACAGGGGGAACAACTCTATAGCTCAGCATAGCACCTTCCCACTCAAGCAAATGAGGCATGGCTGATTTGTACTCACAAGTAGCACCTGTCATCTCAGAGATTAAGCTGGGGGACACAACCCAATTCACACTGCTGGGAAGTGGTGAAGACAGCAGATTGGAGGCAACCAAGAGGTTAATCAAACCTACTCAAACACACCATAGGCAAGTCAGGACTACCACTCCTCTCCCTGACACAGTCAGAGATTGATCTTTCAGGACCAGGAGATAGGCCTGCAAGCCAGGCCAGGTATGAGCAGGTCTCAATCAAGAGGAAAGATGAGACGGAATCAGTGAAAGAACTCTGGAAATATGAAAAATCTGAATGAAAGGACACCCCCAAAAGAAAACAATAACACCTTATCAATGGATACCAACGAAAATGAAAATATTGAAATGACTGATAAAGAATTCCACATATAGATTATAAGGAAGCTCAATGAAATACAAGAGAAAATGGAAACCCAACACAAAGAAACCACAAGAACAATAAAGGAAATGAATGAAAAATTCACTAAAGAAATCAAATTATTTAAAAAAATCAAATAGAACTTATGGAAATGAAAAATGCATTCAAGGAAATACAAAACAGAGTGGAATTTTTAAAGAACAGACTAGATCAGACAGAAGAAAGAATCTCAGAGCTTGAAGACAACACCTTTGAATTAAAAAGTCAGTCAAAGATAAGGAACAGAGAAATAAGAGGAGCAAACAAGGCCTACAAGAAATATGGGATTATGTAAAAAAGTCTAACATAAGAATCATAGGCATCACTGAGGGTGAAGAAGAAAATAAACAAGGATTGGAAAACATATTTGTGGCAATAATTGAGGAAAACTTCCCTTGTCTTCCTAGAAATTTAGATATACATGTACAGCTATCTCAATTAACTCCTGGGAGATTCATCACAAAAAGGCAATTGCCATGACAAATAGTCATCAGACTGGCAAAAGAACATGAAGGAGGAACTGCTGTGAGTCATGAGGCAAAAACATCAGGTATCTTATGAAAGAAAACCCATCAGGCTCACTGTAGATTCTCAACTGAGACCTTACAAGCCAGAAGAGATCGGGGGCCCATTCTCAATCTTCTCAAACAGAATAATGGCCAGCCTAGAATTTTGTATCCTGCAAAACTAAGTTTCTTATATGAGGGAGAAATACTTTCTGAAACAAGCAAACACTGATGAAATTTGTCAAGACCAAGCCTGCCCTACAGGACGTACTCAGATCTGCATTATAGTCATCCACAATAATGAGTTACAGCCACAATAATGAGTCACAATGATGCACAATAGTCATCCACCAGTGTAAAATCAACCAAAAGTTAAAGTTCAGAGCTCTTATACCATACTGGCTCAAGAGGTAAAAGAAAGCAATAAGGTTCTGCCAATAGGATGAACAGAAATCCACCCCACTTATCAATTCCTTCAATAAATGTGAATGGCTTGAATTTTCCACCCAAGAGACACAGGCTGTCTGAATAGATTTAAAAAAAATGCAAACCAAGTATCTGCTCTCTCCAAGAAACACATCTAATCCACAAGGGCTCATTCAGACTCAGAAGAGATGGAAAACAATATTCCATGCAAATGGAAACCAAAAGAAAGCTTGTGTAGCCTTTCTCATATCAGATAACATAAATTTCAAATCAACAATAGTAAAGAAAGACAAAGTAGTAATTATATAATTGTAAAGGGAAAAATTCAACAAGAAGACATAAAAATCCAAAATATTTATGTACCTAACACAGATGCACCCAGATTCATAAAGGAAACTCTACTAGAGATAACCAAAGTGATAAACAGCAGCATTGTAACAGCCAGAGATTTAAACACCCCACTGACAGAACTGGACGGATCCTGCCAGCAGAAAATAAATAGAGACGCACTGGACTTAAACAGGACTCCAGAACAAATGGGCCTAACAGACATTTACAGAACATTCTACCACAAAACTACTGAATATACATTCTTCCTATCAGCACATGGAATATTTGCTAAGATTTATCACACCTGAGGCCACAAAACATGTCTCAAAAAATTCAAAAAAATAAAAATTATAGCATGTATTGTCTCAGACTACAGTGGAATAAAATTAGAAATCACCTCAAACAGAAAAACTCAACTGTACACAAAATCATGGAAATTAAACAACCAATGGATGAATGATTATTGGGTCAAAGAGGCAATTAAGATGGACATAAAAAAATTCCTCAAACTAAATGACAAAGAGAACACAACTTATCAAAATCTGTGGAATTTAGCAAAATCAGTCCTAAGAGGAAAATTCATAGCCTTAAATGCCCACATCAAAAAGACAGAAAGAACACAAATCAACAATCTAATGAATCATATCAAGGAATTAGAAATGAAAGAGCAAACCAATCCCAAACCCTGCAGAAGAAAAGAAATAATTAAGGTCAAAGCAGAACTAAATGAAATTGATAACCAAAGAATTATACAGAAGATTAATGAAAGAAAAAGTTGGTTCTTTGAAAAGATAAACAAAATCAACCAGAAACAGAAAAGAAAGGACCCTAATAAGCTCAACCAGAAATTAAAAAGGATATGTTACAACTGATAACACAGAAATACAAAATATTATCTCTGAATACTGTAAAAATCTCTACACATGTAAACTTGAAAATGTGGAGGAAATGGACAAATTCTTGGAAACACATAACCTCCCAAAGCTCAATCAGGAAGAAATACAACTCCTGAACAGACCAATAATGAGCAAGAAAATTGAAGAAGCAATAAAAATCTTCCAACAAAAAAAGTCCTGGACCAGATGATCTCACAGACAAATTTTATCAGACCTACAAAGAGGAATTGGTACCCATACTACAGAAATTATTTCATAATATTGAAAAGGAAGGAATCCTCCTCAGCTCATTCTATGAGGGCAGTATCACCTTGATACTAAAGCCAGGAAAGGACACAACAAAAAAAAAGAAAAGTACAGACCAACATCCCTTATTAATTTAGATGAACAAATTCTCAGTAACATTCTAGCAAACCAAATTCAGCAGCACATCAAAAAAATAATCTGCCAGGACCAAGTGGGCTTCATCCCAGGGATGCAAGGATGGTTTGACATAAGTACATCCATAAATGTGATTCACCACATAAACAGATGAAAAAAAAATACCATGTGATCATCTGCATAGATGCAGAAAAAGCATTTGACAAAATTCAGCACCCTTTTATGATAAGAACTCTTAACAAAATAGGCATAGAAGGAACATACCTCAAAATTATTAAAGCCGTATAGGACAAACCCACAGCCAACATCATACTGAAAGGGAAAAGTTAAAAGCATTCCCACTTAGAACTGGAACAATGCAATGATGCCCACTGTCACCACTTGTATTCAACATACTGCTGCAAGTGCTAGCCAGAGCAATCAGGCAATAGAAAGAAATCAAGGCTATCCAAATGGAGATAGAAGAGGTCTAACTATTGCTCTTTGCTGACCGTATGATCATATATCTAGAAAACCCCAAAGATTCTGCCAAGAGACTCCTGGAATTGATAAAATAAATTCAGCAAAGTCTCAGGTTAAAAAATTGGTGTACATAAATCAGTAGCATTTCTATACATCAACAGTCAAGCTGAGAATCAAATCAAAGACTTAATAACTTTCACAATAACAACAAAGAAAATAAAATACCTAAGAACATATTTAATCAAGGAAGTAAAAGACCTCTACATGAGGAACTACAAAATGCTGAGGAAGGAAATCACAGAGGATGTAAACAAATGGAAAAATATATCATGCTCATGGATCAGTGGAAACAACAATGTTAAAATGTCTATACTACCTAAAGTGATTTACAGATCCAATGCAATCCCCATTAAAATACCAATATCATTTTTTGCAGATCTAGAAAAAATAATTCTATGTTTCATATGGAACCAGAAAAGAGCCTGAATAGCCAAAGTAACCTTAAGCAATAGGAACAAATTTGGAGACATCACTTTGCTAGACTTCAAGCTATACTTCAGGGCTACAGTGACCAAACAGCATGGTACTTGCACAGAAATAGAGGTATAGACCAATGGATCAGAACAGAGAACCAAGATATAAAATGATCCTCATATTGTTATCTTATCTTTGACAAAGCAGACAACAATACAAACTGTGGAAAAGAATCCCTATTCAATAAATGGTGCTGGGAAAATTGGATAGCCACATGTACAAATTTGAAACAGGATCCTTACCTCTCACTACTCATGGAAATTAAGATGGATAACAGACTTAAACCTAAGACATGAAACTATAAGAATTCTAGAAGAATATGTCGGAAAAACTCTTGTAAATATTGGCCTAGGCAGAGAATTTATAAAGAACACCCTAATGGCTATCACAGCAACAAAATAAATAAGTAAATGGGACTTCATTAAATTACAAAGCTTCTGCACAGCCAAGGAAACAGTCAATGGAGCAAATAGACAATGTACAGAACTGAAGAAAATATTTGCATTCTGTATATCCGATAAAGGGCTAATAACCATAATCTACGATGAACTCAAGCAAATCAGTAAGAAAAAAAATCAAACAACCCCATTAAAAATAGGCAAAAGACATGAACAGAACCTTTTCAAAAGAAGGTAGACTAATGGCTAATAAACATATGGAAAAATGCTCATCATCACTAATTATCAGGGAAATGCAAATCAAAACCACAATGAGATATCACTTAACACCAGTGAGAATGGCTTTTATCAAAAAATCCCAAAACAATAGATGCTGGCATGGATGCAGAGAGAAATAATCACTTATACACTTTTGGTGGGACTGCAAACTATTACGACGTCTGTAGAAAATAGTATGGACATTACTCAAAGATCTAAAAGTAGGCCTAACATTTGATCCAGCAATCCCACTACTGGGTATTTACCCAATGGAAAAAAAAAATTTTATCAAAAAGACACTTGCACTCGAGTGTTTATTGTAGCACAATTCATAATAGCAAAGATGTGGAATCACCCAAGTACCCGTCAATTCATAAGTGGATTAATAAAATGTGGTGTATGTATACCATGAAGTACTTCTCAGCAATAAAAAAATTATTAATTAATACCTTTTATAACAATCTGGATGAAACTGGAGACCATTCTCCTAGGTGAAGTATGGCAAGAATGGAAAAACAAATACTGCATGTACTCACTATTAAATTGGAACTAATTGATCAGCACTCATGTGCATTCATGAAAGTAAAACTCAACAGCAATCAAGCAGGTGGGAAGGGGGAGGAGGAGATGCGTGAAGTCATACCTAACATGTACAATGTACACTATCTGGGGGATTGGCACACTTATAACTTTCACTTAAACTGTACAAAAACAATTCATGTAACCAAGACATTTGTATCCATGTAATGTTCTGAAATTTAAAAAAAACTGTAATAATATACATCTCCTTGTCTTCCTCTCCAGTGCTACTACTATAATTCAGGCCACATCTTGGCTGAACTATTACCATAATCTCTTATTAGTTTCCTGATTTCTACTCTTGTTCTCTACACTTTCAACTACCAGTAATCTTTCAAACATAAAGTCCTGGTCATCTTATTTTTTTAAAAAAAGCCATAAATCAAACCCTGTCATACCTCATAAAACTCTTCCACTAACTTATCATATATAACTCCTGCACATGCTCTGCAAAATCTGGCTGCATGTACATTTTCAACAACTCTGATTCTGATTTTCTAGTTTCTAATCACGCTGGTCTCTCTGCATCCTTTAAATACACCAAGTCCTTTCCCATCCCAGCCCAAAGCATTTGCACTGCCTGGAAGTCATTATTTGGATTCATTACACAGCTTTCTCTTCTTAAACTACATGTCTCCTCTTAAATGGTATATGTTTCCATCCCCAGCTAATCATCAGCCCCCCTATCTATTTCTCTCTATCACTGAACTCTTTCCAATTTCTTTAGAGAATACATTTATAATTCTAAAGTTATTTTTTACATGCTTATGTTCTATCTTCCTCATTATACAGTAAATTCCTTGGTGTCAGGAATTATTTCTTTTCTCAGAATCAAGAATTTGTACTCGAATTTACTTACTGTGTAGATGAATAAATGATAGGCTATTATGCGTTTGAAATAACTATATAAATAACCAACTTCATTGTAAGTGTTTAGAGTCAGAGATATGCTTTTCTGTATTTATTTAAGGCATATAGCTGTGTTATACATACTGTAGCTAAATCTTTATTGACTGTTCTAAATTCACATTTATACATAGAGTCAACAACATACATTATTTTATATCAGTTTTTCTCATTTATTTCTCTTTATCAAGTATTATCAAGTATTTCTGCCATTGAGTTAGCATTCATTTTCAGTGACTGGGCTAAAATGAACAATGTATAACTAACTAATAAATATAACATGCTGATTAATTTAATTCCCCTTCTTCATTGTCAACTTGAAAGCAAAATCTAAATTCTAATTTCATTGACTTTTTATAGGAAAAATAAACTAGTAGCATTGCCTTCAACAAAAATAAGGAAACCCACATGGTTTCTATTTTTATATTGCCTTTCATCACAATTTTAAACCACCCACAACAATTCAGTCAAACAATCTGTGTGCTTTTTCCTCTGGGGAACTTGCTAAATTTGCAATTGAGATAAGCAATCAATGCTCACCTTTGCTAAACTGTACATAAATATTATTTCAAAAGGAAATTCCTTGGAGGAACTCCTTTATGGAATGTAACTTCATTAGTAAGTAATGCATTGCTCCATTGTAAGTTTTCTCCCATCAAGCTAATTTGGAAACGGTTAATTGCCTTACATTTCTTTTATATGGCAAAATAAATGATACCCCTGTGTGGAAATCGACCTGATTATAATAATGTTTTCCATGAGTTAATAGTATTGACTTCATTTGACTTTCATGTTCACATCAATTTATTTATTATAGAATATTTTCAGAATTGAAATGGAATGGAATCCATCCTCATCCTTACTTTGTTCCTTTAGCTTTTATAGGCCTAACAACAGAGAAGAAAGAAATCCAGTATTAAAGAAAAGATCTAAGTACTCTTTTAACTCTCCTCAATGATCAAACAAATCCTTTTCACTGTTCTTATTATAGTCCACTACTAAGTTTATATAATGCTTGTTTTTCTGTCTTTTTTAAAGGGAATTACAAGATCTAGTCTTTGATTCCCCTTAGAAAACTTGGTTATTCCAGTAGCAAAAATTTTTTCACTACTGATTTTTTATTCATTAGGTCCATTGATAGAGATCAAACCCTGATTTTCTTCTGAAAATATATTAACAGCATTTATATAAAAGTACCCAAATATTATAGGTCTTTTGATATAAAAGAGACTTTTGAGAAATATAATCTAACAAACAAATTGTGTAAATAATGAAACTGAGGTGTGAAAAACTTAAGTAACTTAGTTTAGTCCACATCACTGAGATCACAGAATTATAATCCTGGAAGACTACAGGGAGGAAGATCTTGTCTCTTAACGAATTTGAGAAGCATCTTGGATAGATGGCAATGTTATTATTTGGTAAATAATCTCTTTTGTATTTTGTTTCCTTGCTCCTGACAAATTTTTCTGTTCCATTGTTCAATTTACTAATTTTCTCTTTAGCTGTTTCTGACAATCTTTCAGTTATCACGAGTTTCACTCTGAAAATGTTGATGTTTCTATGTTAAATGTTCTCTGATTCTTCTTACATTTTTATCTTCCTTGTAGGTATCTTCAAGCTTGTTGTTTTTTAAACATTTTTATACATAGTTCAGTTATAATCAATGATTGTTATACAGAATAATAGCAAAAGCCTTTAATGATCTGTTCTTGTTTACTCTTTATTTCTTCTACAGTTCTCACTCATTGTGTCTTACCATTTTTTCTTTTGTGTCTGATTATCATTAACTATGTGATGAACATGGAGCTTGACATATTACCTATAATAATAATTTGAGGTCTAGGTTGAAGTTTCATTTTTTTCCTTCAGAATGTATAGGAACTTGTTTCTGCCAAGAATCTTAAAACAATACCAACCTAGGACTGGCTTAAACCAATTTCACAGTATAAGGTTTCCTAGGTTGTCAAAGCAAAATTCTGTAAGAGGGGGATGCTCTAATTCTCAGTATTGTCCTGAGGGTATTATTCTTTTGGGATTCCAGCACATTGGGGCAAAAGTTTGTTTTGTTTTGTTTTCTGATTCACTGCTTTCAGTTTCCCATGCTTTGAATTTGATTACCTTTACCAGTGGAAAGTTTAAATTTCCTGAAACTCGCATATGCCCTCAAGGCAAAAGTAGATTTGGAATTCATTCATTTCTCTGAGTTTCCTTTTCCTTGTAGAATTTCCTCATTGTCTTGTTAATTCTTGACACTCATACAAAAATTAATAATATATTTCATCCTGATGTTATTACTTTCTTCAGGGGAAGATGTAGTCCTAATATTCAAACCTGCTGGTACCAGAAACAGAAAATCAGAAATGTGCGCACCTTTCCTTGTACAACGGGCTGACAAAGTCAACTAATTTCAAAATATTCTTGTGTTCAGAAGGATTATTTTATTCTTAAACATAAACTATATAATGGAAATATGATTATTCTGAAATAATGGTTATTTTTAAAATAATTGCAAGAACATTTAACTGGTATATATCTCAGAAAAAAGGTATTTTCCCCCTCTTCACTAATTCCTTAAATTAAATTTGAAGCTGACAAGTATACTGGTAAAATACCATCTATGAAAAAAGATATTTAAATTTAAAAAAATTTTTATTCTAAAAAGAATCACAAAAATGGAAGTATACTTAGTCACCTCTTGCACTGATAAAGTAAAAACAGTTGCCTGGATTCTTGACAACTTAGGGAGTCTTATGCAAGAGAGACAAAACCTCCCAGTTGTACTTCTACAAGAAAATATGATAGCTCTTGCGTTCTTTTATAATCAAGATGAAAATGGCCCTGTGATAAATTAAACACTTCTGTACTCTTCTTTTACTCAGAAGATTTGACAGTTAGACATTATGATTTCCAGAGCATGCATACAAGTTCCATAAACAAGAATGACTTTACCTACAGGTGACAGAACCTGTCAAGAAGAAGTCAGTATACCATATACTTTTCACATGACTGATCACAGTTTAAAAGCCTTGCTTTGCTGATTTCTATAAGCACTCTATAAGTTATTTTACTCTTTTATTCATTTTAACAGAATAGTCAAGGCAGACAGATTTAAAAAGTTGTTATATGATCACTTGGCAGTTGAATACAATCTTATATTTAGTAACTAATTTTTATCATTGTGCATTGTATTTTGAAATACCAAAATGTTTTTACTCTTTTTTTTGTTTTCATCAATAATAAAACAACTATTTTAGCCCCAAAATATAGATAGTGTATGCTACTCATTTAAAAGAGGTCTATTCCTTTGGGCAGACTGAATTTGAACAACAAATGTCCTTTGTGACTGAGGGTAAATTACATTTTAAGCTTTTTGGAAAAGAAAGTAATTCTAAAATAGAGAGGAATAGACTTATGTGTTTTCCAACATAACCAATTTTTAAGGCTTGCAGTGATATATATTATACAACAATTTGGGGACCATTCATTTTATTTGCATGTTTTAATTTTAGAAATTAAGGCAATGAATATTTACACAAAATCATTTAGCAAGTGTGGTAGATTCTAAGATTTATATCTCTGGTGTAATCCTTTCTCTTTGAGTATGACAATAGCTGTGAATGTGATGAGATGAATTAAGCACTTAACAAAGTAAAGAAGCAGCAGAGATTTTCTGCTGGTCTTAAAGGAGTAAACTGAAGATAGTGGAGAGGGCCATATGGCAAGGAATGTTGGGTGGCCTCTAGTTGCTGAGAACTCTAGGAGCTGGTTGATGACAAGTAGGAATCAAGAACCTCGGCCCTACAACCACAGGGAACTGAATTCTGCTAACAAATCAATGAGCTTGGAAGAGGCCCATGAGCCACAGGTGAGATCATGTCGTCTACTGACATTTTGGTTTCAGCCAGATGAGACAATAAGCAGAAGACTCAGCAAAATCATGCCAGATTTATGACCCACAGAAATGGTGAGATGATGAATACATCTTGATTTAAGCTACTAAGTTTTCAGAAATTTGTTAAACAGCAATAAAAAAACTAATGCAGCAAGTCAAAAGAACAGTTGGAGATATAATTTCATCACTCCTAATGCTCATTATTTATCTGTGGTAAACCGTATTATGATGTATAAATTGGTCTTAGGAAAACTTTCAATATTAGCCTAATTGAAAATATTAATATGAAATTGTAACAATATCAATTAAATTTTAGTTTAAAAATTTTGGTCACATTCTCTATGATTATTTTCCAAATAATAATATTGCTATTTATCCAAGATAGAATTAAGTACTGTAGTACATGAGAACAGTGTTTGGTCTATTTGCACAACTGCAATTCCCACCTTATCTTCTATTTTCAGAGATTAGGGACACATGCATGAATTGGGTAGAGAAAAAAATAATTTAATCTATTTCTATCTTAACATAAGACTGATCTATCTTTCAGAGGGCAAGCATCAAGTAGAGATGGCATTCACAGTAAGAAGAAAAACCTCCAAATCATTGTACCATACATATATCCACAACACGTATTGATCACCTACAATATATTAGGCAATGGAATAAGTTCTAGCATTACAAGGAAATGAAAGATGGCTTCACTTCTTAAGAATTTAAATTTATCTGTAAAGACTTATAATTTTAGTATTGAGTGATAAGTAAAATTACGGAAAATGTACAGCATATGGAGATGCAGAGAGAAGAAATGAGCAATTACCATTGGGTGGCAACCAAGTTCTCAAAGAGGTACAAAAGTTTGAACTGGGTTTTGAAAAAATGAACAAATAAGGAAATGCTAAGAAGGCAGATATTCCCAGGAAAATGTAAAAGCATGTGCTTTTCTGTAAAGTAAAAAAATTTAATGTATTTTTACCATATGTTGTTGGTATGATGGAAAAGAGAAGAAAAGGACAGAACATGCACTAGAATCAAGAAGAATAAGGCAAAGCCTGTAGAATTTACATGAAAAGAAATTTGAAATTTATTCTGTAGTAAATGGGCAAACGATTAGTGAATGACTGGCAAGAGATTCATGATCAGATTCCAGTTTCAGGAAGATTGTTTCCAGAAGCACAGTAGACAAAGATCAGAAGAAGGTAAAACAGAATTAAGGAGATCAGTAAGGAGATTAGTGCTATAGAGATTATAAACAGGAGAGATGAAAACCTGAAATGAGGCAGTAGCAAAGAGGATAAAAAGGAAAAGCATGTATGAGACATGTTAAAAAGTAAGTATAATACAAAAATACACTGAGCTAGAGAAATTAAAGAAAATTCATGGGATTCAGTTAGGAATTATTCCTAGGCTGTGTGATCACTCAAAAAAAAAAAAAAAAGCAAGAAAGGAAGTGTGAGGAAAGATAGAGAATTTGTCAAGAGTATATTTTCATATCAATTTTAGGTGTTTCATGAAGGATTCATGAAGTGCCAACCAGTAATTCTGGGTCTAGAAATTTTGGTTTAGAAGCTATAATCACATGATAGCAAGAGGTGTGACTGAATTGGAGTAGTCCAAGAGAACATGTGAATGTGAAAACAAATGAGGACCTAGGATAGGATCCTGAGAAATAGCCTGAAGTAAACATGTTTAGTGAGTGGATGAAGGATGAAGAGCCAGCTCATTTCATTAGGTTGCAAATGTCAAGATTTCAGGGACTATAGTATCACTTTCTCCATACCTTCTAAAATGAGATTACTGGTAAATATAAAAACAACCTAGCATATGTGAAAAATAATCAAAATATACTTCTGGAAATGGACTAAAATTTAACTGATATAAAAACTCGATTTATTGGACTACAGATTAGACACTGCTGAGTAAAGAATTAATGAAATGGAAATTATGTCAGAAGCAACTATTCAGAATACAACACAGAAAAACAATTAAATAGAAAACACAAGTGTTTAAAATTATGAAAGATAAAGTGAGAAGATCTTACAAAATATAAAGATCTAGTAGGAAAGGAAATAGACAAGGGACAGAAGCAATTTAAATGGGATTGAATGAAAATGCTCCAGAACGGAAATAAAACACCACACTCAGTAAAGCACATGTTTAATCAAACCACATGTTCAACAAAAGCTGAAGAAACCTCAAGCAGGATAGGTAAAATAAACTCATATAAATATGAAACTCCAGAACAGAAAAGAAATAGATCATAAAGAAAACCAAAGACAAAAAGAGAGGTTACTTCAAATAAGTGAGTTTAAGTGACAACTTTCTCAACAGAAACCATGTAAAAAATTTAAAACTTTCTGAATGCACTAACATAGTAGCAAAATACAGAAAGCAAAATTTTACTTTGATTATTTTGATATCTAATATTACCTGAGTGATTATAGTAGACATCAAGTGTTTAGCTTACAAAAATTTTCTCCTCATTAATTATAACTCTGAGTGGCTATATTTGTATTATATAAATGTGTCTCTATCTTCCATAGCTAATGTATCAAAGGATTTGGTTTTCCTTAATGTGAATAATCAGTTTCTTTCTTCCAGAAACTAAATTTGTATAAAGATAAGTGAAAATTGGAATTTGAAGATAAGTCTTTGACTGAAGGTATTCTAGTGAGAAGGCCCTTCTTGATTATTTTGTTTCCAACTATACAAACACATCTAGTAAAACAACTTATTAAATCCACAAAATATGTAGTTTTGTTAGTATTGATAGAAATATTAAACTTACTAGTAATGCTATATTATACAATAGGTAGTAAATGGTATATATTTCTATTATTGTATTTGACCCTATATGTACATGCCTCCAAATATTGAGATACATAGGAAAAGACCTAGCTATCAATTCTGACCTTTTTAGTTGCTTGTGTATGTGTGAGATGGGGGATAGGGTGGTGAGTGCATGTTATGAGATGGAAAGAACCAGTGAGTTTCTTCCTTTTAATGGGCTGGAATTCTATTTTCCAGAAGGCATAGTCCCTTTACTCAGTGTGAAAGGGGAGAAAGCAAGCAAGCAAGCAACAGTCTAAACCAAGTGTGTGAGAGAGTTATTAAAAATTTCTACCACTGCTCCATCCAGAATAATACAAGACGTGTCAGTTCACCATTGTTTGTGGCTGAATAGTACTCCATGGTATACATATACCACATTTTATTAATCCACTCATGTATTGATAGGCAGATGGGTTGTTTCCACATCTTTGCAATTGTGAATTGTGCTGCTATAAACATTCCAGTGCAGATGTCTTTATTACAGAATGTCTTTTTTTCCCCTGGGTAGATGCCAATAGTGGTATTGCTGGATCAAATGGTCGTTCTAAGTGAAGTATCACAAGAATGGAAAAATAAACACCACATATACTCACCATCAAATTAGTACTAATTGATCAACACTTATGTGCTCATATGAAAGTGGTAACATTCACTGAGTGTCGTGCAGGTGGGAAGGGGAGGAAGGGATGGGTATATTCACACCTAACGAGTGCGGTGCACACTGTCTGGGGGAGGGGCACACTTGTAGCTCTGACTCAGGCGGTGCAAAGGCGATATATGTAATCTAAACGTTTGTACCCCTGTAATGTATTGAAATTAAAAAAAATAATTTAACAAAGGACATAAAAAATGTATAAGTTTCCTAAATAAAGAGGCTTTCATTCATATCTTTAAAAAAAATTTCTAACACTGGGAGTAGAAAAGGACTTTGAAGAGATAATCCTTCCAATCAGTCTTGAGGGTTAGGTAACATTTGGAAACTCAAGAACAATATTAGAGTCAATGCAAGAGTTGGTGTTGGCAGGATGAATGCAGTAGACGCAGAGGACTGAGGCATACAGGAACTGGTAGGAGTGGTGCTGAAAGGATTAAATTGCTCAGGCTGGGTAGAGAAGGATGTGAAATTAGGTGCAAATTTGTACATGAAGGCAGGCTTCTCAATAATGATGGTCAAGGATATAATAATCACTTGTGTCTTTGAATTATACCTCCCTGTTACTGAAATATGCCCCAAGCATTGCATTATACATTTATTATACACATTCATTAAAAATCTATGAGAAAAACATTTTTAGAAAGCAGGCTACTCAATACAGAGATGGTAGTGAAAGAATAAAGAGTGAAAGAGAGCTAGAATGAGAAAGAGAGAGAGAGAGAGAATTATAGTAAATATTTTAAATGTGTGTAAATATTATCCAACTAGGTCACCCAGTCGTAATGTGTGTCAAAAAATATCTACTATAAAAATTATGACATTCAGTCATTTGGTTAAAACTTCATAAATATTCTCAAAAATAAACATAATTTAAATCTTATATTATTATTTAAATCTAAAACTTCCATTACAAATGGTTTAATTCTTTGAAGGGTGATCAAAAATTTGATTAATTATGAACTAATAAAAATAGGAATTTTTTTCAAAATAAAACAATATTAAGTATGTGGTTTCTGTGTGAGGATAATTGAATTATGATTGAAATGTATTAATATAATTTCAGCAGCTCAGGATTAATCACCACTTGCCAATGAGAAACTGCAATTCACATTCTGAAAATCCTTTGCAGTGCCTCTGTGGTAAAGGAGAGATCATACAAGTAATACTGAGGGCTTTCTGGGAACAAAAAGGTATTTATCACAGATAATTTGTGAATCAATACCATATGATTTGAAACACGCTCAATCACAATTTTTAAGGATTCTTTAAAAATTAAAATTTAACTTTTTAATGTTTCATGAAAAGAACATTCACTAATCAAATAAATCATTTAAACAGGATTATTAGGGGGGACTAAAATCATTTAAGAAAGCAATGTGTTTTCAAAGTGTAAAGTAACTTTTCATACTGTTAGAAATAAATACCTTTTGCCCACTTCTGGTATGTTTGAGGAGGAATTTTTCCCAGTGGTATTTTTGGCTTCTCTTTGTCCTTTCACTCATATTATCTCTAAGGAGGTAAATTAATTTACTGATTGAGAAACTTGGGAAGAGTAACACCTCATTGCAAGCCAGGCCCAAGGATGACCTCAGCTACTGTTGCACTGGGCCTCTGCTCAGCAGAGAGGACTGCTTCCAGCCTGCACCCCAACGACTGGGCAATCCTGGCATTTAGGGAGCAGCCCCACACGTTGCCATGTTGTGCTATATCCTCAACTTAGCCATTTTAAGTAATAACAATGATTTTTTTGGCCTACTTTATTGTTTTATATTATTTCCAAAATAGTTTTCAGGCAGTAAAGAAAAATAGTATTTAATGGCACTGACTAGGACAAACCAACTCGTGGAGATAAGATGCTAATCACTCAGAATATTACTGTTCATTGAAAGAGGTGCTAGAACATTTCAATATTTGGTTAGTTATTAGTTTACATCATTACTGTATTTAGCCAACAATACAAAATATTTTTTTCCTAATATCTTGGATCCATATTATTGTGCTTCTTGGAGCTGGAGCCACCTAAGAGGAGTCTGCCAGTTTGGTAGTTTTTGTGTATTTCTATGATATGGGGCATTAAGAAAATGATGCTGTTGCAAGGTGCCATCTTTCTGAACTGTGGGTACAATTTTAGAATATATGGCTAAAATGAATGCCTGAGCAAAGGTTGAATTTCAAAGTGAATAATGGATTAAAAGCAGGTTCGAAACCAAATAACAGATTAAAAACAGGGCTTGTTTTCAAAAAAGTGATATGAATCACACTACAGAGTGTGCTGTCAGATTTTTTTCTAAGGTTTCAGAGGAACAATTGTCTTTTTTTTTCCCCCAGACCTGTGATTAGCTGATTCAATCCCTTTTTTCCTAGTAACTGTAAAGATAATGTGTGTAGCTGCAATTTTAAAAATCCAAAATAAACCTTAAATACAGTGTGTAGAGCATAAGTTAAGAAGGATAATTGGGGTGGAAAGTGAGAACTGAGAGGCCCAGAACTATATATTTCAGGTGTATCTATGTGAACCTTTATTATGTACGTGTGTGTATGTATACATGTGTGTGTGTGTATATATAAACACATGCATTGATCATAATGCAAAGAGAATGAGAATAGAGAACTTGTTAATGTATTTTTAAGTAGTTTGTACTCAATATAAACAATAAATCTATTGAAAACCATGTTTGTGCACAAGCCAAAGAGTAATCAGATTTTTATCCTTTCTGCCCTGCAATCTATATTCTTATACGAGGCAAGGACCAGGCATTATGGAGAGTCAAAGAAAAGGCAACAGAAAAATATAAGGGTATGAATAATACTATAGTTAGAGGGACATAAAATAAATCCTATCCCAGACTATATTCAGTGTTTTATAAATTTTCAGCAAAATCTACTTGTAGGAGCAAAAATAATGAAAATTAAAATCCATAAACTCAATGCAGAGTATCTGTTCTCATTGTGCCATGTAACCAGATGCAGAACCAGGAAGATATGGCCAATTTCTTTCCTGTAATCATGCCAATCAGGAAAAAAAGACACATTACCAGAATTAACTTGCTGTATGACTTTGTGAATGCCCCTTCAAGCTGTCAGTCTTCTTGCCAGTACTACGGCAGTAACCAACAGGAGTATGGACTTATTTCAAGCCCAGGTGTCGAGCAATTTGAAATGCATGAGTTCCTTGTTGTGAAACAATCATTCCCTCTGAGGCTCATATTGTCCTCATCATTCCATGAGCTATGCACATGGTGAATGTGTATTTACCTGCTTTCCTACATGCAAATTTCTAAGAAGACTACAATTTTGTTGTCTCCAGCTCTCTTTACAAGTTCTTGCAGCAGGGATTAGGAAAGTGAGCAGCAAGAAAGGAGTAAGGCCCTGGATTTGAAGTCTGTCCTAAAAGAGTCTACAATTCCGATATAACCAGTAAGCAACATCAATCTAATGGATGGCCTCTGACTTGAAACAGACAAGTATACAATTTTGCATTCTTTAAGAAATTCCACACAATACAAATAAACTAAAAAATTTCTAGCTGTAAACATAATGAGATTTCCTAGACTGTTATACCTAAGATTTTTTGCTCTTTTTTTTGATTGGTATTTTCGGCTCTGACACAGAACCACCAAAGGTAATTATGAACAAAGTGTTTAATGTGTTTAACTTGGTTTTATTTGGAAACATGGCTTGTAAAATAACTTCTACTTTTCTCTATATCTGTTAGTAGACTCTAATCCCCTCTCCCTGAGACAAATTAAAATAATAATTGAACATATATGAGTCCCCCAAATGATGGATTCCTAATCATTTTCTGATATTGTGCCAATTCCAAAAACAAAGACATTAGAATACTTAAATTTAACTATTTAGGGTAATTTTAGCATTGTAATTAATAGTGGTAAATTTATTTGAAAAATATGAATTGGCCGTTCACAATGTATTGGAAGATCATATAGAGGAAAATTCTACATATGAAAACCATTTTTCTTTTTCATGAATAGCAGTTTATGGTAGAAAGAAAAATACAATCACTAGATTTTTCTGTAGGAAATATAGGTTCTAGATTCAAACAGTCTAGGATCTACTACTGGTTTTACAACACACTAGCTGTATGGCCTTGAAAAAGTAAATAAATCTCTGTGTCTCACTTTTCTCATCTTTAAAATGCAAATAGTAATAACCTTTACTTTATAGGGTTATTATGATAATCATACTTGTTAACACTATTAAAGTAATAAGAATAATGCCTGGAATATTGTAAATGATCAACAAAATTTGAATATTATTATAAATAGTGTTTTGTTCAATTCAATAACATATTCCTCCACTGCATTTAGGAAAATACAAAAAAGTTTGAGTGTGCATAAGATGTCCCCCCAAAATTCTTTTACAGTGATTTATAATTTTATTTAGAAAGTCCATCCATACAATATAAGGATATTTTAAAATTAAAAAAATATAAACTTATAAAAATAATCCACCAATAACATACATTTATAAGGTCTCTGATATTGTTCATTTAAGTATTTGTCTGAAAAAACAATAAAAAAAATGCCTTATGACTCCCAGAAAGAAGACACTTTAAAAAATATGTTCAACATATTTCCCGTATACATGGATATATAAATAAAATATGCCCAAAAGCTTTTTTGGATAGCTGTAAGCTAAAAATTTGCCCATGAGATGAGACTGGAATGAATATTTTTATGGTTAGGGTATAAGCACTATACCTAAATTATGGCAGCAGGACTAGTGCTGGTCTCGTGAATTTAGTAAATACTTTCCCAGGAACAGCATTCACCAAAATGAAAAAAATAGATCTATGTTAAAAGACACATAGTCTTATAAAAATATGATGCTAACAGAATTTTCAGTGCAAAATAAGATTGCTTCTAAAACAGGGAACAATGAGCAACATATTTGCAAGCATAAAAAGAATTTTGAATTGCATTTGCAGCTTTGTTTGCAATTACAATACAAGAGTCATTCATCCCATTATAAACAAGCTTGTGAGCTTTGTTAGCTCCTTATTGGTGCTATGAGACAAACAAAAAAAATTTCTTATTGTATGTTAAGCCTGTTCATAAAATTCTGAATTTCCTACCAAGTCAAGCTGAGCACTGAATGTTCCAAATAGTAGAAGGAAACTGCTCTTACTCTCAAGTACATCATGGGCATTTCCATGAATTTTGCTCCTTAGACTATTTGAAATTATAACAAAAAGAGAAATGTTGATTCTTCACCACAGATAATTTTCTGACTTTTTAAATAGGTCTCACTATGTTGCCCAGGCTGGACTAGAACTCTTGGGCTGAAGCAATCCTCCCTCCTAAGCCTGCCAAGTGGTGGGGACTATAGGAACAAGCGACCACACCTAGCTTTTTTTTTTTTGTTTTAATAAGAGAGTTTCTTCAAAATCACATGTTAAAAGAGATTAAAGTCCGAGTTTTATAAGGGTGGGGAGTGTGGAAGTTTTTCTTTTTCATTAATGGTTCAATATTATCCATTCTTTTCTAACACAACCTTCCTGATAACTTGACTTTTTATTGACATTTATTTAGTGAGAAAGATGAATGTGTAAAACAATCACTGAGGTTGATGGCTGTCATTTTCTACTAACTTATAGCCTTTTTAGTCAAACATATTCCTGAGTTTTTGTGAATCACACTTTCTGTCAGGAGTCTTCATCTGTGTTGTGTGAAGAAGATCGACCTTAATGGAAAGTCAACACTTAACAGTTATGATAATTCTGGATGATAGATTTTGAAGGTCACAGAGTGGGACACTGAAGAGGCAAGGAATGTTCTTGTATTCCTGGGCCCCAAGACTTCTGCTGAGTTTGTTTCTCTTCATTCAGAACTTACTTTAATCAGCTAACACTTATGCCTCAGTTTTTCTGATTTGAGAGGGCATCTGCAATGTACTGTCTTGTCTAGCCTTGGTGAGAAGAGAGGCTAGGATAAGCCCCACAATTCTTTACCCTAATTGCTGTCTTCCTTCCCTCACCCCCAAGTCATTTTCCTTTTCAGGGGAAAAACAGTCACTTCCTAAGTAGCAGCAAGAGAAATTCTCAAAAATAGCCATCTATTATGCAAGGGTAACTTAGAAAGAAATATCACTGACCTAAAGTCATCATTGCCCAATCAGTCAATTAATTTTAAAATACCTAATAATAAACAAAAGAGTTTGATGTAACAATGTAAAAATAAATCTTTTAAAGCTTTGCCTGTATAATAGCCCAATGGTGTACCTACAAGGCGATCATAATTCATTCTCAGATTACCATAATAGAGAAAAATGTAGAGGCATACCTTGGAGATATTGCAGGTTAAATTCCAGATCATAACAATAAAATGAATATTCCAACAAAGTGAGTCACACAATTTTTTTTGTTTCCTGGTATATATAAAATTCATGTTAACACTACATTTTAGTCTATTAAGTGTACAATAACATTATGTCTACAAAACAATGTACATACACCTTAAGTAAAAAATGCTTTATGGCTTAAAAATGCTAACAATCACCTGAGCCTTCAGGAAATTGTAATCTTTTTGTTAGTGGGGGGTCTTGCCTCAATATCGATGGCTAATGACTGATTGGGGTCATGATAACTGAAGGTTGGGGTGGTTGTGGCAATTTCTTAAAATAAGACAACAATGAAATTTACCACATCAATTGACTCTTCCTTTAATGAAAGATTTTTCTGTAGCATGTGATGCTATTTGATAGTATTTGACCCATAGGGGAACTTCCTTCAAAATTGGAGTTAATCACTCAAACCCTGCTGCTGATTTATCAACTAAGTTTATGGAATGTTTTAAAACCTTTGTTGCCATTTCAACAATGTTCACAGAATCTTCACCTGGCGTAGATTCCATCTCAAGAAATCACTTTCTTGGTTTGTCCATAAGAAGAAACTTCTCATCAATTCATTTTAACAACAGATTGCAGGAATTCAGCCACATATTCAGGCTGCACTTCTAATTCTAGTTCTCTAGGTTCATTGCTATCCCCACTACATCTGCAATTAATTCTTCCACTGAAGTCTTGAGCCTTTCAAAGTCATCCAGGAGGGTTGGATTCAGCTTCTTTCAAACTCCTGTTAATGTTGATATCCTTAATGACATCTAGAATGGTGAATTTTTTCCAGAAGGTTTTTAATTTACCTTGCCCAGATCCATCAGAGGAATCACTGTCTATGGAAGCTACAGCTTTATAAAATGTATTTCTTAAATAATAAGACTTAAAAGTCAAAATTACTCCTTGATCCATGGGCTACAGAATCGGTGTTGTGTTAGCAGGCATGAAAACAACATTAGTGTCCTTGTACATCTCCATCAGAGCTTTTGAGTGACCCAGGGGAATTGCCATTGACCAGTAATACTCTCAAAGAAATCTTTTTTGTTTTTTCTAAGCAGTAGGTCTCAACAGTGGGCTAAATACTCAGTGAACCAGGCTACAAACAGATGTACTGTTATCTAGGCTCTGTTGTTCCATTTATAAAGCATAGGATGAGTATATTTAGCATAATTCTTAAGGGCCATAGGATTTTCCAAATTGCAAATGAACACTGGCTTCAACTTAAAGTCAGTCACCAGGTATGTTAGCCTCTAACAAGAGAGTCAGCCTGTCCTTTGAAGCTTTGAAGCCAGGTATTGACTTCTCTCTGGCTATGAAAGTTCTAGTTGATATCATTTTCCAATATAATGTTGTTTCATCTACATTAAAAATCTATTGTTTACTGTATTCATCTTCATCAATTATCTTAGATTTTTTGAATAATTTGCTGCTGCTTCTATGTCAGCACTCGCTGCTTCACCTTGTACCTTTATATTATGTAGACATCTTTAAACCTCATGAACTGACCTCTGCTAGATTCAAGCTTCTCTCCTGCAACTTCCTCACCTCTCTCAGCCTTCATAGAATTGAAGAGAGTTAGAACTTCACTCTATTAGGCTTTGGCTTAAGGAAATGTCATGGACAGTTTGATCTTCTATCCAGACCACTAAATCTTTCTTTCTTCATATTAGCAGTAGGGCTGTTTCGCTTTCTTATCATTCCTGTGTTCCCTGAAATAGCACTTTTAATTTTCTTCAAGTATTTTTTCTGTGAATTCACAACTTGGATGTTTAGCACCAAAGGCCCATGCTTCAGCTTATCTTGGCTTTCAGCATTGCCTTCCTCAGTAAGCTCAATCATTTTCAGCTTTTGATTTAAAGTTTGAGACATGAGACACTTCCTTTCACTTGAATACTTAGAGGCCACTAAGGGTTATTAATTGGCCTAATTTCAATATTGTTGTGTCTCAGGGAATAGGAAGGCCCAAGGAGAAAAAGACAGTTGGGGGAATAGTTGGACAATGGTATAGTCAGAACACACATTACACTAACCAATTCAGTTTGCTATCTTATGTGGGCGTGGTTCATGGAGCTTCAAAAAAGTAACAACAATAACATCAAAGATCACTGATAACAGATCATCATAACAGATAAAATAATAATGGAAAACTTCAAAATATTACAAGAATTACCAAAATGTGACACACAGACACTAAGTGAGCACATGTTGTTGGAAAGATGGTGATGATAGACTTGCTTGACACAAAGTTGCCGCAACCATTAATTTGTGAAAAACAAAATATCTGTGAGATGTGATAAAGGAAAGTGCACTAAAATGAAGTATGCCTGTAACATCAAAATACTAACTGTGAAAAGTTGATAAAATTACCTATGTAAATTAAGAAACATAGGTCACTGCTTCATTTATTCACAAATACCACAAAATCCCAAATGTTTACTGATATAATGAAGGAAAAACTTTAAACACAATCACTCAACTTATGATTCTTTAAATTCACCAGATGTTCTGCCTACCAGGCCATGTTAAAATAATTTGATCTTATCAGCATGAGAGCATCACTTGTCACTGCTTTGGTCTTTTGCTGTTTTGTTTGATATTTTACCTCAAGGTTAGTTATATTTTTTAAAATAACTTCAGTTATTTGAAAACCAAGCAGAAGGCACAATTGTATAATTGTATTCCACAGAAAAATTAGGAAAGTTTATCCAATGAATAAATTGTATTTTTTGATAATAAAACTAGGAAACACCAAGAATTTCATCTCTCTCTCTCTCTCTCTCTCACACACACACACACACACACACACACAAAATCTAGGGTAAAAGTATAGCCATTATAAACATAGGAAATTTTAAGCTAGACTCTTGCACAAAATTTAAAATTTATGAAGATAACCAATAAAATTGTCAGAATACATAAAGTTCAAGTTAAATCAATAATTAGGATAATACGATTTTTTTAAATATTAAATACTGTTATTTAAAAAGTGATATTTTGTTACTTTTCTGAAGCACCATGAATAGTGAATGAAACATGAAATGATATAATGGTTATATAAAGAGGAATTTTACTAAAAATATAAATATGTTCCTAAAACATTGATCTTAGGTGAGCTAGAAGATTAACTTTTTCTATGATGGTAAAAAATTAATCTATTCTGACCATTTGTTTTTTTCCCCTAATCTTTATAATAATGTCTCTTCAATCACAATTATAATATAGCAATTTTCTTTGGCCTCATAAGAATAGTTAAATGCATTTGTGCATATGTACACATATACTCCTACATATATATCTTAATATAAATATATATAAATAATTATAGAACTCTGTATTAGTCAGAGTTCTCCAGAGAGGCAGAGCCAATAGAATATATATATACATCTCTAACATATACACATATATTTGAGAGAGAGAGAGGAGAGAAAAGCAAAGCAAACTTAATATCCCTTTTCATTGCTTTGTTCTAGCAGTGCCTGCAGGTCTTTGGATGGTGCATACCCGTCTTGAGGGAGGGTCTTCCTCTCTCAGGCCACTGACTCATATGTCAGTCTCCCCTGGAAACACCATCACACACCAAGAAAATATGCTTCACCAGCTACCTAGGTTTCCCTCGGTCCAGTCAGATGGAAACCTGATATTAACCATTACAACCGCAATGGATATGTTATCATATTTCATGTGTCAAATCTTAAATTAGAGAACCAAGTATTGTTGCTGTTGGTTTTGTAGGTCGTTCTATCAATATGATTTCAGGAATGACAAGGGACATGAACAGATATTTTAATAATATTTTCTTATTAAAATAAAATGAACTATTTCAAAATGATTTACCTTAATTATTTAATCATAAAGGATTTTAATTAAGATTTGACTTCTGTGAGAACTACCACTCTATTGCAATTCATGTTCCACTTATGCTCATCCCATAATTTTTGTTGATTATACCCTAAGCCTAAGAGAGTGTTCACAAATTTCTCTGACAAACTTTAAACTAAATCATATTGTTTAAACCTAACAATCATGGACTTTTTTTAAAAAAGCCATTCTAACAGGGATAAGGTGATAACTCATGGTTTTAATTTGCATTTCCCTGATTAGTGATGTTAAGCATATTTTTATATGTTCATTGGCCATTTGTCTATCTTTTGAAAAGCTTTTGCTCATGTATTTGCCTGCTTTTTAATGGGGTTGTTTGTATTTTTCTTGCTGATTTGTTTGATTCCTTTTTAGATTCTGGATATTAGCCCTTTATTGGATGTGTAGTTTGTGAATATTTTATCCCATTCTGTAGGTTGTCTATTTGCTCTGTTGATTATTTCCTTAGCTGTGCAGAAGCTTTTTAATTTAATCAAGTCCCATTTATTTATTTCTATTGTTGCCATAATTGCCATTGGGGTCTTAGTCATAAATTCATTGCCTAGGCCAATGTCTAGAAGAGTTTTTCCTACATTATCTTCTAGAATTCTTATGGTTTCATGCTTTACATTTTAAGTCTTTTATCCATCTTGAATTAATTTTTGTGAATGGTGAGAGTTGTGGCTTCTGTTTCATTCTTCTGCATGTGACTATCCAATTCTCCCAGCATCATTTATTGAATAGAGCTTTTTTTCCCCAGTGTATATTGTTGTCTCCTTTGTCACAGATCAATTGGCTGTATGTGGATGCTTTTATATCAATGTTACCTGTTCTGTCCCATTGGTCTATGTCTCTATTTTTGTGTCAATACCATGCCATTTTGGTTACTATAGCTTTGTAGCATAGTTGGAAGTCTGGTAATGTGATGCCTACAGATTAGTTCTTTTTGCTTAAGATTGCTTTGGTTATTTGGGGTCTTTTCTGGTTCCAAATAAAGTGTAGAATTATTTTTTCTAGATCTGTGAAATATGACATTGGTATTTTGATGGGGATTTCATTGAATCTGTAAATCCCTTCAGGTAGTATGGACATTTTAACAATTTTGATTCTACCAATCCATGAACATAATATGTTTTTCCATTTGTTTGTGTCATCTGCAATTTCTTTCCTCAGTGTTTGTAACTCTTTTTATAGAGACCTTTCACCTCCTTCCTTGGTTAAGTATTTTATTTTCTTTGGAGCTACTGTGAATGTTATTGAGTCTTTGATTTGACTATCAGCTTGATGTGGATACAGAGACAAAGGAACACTTATACACTGTTGGTGGGACTTTAAATTAGTTCAACCTCTATGGAAAACAGTTTGGAGATACCTCAAAGAACTAAAAGTAGCCCTATCGTTTGATCCAGCAATCCCACTACTGGATATCTACCCGAAGGAAAAGAAGTCATTTTATCAGAAACACACCTGCACTTGAATGTTTATTGCAAAACAATTCACAATTGCAAAGATATGGAATTAACCCAAGTGTCCATCAATTCGTGAGTGGATTAACAAAATGTGTTATATGTATACCATGGAGTGCTACTCAGCCATAAAAAAGGATGAATTAATGCCTTTTGCAACAATTTGGATGGAACTGGAGACCATTACCCTAAGTGAAGGATCCCAAGAATGGAAAAACAAACACCACATGTACTTGCCATTAATTTTGAACTAACCAATGTGCACACATGTGTACAGACGGATGTAAAACTTAGTGAAAATCAAGCAGGGGGCAGTGGTGGAGGAGTGGGTGGAGAAAATCTACCTAACGGGTACAATGAACACTATCTGGGTGATGGGCATACTTGTAGCTGTGACTCAAGCATTATAAAGTGAACCATGTAACCAAAAATATTTGTATCCCCATAATATTCCTAAATTAAAAAATAGAAAAAAAAATAAAATAAACAATTGTGAATGAATGTTTTAATGTATTTTAGTACTATATTTTGATTGTATTATGCCTTATGGGATTCTAAGATGAAAAAGGAGAAATCTGAATGTAGGGACCAAATGCTATCACCAAGAAAAACACTTCATACTTTATACTTTGTCACAGTGTGACCATATTGTGTAGCTTAGCCAACAAACCATTTTTGATAACCATGCTTATGATATAATCCTACAATGATTAAAAATTTGAAACACACCTTTTTTTAAATAATATCTAATGAATCGTATTTTGTAATGGAAAAAGATATAATTGGATAAAATTATCACAAGATATTTAACTTTTCTAAATAGTATTGAAAACATTCTTATATGTAACCACTATGGAGGTTACTAGATGAAAGTGGAAATGAGGTATGAGTGCTAGATACTGTGAAATGTGAGCAGGGGACTGTTTAAACTTTTCTGAAGCTACCAGGTGTAGAAAACTTAGAGGAAAATGTTACTTACTACAACCACTTACTATAAAAGAAAGATGGAGCTGGGGCTCTTCTTTCTATTAAAATATTTATAAGCTTACAATATTCTACTGCTAGTAAAAAAATTAAAAGGCAAGAAAATAAATATTTTAAAATACTTTTCATAGGAATGAAATTTTAAAACTACAATAAAGATTCCATTTCTGCTCATAAAGTGAGCCAAAGCTAAAATGTGACTGAAATACAAAAAAGTAATTGAAAATTCTATTTCTACATTTATACCAGTAAACTAAATTAATTACATATATATGTTTATAATTCCAAACATTGATGATGAATTGTTAAGAACTTGCTGTGACTATAACTTGAATCTCCTGAGCCAAGAAGCAAATTGCTAATCAGGACTAAAAACAAAAATGTATTCTTGATTGACAAATGAATGTAAATATAAATCCAAAAACCACAAATATATACATGACAATAAAATATGAACTAAGACATAGCTTAATGGTTGTTTTTTAAAATTGCTCTGGAATCATGACACTGGATTCCATCATAACCTCTAACCTTAAATAAATAAAAATGTGAAATCTTCAAAGTTCCCCAAAATTTTATTCCTCTAAGGATACATTTGTATATGGGAGCTGCCAAGGAAAGCAAATGTTGAAAAAGCAATTATTTTTCTATTGGCTCCCAAAACACTATAATTTTCTCTTTCTCATCTTACAGCTAAGACCTCTCCTTGTAAATCCACTTCACTGATTTCTCCTTCTCCTGCATGAGGGCTCTTTTAATTCCAAGTCCCAGAAACATAGTTTAAGCTGAGTTTAAACCAGCTTAAGCAAAAGAGGGAATTTTTAGGATCATGCAATTATGACCAAAACCCAACCAAATGCCATTCAAATATCTCTCTCAATTTTTTCCCTATAATAGAGAATATGAAATGAATTCAGACATAAAGAATAAACTGGTTAGTTGAAACCAATCTCATGTAAAATAAACTGGTCCAGGGTTAAGGAATTTTATCCACAATGATATTTCAATAAAGTTGAAGAAAGTTACTAAATAACAAATTAAATGTTTAGCTTACAGTAAACTCTGTTTTTTCAAGATTTGGATTTAGTCACCTTTTATGGACTAGTGCACTGCAATTGAGTCATAAGGAAAATTTATTTGGCTGTCTTAGCATCAGATCTCAAGCCCCAGTTAAAATCATAACCAATATTTAACCTCAGCCATCAGAATGGGTAAACCAAATTTGGGACAGTAATTCCAATTCTGTGGGTGTAATTTTTTTTCTTAGTGCTAAAAGGTCTTTAGTCATAGGGAACTTATTATTTTTTCTATTGTGGTTAAAACAATTAACATGAGATCTACTCTCCTAACAAATTTTTAAGTGTACAGTACCGTACTATTAGCTACAGGCCCAATATTATATAACAGATATCTACAACCTAATCATCTTGTGTAACTAAAACTTTATACCTGGTAAATAGCAATCCCCTATTTTCCCTTCCCTTCATGCCCTGGCAACCACCATTCTCCCCTCTAATTTTCAGTGCTTGACTCTTTTATATACCTCATACACATAAAATCATACAGTATTTGTCCTTCTGTGACTGGCTTATTTCACTTAGCGTAATGTCTTCAATGTTCTTCCATGCTGTTGCATAAGGTAGGATTTCTATCTTTTTAAATATTGAGTAGCATTTTATTGCATGCATATACAACATTTTCTTTATCTTATCATCTGTTGGTGGATTTTTATTGTTTCAACCTCTCAGCTATTATAAATAGTGCTGCAATGAAAATGGAAGTGTGAAATTTTTTTAGAGATCCTGATATCTGATATGAGTATAACCATCTCTGTTTTCTGTTGGTTACCACTTGCATGAAATATCTTTTTCCATCCCTTCAGTTTCAGCCTATGTGTCCCCTTAAATCTAAAATGAGTTTCTTGTAGACAGCATAGAGTTGGATCTCCTTTTTTCAATCCATTGAGATATTCTATGTCTTTTGATTGGGGAGTTTAATTCATTTACATTTAATGAAATTATCGATATGAAAGGGCTTACTACTGCCATTTTGTTAATTGCTTTTTGTCTTGTAATTCTTACATTTCTATTTTCCTCTCTTGCTCTCTTCCTTTCTGTTTTATTGATTTTTGGTTTTGATATGCTTTGATATGTCTTTCTCTTTTGTTTTGTGTGTCTTCTGTATGTATTTTCTTTGTGGTTGCTATGAGGTTGTTACACAACAATTCACAGTTATGACAGTCTATTTTAAGCAGATAACAACTTAACTTTAATCACACACAAAACTATCTCCCCATACTTAATGTTATCAAAATCACAATTTACATTTTAAAAGATTTTATATTTATTAACACCTTTATATTTTTAATGCTTTTGTCTTTTAACTTTTATTCTAGAGTTAAAAGTCATTTACCTACCTGCATCACAGTGATACGGTATTCTGTATATGTCTATATATTTTCCGTGACCAGTAATTTTATACTCTTGTATTGCTGTACATTGTCCTTTCATTTCCAGTTGAAAAACTCCCTGTAGCTTTTCCCATAAGGCAGGTCTAGTGATTGAAGAAGTCCCTCAGCTTTTGTTTGTCAGGGAGCCTTTATCTCTCCTTCATTTTTGAAGGACAATTTTGCCTGATATATTTTTAGTTGATGTTTTTTTTTTTCTTTCAGCACTTTGAATATACATCCCACTCTCTTCTTGCCTGCAATATTTCTGCTGAGAAATCTGCTGTCAGTCTCCTGAAAACTTCCTTGTACATAACAAGTCACTTTTCTCTTGCTGCTTTCAAAATTTGATTTTTGTATTTGATTTTTGGCAATTTGATTACAATGTGTTTCTGTGTGGATTTTTTGAACTCATCTTATTTAGGGTTCATTGGGCTACCTGAATCTGGATGTCATTTCTTACCCCAGATCTGGGAAGTTTTCATCTATCATTTTTTTGAATAAGATTTCTGCCCCTTTCCTCTTCTTTCTTCTCCTTCTCTTCCACTCATTATTGGTCTACTGGATGGTGCTCCATGTTTATTCAGTCTTTTTATTCTTTTTTCCTTTTTGATCTTATCACTAGGTAATTTCCAATGACCTGGCTTTGAGTTTGCTGATCCTTTCTTCTGCTTGATCTGCTGTGCTGTTGAAACCCTCTCAGTTAATTTTCTAGTTCAGTTACTGTAGTCTTTAGTCCCATGACTTCTGTTTTGTATTTTTTTTTAATTTTCTATTTGTTGATAATTTTATTTTTTTATGCATTGTTCTCCTGACATTGTTGAGCATCTTTTTGATGGCTGTTGTGAAATTTTGGTCAGGTAAATCATATATCTCTGTTTCATTAGAGTAGATGACCAAGGATTTATCTTGTTTCATTGTTTGAAACACGTATTTCTGCTTCTTTTTTTTTCCTTGACACTTTGTGTTGGTGTCTACAGATTACACAAAACATCCAGCTCTCCTAGTCTTCACAGACTGGCCTTGTATAGGAGAACTCTCTCACCAATCAGCTTGGATGGAGACTTTGGGGGCCTCCCAAACCTCTTTGTTAATTCAAACCTCCATCTTTGTTCTCAGTGGCTCCTGAGCAACTATAGTATACCATGTCCAATCGGTGCTCCAAGACAGGTAAGAAAAAAGCCTCTGGAAGCCCCCAGAAAAAAAATCAAGAAATTGTATATATGCTTCTGTACTTTCTTTCCCTCCTTAAAGAGAAGCTGGGAGCTAGTGGTTTTCTCACAATTTTGTGGTACTGTGCCAAGGATAGGGCTTTTGCCTGAGAGGGTGCCTTGAACTCTCTTACTGATATTGGTGTGGCTGGTTTCACGCTTGCTCAAGGTGGAGGAGCCTCTCAACTAAGTGTCTCAGTTTCTCATAAAGGGAATTGGTCTATATTTCATTGTTGAAAAAGTTTGCTTGTGGAAGAAAGGAGGGTCCAGGGCTTCCTATTCTGCCATCTTGCTGATGTCATCTAGTCCTGGGGAAATTTAAATTTAAGCTCAGAATGAAAAAAATCAAAGGAAACTAATAGTGATAATATTTTTGTACTAAATGAGAAAAGGTCTGTGTATATTCAGTATTTTAAAAATATTTACTTCCACCTATAATTAAGAAAATGCAGAGAGAGGGCACAGATTCTCCTAGCTCTTGAATGAAAGTGTTCAGGGTGATATGTCTCTATATTTGGTCCAATATTAGTCATGGACCCACTATGTGACTAAACTGGACACCAGGAATTATAGTTGAACAAGACCACGTGGGGAAAGGATTCCTTCACCAAAGAGATTTTTGGTGTATGCCTGTGTGTCTCCAGCTCCAATCTTTATATTAAGCATAAGAACTCTTTCTACCTTTTTCCGGCTGCCATTTCCTGAATGCCCTATTATAAGCTCAAAAATTAGAAGACCATACTACAAACTAATATATACACACATATACACACAGTTAGCATAACTCTTCCTAAAGTAATTTTTCTCTCAATTTGCTAGATTTTAATCTCAGGTTAACCTTTGACTACTTTTAATAGTAGTAGTAGTAACTATAATAATGATGATGGTGATAATGTAGTGGTTATGAAGGTTATACATTTTCTCTACAACATTTGTTGCAAGATTTTTGAAATTAAAATTTCTTTATTTTTTATTAAAAATCTGCTTGTATGGAAAACCCTTTGGTGGAAACAAAAGAGGAGAACCCTAAAGATCCAGAGAATGAGGAACTGTAGCAGCTAGTTAGAGGGCACTAGGTTTTTACTATTAAAGAAATCTAAAAGGAAAGTAATCAATCAGATGATAATAATTCTAGACTTCCACTTATAAATAGGGGAGCTATTCTTTTTAGCACGAGGATATCCTAGGAAACATAAAAATATATAACATAGACATTCTATTCAAACATTATGAAGAAAATATAGCCAAGGAAAAACATTAAAAATATAAAATACATTTAAGGCATTCTTTACCTTGGAAAGTATGGACTGTAACACATTTAAATGAGTCTTTAGGTAACACACCCATAAAAAAATAAAATAAAATTTCTTTATTTTTAAAAATCATATAAACTTCCATTCTTTATACCCCTCAGAGATGGCAGGAGGAAATTCTATGCCAATTCAATTTAGAGGATACTTCTTTATTCTAAGGGACTAAACTAACCTAGGTAGCCATAATTTATTTTTGAAAAACTGGTTTTCAAACCATTATAAGCATCACTCACATTGCACATTATCAAGTCTCTGGTTAGTTTTATTCCACTCCGATTTCTGTTAGGATGAACCAAACCATATCAACAGGCAGTAATGGAGATTGGTAAGCCTTTATTATAAAGACCACATTGCACAAAAAAGAGACAAAATAAATTAATTTGATGTAATTATTAATGAAATTCAGCTAAATGTAGTTTTCCTAAACCCAAAATTCTAGGATCATATTTGCATTGGTCTTATATTCTTCCGAGTGTTACCATTGTATATTTGGATATATCTTTTAATTTAAATGGTAGTTTAAAATTATTTTATTTTTTCAAATTATTTTCTGAAACATCTACATTTAAATTCAGTATTGTATTATCTAATTCTTGATATTTACCATTAGCCATGTTGCCTCTGATAATGAAATGAGGTAGTAAAAAATAAGAATTAGCATTTAAATATTTTAAGTGTATGTAAACCTATATAACTATATTTATTAATTTAAATTTATATACACATTTCTTTTTAAGGAAGGATATTTTAGACTTTTAAAACTTAAAATATTTTTATATAATTTCTATATTTTCTCCCAAATCTTTTTTTGTGTAAATTCATTATCTCCCAGATTATAGATAACAATCTATTGCTTCTAATGCACATACCAAGTAGAAAGTAATTCAGAAATCTTAAATCAAAGATAACAATAAACTAATGTTAGGATTCTATTTGAATTACCAGCTATAAGAGATATATTGGAATTATCAGACTTAAGTAATATAATAGCCAAACAGATTGTGTGGAATGGAACCTAATACAAATAAACCTATTTTTTTAAAAAGGTATTTGTGGGGAAATTCTTTTATATGTTCTATATTACATAATACTAAAGATTTATTGTTAACTTTGTTAAGTATGATAATGACATTGTTTTCACATTAAAAAAAATTGTCTTTGTCACAACCAATCCCACCTCCGTTACATGGCTTTTAGCCCCCACTACTGTTTCTCCAGTTTACACTTCAGTGAATAACTTCATCCTTCCTCAGTATACGCAGTGCAATTAAGCAGCTTTGAATGCTTCAGGAAAGGGACAAGGAAGAAAAGTACAAGAAAAGGGATGAAAAGGAGAAACAAAACTGCACCTAGAGTATAGAAAATTGGGTTATTGTTTTCAACCTATGGTAGATGAGTTACCAGTGCTCATTGATACATAGGAAATAAAATATATGCCTACTTCACACATACATCAGGCTGTAAATCCACATGAAAATCAGTACAAACACGGTAAATACTTCCATAGATATCCCAAACACACCCTATACACCTCTCTCAGCCAGTATCTCTAAAATTACCTTTTGATTTTTAGTCTTTCCTTGTTCAGTATTTAACCCCTTTATGATTAGAAGGCCCTCATTGAGATACACTCTAAATCCTGACATAAATTTGAGTGCTTTTCTCCCCCCAAATAGTGATGTTTCTGAATGGAAAGTTCATTAGAAGTTTTATTCTCTTCTTTATTTCTCAGAGTGATAGCTAGGAACATGCCCTTCCATATGCACAGGAATGTCTTTCAGTATCTCCTGCTCCAAGGAAGCCTCTGTCTGCCAGGAGTAACTCTGCGACTGGACTCGGCAGCTGGCAAGAGTAACCCTTTGGCCGCATGTAAAAGCAAGCCTGCTGGCCTCCCATGTGAGTATGTTTGTGTACATCATCAGCCAGAGCATTTATGAGTTGCCAATTTGCTCAGGCAGGGCAACACTGAGAAACAGGCCAGCTTGATCTTTGGCGTAGTTCTGTCATCACAAACTCAATTCCATCCTTTAGCCAGACAACCACATAATTATTTCCAAAGATAAGCCTCATGTTAAAAAGCTTAAAATGATTTTGCTTTAAGTTAATGAATACCTATAACATTTGAACCAAATGTTAACGTTAATGTATATGACCTAAATTTGCCATACAAAAACTTATTCCTCAATTATATGAATCATTACTAAGTTTATTTTTTTTTCCAAACTCTAGTCAAATTAAAGCTTCAGAATCTGAAGGAAAGGCGACAAAAGAGTTCAGAAGAAAGGAGATAGGAAAGTGGAGGAGAGAAAACAAGAAAGATCCAATAATGTGTAAGGGAAGAGGTGAGAGAAAAAGCAGAGTGAGGTGAGGAGAAATGATCAAAGTGAGACTAGAGAAAGAACAAAGAAATGAGCGGCGTTTTGGGGGAGAGAAGATGTTCCGTGATTGAAGGTTTCTCGCGTTTTCACCTCGCCCCTCTCCCCAAGTCCACACTCAAGTGCCCACCCTGGCATCACCCTGAGTGAGTCATTGTTTAGTTTGGTGAAAAATATACATACTTAAATGGGAATTTTCATGTTGTCATCTCAAAATTTTACATATTAAAATCTTTACTTATAATAAGAACTGAGTATGCATCTCAATCACTAATGATTAGTTTATTTGTATTGTATAAGAAATATTGCCTGTGAGCTATGATTTAGCAGAGATTCAGCTTCAGAGGATGCGCGTGTTGCACCCTGACTTCCACTAAGAATGAGCTTGAGCAGACAACTGTCAAGTCTATAGCAAGGGAAGACACATTACTATGACTCACTTATTTTCTCTGAAATGGTTTCAGTTCATCCCTAACCCTACTTAGATAGTCATTTTTAGACTTTAAAATAGGGCTTTGGTCCACGCCAAAGAACTGACCTCTTGAATGACATCGTTTTTTTCATAAAAAAGGCAATGATTGTTTTATGACTTTTTATCATTACCCAGTGACTAGTTTTCTGTCCCATGTGGATTTACTTTAAGAACAAATATAATGTTATGCTGGATAATCTATATATTAAAAGCACTGCTCACATAGTGACTTTGTCTTCTTAAAAATTTCCCAGTTCATATTGTGTTTAGATAGCCCCATGGTGTTATGTATAATGAGGTTTTCAATCATAAAAAAAATATAATTCTTCAAATTTAAAATGTACTGCTTATCCCACGTTTCTTCTCCATGTAAACAAATGTTTACATTTGTTTAAACGACTTCACAGATTTAAAATGTTTTTACCAGATATTAATTTGCTTAGGTCACAAATCACTGAATAACAATATGTTGTTCAGTATTCCCCAAACTTACTTGAACATGTTAACATTCTTTTCTTGGGACAGCTGTTAATATAAAAGCTGATCTTTATTACATAATTAGACCAGTAGAAAAATAGAAATCAAAAGTAATGAAAATAACTTAGAAATATGGAGTTAAATCATGTGTAGAGTTTTACAGATTAAAACAGATGAATTACAGGTGTGTGTCTGGTAGATGGTGGATCTCAGCGTTCTTAGTTCCTAGCTCCGGTGTTTTGTTTTTGTTTTTAATGTCACTCTCCCAATTGATTGATAACCTTATCACACAATCTTATTTGTATAATACCAGATATGAATATACAAAATCAAACAATCAAACCATGTCCAGGCCTAATCTACCAGGCAAATCTATGCTAGCTGTTTGCTTTTATGGATATGGCTCTCTGTAACTGAACATATTTTGCAAGATAAACTAATGCAAAATTTAAAATGAAGATGAAACAGAGGAGAGAGGACAAGAAATGATAGAAAAACAGCTCTCTGGCTATGAAAAATACACCACCATGTACTGGTTTAATTTAAATGATTTTCTGAATCTCATAGGACAGTATCTCTACAAGGTATTTTCCTCTAATTGGCACAATAATCAGTCATTCACTAGCCATTCCACCATTATATCAGGACAGCTACTTTTGTGTGATAGGTATATCCTAAGACCAGTGATTTTTGTAAACTTGACCCTATTGCTGTAATTCTTCCTCTATAAAATAAGATTTTTATTGGGGGTCAAAGTTATATTTTACCTGGTTTTTGAAGGTCCCTCTGAACTCTATTATTATGTAAGATAGTAAAAGTACACTTCTTAGAAGGTGAAGGTGAACTGCTCTCAACTGCCTTTATTGATTGGAATTATGAAAATCCTTTGCTATATAAGAGGCAACAGTCCATATTTATTTTCCAGTAAACAAACTGTTTTAAGGAAGGTCCTCTCAAAGCAGAAACTGAGACAGGGGTTCAAGAGCATGTAATTAATTAAGCTAGTACTCTTTGGAGAAAAGAAGTAAGGCAAACAGGACAAAGTGGAGAAGTGAGTTATGCAGGGATTGATCTCAGCTTGAGTTTACCCTCAGGCTGATCCCCCTGGGAGTGCTGGATCATGACTCATGCCACAGAACTGGTCCCCCTGTTGAGGCAAAGGAGTCAGGCTTTTGTAACCCCATGAAATGGTACCCCTAGGATAAAAGGTGGGCATACACTCCCAGGACAAAATGACATGTTCAGCAGAGGATAATTATCTGGAGGAGAAGCAGTTGTGAACCCAGAATCTAATACTTACAGAAACTTTGATGAATAGGCCTGGTGCAGGGAATCTGTGTGGGGCACCAATAGTACCCATCACACATTTCCCACCTCAAAACAGCAGCTTTAATTGTCATCATTGTCTGATTAGGTTTATGATAATTCACAGCTCTTTTCTAAGACCCGTTTTATTTTCTCATCAACCAAAAACTAAATTAAATAAGAATTTTCAATGGTACATGTTTCAAGACTATGAGGGTGGCACTAATATCTGTCATTTCCCCCACTGATACTTTTTTATTTTGATTTACCACTTTGGTGGTGATTTTGAATATGTCCAGGGGTCCTTAGGTTTTGCCATGAAAGAGATACATGTCAAGACTCCATTTAAGCTCTTGATGATCACCATAAGCTTTCTTCCTGACCAATCACAGTAGTGCTTTGTGATTAGTGTCAACTCAGAGCCAATATCTGATACCCTTGCAAAATCTAGGAATTTACTTTTTCTCAGTGTACAAAATTTTTACTCAGTGTAAAAATGACCAGACGTTCTTCTAGGGAATTAATGGTTGAATATTTATGATGTGTAGTTGCTGAATTTGAAGGACCTTCTTTAAAGAGATTTAGCTTCTGGGAGCTAATTATTGAAATCAAGGAGCATATTGCCATGGCAACATATCCCACCACCATCTCCAACTTATAGAGTGAAGTCAAGGAAGAATTATGCAAAAGATATTGGTGCTTCTCTCAACAATGCATTTCTTAGAGAGACCTGGTGATAGGAATATTCCTGGCCTGTGGTAGTGGGCAAGCACAGGCAATGGCTGAGATCATTGCTCTTAATAAAATCACAATAGCATGCTCAGCACCCCATCCCTGCCCAAAGTGTTTGTCCTTAATCTTTCAGAGCCTGCTGAGGATACTTGGCCAAGGAGTCTCAACCTTATTGACTCTAGTATACTCAAAAGTATAGTCTTCAATGGGCCAAAAAAGCAAATTATTAGCACCATTTTATGGTCAAACTAACACAATAAATGTCTAATCCCTAGTGGATAAAACCGAATAGGATAAATTTACCAAATGGAGGTTACATTTAATCCTCCTCCATAGAGTTCATTACTGAACATGATCTTTTGGTTCCTGCCATACAAGTTGGCAAAGTCTTTCTTTTTCTTTTCTGTATAGGCTAACTCTTCCTGGAAAAGCCTTTATAGTTCTCTCTGAGAAGTGCTAACATTTAACTCTCATTACGGGCTTAGAAGTAATTCAGTGTTGTGGTTGTGGGTTTTGTGAAGACACAGTCTTTGAAAGAACTTTTTTCAAGGGAAGATTATTTCTCCCAAAAAACTTTGGGGGTGGGGAAGACAGCTTCTTCCACCAGCAAGGAAATTTTAGGAATATATGGGTTTAGGCTTCCTATATATCTGCCTAAATTCCCCAGTCTATGGCTTAGGATCTCTTTCATTCCCAACCAGTGCTTTCACACTGGCACAAAATACTTAGTGAGTTGTGCATGTAATTGGAGTTGCAACTCTTCAAACTATACAATTGAAACTTGGTCCTAATCCTTACTTCTATCTGATTTATGGCTACACAAGGATTATGTTTAATCTGACTATAGCACATGCTATCAGAGTGCTTCTCTAGTTGCTCTCAGCACATCCCAGAGATTACCTTCAACTCCAGTGGAAGTTCTTTTAACTGCTAATGCTTCTTAACTCAAGTATTGATTACTATCTGCCCTAGAATGGACTTCCATGAGAGGTAAGGTGGAAGTAAAAGAAACTTAACACCCCAGAATGTTAAACCAATAAGTCATGAGAGCATGTAGATCAATTTCCCAGATTTCTTTTTCTTCAGATGGATAATTCTAAATGGATTATATGAATAATGGTTTGTACAGTTTTCCACAGAATTCCCAATGAATTGAGCCTAGTTGTCCATAAGGTAACCTACTCAATAACATGAATTTTATATGCTTTCTTTTATTATTTGTGTTACTTCTACACTCTCTCATTGTACTTCCTGGGATTACCTACAAAAGAGATAATCTACCACTTACAAAACAGTAAAGAGTTTATTTAAACCCAAATTCTTGTCTGCGTCTTCATTTGGAGAATCCTAAAATAAAACACCAAACCATGTACCATGAGAATTTTATGATTCTTAAATTATGCCATGAATTAAAATTTCAAGGCACTGACCTTACCTTTTTATTTTTGTAATTTCACCACAGTCAAAATATGTTCTCCTATGTTATAATCATTATACTCACCATCTTCATAACAGGGATCGTAACTACAGTCTAGCTCTCCACCAACACTACATTCCAGGTCATAACTGTTACATAAAATTTGGGTAATGTGATGTCACTGTTTACCAAGAATTCCAGCATCGTACTACTCACCCACCAGCAAGGAGGTCACTTTTGTGTTCATTAGATATGTGAGGAGTCCAATCCCAGAAACCCATTTTGACAGTCTATTTCTTGGAACAAATCCTGGTGCCATTTATTATATAAATAATAATCTCAGTAGGAAAGATAATTTTATTCAAAGGTTTTAACTGAAAAAAATTTTAATAATGGGATCCTTTACAGGTATGTGTCCCAAAATACAGGAACCAACAATACATGCTAAGAAGCCCACTGTATTGCCGTAGCAAGAAGCCATGTTCACCTATAGGCCTGAAATTGTACTTACAGCTTGAGAGGTGAAGCTGTTAATTCTAATTCTCTAGCCTAAGGGGGATGCAGCCACTGCCAAACCACTGAGCTAAAATAGCTAAGAAACAGAGAAAAAACTAGCTGACTACCTTCTCATTCCTTCCGACTTCTTGCTTATGCCTGCTGTTGGCTGCAACCAACTGGATACTAAAGACAAAGGAAGCCAAAGTAATAAAACTCTTAGTGCTCAACTGACCAGAACACACAGACAGGCAGAGAAAAGACAGAATGGATTTGATTGGGCAGATAGATAATAATTAACATGTAAGGGTTAGCTATTTTTATTGATTTTACTATTAATCTGTCTTCAGTCTTATTTCTACTGCTCCTGGACTACTGGTGAAACTAATTGTGGTTACTATTTCAAATAAAAATAAAGCTTATTCTGTGCCATAGGTGAAAAAACAAAGAGCTTTCTTGACTAAAAACTGTCATTTGTCTTTAATTTCTTTGAAGTTGTTAAGGAGGTGGATTTCAAGACTTTATTTTTATACGATAGTACTGTATCCTTGGAAGTTTTAATAACAAAGAAAGTCATACATAGATAACTACAGTTACCAGTTAATACTTTAAAAGAAATGATCTTACATTCAGCCAGGGGCAAAAACAGGTAAACAAAAATATCCCGCATACCTGGAAGAGTAAGAGAAAACATATATATTAGTGGAAAAATAGCAAAGGAAGTTAGTGGAAAACTTTGATAAGGCCCATCCTGGATAAGAGAAGAAGCAAGGATTAAAACTCTGTAGAGTATTTTTTTAAAATTTTCTAACTTTTATGGGACATTCAGTCTTAGAATTATCTTGTAAATTGGATTCCCTAATTGTTTAATAATTTTGGTTAATTACAAAATACTTAAAGGGGGCAGCTATAGCTTTTATTTAAGCAAGAAAATTTAAAAATCAGTACAATATGAGTGACAATCTGTACAATCCAACAGTTAGTTTCTCCCACACTGAAGAAAAGAATTCAAATGGTCATGGATGGATAATTAAGACTGTAAAATAAATATATTTTTTTCTTTAAAGTTAACACTTTTGATGTTTTCTGCAAGTGTATATGAATTTTTCTTCTCCATTTAGAAATGATTTTAGGAAAACACTTCATTTTTATGAGCCTGAATTCTCTATAACAAATCACAAGCAGATATTTATCACTTAGAAATAATGAGGAGGTACTTTCTGCAGCTTTCATTAGTGGTCAGCAATGATTCTGATATGATTAGGTTGGGAGGTTACACAGAAGCATGTACCAATGAACCCCACAAGGGGCTCTCGCCCTTGATACAGACAGTTGCTTTTTGAAGTAAATTGTCTTGCATCTTGGGAAGATGACAACTGTTACATATTCTTAAATAAAACCTGAAACTTACAGTATTTTGATGCATACTAATCACTGTATCACTGTGAGGCTTATTAAAAATGAATGAAAATCAAGTGACTAGCTTTTCATCAAAATATTCATAAGAATATCTTCTCTTCACATAGTGGAGAAGTACTCTGCAGGCTCGGATCAGTGCGTTAAAGGCTCCCTCAGTATGCATCGACACAGTGGACCATGGCAACTCTGAAAGAGCCATTATAGTCTATCATGTCAATGGTCTGTGCACAAGGGCTCCCTTAGTATGCATTGACACGCTACACCGTGATGGCTTCAGGACATATGATTATGATTTCAGTGGAAGAACCATAATGGTTCCATTAAGATTTCAGTGAAATTTCAATGGAAGCATCTCGTATTTCTCATGAGATCATAATGACTCAGATGAGTTTGTTATGATCTTAGTAGAAGTCTAAGAAAGAGAGAAAAAAAGAGAGAAAGAGCGCGTCGGTAACATTGGGTCCTTTCAAAGTCCTATTTTTACTTCTCTTCTGTTTAAAGTGTTTTCTTATTTCCCACAGATAATAATTTACTGACAGAATTACAAAAGGAAAGCATGTGACAATAATAGTAACAACAACAACAGGTATTTATTGAGCACTTATGCTTACTTGCTGTACCAGGCACTGTGCTACTTTCTTCACTGGTATCATGCCATTTTATACTCAAAACAACCCCTGAGGTTAATAATATGATTTTTTCCATAGGAAAGTAGGGACTTAGAAAAGGTAAGTAACTTGATCGAGGACCTATATGGTCAAATGTTCTAAGAAAATGAGTTATCACAACTTAACAAGTTTTATTTTATCAATTATGTAAGCTCGAATTTCTGCATTTTAGAATTTTTACAAATGATTGCCATAAAATCTGAGTTTATTAGTAAGTAATTATGTGCATATGATAAATACTTAAGGAGTCATGAGTAACCTTTTGCAAAGGCCTTTCAATATTTTCTTATTTAGTTTTCCTAACAACATTCAGAGTAAGATGTTAGTCGTACCTGTATGTCTCACAGTACAAACACAGTGATCTCTTACATGGGTCCAATTTATTCATACTGCTTTAACAAAGACAAAGCAGCCCAGGCCAGGGATGAATGGAGTTGAATTTACAAATTTTGTTCCCCATATTCACAAGCCCCCTTCTCCAAATAAAGTCTTAAAAAAGCAAGAAAGGGCCGAGCTGCTCCTCCTAAGGGAGTTGGGGAGCAGTTAAGCTTAGTCTGTTTGCCCCACATCCAATCCTCATGTCTACTTCTAAGGGAACTCCTCAGAGTCAAATTATAAACATAATGCTTCAAATAATTTTGATGTTCAACACCTGTGTTATTATTCAAGATAAAAGCTAAATCCCACATGTAGGTTGAGTTTGTTAAAGTGATAAATAGAAAGAAGCAAGCTTGTGCATTCACATGCATTCTCACCAACTTATTGGAACTCTGGAAAAGATACAAAGACTTCACACTGATCCCAGGAAAAATTTCCAAATGAGTGTTTCCTCTAGATACCAGTGTTTATAAAGCTCAAAAAAGTGACATTCTTCCCAATGTGGGAGAGATCATCAGCAATAAGTTTTAACAAGTGTTAGATATCATGATAGTAAGTAGGTAAGTAGAATTTTAGTCAATACTCCATTTATCTTGATATGGACAAGATTTAGGAACATTTTAGACTAGGAAGAATTATGTTTTATTTACTTATATTGTTTTAGCAGAGACCTTGAACCAGCCAATGATCCATGTCATTTTACTGAACATGTCACATTATAACAGCAGATTAATTCACAGCCAACAATAAACACTCGGGGCAGCTGTAGAAGCCTTCACTATAATGTCCAAACAAACAACTACATATGACATTATGCATTAATATTGCCAACCCTGGTAGTAACCCTTTTCATAATGAAAGAGTCTTTTTACCCAGAAAACAAATCACATGGAAATGTCATAATGTTCCAGAAAAAAACATGTACGTGATTATGGGTGTATATCAACTGTGGCCAAACAAAAGAAAAATAATTTGTCAACTTGGTTGTCAACAGCTGACTCAGGTAGAAAGAGAAGGGCTTTTGAAAAATAAAATTCAAGCAGAAATATGGTGAATGTTATGTTTTTGTTTATTTTATTTTATTTTTATTTTTTTGGTTAGGCTGTGAGCTGCTTAAATCTGACAGGGGGGTGGTTGTGGTGTGCAAATGAAATTTACATTAACCTATAAGGGTATCACTAGAAAAAATATGTACCTATTTTCATCATAAATGTCCCACCTCCCATAGGCCCTTAGAAGACGAAAAGGGCATTCAACTCTACTGAGAAAACAGTTGCAACCACAGTAGTGACAATACTGTGCCCCAGGTCATAATTGTTGCTCCAAGTTCATTGTGTGATTTGAGCGAGGCATTGTCATGCTTCAGTAATTCAACCGAAGTCCTCAGATTCAGATCAGTGAGAATAATGGTATCTGATCCTTTTTACCCTTACAGGAATATTGTGATGTTTTGAGATATGATGTCTGTTAAATGCTTGCTTAGAAAGCAAGTGATTTATAAACACTGATCTTACAGAGGAAAACGTAGGCTCTTGACAGTCACAAGAAAATGCAATGACAGATCTTGTTCTCTTCAAAATGCAAGCCAATATATTGCATTATACAAAAATATTCTTTTTGTTTTATATTCTTTTTTAAAAAAGAATGTACATTTAAAGAAGAAAAAAGAATTAAGAATAAATTCTGAAATATCATAAGCACCCTATAAACATATTCAGCTGAGCTAAAAAAATTATTTGAGAAGTATATATTATTATTGTGTGGTACAATTATTTCCCAATTTGTATGTATTAATACTTATACACGCATTCACACATAGACCCCCATAGGAATATATATGCATGTTGAGCATCCCTAGTCCGAAAATACAAAATCTGAAGTGTTCCAAAATCTGAAAACTTTTTGAGCACTGACATGGCACCACAAGTGGAAAATTCCACACATAAGTACTTAACACAACTTTGTTCCCTGCCAAAAATTATTAAGAATATCGTATAAAATTACCTTTAGGCTATGTGTATAAGGTGTATATGAAACAAATGAATTTTGTGTTTAGACTTGGGTCTTATTTCCAAGATATCTCATTATGCATATACAAATATTTCAAAATCCAAAACACTTCTGGTCCCAAGCATTAGGATAAAAGATGCTCAACCTGCATATAATATAGAGAGATATACACATAGATAAGATACATATACATATATGCATATGTGTATGCTAAATATAATTTCTGAATATGGGTAGGTGTGGAGGATAGAGTTATTTTTTATACTGTTTCAATTTAGACAACTTCAGAATTCCATAACCTTTGATAGGTAGACAATTTTTTTAACAAATTATACTTCTGGCTAAGCATTCACATATCCCAGGGGCACAGCAAATATTAATGCACGGTATACAATCCAATGTTCCTGCAAAATAATGCATATTACTTTTTTTTTTAATTTATGGAGACACTCATATTTAATTATTTTACTTAAGATTTCTCATAAAGCAGCAGTCTTTCTCATAAATGGAAAACAGGACAATACTTTAGATCAAGGTTGGGGGAAGCTCCTTATGCATGCCAGCTTCTACAGTTTTAGACAGATAATCACCCATTCTAGTTCCAGACAGCTCTCTTTTCCCTGATTGAGTTGCTTTAAAAGTCTGCACTTATTTTTGTCCTCAGAAGCCCAATATCTCAAAGTTGTATCATTGAGTTTTGCTCTAGAGTCATAATGTTGTCCAATGAAGAAAATAATTAATTTATGTTAAAATAGAAAATGTTAATTCATATTTCTCAAAGGCCAGGATGCCAATCAGGAAAGATGGCAGTAATCCTGGTCTGTTCTGTTTTCATTTGACTTTTACCCTTTCCAAAATTCATTTTTAATAGCAAGTAATAGAAAAGTCCAATTGCATCTTCAATTGCATGTTCTAATTATTGAAATACATTAGAAAAAGGTACAGAGCATATTGACTTCCTCCACCCCTAAATAGATTGTAAGCCCCATGAGTTTATTTACTGAAGTGCTTAAAACAGTCCCAGGAAACATGGAAAAATCAGGGCATTGTACAGTATCCCCATTTCAGCCTAAAAACTCAGATGCACAGTGATAGCTTTCCCAAACCTTACACAGCTTCCTTCTGTCATGAAGGCAAGGGAAAGGGGATTCTTTGCCAGCAGCTGGAAAGGCAGATACCCCAAAGGTTGAAACAAGTAGAGAAATAGTTTTATCTCCTCTGTCCCTGGAGGGGTAGGATACTTCCAAGAGTAATAGGACAAGTAAAGCTGAGAAACCCTATCATTTACATAGAAGTTCCGAGAAGTTCAAAGCACTTAATACATCACCAAGTTAATGCTGGGAGGCAAACTGAATTGCCCACATTCCTGTTTTCAGTTAGGTCATAGGAGGAAGTTAGGTACCTTAGAATCTGCAATTAACTTTCTCAGAACACTGGGGTATCACTGAGCCCACTGCAGCAGCAATTTGCTAAATGGTACTCTGGTGATCAGAAAGAGTGAGTGCAGTACCCCATGTGCTAACTAATTCCCAGGAAGTCATTAACACACTGGAAGAATCCAGCTGATTAGAGCCCATTTATCCCTCACTGTACTAGACATGGCAGAGAACATACAGTTAATTTAATGGCTTCAAAATCCAAGTTAAACAAACACAGCAGAGACATAGGAGTAGGAAATCAGATGCCAGAGACAGTTAAACAAAAAAAAGGATGGTTTAAATATTTTTGTGATAAGCCACGTTCTTTCCAATGTATTAAGCATGAGATTGCCTGTAATGCAGAGTTATGTACCTAAAGTCTCCTAATGTTTGAGAACTTTAACTAGAAGTATAACTATTACACATAACTCAATGCAGAAAAAAGAACAAGCTTTACAACAACATCCTCCTTGCTTCTGATAATTAAAGGAGTTTAATAGAACTTTCAGAACTCTGAAATAATCTCATATAATGCATTTGTAGAACATTTAAAAGGGATTAATTATAGCAACAATGTTCAAAAACCAGAAGTAGCATTTATAAATTTACTTCCTGGTTCTATTTACTTATTTTCCACATTTAAATTAGTATTATATTATTCTACGTATTTATTATTTTTGGCAAATGCATTATATGAAAAATATGTGATGCTAGATATGAAATGTATTCTTTTTCAACCTATCAGAGGGAACAGGATATAAGACAATTAGTTCTATACTATGTGTGGCTCCATAAAGAGTCTTTGAAGAATATGTAATGCAAATATTATTGCCTTCATTATGTTACATACAGTGCTCATAAAAACTGGAAAATATCGATTTTCAATAAAAACATTATTTAAAACATTTATTTCATGCTTTCTGGTTCAGAATTAACTATAAGCTTGGAAAAAATGACATTTATTTAAATTGTGCAACCTGTTATGGCAGAGGAAATGCCACTGAGTGCACAGTTGTGATAGGAGGGTTATTTAGTATAACTGCCTAAGAATTTTCCCTAAAAAGCTGAAAAACAATTCATACTGTTCTAATAAAAAAGTTTTTCTCTTCTGGACAGTGCAAAACATTTATTCTTGAAAAGAATTTAAGTATGAACTACCCTGGAGAATGGCACCCACATTGAAATGAAGTCTAGAGTCCTGTTTCATTCTTCCTTGTTATACTGAGTAAAAGAAAATGAAGATTTTTAATATCAAGCAGGAAGTTAGTAATTCTGCTATCAGTCAAGGTGGAAACATTTTTTTTCTTTCAGTTTGTGATGCAGCATCACTGTTACTGCAGTTGAATGTCAAGTGAGCTGTAAAACATAGTTAAAATAAACAAATAAAATACTTTATATACTATAGGCAAAGTGAGGGAAATATGAAAACAGAATGAAAAGAAAGAGATAAATGAGTTAAATAATGACTATGGCTAGCAAAAAAGCCCTAAGAAAATAGTTGAAACATCTAATTATTTTAGTGTGCTTTTTTTTCTCATGTTTTGGGTGTCAGGACCAATCTTTGGGCATAGAGGCATATCTTATTTTCTGAGATTTGCCAACAGATGAACAGCCCTTGCAGCCTTGTTGACACAGGGGCTAAGGTTGGGATCTCAAACTGGTAATGATGAGCCTTCATGGAAGAATATATTACTGAATTATATTCCAAATATTAATAATATCCATAAAATAATTTTATATAATTTCCCTCCCCCACAAAAAACACACATAATATCAAAACTATGTACAGGGCTAAGAAAATCATAAGTTTAAGAATAAGACATACATTGCTGTTTCATTTTTACTAAAAATACAAAGCCTAGAACATTTGAGGTATTTTCTAGTTTTTAGTATAGCAATCCAAAAATTAGTACAACACAGACTTTAAGGAATTTACACTGTTGTGGAGTAAAAATTCAACTACATGTTTAAAAAATCATTACAATACGACACAAAAGTAGCAGCAAATCTAAAATTAGAAAATGTTTCTGTACATGGGTTAAAAGGGATTAAGATAAAACCAAGGTAACCACACCTGTTATAGGGAAGGGCATAAACGGGATTTGGAGTCAGAGAGATCTATGCTAAATCATGGCTCTTCCAGTGATAATTATTAATGATATGATGATGATGATGAGATAAACCCATTAGGATCAATAACTATAGTGTTGAAATGGAAACAAAAACAAAGAAAACAAAGAAAAAAAGGAACCTTACTAATTGAGTACTACAGGGCACTTTCAATTGCATGGATTATCCAGCTGAGCAGTTGCCAGGGGAAAATCTCAACCTCACAGAGGGTGATGAGGAGTAAACCTGCCACAACTCCCTGGGTACAAAAGTAGACGACGAGACTTGGTGAATCAGAGCAGAGCAGTTTTATTACTCATGGTCAAGCCAAGGGTGTGAGTATCAGCATGGTAATGACAGCTCTTCTTGCCCTCAGGTCCCACAGGGTGACATGATAGGCCCATATGGAGGTTCTGCACACAATGCATTGAACTGCTTTTGAGAAATCCAGGGCTCAGGGTCTAGTACTTTCTGTGGCAGACAGCTAACAATCCGGTTCCTCCTACCCTTCGGAAAAAGCCATTGCAATATTGATGTGCCCTGGTCACTCTGACCTAAGTAGTCACTTATATAACAAACTACTGGAACTGTTTAGTGTCTGGGGACGATAACCCTTGTCACCTGGCACACTGAACAAAGAAGTTCACAGACACTCAGGGCCCATGATGGACAGCCTATCTCAACACCAGTGTTCAAACAATGTGGGTCATTTTTCATAGAAATCTTTTGAAGACATGAAAAGTAAAATAAAATTTAAGTATTAATGTTTATTTAAACATGATGGTGAGGGGAGACAGACAAAATTTAATAATAAATAAGAAGAAAAAGCAGGTGAAAGTAGAGAAATTAGAATGGGAAATAAATAGGTAAATGAGGGCAGAGTTTCTCAACCTTAACACATGGATGTTTTGAATCTAGGCACAATGGCATTTTGGTCCATATCATTTTTACTTTGTAAGGGGGTTGTCCAGTGCAGGGTATGGTGCTGACACTCACTAGATGCTAGTAGCTCTCCTCCCCTAGTTGTGACCAGCAAAAATGTGCCCAGACATTGTCAAATGTTCCCTGTGGGAGAAACGCTGCCCCTGGGTGAGTAACATTGGATTAGGTAAAAAAGACATAAAAGCAGCAGGGAAAAAAATCAAAAATAGGAGAAGATTCTAAAACAAAATTATCAATCTCTTACTTTATGCTAGGCACTGACCTAAACCCATTTAATACATTATGTCACTTAATACAGTACTACTTTAATAGATGTGCTGCTATTATTATTGCTGTTCTAACTCTGAGAAAATAGAAATTCTTGTAGTTTAAGTAATTTGCACAAGATGGCATGTCTCACTGACACAGTTTCCTAACAGTTTGAAAATTTGACGGGGAGATAACACAGTTTGCTAACTGCTAGTTGCAGTATTGAGACACCAAAGCTACCTAATGCTGAAGCCTCTGTGCCTCACTAACCTACAGTGAAGAACTAAAAATCACAAAATGTGAGACAGGAATCTTTCTTCTCCTCTCACCATCACAAAAGACATATTAAAAGAAAGGGGTTTTCCAACAAACATGCCAAGGCAAATACCTCCTCAGTTTTTCTAAAGTGCTCATCATTATGAAAAGATAAAACTTCTTAAAACTAATATAAACCCTAGAGATACATTTCTGCTTGAATTCTTTTGGAGCACAATAGGGAAACAATAACATAGTTAAGACTAGTCAAAGAAAACTGTACTGAATTGTTTTTGCAACATGTTTCTTTCAAAACATTCTCACGCTTCAGAAAAAATGAAAAAAAAAAAGGCTTACTAAATTTTCTACAGATATGTTTCCTAAAAATAACATGCAAATAAATAATTGGGCTCTCACCCAATGTGATAAAGCTGGATTCACCTTTCAGTTGGAAGTATATTCCTTTGCAGAAATCACTGTGTGGTACATTCTATAGGAAACTAATGACCTGTAGAGACTCACAGGCTTGAGCTGTGATGTTCAGTAATAAAACCAGCCCAAATTTATATTTTAGCCACTCTGATCAATGCCAGGCTTATCCACAACTTATAAGCAGGACTGATCTAAGTATCTGTTCATTACATTGCCAGACTCAGAGATCTGAGCAGAATGATCTGAGAGAAGGCTGTTATTCTTGGTAGTTTTCTGGCTTGCTGCAGACATATAAATACATCCTCAACCCAAAAGTGTCAGAAAATTATTAAAGACTGAGGACATATCAGGAAGTGTGCTAGTTTGGGGTCTACACTCACACATTGTGGTAGACTGTGCATATTTAAATTATTTATTTAATAACAATCTTATAGGAAAAACACATAAATGTGTGAAATTAAATTTTTCAAATGCTATTTTGTGTCCACAATGAATCGAATAGCCCAAACTTCATTTATTATGAATCAACATACAATTATTGCCACATTTGACACATATTTGTCTAAAAATTCAGATATTAATGGGGCCAGATACAAAGTGTAAAATATATTATCTCCATCTTCAAAAATTTTATAAACTGGCATATAGGGCAAGAGAGACACAAGTAATCATGATACAATGTATAACGAAATGTTCCTTATCAGGGAAATACTGGTAGGTACTCTGGAAACACGAGTGGAAAAAATATTCTGTTAGAGAAACAACATAGAGATTCAGGAAGTTTGAGTAAGAAGTGACTTGGGGAGCCTGGTAGGAGGTGAAGCCAGAGAGATAGGGAGGGTCAGATCATCTAGCTTTGTAGATTTTTATGAGGACTTGGGTTTACCGTGAGTGAAAATGATAGCCTTTGGAAGGCTTTAAGCAAGAGACTGAAATCAACTGATTTAAGTATTATCAGGATCAATAGCAGATACGTCAAAAATAAACTAAAGCAAGAGACAAGGTCCTAAGCAGGGAAATCAGTTAGGAGTTGGTATACAAATACAGAAAGGGAGTAAAGATGGCTTGTACCAGAGGGCAAGAGATCATGGAAAGAAAGAAAAATCAACTTCTAAAAGAAACCCCATATTGATATTAAAGCTAGAAAATAGTGTGTGGTCAGACTAGAAACTCTTGAATGTGTCCTAAGGTGTTTGGATTTTATTCTGTAATCAGTTGAAAATCTCTAAGTGTTAATGTAAAACACTTTTAAAGATAAATTTTAAGAATTGTATATATATAGTATATATTGATAAAATTTAGAATAATATAATAATAAATAGCATTAAATATAGAACTGATTAAAAACGAACACATGCAAAAATACACAAATGCAATGACATCAAACTAAAATGCTTCTGCACAGCAAGGGAAATAAAGAGCAGAGTGAAGAGACAACCTACAGAATGGGAAAAAAAAATTGCAAGCCATATATCTGGTAGGAGATTAATATCCAAATACATAAGGAACTCAAGCAACTCAAGAGCAAGAAAACAAAAAATCCAATTTAAAAATGGGCAAGAGACCTGAATAAACATTTCTCAAAAGAACACATACAAATGGCCAATGGATATATGAAAAAAATGCCCAACATTACTACTCACTAGGGAAATGCAAATTAAAACCACCATGAGATAACACCTCACACCTTCCAGAATGAGTATTATCAAAGAGGCAAATGATAAGAGGTGTTGGCGAGGATGTGAATAAAAGGTAACCCCTATAGACTCTTGGTGGGAGTAAATTAGTACAGCTATTCTGGAAAACTGAATGGAGTTTTTTTAAATATCTAAAAATATAATTATAACATGATCCAGCAAACTCACTTCTAGGTATATATCCTAAGAATTTGAAATCAGTATGTAGAAAAGATATCTGCACTCCCATAGCATCATTATTTACAGTAGACAAGTTATGAAATCAACCTAAGTGTCCATCAATAAATAAATAGATAAGAAAATGTGGTGTATATACACAATTGAATATTATTCAGCCTATAAAAAGAAGGGAACTCTGTCATTTGTGATATCATGGATGGAATTGGAGAACATTATGCTAAGTGAAATAAGACAGGCACAGAAAGACAAATAATACATGCTTTTATTTATATGTTGAATCTAAAACAATCAAATTCATAGAAGCAGAGAGGAGAATGGTGGTTAACAGAGGCTGTGGGTGTAGGTGGGGGGAGTTACTAACCAAAGGGTACAAAGTTACAGTCAGAGAAGAGGAAATAATGATAGCTATTGAAGGTGACGGATATGTTAATTAGCTGATTCAATCATTCCACACTGCATATATATGTATACGTGTGTGTATATATGTATATATCATAACAACACTTTATACCTCATAAATAATATGATTATAATTTGTCAATTTAAAATCTTCCAAAAACTGAATATGTAAAAGAAAACTAAAACTGATTCTTTGAAAATATCATAAAATATACATTTTTTAGAAGATCAAATCAAGATAAAAGAAAAATGACACAATTAACCAGAAACAATAAAGTGATAATAAATAAGTAACAAAATAAAGTCTAAAAGATATTAAGAATCATTATGCACAATTTCATGTTAATAAATATGAGCCACTTAATGATGTGTAGATCAATAAATAAAGCATTTCCAGAATAATGATCTGTAATCAGAGTTGTGCTTCAGAGGGTGATATCCTGTGTAGGATAAATTTTTGAGAGTGGGATAGGATGGCTAAATTGACGGGTACTTCAAGAAACTACCTAAAATTATGAGGTCTTAAAAATGATCACTGCCAGGGACCAATAAATATCAAAAGTAAAAAAGTGATGCAAGGACGCCAAACAAGGTTTGGCAACTGTTCATTCTGGGGACACAGAAAAGCAGACTCCTAATTTCCAACCCTGGTAAATGCCATTACAGAGTAGAGAAATCAAAAACAATAACTTCATCAACAAGAAGAATTAACAATCCTAAATATGTATGCACCTAACAAAGGAGCTCCCGGATTTACAAAGCAAATTCTATTAGTTCTAAACAAAGAAACAAACATTAGCACCATAATTGCCAGGGACTTCAACACCCCACTGACAGAGCTAGACAGATCATCAAAGCTGAAAATCAATAAAGACACACTGGACTTAAACAGGACACTAGAACAAATGGACCTAACAGACATTTACAGAACATTCTACCCAAAAACTACTGAATATATTCTTCTCATCACCACATGGAACATTCGCCAAGATTGATTATATCTTAGGCCACAAAACAAGTCTCGGTAAACTCAAAAAAATTGAAATCATGCCTTGCATCTTCTCAGACCACAATGGAATAACACTAGAAATCAATCCCAAGAGAAATACTTAAATCTATACAAAGTCATGGAAATTAAAAAACCTGCTGCTGAATGATTCTTGGGTCAATAATGAAATTGAGATGGAAATCAAAAGATTCCTCAAATTGAACAATAAAGAGGACACGGGTATCAAAATCTATGGGAAACAACAAAAGCAGTCCTAAGGGGAAAGTTCATAGCCTTAAATGCCTACATAGAAAGACAGAAAAATCACAACTTAACAACCTAATGTCATATCTCAAGGAACTAGAAAAAGAAGAGCAAACCAAATCCAAAACCAGTTTAAGAAAAGAAATAACAAAGCTTAGAGGAGAACGAAACTGAATGTAAACCAAAAAAAATAAATAAATAAAAACAAAGGATCAATTAAACAAAAAGTTGGTTCTTTGAAAAGATAAAAAACATTTATAGACCACTAGTTAGATTAATCAGAAGTAGAAGAGAAAGAACTCAAATATGCTGAATAAGAAATGAAAAAAGGAGACACTATTACTGATATCACATAAATACAAAATATCCTCCATGAATACTATGAAAACCTCTACACACACAAACTAGAAAACATAGAGGAAATGGATAAATTACTGGAAACACATAACCCTCCAAGCCTGAATCAAGATGAAATAGAAATCCTGAATAGACCAACAACAAGCAGTGAGATTGAAGCAGTAATAAAATATCTCCCAACAAAAAAAAGTCCTGGACCAGACAGATTCACAGCCAAATTCTATCAGACCTACAGGGAAGAACAGGTGCCTATCCTACAGAAATTACTCCATAACATTGAGAAGAAGGGAATCCACCCTAACTCATTCTACAGGGCCGGGATCACCATAATACCAAAGCCAGGAAAGGACACACACACACACACACACACACACACACACACAAAGAAAATTACAGACCAATATCCCTTATGAACATATATGTAAAAATCCTCAACAAAATACTAGAAAAATGAATGCAATAGGACATCAAAGAGATAATTCATCATGACCAAATGGGTTTCATCCCAGGGATGCAAGGATGGTTTAACACACATAAATCAGTAGATGTGATTCACCACATAAACAGAAGCAAAAACAAAGACCACATGATCATCTCAATAGATGCAGAAAAAGCATTTGATAAAATCTAGCACCCATTAATAATTAAAACCCTCAACAAACTAGGCATAGAAAGAATATACCTCAAAATAATAAAAGCCATATATAACAAACCCACAGCTGACATCATACTGAATGGGAAAAAGTTGAAAGCATTCCCCCTAAGAACTGGAATAAGACAAGAGTGCCCACTGTCACCTCTTCTATGCAACATAGTACTAGAAGTCCTAGCCAGAGCAAACAGGCAAGACAAAGAAATAAAGGGTATCCAAATCAGGAAAAAGGAGGTCAAACTGTCCCTGTTCCCTGCTGATATGATTTTGTATCTAGAAAACCCTAAGAAGTCCACCAAAAGACTCCTAGAATTGATAAATAAATTCAGCAAATCTCAGGTTATAAAATCAATGTACACAAATTAGTAGCATTTCTATATGCTAATAACAGTCAAGCTGAGAGTCAAATCAAGGACTCCATACCATTTACAATAAGCACAAAGAAAATAAAATATCTCAGAATATATTTAAACAGGGAGGTGAAAGATCTCTACAGGGCGAACTACAAAACACTGATGAAAGAAATCACAGATGACACAAACAAATGGAAAAACATTGTATGCTCATGGATTGGTAGCATCAACATTGTTAAAATATCCATACTGCCCAAAGTGATTTACAGATTCAATGCAATCCCCATCAAAATACCAATGTCATATTTTGTAGATTTAGAAAAAATAATTCTATGCTTCATCTGAAAGTTTTTGCTTTGGGGTCTTTTCTGAGACCCCAAATAGCCAAAGCAATCTTAAACAAAAAGAGAAAATCTGGAGGTATCACGTTACCTGACTTTAAATTATACTACAAGGCTATAGCAACCAAAACAGCACAGTACTATTTAATAGTATAAAAGTAGAGGCATAGACCAATGGAACAGTATAGAGAACCCATAAATAAAACCATCTTCCTGCAAAGCAACTAATCTTTGACAAAGCAGAAAACAACATACACTGAGGAAAGGAAGCCCTATTCCATAAATGGTGCTAGGAAAACTGGACTGCCACATGAGGAAGAATGAAACAGGATCCTTATCTCTCACTATATACAAAAATTAATTCAAAATGGATAAAATGTAAGGCATGAGACTATCAAAATTCTGGAAGAGATTGTAGGAAAAACTCTTCCAGACATTGGCCTAGGCAAAAAATTTATGACTAAGACTCCAAAGGCAGATACAGCAACAACAAAAATAAATCAATGGGACTTAATTAAATCAAAAGCTTCTGCACAGCAAAGGAAATATTCAACAGAGTGAATAAAAAGCCTACAGAATGGGAGAAAATATTCACAAACTATACATTCAATAAAGGTCTAATGTCCAGAATCTACAAAGAACTCAAGCAAATCAGAAAAAAAAGAACAACCCCATTAAAATGTGGGCCAAAGGTATGCATAGAAGTATTTCAAAACAAGATAGAGGAATGGCCTCAAAACATGAAAAAATGCTCAACATCACCAATCATCAGGGAAATGCAAATTAAAACCACAATGTCATACCACCTTACCCCTGCCAGAATGGCCATTATTAAAAGTCAAAAAACAATAGGTGCTGGTGTGGATGCAGAGAGAAAGGAATACTTATACACTGTTCATGGGACTGCAAACTATTACACCTCTATGAAAAACAGTATGGAAATTCCTCAAAGAAATAAATGTAGACTTATCATTCGATATAGCCATCCCACTACTGAGTATCTACCCAAAGTAAAAGAAACCATTTATCAAAAAAACACCTGTACTTGGATGTTTATGACAGCACAATTCATGATTGCAAAGATGTGGAGTCAACCTAAGTGCCTATCAATTCATGAGTGGATTAAGAAAATGTGGTATATATATACATACACCATGGAGTAATACTCAGCCATAAAAAGGAATGAAATAATGTCTTTTGTAGGAACTTGATGAAACTGGAGACCATTATCCTAAGCAAAGTATCTCAGGAATGGCAAAACAAACACCACATGTACTCTCTAATAATTGGGAGCTAAACAATGGGCACACATGGGCACAAAGAGATGTAAAGGTCATCAGAAAACAAGAAAGGGGGTGGGTGGGAGGGCATGAGGTGTAAAAACTTACCTATCGCTTACAATGAACACTATTTTGGTGATGGACATATTAAAAGCCCCAACTTAAGCATTATACAAGGTATCTGTGTAACAAAAACGTGTAACTCCCTAATATTTTGAAATAAAAATAAAGAATAACTTGAATGGGAAAGACAGTGAGCTCAGTTTTAAATGCATTGAATAATGCATTATAGGAAAGAGGAATTGGGTAACAAAGGGTAAAGATCGAGTTAGAGGAACTATCTGTCCCTGACATATTTTAGGTTGAGAACCAGGTTGTTTCTCTGGTCACAAAGGTAAATTAAAAGAGACATGGGACCATGTGAATGGGCTCTCCCAATTCTTGATGTAGCAAATGTCAAGTCTTTTGCCTTTGCATTGTATGTGTTTATGATGGAAGACTGGGTGTATTGTCTTATTAATCAACCTGAGAGCTCATGGCTTCTCTACTCTAGGTGTGCACAAAATGGTATGACATGAAATGTGAAGCTGGTGTCAAAGTTGGAGGGCTCCTTCACTATTGCATTTTTTTAGTCACGGAAATTCTAAATCTGCTGGGATCTAGGGCATCACTTGATATTTTATGGAATTCTTATTAAAATACTGCACTGAGAAAGTACAATTAAAAAACAAAACAATGCAGGCCATCATAAGTATAAAATAATAATTTTGTCTTTATAATACATAGCTTTTCTACAAGCTAATATTTATTTTAAATATGTTGCATAAAATATTATATTATTTTCACCATTAACAATTTTCAGTTTAGCAATTAATATATTACATGTACTATTTGAGGGATCATTCCAAATTACCTGATAATGTAGTGATTTCACGAACTGCCCATATCTTTTTTTTTAGTTTGCAGTATTATTAGAAATCTCCTTTAATAAAGATGTTAATGTATTTTCTAAAATTAGAAGAATGAATGGGCATATAGTAATAAAGAAATTCATCAAGAAGGTAGAGGATAAACTTTTACTCCTGGTTTAATTTTGATTGATTTTTTTCTTTGACTGTTTTCCATCTAATATAAAATTTTTTAAAATGTTTTTCTTAAAATTAAATGTTATCTTTTTAAGATGTCACGTGGTTAGGCTATACTAGGTTTATAAGAAAAATTTAGGATAAGATTTTTCTGTATTTATAGGAATGGTATTTCTAGTTAAGGATTAAACTAACATTTGTATTTCATGGTGTAAAAAATTGCTTTTGTTCTTTGCAGAGTGCTCAGTGTCATTCTCTTTTTGTCAAAAAGTAAATTAAATAGCTCAAAGAGGCTTTGTGCTGAAGTGTTTGCTCCTTTATTATGTTCTAGAAGGTTGGGAATACAGATATCGCCTTTCTTTCCAGAAGGCAGTATAATACTCTGACAAGAATATAAGCAGAGTTGTTAGCAAAGGCTAAATGCAAATAATATGGCCAAAGTCCTGGCTAGGGAATAACTAGCACAAGTGTGATCCATTATGACCATGAATTTAAGGTTTTATTTGTATTATTTCTACTCAAAGAAGGGTATTTGATAAAGTCTTAAATTTAAAATAAACTCTTTCCTTTATCTTCTTCACTATTTAGAACTGGACAAGCAAACCAGCTTTCTTTCATTTCTTAAACCCTGCTTAATGATTTTTCAATGGTTTAACAAGGGAAAGCTTTATTCTAATTCAGTAAGACTCTAATGTTTCTTACCATTACAACTAAAAACACCTATGACAAAATGACTGAAACAAATCCACTTTGGTTGCTTTATTTTCTCCATAATCGTAGGGTATTACATGAAACTCTGCAATGCAAAATAAACTTTTGAGGGGCAGGGTTGACAAATAAGGTTTTGAGTATATGATTCTTTCCCCCCAATTATTTCACCCATTTAATCTTTTTTTTCCATTTTTATTTGCTTATATAGAACCAACCTACTAGATTAGCACTAAGTAGTATTGATTCATTAAATCTAGGGCATTTAAAAAATAATTTACTGTTCACTCAATAATAAATGGTCAAATGTTCATAATATTTACCCTAGAATTTCTTCATCCAATAAAAAATCAATTTTTTCATGTTATCTTCAAGACTTATTTGATCATATCCTTAAATCATGATAAGCCTTGAAAGTTTATTTAGAGCCTACCAATATCAAACATCATTTTGGGAGATAATCTATAGGAATATTTCATGGCCTATTTTTCTACTTAACAAACTCTCATAATTTTTATTTTATCAAAGACAAGCCATTAGAAAAAGGAGGGAAAATGTATGCTGAAGAATGCAATTCATTACTCGTTAAGTCCTGGTTCCTCAGCTTGATTGCCAAATGTTAGAACTACTTAAAGAAATCTTGACTTCAGTTCTCACAATAGAGAGAATCAACCAAAATCCAAGGGCAGCTAAAAGTCATCTACCATATAGAAGCAGGTACGAATATTTTCAAATAGAAAAGAAAAAAATTGAATCTCCTGAATACATTAGATTTCAGGTCTTTCACTAACTACTAGTCCCTTGTTTGTTAAAATTTTAAAGAGATTTAGAATTTGGAGAGTCTCTTCAAAACAGCAAATGTTTTTCCTGGGATTTCCGCATACTTTCCATACTTAATGAAAATATTAATATCTATAATACCGTAAAGATCAGTTGAGAACTCTTTTCTCTGAAGCAAGAGTTTGATATTTTGAAGGTAGGAACCCCCTCAATGAGTATTGATTGAATGAGTGTGTGTTTGTATATGTGTGTATGTAAGTAAAGGGGACAGGCAGAGGAAAGAATGATAGAAGGAAACATTGACTAGGCACCTACTATGTGCTAGGAATTCACAACATTCTACATAGAAAGAATTATTAGTACCATTTTAATTTTTAAAACATAATTTTCTTCTTTTAAAGATTGTATGTGCCATGCTCAAGACACCCATGTGTGGTACTTCAAGTGACACAGGTGTTGTTCTATATTTCACTACAGAGCTCTCACTATGGAGATGCCATCCTGGTTTTCTTGAATGATAATCTGGAAGGAAAATCAGCATAGATATATCCTAAGCTTCCCAACATTATAAATCTAGGAGTTTGAAAAATAAATGTTACGCTAACTTGATTACTTTTGAGTATAAGCTTACTGAAATATTATGTTTTATTTATACTCAGGAAAATAGTATTTAACTTTGAAACAGTGTAACTGAGTGCCCTATTATTTCAAGGCCAAGAGAGATGACAATATTCTGTTAGAGAAATTTAGGTGATTTTTCTTATTCAAAATAAGAATCCAGCTTTAATTAGTCCTTTAACTAAGAACAAATTCATTTAAAAAACTATTCTGCCGGGGATAACCAGGAAAACTTTTATAAGAGAAAAATCAACATTTACCTGAGGGAAAATCATGTTTGATTATCATCATTTGGAAGCCCAAATCATGGGACAATTTTAATTTCACTTGTAGTTTGGGATGACAGCAATTCTCTCTGATTGCTTTTTGATTCTAGAGCTTACATTTATTAAGATTCCAAGAATTCGATGTTCATTCTTATTTTGTATCCTAGTGGTATTGTAGTTTTAAATCTATGCTTAAGTCCTATTTTTCTTGCTTTGACATATCCAACCCAACTGAGCTATGATATTGGTTCATTGTAAATCACAGTGGGAAGAATACAATTGAAAGTTTCTGAATAAATGAAGTTCATTTTTCTTGTCTGCATACTTGGACAAAAAGGAATATGAAGCTTCAAGGGAAACTGTATGTCACCTACAAACTTTCTATGGGGCATACTCAACTTATTGGATAAGTGATATCTCTAAGAACTCTATTTACTATAGAGTTCTACATTTTAAGTTAAATAAGTATGTATGATTCACTATTTTTATGGATTCAGAAAGTATCAACCCACAAATTACTTACTCTTCCTTGTTAATCTCATAAGAGTTGCCTTTAAGACATTCCTAAAGGAAGAGTAAATAATAGCCCTGGAACTAAGTAATAAGAATTGTCCTATGTTCAAACAAATTCTTCAAATAAATCAGTTTGAGCCACCCAATATGAGGTTACTAACTCTTATCTTCTGTACAAACATGCCTTCTGTTATTTCCTTTCTTGGCTGCTTCTTCATATTGAGGAATTCTTGTGCCCTCTCCTCCTTGCTGCTACATACATACAACTTTCCCTTTACCCATTCATGACTCTTTTTACCCTATTGGTGTAGAATTGTTTTACCAATGTTAATGTCAATCTTTGCTACTTTTCCTAGGTAATGAAGGTAATACTTAATATTTTTAAACACAGGCATTATTCCAAGTCTTTTACAAAATTATTTTATTTCATCCACAGATGACTCTTTGAAGTAGATGATAATTTCATTCTCATGTGACAAATGAGAAAACTGAGGCAAGATAGCATATTAGACAATGTCTATCACACACTCTATTTGTAATTTAAATTCACTGTAGGATTATACTTCTGTTAAATTCCACTAGAGTTTTGCCATCTTTTTCTACCCTAGTACTTAAAGTTGCCAATAGAAGTTATCATCATCAGAATTGCATCATTTTTCTGGGGTGGGGTGTGGGAGTAGACATGGGGTAGTATCCAAACTCCTGGAAAGGTAGACTAACATAATCCTTTAGGTATTTTGAATATGCCACCCTTGAGGAGTACCGCCTCTTAATCACTGCTTTACTAAATACTGTCCTTACATATTGTATGTATTTATCTTTCAAGCTTCAACTATCATTTAGATACTACCAAATCAACATCTTTAACACCATATGTGATTTTTACTGGACACTTGCACTTGATTGTATACATTTACCTCAAAATGTCTAAAACTGAGCTCAGCATGTTCTTTCACAAACCATCCATCTACGTCTCCTTGTCAGTAGGATCACCCCTAAGTTACCTACCTTAGGAGACATGGGATCCTCCACTACACCGTTTTTATCTGCCCCTTTCCCTATCAATAAATCCTTCAATTTTCCATTATCGATCAAATGGCTCCCATCTTTCTTATCCTCATTGTCAAGGTCTTAGATAAGACAACTACCAACCATTTTCCAGACGATTTCATAACCTTCTTAATCACTACCCCTACCTCTAATCTTTTTCCAGTTTGACCCACATCCTTCACAACAGCATACTTTGCATTGATAATGACCTGACTACTTATCCTGATTTAGTTTTATTCCATAAGCCTTAATGGCATTCTAGATCTTAACCATGATTACTTTATTTTAATTGGACTATTCCCTCTTTTACTCTTAATTCAAAGATATCCTACTTATCCTTCATGAAGCAACTGCTGAAAATAATTTCCTTGTTTCATCATGTAAAAAGTTAGTGATCCACCTTCCTATGTTGTGGTAGCATAGTAGGCTGTGCATTTATCTTTTAGAAAACTAAGTCACATTATAATTACGTGTTTATAAGTTTAGCATTTTTACAAAACTGAAAACTCTCTAAAAATAAACCCTGTCCCTCGTTCACATGTGAATCACCTATACTGATTACTAGAACTAAGGAGCAGAAGATGTGAAGATTTTGTCTTCTCAGTAGCTAATTGGTGTTTGAATTCCTGAGAAGTGGAAGACTGATTTTGTTGCAAAGAACTTTTGAGAAATCCTCTGATGATAGAAGTGGCTAACATTGATCCTGAGATATTCCATATGGAAGTGGCTTTGCATGCTAAAGGAAGCTGTTCATACTTGAAGTAAAATCCACAGGGTGGTGGCTAGAGAGACTATGGACAAAATTGAAATATCTAATGGGGATTAATCAAATATTTCTCCTTGTAGATAATAATCTATATTCTCTGAGGTATTTTTAATAAGCTCTATAGAATTACTCACTACAGTGGATATTTTATGGTGAATATGAAGACACACTGCTTCTTCTGAGTGTCTGAAGTCAAAGTAAGAACACTGAATTTTTTCCAACTTTTCCTATCTCTGTGAGTGCAAAGATGAGAATGAAACTTAGGAAAAACAGTTGAATATATATAGCAGCATAAAGTACAGGAATACCTCATTTTATTGTGCTTTGTTTTATCCAACCTCACAAATGCAGCACTTATTTTTTGATTAAAGGTTTGTGGCAACCCTGTGTCAAGCAAGTTATCAGCACCATTTTTCCACAGCATGTGTTTTCTTCATGTCTCTGTGTCACATTTTGGTAATTTTCACAATACTTCAAACTTTTTCATCACTATTATATTTGTTATGGTGATGTATTATCAGTAATCTTTGATGTTACTATTGTAACTGTTTTGGAATGCCATGAAGTACACCTGTATAAGACAGCAAGCTTAATTGACAAATGTTGTGTGTGTGCTGACTGTTCCCCTGACTGGCCTTTTCCCTGTCTCTCTCCCTCTCTTGGGCCTCCTTATTCCTTCAGATACAACTATATTGAAATTAGGCCAATTAATAACCCTACAATGACCTCTAAGTGTTCAAGTGAAAGGAAGAGTTATACAACTCTTGCTTTAAATTAAAAGCTAGAAATTGTTAAGCTTAGTGAGAAAGCCAAGACAGGTGGAAAGCTAGGCCTTTTGTGCTAAACAGCTAAGTTGTGACTACAGTGGAAAAGTTCTTCAAGGAAATTAAAAGTGTTCCTCCAGTGAACACATGAACAGTAAGAAAGCGAAAAGATTTATTGCTTATATGGAGAAGGTTTTAGTGGTCTGGATGAAAGATCAAACTGTCCACAATATTCCCTTAAGCCAAAGCCTAATGTAGAGTGAGGCCCTAAGTCTCTTCACTACTATGAAGATTGAGAGAGGTAAGAAAGATGCAAAAAAGAAGTCTGAAGCTAACAGAGGTTAGTTCATGAGATTTAAGGAAAAAAATCTGTCTTCACAACATGAAAGTGCAAGGTGAAGCAGCAAGTGCTGATATAGAAGCTGCAGGGTGCTGTCCAGAATATCTAGGTAAGATAATTGATGAAGATAGCTACACTAAACAAGAGGTATTCAATGTAGATGAAACAGGTTTATTTTGGAAAAAGATACCATCTAGGACTTTCATAGCTAGAGAGGAGAAGTCAATACCTTGCTTCAAAGCTTCAAAGGACAGGCTTATTCTCTTGTTAGGGGCTAATGCACCTGGTGACTTTAAATTGAAGCCAGTACTCACTTATCATTTTGAAAATCCCTGGACCCTTAAGAATTATGCTAAATCTACTCATCCTGTGCTCTATAAATTGAAGAACAAAGCCTGGATAACTGTGCATCTATTTACAGCATGGTTTACTGAATATTTTAAGCTCACTGTTGAGACCTATTTTTAAGGGGAAAAAAAAGATTTCTTTTAAAGTATTACTTATGGTCATTGGCAATTCACCTGCATCACTGAAAATCTGTGATGGAGATGTACAAATGTTGTTTTCATGCCTGCTAACACAACACTGATTCTGCAGCCCATGCATCAAGGAGTAATTTTGATTTTCAAGTCTTATTATTTAAGAAATATATTTTTGTAAGACTATAGTTGCCATGGATCATGATTCCCGTGATGGATCTTGCCAAAGTAAATTGAAAACATATTGGAAATAATTTGCCATTCTAGATGCCATTAAGAACATTCATGATTCATGAGAAGAGGTCAAAAATTAACATTAACAGGGATTTGGAAGAAGTTGACTCTAATTCTTATGGATGATTTGAAGGGTTCAAGACTTCAGTGGAGGAAGTCACTGAAAATGTGGTGGAAATAGCAAGAAAACTAGAATTAGAAGTGGGGTCTAAAGATGGAACTGTATTGCTGCAATCTGTTGATAAAATTGAATAGTTGAGAAGTTGCTTCTTTTGGAAGAGCAAAGAAAATGGTTTTTTGATATGGAGTCTAGTCCTAGTGGTACTGCTGTGAACATTGTTGAAATGACCACAAAGGATTTAGAATATTACATAAACTCAGTTGATAATGCAGTGGTAGGGTTTGAAAGGAATGACTCCATTTTGAAAGAAATTCTACTTGAGTCAAATGCTATCAAATAGCACCACATGCTACATCAAAGTCTTTCCTGACAGGGAGTGTCAATTGATACAGCAAACTTTATTGTTGTCTTCTTTGAAATATTGCCACAGCCACCCCAACATTCAGTAACCACCACCGTGATCAATCAGCAGCCATCAACATTGAGGTGAGACCCTCCATGAGCAAAAAATTATGACTTGCTGAAGGCTCTGATAATCCTTAGCATTTTTTTAGTAATAAAATATATTTAATTAAGGTGCATATTTTTTAGACATAATGCTATTGCACACTTAATTCAGTACAGTATAGTGTAAACATAACTTTTACATACACCAGAAACCAAAAAAAATTGTGTGACTCACTTTATTGTGGTTTGCTTTATTGCAGTGGTCTGGAACTGAATCTGCAGTATCTGTGAGGTATGCCTCCAGTACTTTTAATTTTCTAGGAACTATGTCCAATCATTGCACGTACATCATCTCCCTTAATGCTAAACATTGCACAAATATTATCTCCCTTAATTGTTCCAAAACCCCCAGGATGTTATTTTTCCTACTTTACCAATAAGATAACCGGCAATGAGAGAAGCCAAATATCCTACAAGACTATGTAATAAGCGGCGATGTAGGAATTCTAGTAAGAATTCCTTCTAACAAAGACTTATCCAGTTTCAATATCTATTCTTTTAATCCCCATAGATCATTAAAAATTGATAGTGATGGTGTATGCTTCACTCATTCATTCAGAAATGACATAGAGTAGAGCACAATAATCTTTATCTAGAAATATAAAAAATTCAGGATGGTAGCTTCTCTAATAAAGAGAAAATTTATTTTTTCCTGAAAAAATTAGCTAATGCAATAGTTTTCCTTCCTTCAGTTACCTGAAAATATATTGGAATATATTTTGACATATCCCAAAATATTGTATTACAGTACTCTTGTGTATTTTATTTTCTTTGTAAATTTGTATCCCTCGTTCCCTTTTCCTTAGTCCCTCAGGTAAGCCAAGATTATTGAATGGATTGAAGGATGAATTTGATGATTTTGGTTTTCTAATATCCTCCATTTTTCTTTTTTATTTATTTATTTTTATTTCAGAATATTATGGGGGTACAAATGTTTAGGTTACATATATTGCCTTTGCACCACCTGAGTCAGAGCTACAAGCGTGCCCCTCTCCCAGACAGTGCACACCGCACCCATTAGGTGTGAATATACACATCCCCTCCTCCCTCTCCCACCTGCCCGACACCTGATGAATGTTACTTTCACATGTACACATAAGTTTTGATCAATTAGTACTAATTTGATGGTGAATATATGTGGTGCTTGTTTTTTCATTCTTGTGATACTTCACTTAGGAGGATGGACTCCAGCTCCATCCAGGATAACACAAGAGGTGTTAGTTCACCATTGTTTTTGGGGGCTGAGTATTACTCCATGGTACACATATACCACATTTTATTAATCCACTCACGTATCGATGGGTACTTATAAAATACAAAATTCTGTGCAGTCAAGAGAAACTCTTCATTTGAAATCCTCAATAATTGTTCTAATTGTAAATTTTATCACAACAATAGCTATACTGTATTTAACACTTATATTTATCTGTGATTTACTCAGTAAAAGCTGGAGAATACTGGTTAAAATTTTTTTATATGTGGATGAGATTAATGGAAGGTGTATAATTAATTGGTCATTGATAAAAAGAGCTAATAAAGGAAAGATTATCAGAGCAGGCCTAGAACAGAAGCTCCGTGAGATCATCCTTTATACAGAAGATGCCACCAGTGTGCAAAGCATTTCATACATAAAAGCCATCTCAGTCAAGCTCAGTCATCACCTCTGTCTCAGAAGAAAAGGGATAGGTTTTTGCTACTAACTCAATTGTGGCCACTTACCGCAATCAGTGGTTAGTGAAATTCCAGATACTCAAATCTAGTCCTTCAGAACTAGTGCTATTAAGTCATAATCTAAATTATAACCACTATGGCGATTGCTTCACACTTTGATTACAGGGTACACTATGAGAAGGCAGTGATACAGGTGTTAAATGATCATTCTAATGGACTTTCTGTGAAGTATTTGACATAATGGGGCAGACACAGCCCAGAATATCTTAGAATTCCTTCTATATTTTCAAATAATGCCAGAAAATACAACTTTTTTAAAGATTAAAAAAAATTCCTTCATGGGAAAAATAATCCCTTTTGTTACCATAGACTTCAGAGTAATTTTATCAAAGCGAGTATATCATCCATCTTTATAATTATAAAGAATTATGTTCTAGAATACACCATGTTAGAAACAAAGTAAGGCAGTCAAAAACATATTCAATGTCCCAGAGAATTATTCTCTCCAAATGTAATTAACCGTTTATGCCCCCAAATACTTCAAATATGAAAAATTATTTCAATACTCACAAGGGAGAAATATAACAGATTTACAAATTTCAAACTTTCTTTTTTATTTTTAAATTTTATTTTTTTTCCTTAAATCAATTTTTATTTATTTTTTTTATTTTTATTTCAGAATATTATGGGGGTACAACACTTTGGTTATATATATTGCCTATGCACTGCCCAAGTCAGAGATTCTTTTTTGATTATAAATCTAATTGAATTTACATCTATAGATTAGGTGAAGGACATATTTCTGTCTTACCAATGGAAATTCTCACTTTGTTCAAGTAAAGATACAATGATTTCTTTCTTTTGTGTGTGTGTGTGTGTGTGTGTTTTCATTAAAAATGATGCTTCTATCAACCCACACAATCGCAGAGTTCAGTGAGACAGTGGACATCATTTTATCAAGCTGAACTGCTGTGGGACACAGCCTGTATCTTGTTAATCATCATATGATAATCATTACCTGTTCAGTGCCTGGCTCTCAGATGCTCAAAATTGCAGTTATATTGGATTTGTGAATGAGCAAATTGAAACCCGAAGAAAGACTCTATTTACCCAAGATCTTGTAACTAGTAAGGAACACAGCCAAAAGCAGGTCCTAGATTTTAGAATATTAGTTCATTATGATTTTTCGACTACAAATATTAATAGGCTCAGATAAATCTTAATAAAGGAAAGTAATAATGTTTGACTTTTATTTCAAAGAGATTATTTACTGCTTGCAAAATGTAAATGGATATCAAATAAAGACTTACTTTAGCTAGATTCTGAAACTTCCAGTGGTGAGACCTAGAGTGTTTACAAGTTCTCTAAACTCTGTCATATAAAGTGTAATTTAGTGCTGCAGACAAGTTTGAATTAAAAGATAAAACAGCACTTCCTAGTTTGTTTCGTACTTGCCAAAGCAAAAATACTGAATGCGCAGAACCAACTGGCCATTGAAACTTTCTGGAATTGACAGGTCGATAACCAGAGGAAACTGAAATATCTCTTTGCAGAATGCTAACTAATTTAATAGAACCTTTAATTAAAAGAACATCAAAGTACATCTTTCCTTCTAATGCACAGCACCTGCAACATGTGAAAATGATTTGCTTGGATTGCTAGATTTTTAATGTTACAGAAGCAATTGACTGCACCCACATGCCCATTAAAGAAATTTCCTGAGAAGAAATACATAGGTATTGAAATATGATTCATTCCTGAAACAATGATGAAAAATGGCTCATTCCTTGAAAGAGAAAATTGCTTGTGATAATTAGTATAGCAATATAAACATCACTAACAATTCTTCCTGAGATCTGCCAAATATTGGACACAATATTTAGAAATGAAGGTTTAATATTTTGGTTTTTTTTTCTTTCTTTAAGATACTGATCAAGGGATTATTTGGGGAAAATTACCTCAATAACATATGTTGATTATATTTTATCTTGAAATGAATACCATAAATGGGACTCTTCAATTGCTGAAAGTATGCAAATATTTTTCAATATGCTAATTTACTACAGTCAGCCTCATACACCTGCCAAAATAAAACACAATGTGCACATTTTTAGTCTATTATTTAAAAAATCTGAAATTTTTCCAGGCATCCTAGTACTAAATCTATCCACTGACATATAAGTATAGTCCTTAGAAACATATTAATATTTCTTTAGCTATAATAGAGATGAGGATGTGGTACATATTAAGTATAGCATTCTCACATTATCAAAAGGAGTGAAAGATACTTAGATTAACAAAACAGATAGGGAATTCTAATGCTAGTAATAAGGGAAAGGCTTGATTCATTTAGGTTAAGAAAATTGTTTTTAGTTTCCATTTTTAAGATTATTAAGCTGTAAATAAAAAGATTTCTAAAACAGGCGCATTTTTCCCTAACTACAACCAGAAGAGCAGAATCATAATTAGGTGTTAGTATTCTTTAGTAACTGGACTCACATGTATTTGATCATCATCCTATCCAAGGATACACGAAATGAGGAGAGCGGAAATATAAGAGGTAATAAAACCAAAAAAATTGAAAATTAGGGATATTAAAAAGTAACAACCATACCATATGCTGTTTTATTTTTATATAGAATCAGAAGTATAAAACATTGATTCATATACGACGGATGTAATGGTATGAGAAACAGACTTAGTAATACGGTCTAGATGCTATTCAATAACATTGTGTTTGTTGGGCAGGGAAAATGATATATGGAATAAAATATGTTTTTGTTAGCTTTGGTCTTAATTTTCCTTGTTAATTTTTTCTACACATTTCATTGTGTGAGCTGAATTATTCTTTCTAGTTCACATTGATTAATTGGATATTTATTTTCCATTATCAAAAGTCAAAGTTATTTTTCAGGGTCCTCCTCAAATTCTACTAACTCTCCTATTCCTCTCCTAGTGTACATTGAGTAATCTGTCGCTTATTTTAATGTCTGTGTAAACTTGTTTACCTAAAGTAATACAGTTGTGTTGCCTCTTTGATTTCTTAAGTCCTTCTTACCTGAACACTGTTCTGCCTCTGAGCCTAACTCTTAACAATTCTCCACCAATACCCTATACAGGTTGAGTAACCCTTATCTGAAATATTTGAGACCTGCAGTGTTTCAGATTTTGGATATTTTCTATTTTGAAATATTTGCATACACATAATGAGATATCTTGGGGATAGGACCCAAGTCTAAACATAAAATTAATTTATGCTTAATGTACACCTTATACACATAGCCTGAAGGAAATTTTATGCAATTTTTAAAATAACTTTGTGCATAAAACAGTTTGTGTTAAGAACTTATGTGTGGAATTTTTCACTTGTGATATCATGTTGGTGCCCAAAAAGTTTTGGAGGTTGGAGCATTTTGGATTTCAGATTTTTGGATTAGGGATACTCAACCTGCATCCAGCCATACTGATATAAATTTTTCTAAGAAACTTCTAAGATTTTATACTTTTAGTCGCTGTATTTGGAATGCCATTTCCTTGTCCTCCTTCTTTCTCCCATTTTTTATTTGGATATCTCCTGTCATCCTTCATGATAATGCCCAGTCAGAAACTCCACCAAGAAGTCTTCCCTGATTGCCCAAGTGGTAGGTGTGCATTGCTGTAATTCCACAGAACACTAATCATTCTTATTCCACAAATAGAATAAAGAGTTCTCTATCCTATGGCGAATCAATGAACATACTGTAACATATCCCTGAGGCAAATCTGTTATACTTTGGTAACTCCAGGTTCTACTTTTTTGCCTTTAAATTCTAACTTCGTTTTATTATTACCTTGTTGAAGCCCTTCAGATTGACCCCACAGTAAGAGCATCCACTTGGCACAACCCCAGAAAACTGTTTTCGAGAACCAAGCCACTTGGCCTATGCTTGTTACTTAAGAACTCGCACTGCCTTACTGCCGCACAGTGCTGCTCAATGTAACTTTCTGCAGTAACAGAAATGCTCTATATCTGAACCATCTGATATGGTAGCCACCAGTAACATGTGGTTATTGAGCACTGGAAATGTCACTATCGTGATCAAGGAAGTGATTTTTATTTTTAAACAAATTTAATTAATTTAAATTTAAGTAGTCACCTATGGCTAGCAGCTACTGTATTAGGCAGCATAGGTCCAGGATCTTGAAACCAATCTCAGGTATCTTTTCTGGAAATTAATTAATTGACTACTTCATTTCACGAAAAACAGGATCTCAGGTTCTGGGAATAGAAAGGAACTTTACTAAAAGGATGTCAGAAAACATAAAAGGAAAGAACATTCTTATGCATTTTCTTATCTTTATAATAATAATAACAAGGTAGGGCTATAAAACAACTTAGACCACATTACTGTAAACTTGCAAGATTCTGGTATCATTTAATCATTCATTTACTCATTAATTAATTCCTTCTTTCATTAATCATTTATACATCTGATATATATTTCGAGCTCCTATTTTGATATGGAACATATATCGTAATTTAGCCTATTAACTCAAGAACATTTTTCTAATAAGAAGAAATTATTTTTTCTTCTCTCAAGTGTCCTTTTTATTCCTTTAACATTAACTTTTTTCAATGTTCTATCTACATTTAATGAGAGAAAACTATACCTGCCTAATTTTCACTTTATTTTTGGCTCTCTAACTACAGATGAAAAATTTATGAGTAAATAACTATGAGATATTACCTGACATCCATCAGGATGGCTATTATCAAAAGAATAGGAGATGACAGATGTTGACGTGGAAAAGAGAGAGCCCTAGTGTACTGTTGGTGGGAATGTAGATAGGTGCAGCCATTGTGGAAAGAAGTATGGAGGTTCCTAAAGAAATTGAAAATAATATTTTTTTGTGAAGCATGTTAAAAAACAAAGAAAACCAAAAACAAAAAAAACAAAAAAAAAAAAACCAGAAAAAAGAAATTGAAAATAAAACTACTACATGACACAGCAATCCTTCTGGGTCTATGCACAAAAGAGATGAAATTGCCACTTGATAAAGATATTTGCATTCTCATCTTCATTGTATTAATAGCATTATTCACAAAAGCAAAATCATGGAAACAACCTAAGTATTCAGCAATGGACAAATGGATTAAAAAAACAAGAGGGGTGTGTGTGTATATATATATGGAATAAATATAATGGAGTATTAGTTAGCCTTAAAAAAGAAGTTATACTGCCATTTGCTACAACATGGATGGACCTGGAACATATTATGCTAAGTGAAATAAGTTAGACACAGAAAGAAAAATATTGCATGATCTCGCATATGTGGAATCTAAATTTTAAGAATGTCACATATACAGAGACAGATAATAAAACAAAGGTTTCTAGGGCTAGGGGAGAGGGGGAAATGGGGATATGTAGGTCAAAAGATACAAAGTAGCACGTGTGTATGATGAACAAGTCTGAAGATCTAATGTACAACATAAAGACTGTAGTTAATAAAATTATATTATATTTGTGATTTTTGTTAAATAAGTAGATTTTAGCTGCCCTTGTCACAAAAAGTAACTATGTGAGGTGGAAAATATGTTAATTTGCTTCACTATAGTAACCATTTTACTATCTGATAAGGTTTGGATATGGTTTGTTTGGCTCTGCCAAGTTTCATGTTGAAATTTGATCGCCATGATGGAAGTGGGGCCTGGGAGAAGGTGTTTGGTTTGCTGGGGAGGATCCCTCTTGAATGGCTTGGTGCCATTCTCTCAGGAGTGTGTGAATTCTCACTCTTAGTTCCCATGAGATTTGGTTGTTAAAAAGAGCCTGGCATCTCCTCCTTTCCCTCACTGCCTCTCTCACCACGTGATCTCTGCACATGCTGGCTCCCTTTCACCTTCTGCCATGAGTGGAAGCAATCTAAGTCCCTTGCCAGAAGCACATGCTGGTTCCATGCTTCCTGTGCAGCCTGCAGAACTGTAAGCCAAATAACCTCTTTTCTTTATAATACTAAGCCTCAGGTATTCCTTTGTAGCAATATAAACGGACGGAGACACTTTCTATATGTATCCCATAACAGCATGTTGTAAACCTCAAATATATACAATAAAATTTATTTTAAAGAAATGATGGGTAAATAGCATGGATCTTTTTTCCAAATCATGACTATAGCACATTTTAGCTGTATGACTTTGTGCAAACTACTTCTCTAAATTTCAGGATATTTTCTTTAATGCATAAAATAGGATGATAATAATAATAAAACCATACATACATACTCAGTGTTTCCTGTCAACTTCAGATCCTGTCCTCTTAATCACTGTGTATTTTGCTTAAGTACCATGCTTTTCCAGCAATTAAATAAGGTATATAGAAAAATACACCTAGCCACGTTTCAGGCACATATTAGGCAACCAATACAATATTGTTTACTTATTCTTCCTCTTGATTTGCCACTAGAACATAACTAACTGTGCAGAGAGTGGGGCTAGATGTCTGGATTTCAAGTCACTAGCCAAGCCAACTTTGGCAAGTTACTTAAATTTTTTTGGTATTACATCCACATCAAAATAGGAACAATAAAATTATCTAGTCCATTAGGTTATTGTGAGGATTGAATTGGTTAATGACTATAAAAAGCTTAGAAGAGCATCTAGGACGATATAAGCATTCAATAATCATTAGCTATCATCATCACCATCACTATCATCATCACTCAAGTGTTTTCATCACTTGCTTCTAAACCTTCATAAGACTAAGTGTAGAAAATGAGTAGGAAGTACTTTTGGTTTTAAGCACATGGAAAGCCTTGAACTATGTTATTTAGCCTAAACAAATGTAATGACAGTATTGTGATTTAGTGAAAAGGACATGGACTTTAGAGTCAGACAAACATAATATTATTTAGGTAACTTTGTACAAATTGCTTTACCTCTTTGATTTTCAGATTTCTCATCTATAAAAGAAGAATAAAATCACTGTCCCTGTCACATAGAGTTATTACTTACTACATGAGAAAAGTATACAAAGTATCTAACCTGTCTCATAGTAAATATTATTTCTCCATCCTGCCTAATTTAGGCTAGGCTACATTTATGAAATGAATTTTGAGGAATTCAGAAATACATATTCAATAAATATCAATTATATGTTTCATATTTTGTAAGATAATTCTTGGTTCCTAAATCTTCTTAGGCTATCTGACTATGCATATATAAATACACTTAATAAATTAGCTCACCCTTCTATTTATTCTCTAGCAAAGGACAAACTCCAGTTAAGAGACACGTGGGGGGAGTGGATGAGTCCAGTGGATGGAGTGCTGAATAGGGAGTTAGGAGTCATTGCTCATGGGTCCTGCTTGGCTGCTTGGTTTTGTGGTATCTATTAGGAAAGCCACTTCTCTTCTCTTCGCTACACTCCCTCCGGCTGTGATGTAAGGATCATACTTCCCAGTAGGAAAATTCATAAAATTATGGGAGATCTATGGATGAGATACATGTCCTTTCCCGGCTGAACTTAAATTCTCTTCCTTACTACCACACCATGTATGAAGTACTGGGAGTATATCTAAGGTTGGCAACAAACCAAGGTCATACAGTCAAAATCAGAATGTTAAGAAGAATGTGGGGTACTTTGCTCATCCCCCACATAACCACATAACATATTTTGCAAATGCATTTCCTTCCTTTTTCACATGTCCCAGCCACATCCTGGCAGAGATATAATGATTTTTCAAGGGTTAGTTTAAATGTCAACTCTTCTTTGAAGGCCTTGCCAAAACTTGTTGGCTCTCCTCAATAGACTGAATCTCTCTATCCATCTGTTATAACTCTATAGCACCTAATTCAAGTGATTAGGATAATATAGGATATTTATCCCATTTTATTATAGTGTAGTTGTTTACATGCCTGTTCCCCCATCCTAGACTGGGAGTTCTGTGATGGAAGAAACATTTTGTGTTTTTGTGTTTAAATTTTTGCCTAGTATATGGCCTAGAATATAGCTATTACTTTACAAATTTCACTTGAATTAAACAAGGATCTTCCTAATTTCCTGACATTTTCTCTAAGTTATTTTACATCATTGAACTAAAGACTATTACTAAATAATTATATTATTGGACGAATACTAAGTTATTATTTTGCTATTTGATGATAATTTAGGGTTTCAGGCAGTATTCTTTGCCAAACTGAAGGTCATGAAACCATCCAGGTAAAGGGAATGCTCTTTTAAATTAATAATATCTGATAAGTTATCAACCTCCCACGTCTATCCATTTAGAGCAGATGTGTGAATAGTCACAAACAGATGCACACACAGTAAACACACACAAATATAAACATTTGTAGATTTAGTCTATAGTAAAAGATAGCAGTTTTAAATAAAATTTTACTCATGTTTCATAACTTGATGCACATAATGGTAAGTTGACTCTACCTTTGATTAAAACAACTGAGTTAAATTTTATTATGGATGTGAAAAATATCAACCAGTCTAAAGATGTTATAGTATAAAGTTTGCATTACACAAATATTTGTTCTGTAAATAAATAGCCTGGACACTTAATAGCTGATTGGACTAATTGTTTGCAATGCATGTATTGAAGTTGTACCCACATAAAATATCTGCTTAAATCAGTAAACTATAATCTTTCTTTCTCCAAAATTGTACTAAAAATTTTACTCCATTCATTTCTGAACAACAGGAAACCAATACTAAGACTAAAGATTTTATAATGTTAATTGGAAGGAATAGATACATTCTAGAAAATCAGATGTTTAATGATCTTGGCTGTGCTGCTCTCCAATTAGTGCTGGGTCACCAATTAATTCTTTTTCAGGTGCCCAGGCTTCCTGGATACCAGCACTGGGCTGAGTTCTCTTGATCCTTTCACCTAGTGCTTCGACTAGACTAATGACTTTGACCTTGGTCAGACTCGGCCAGCAGCTTTCTCAATTTAAAGAAAAGTGTCCTTTCCACTTTATTTTATGAATGGGGCAAATCACAGTAAACCCAAATGGAGCTTCATTGTCATTCACTGCTATTTATGTTCTAACAAAATTTACTTGGGATACTGGCTTCCTGCAGCTATCATACTTGAAAATTTTTTTCCACCCGTATGCTTTACCACAACCCCTCAAACTATTCTGGGACTCTGTCCTACAAATTATTTCCTCCCTCTGCCTTTTAATTTTTCCCATTTTGCTTACTCTCTTTCAACTTCCTAGTGTCTGTATGTCTTCAAATTATTCAAGTATTCTCTTCATTAATAAGCAAAGGCCCGTCTCTCAAATATGCTATGCTTCTAAACAAAATTTATAGCTTTCATAGCTACAATTTTTTTCTCAAGATGTCTTTATCTTATTAGTCATTAATTCCTTAACACGAAGTTGACTACATTTTCCCACTGTTATGTCATTGATTCTTTTTTCTTAAAGGTAGTCAATGAATACAATCATATTTAAAGACCTCATTCCATTTGTAAACTGCCCAACCTTGGCTTCCACAGCACTGTTCTTTCTTTGTTTCCCTGGGAGATCATGGACTTGGGAGTCAGGTTAATCCTGGTTCGAGTGTCAGCTTTGCCTTTTCCTTGCTGAGCAATTTCTGAAAAGTCACTTCACCTCTCTTGGCCTCAACTTCTTCATGAAGAAAATTTGGATAAAAATATATACCCTTGAGATCACCTTGTCCACAAACTCTGTGCCAACCCCAATCATCTTTTCTGTTCTTTGCAAGTGATCTGTCTCCTTGATACACCCATTGATTGGATGACCATAAGATTAATTGTCCAAATCTAGCCACATTTTGAAGTAAAAAAGTGTGTTATTAACAACTTTTTTGGAATGATATAATTAAACCAGAACTATCTCAGGTAAACCATGAAGTATGATTAACCAATCTATAGTGTACCTTGTATCTTTCCACTTTTCTGCATTTGTTAATTTTGACCTTACTGGGAATGTATCTCCTCTTTCTGTGTGATAAACAAATTTTTCACATTGCTGTTAAAGTCTTACCCCCACCCTGCCACAATTATTTCACCTTTAACCAGCCAGTGCTTATCTTTCCATGCAAACACAACCAAAATGAAATCGACAGGTGTAGTAGTCATGCATTATCTTTTGATATTACTTATTATATATAACAATCATATTTAGTGCAAATAATCTATAATAGATTTTATTTTAAAATTGTATCCCTTTATAATATATATTTTTATGGATATAACATAATCTGATAATATTTTGTATTCTTCATGGTTTCTGGCATAAAGCTAAGCAATTAGTATTTACTAAATATTTTAATCTACTATTGCTACATTTTGGCTCAGCCTGCATGGTGATAAGCTGAATTATTTTCTGAAATTATTCTGAACTTTGTTATTTTATAGTTTGCCAAGAATCTAACAGCTTTTTTCAGAAAAAAATCTTTTAACTTCAAAATTAAGGGAGCACAACAACTTTCAGCCACTACCAAAAAATCCTCAACTAGATTAACATGAACATCAAGACAAAATTTTAAAAAGTGAAGGAAGAGGCTGGGCTCAGTGGCTCACACCTGTAATCCTAGCACGTTGGGAGGCCAAGGTGGGAGGAGCACTTGAGGCCAGGAGTTCAAGATGAGCCTAAGCAACATAATGAGACCCCATCTCTGCAAAATATAGAAAATTTAGCTGCATGTGGTGGCACATGCCTGTAGTCCCAGCTATTCAGGAAGCTGAGGCAGGAGGATCACTTGAGCCCAGGATCTGACATTGCAGTGAGCTATGATGATACCACTGGACAACAGAGCGAGACCCTGTCTCAAAAAAAAAAAAAAGTAAAGGAAGAAAACAAATCATCACCATGTAATCTTGCCACAAATTTAGATAGGAACAAGTCAATCTCTTAGTGATGAAAGAGGAGTAATGTAGCCTCACTTTTGATATTACTTGGACAATTTCACCTCCCCCAGAACTCAATTATTTTCTAGCACTATCAGAATGAATTCCACTATCAGAATCTTTATCAATAAGGAGCAAAACTGGAACATAAGAGTTCTAAAGAACCTCTCTTCCAAAATGAAAATCTATTTACTTTATTCTTCATTTTCGTAAAATTTTCTTATAAAAGTAGAAGTTTCAAAAGCAAGATTAGAGTTGCAATGAATATTTTTTACCCTCCTTATTTTATAACAACAATGATGTAATTGTGCATAATAAAGACTGACTCAATTTTTTCCCAGGATCTTAAAAAAATTTTAAATTTTTAATTATTATGGGTACATAAGACTTCTATATCTTTATAGGGTACATATCATGTTTTGATACAGGCATACAATGTGAATTAACCAAATCAGGGTAATTTGGGTATCCATCACCTCAGGCATTTATCATTTCTTTGGGTTAAGAACACTCCAATTCCACTCTCTTAGTTATTTTAAAGTATATCCTAACTTATTGTTGATTATAGTCACTTTGTTGTGATATCAAATATAGTTCATTATTTCTAACTATCTAACTACATTTTTGTACCCATTAACTATCCCAATTTTATCTCCCCCTTCCCACTACAATTCCTAGCCTCTGGTAACCATCATTCTACTCTCTGTCTTCGTAAGATCAATTGTTTTTAATATTTAGCTCCTGCATATGAGTGAGAACATGCGAGATTTGTTTTTCTTTGACTGGTTTATTTCACTTAACGTAATGTTCTCCAGTTCCTTCCATATTGTTGCAAATGACAAATTTCATTCTTTTTTGTGGCTATATAATATTACATTGTGCATATGTAGCACAATTTTGTTTACTTTACAATTTTTCAACCACCGATGGACACTTAGGTTGATTCCATATCTTGGCTATTGTGAATAGTGCTGCAATAAACATGGGAGTGCAGATATCTTTTTCATATACAGAATACACATCCTTTGGATATATACCTGGAAGTGGGATTGCAGGATCATATGGTAGCTCTATTTTTAGTTTTTTGAGGAACCTCCATACTGTTTTCCACAGTGTTTGCACTACTTTACATTCCCACCAACAGTGCGTGAGGGTTCCCCTTTCTCCACATCCTCACCAGAATTCATTATTGCCTGTCTTTTTGATAAAAGCCATTTTAACTGGGGTAAGAGGATATTTCATTATAGTTTTGATTTGCAATTCTCTGATGACTAATGACGTTGAGCATTTTTTCATATGCTTATTGGCCATTTGTATGTCTTCTTTTGAGAAATGCCTATTCAGATCCTTTGCCCATTTTTTAATCAAACTATTTGGTTTTTTCCTATTGAGTATTGGAGCTCCTTATATATTCTAGTTATTAATCTCATCAGACAGATAGTTTGCAAATATTTTCTCCCATTCTGTGGGTTGTCTCTTCACTTTGTTGATTGCTCCCTTTGCTGTGCAGAGGCTTTTTAGCTTGATGTGATCCTGTTTGTCCAATTTTCTTTTAGTTACCTGTGCTTTGGGGGTATTACTGAAGAAGTCCTTGCCCAGACTAATGTCCTGAAGCATTTCCCCAATGTTTTCTTTTAATAGTTTCATAGTTTTAGGTCTTGGATTAAGTCTTTAATCCATTTAGATTTGATTTTTGTGTATGGCAAGTGATAAGGATCTAGTTTCATTCTTCTCCATATGGATATCCAGTTTTCCCAGTATTAAAGAGACTGTCCTTTCCCCACTGTATGTTTTTGGCAACTTTGTTGAAGATAAGTTCACTATAGATATGTGGATTTATTTCTGGGCTCTCTATTCTGTTCCATTGGTCTATGTGTCTGTTAGTAATGCCAGTACCATGCTGTTTTGGTTACAACAGCTCTATAGTGTAATTTGAAGTCAGGTAATGTGATTCCTCCAATTTTGTTCTTTTTGCTCAGGATAGCTTTGGCTATTCTGGGTCTTTTGTGGTTCCATATAAATTTTAGGATTATTTTCTCTATTTCAGTGAAGAATGTCATTGATGTTTTGATGGGGATGGCATTGAATCTGTAGATTTTTGGGGGTAGTATGGACATTTTAACAATATTGATTCCTACAATCCATGAGCATGAAATATCTTTCCATTTTTTGTGTCCTCTTCAACTTCTTTCATCAATGTTTTATAGTTTTCATTATAGAGATCTTTCACTTCTTTGGTTAAGTTCATTCTTAGGTATTTTATTTTATTTGTAACTATTGTAAATGGGATTATTTTCTTAGTTTCTTTTTCAGATTGTTTATTTTTGGCATGTAGAAACATTACTGATTCTTCTGTGTTGATTTTGTATCCCACCACTTTACTGAATTTGTTCATCAGTTCTAAAACTGATGGACTCTTGGTAGAGTCTTTAGGTTTCCCTAAATATAAGATCATATGATTTGCAAACAAGGATAATGTCACTTCTTCTTTTCCAATTTAGATGCCCTTTTTTCTTTATCTTGTCTGATTGCTCTAGCTAGAACTTCTAGTATTACATTGAATAACAGTGGTGAAAGTGGGTGTCCTTGTCTTGTTCCAGATCTTAGAGGAAAGGCTTTCAGTATTTTCCCATTCAGTATGATACTAGCTGTGGGTCTGTCATATATGGCTTTTATTATGTTGAGGCAAGTTCCTTCTATACCCAGTTTTTTGAGAGTTTTTATCGTAAAGTGATGTTGAATTTTATTGAATGCTTTTTGAATATCAAATGAAATTATTGTATGTTTTTTGTCCTTCATTATGTTGATAGGACAATAATATGAATGTCTGGCTCAGTTTTTGACATTTGATTGTTGACATCTTTCAAGCCCCATCACTTTCCCTTCCTTTTCTGCCCTGTATCTGGGTGAGACAGAAAAGCCCAGAAGCTCCCTTCTTTGATGTACACAGAAAACTCAAATCTTGCAGCCCTAGACCTTGGATAAGAACCCTCATCCCTGCCTCACCCCTGAACCACAGTAAAACCCCACAGCTGGTGTTCGAGCCATCTTTAGACCAACTTGCAAACCTGCCCTATAATCCTCCAAAAGCATTATATGAGAATTAAATCTTTGCATACCCTTTAAGTGCATGTATGATATCATCAGTCTTGACATCTGAACCAAATATTGGTTGGGGGGTATCCATCTTGGTTCCACAAGTTGATCACAACACTGGGGGTTAAAACTTGGGTAATATGTCTCTAAATTTATACAGACATATATATAACTGATGTTGATTGCTTAAACATGAAAAATGAAATAAGAGATATCATGACAGTTACTACAGATTTTTAAGTTATATGGAACTATATGCCAATAATATAATTTACAAGAGATTAAAAAATTATTTAAAAACCACAACCTACTAAGATGGACACATCCTGGATTTATAGCCACAGTTGATTTTCAAAACTGTATATACATACTGTCATTGAGATAAATGTGACAGAGCTGGGCCTTATGGAGATAAGGGTACAAAATTATTTGGGGGTAATATGTGCAGTTTACCGGCAACCATGAAATCAGTGAATACAAAATGTAGACTTGGTGACTTGATAATTTCATATAAGTTTAATATTATTCAGTATTATTATATGTCACTATATAAGAAATGAGGAAAAACTATGATGTTAATAATTTCATACTATCAATATGTCGAGTATTACTGTCATAAATAAAATTATTTATTACACTGTATACATGTAAAACAAAATGGGGCTGTCTCAGTCCATTTAGTGCTGCCATAAATGAACACTTGAGGTTGGGTAACTTATAAATAAAAGAGGTTTGTTTATCTCACAGATCTTCAGGCTGTACAAGAAGCAGGACACCAGCATCTGCTCAGTTTCTGATGAGGGCTTTTGTGCTGTGTCAAAACAAAGTCGAGAAGGTTAAAAGGGAAGCAGGCACATGTGAAGAGAGACTCAACTTGAGGGGCATTCTGGCTTTATAATAACCCACACTTGCAGGAACTAATCCATTTTCCTGAGAACCAATCCAGTCTCACAAGAGCAAGAAGTCAATAACCACTGCTCTAATGGCACCTAACATTTCATGAGGGATTTACCCCCATGACCCAAACACCTCCCACTAGGACCCACCTCCCAATATGGCCATGCTGGGGATCAAACTTCAACATGAGATTTTGTCAGGACAAACAAACCATATACTAACTGTGGCATTCCAACCCTGGACCCGCAAAGCTCATATCCTTCTCACATGCATAATACAATCATCCCTTCTCAATGTCACAAATTTTTTAACTTGTTCCAGCACCAAATTAAAAGTCAAAAGTCCAAAATCACCAAGGAAAGTTCCTTCCAGCTACAAGCCTGTAAAATAAAAATATAAGTTATTTACTTCCAAGACGTAACAGTAGAGTAGATATTTGGTAAAAATTTCCATGGAGAAATAGGCTAAAAGAAAGGAATCACAGGCCCCACAAAAGTCTGAAGGCCAGCGGGGCAGATGTTAAATTTTAAAGCTCTAAAATAATCTCTTTTGACTTCATGTCCTCTATCCTGGGCATGTGAGTGCAGAGGGTGTGCAGTCCCACCCATGTGGCTGCTGTCATGGGTTGGGGTTAAAAGCCTGCAGCACTTCCAGCCTAAGGTGTCATGCTGCCATGCTGCCAGTGGGTCTACAATTCTGGGGCCCCCAAAGAGGTCCCAGTCGCATGGCTCCATTAGGCATTGCCCTGGTGGGGTCTTTCTGTAGCAGCTCTGCCCCTATAGCAGGCTTTTGCCTTGGACACCCAGGTTTTCTAATGCATCCTCTGAAATCTATGTGGAAGCTGCCAAGTCCCTGTGGCTGTTGCATTCTGGGTGCCCATAGACTTAACACCCTGTGAGAGCTTCCAAGGCTTGTGGCTTGTGCCCTCCAGAGCAGCAGCCCCAGCAGTACATGGGTCTTTTGAGTAACAGCTGGAGCCAGAGTAGCCAGGATTCAGGGAGCAGCATCCTGGGGCGGGGGACATGCAGGGCAGCGACACAAACCATTCTCCTAGACCTCTGGGCCTGTGATGGCAAAGGTGGCCTCGAATATTTCTGAAATGTCCTGGAGGTCTTTTTCCTCATTGTCTTGACTGTTAGCACCTGGCTCCCTTTTATCTGTGCTACTCTCTTTATCAAGCAGTCTGTCTGCTGTACCCTTGGATGCCTGTCCTAAAAAAATCTCTTACTTTCCCTATCAAATGGCCGGGAGGTGAATTTTCCAAGTTTTTACATTCTGCTTTCCTTTTAATTATAAATTCCATCATTAGTCATTGTCTTGCTGCTGTAACTGAGTGTAAACTGTTAAAAGTAGCCACAGCACTTCTTGAATGCTTTGCTGCTTACAAATTTCTTCTGCCAGATACCCTAGGTCATCACTTTTAAGTTTGGCCTTCTACAAAGCCCTAGGGCATGGACACAATGCAGTCAAGTTCTTTGCTACAGTGTAATAAGGGTGATCTTTGCACTAATAATTTCCCATTTCCATCTGAGACCTCTTCAGCATCGCCTTTACTCTCTATATTTCTACCAGCATTTTGGTCCACAGCCATTTAACCAATCTCTCAGAAGTCCCAAACTGTACCTCATTTGTTTTTTGTCTTTTTCTGAGCCCTCCAAACTCTTCCTACCCAGTTTCAAAGCTGCTTTCACATTTTCAGTATCTTTATAGCAATACTCCACTCCTCGGTACCAATTATTTGTCTTAGTTTGTTTAGAGTTGCTATAAAAGAACACCTGTGGCTGGGTAATTTCCAAATAGAAAAGGTTTATTTAAATCACAGTTTGGCAGGCTGTACAGGAATCATGGCCCCAGCATCTGCTTGGCTTCAGGTGAGGGCTTTTGTGCTTCATTACAACATGACAGAGAAGGTCAAAGGGGGAAGTGAGCACATGTGAAGAGGGACCAAATCCAAGATGCATCTTGGCTTTATAACAACCCACTCTTGCAGGAACTAATCCATTCTCCTGAAAACCAATCTATTCTCACAAGTGTGAAAACTCACTAACTACTGCTAGAATGACATCTAGCCATTCATAAGGCATTTGCCCCCATGACCCAAACACCTCCCACTAGGCCCTACTTCCCAACATGGCCACCTTGGGGATCAAATTTTGACATGAAATTTTGTCAGGACAAACAAACCATATCTAAACCATAGAAGGGAGCAAGTATTACTAAAGAAAAAAAGAAAGGGGGGAGAGAGAGAGAGAGAGAAAGAGAGAGAGAGATTTGCACTAGAGATTAACCAACAATTATAATTTTGAAGCCCATCTTTTATTGGTGTGTATGAGGAGACTCTAGTATAAAATGTATAGACAAAATATTAAAAGGTACTGATATTCACCATAACTTTGAAAATAAGATTTCCAGTATTAGTCAAAAATTGGGCAATTTCAAGGTAAAATACAGAATTTTGGAATTTCTAATGTAGCAAGAAATAGGAATCATGAGTTTGGTAGTAAACTAAGAGAGAGAATAAGAAAACACAGATATTAAAATACAATGTGAGTGTGCACTGGGACACAAATGTGAGGGATCTGTAAGATTGTCAGAGTTCACATAATCAAATCTTTGTTCATTTTTCTAAATGATGAAATAAATGTCAGTGGAGATAAGTGATTTCCTATATTTTGTTTTCACAACATGTCAATGCTTCAGTTACATGGACAACTGTATTTTACACGGGAAATCGGTATTTGCATAGTTATTTCTGGATGTATATAAATGTCAGCATTCATTACAAAGATTGCCAAACCCTAAATGCTTGATCGAAACTTTCCTCTTGACAATTTTTGCCACACGAGAATTCCATTACATGAATAACGAGGATGTGGCAATGATTTATTTGGCCACTCTACTCTCAGTGGTTATTATCTCCCATACGGTAGAGGAAAGACCTGGGAAGAATGGGACAGTGTCCAGAAACAAAGCCGCACTGGACTGACAGTTCAGAAACCTCGTGGACTCAGCCTCTCTCAGTCACTGATTGTACTCACGTAATGAAATCACTTATCTCCATTGACATTTATTTCATCATTTAGAAAAATGAATAAAGATTGGATTAAATGAGCTCTTATAATCTTTTCCTCCCCTATTATATTATTTTTCTGGATATGATTCTTTTTTAACTTTTATGCTCTTATATATGAACATGTCTCTCATGTTTGAGGAGAGATTTACTTTCTCCAAACAAAAACAAAGTTAAAGTAGAAGTTATTCGAAACCGAGACTTTTGAATAAAAGGAGATCATTCATTCATTCATTTAATAAATAGGTAATTATGCGTCATCTCAAACATAACAAAATATGGAGCAGAATAACACTTGATTTCTGCCTCCTCACCTAGTTTCCCCCCAGTTTTCCTCATTTTATGGAACCACGACATCATCCATCCACCCTCTTACTTGCTTAAATCAAAAATCTAAATAATATCTTTGATTATTTTTTTCCCCTACCACATTCACGTCATAAGTAAATATTTTCAACTCTATGCAAAAACATTTAGTGAATCCATCTATTTCTCCCCCTCTCTAGTTCTATTGTCTGGTACATTATTTGTTACCTGGTATTCCAATTGGTTTCCCTGCTTCAACACTTGCCACCATCACACTCCCAAAATCATAGTAACCAGAGTCATCTTCTAAAAATGTATAACAGATATAATCACTGCCTACTTAAAGTTTATCATTGACTGCACTCTGTGCTTGAAATTAATCCTGACTCCTTATCCAAAGTACCATAAAGCTGGGTTCTGCCTTTTTTCCAACCTCATCCAATAGCACTCTCCTTTCAACCACTATTTTTAAGCCACACTGACTTTCTATTTATTCAATAATGCAACTTTGCTTTTTGAATTTATGATCTTCGCACTAACTCTTCCCTCTGCCTGGAAAGTGTTTCCTTCTAATTTTTATAGCATCGGTTCTTTGAAGCCATCAATTTAAAAGTAATTTCTCCAAGAGCCTCCTGACCGCCAATCTCAAGTAGTTACCCAGATACACGCAGTGACATCACCTGTCTCACTTCTCTGCACAACACTTACTACATACATCAGGTATCTTCTTTCTCCACCTGTTAAATGTTCTCTTTTGTCTTCCACTAGAAGGTAAGTGCCACTCGGACTGGCAGCATGCCACTCTCGTTCACTCCTTTGTCCTCAGACCCTGAGTAAGTGTGAGACTGAAGAAATGTGGCAACATCGTTGCTGGTCTTATGGAGCTTTATAGATCTGTGGTTTTATGTGAACAATGGCCTATTTATACAGCAGGAATAAAAAGTAATGATTGACAGTGAAGAGTTTTTTTTTGTTTGTTTTTTTGGTTCTTTGTTTTCTTTGAGACAGAGTCTTGCTCTGTCGTCTGGGGTAGAGTGCAGTGGCATCATCATAGCTCACTGCGATCTCAAACTCCTGGGTTCAAGCTATATTCCTGCCTCAGCCTCCTGAGTAGGTGGGACTACACGCACGCCCAGCTAATTTTTTCTGTTTTTGGTAGAGTTGGGGTCTCGCTCTTGCTCAGGCTGGTCTCAAACTCCTGACCTCAAGTGATCCTCCCGCCTCAGCCTACCAGAGTGCTAGGATTACAGGTGTGAACCACCACACCCAGCCGGAAGTTTTTCTGTTATTAGTAGGCTGGCTTCTGGAATTTGTAGTTTCAAAATGCTTGGAAAATTGAGTACTAAGAGTAAATTCTCAAGATAATAACACTGTAAAATAGCATTCAGTTTAGTGTAGATTAATGACTGTTGTTTGGAAAAATCAGTTTCAATCTTTGATATTCACAACTTGTAGGCCATCACATATAATAGATATATAGGGTTTGCATCATACACCCGAAAGATACAATCCCAAGCACCATAATCTCTACTTTTGAAATCCCAAAAGATCAAAATCCTTAAAGTCTAAATTCCTAAAGTCTAAAATCCCGAGCAGCTAAAATCCCCAAAAGCACATTCACAGGATAGGTGCATCATGCTAGGTGGAACTATTATCTTGTTATTGTCTTCATTTGCATTTGGCAGAAAATTCAGATGAGGAGATTGGCCACACCATAAGGCAACAACAGAAAACTTCAGTTTTAAAATGTCGTTTTCCTGCACTGGCACTCCTTACAGTTGATGACATTCCAGGAGCTTTTAATGAATTAAAGCTGCATTTGCCTGAAGAAGCCAGCAAAGTTATTGACTGGTTCAGAAAATAATTATGTGCATGGTAGGATAACAGGACAATTACACAACGGTGTTGCTGTTTGATCACTAGTATTGTTTCTGCCAAATTTTTGATCTGTATATAAGTGCATGTGTCATGGATTTCTACATAGAAACATGGCACAGAAGATGAAAAATTTTAATAGGGAATGTTCATGTTGCTGTGTATTGAATCATAGAAGAATTTCATAAAAAGCAGCACCATATAGAAAATGAATGTGAATGTATTCTCCGAGTAGAGACATGTCATAAAAGAAAAAAAGTAGTTATTCATCATGATGGAAGACTTCAAAATAAAGTTAATGATCCTGAAAGTTGGCCAGCTCTTACAGACTATCTCCATGCAATTGCCCATAATCTACTCCTGTAATACACTTTTTATATGTTGAAATTTTTTTAGTTTTTTTCTTTTTACAGGACGTTTTTCCACTATTTTAAATTGTCAGCATGATTTTTTTACAATTCACTATGCTATGTATTTCATCTTTGCATCATTTCCAAAATTGGAGGTATAGAATGTGTAGAGACTTTTAGAGAGTTCTAATTGGTTTTACACATTTTTTGCAAATTTAACTTCTTCACAAAAGCGCATTTTCATAATGTTGATTTTGTGTGTAAGTATTATGCATGTACATAAAAATGTTTAAACTTCCTCAACAAGTGAAGATATGCCTTTTTTGTACATCTGAATTTGTGAACAATAAAATTTTCAAGATCTTGACTCATTGGGTGACTGCCTGTGCAGTTGTGACCCATCACAGTATTTAATCAATTTCATCAAAAGACTCAAGTTGTTTGTCACAGTATTTCAGATGATTGCAGTTATAAAGCTGGGTGCATATAATTACCAACCATAGTGATATGCATTTATATATTTCCCTTTTTGACCTATTTCTTTATGAATATGGTTCATCTGCTTATAACTGTTATACCCATGTGACCGTCATTAGTATACCTGAGTGCTTATGCTGGCAAAAAATTGCCTATTTTATTGTGTAAAGCGGCCTATGAAGTATTCTGTCATGCTTTTATATGTTTCCAAAAAAATTCCCTTTTAAAAATGTAAATAAATACCTTTGAAATAACTTCTTAAATTATTTTCTCCAGAATTGTATTTTCGGGATTTTGATCTTACAGCATTTCTACATGCAGAATTATGGCATTTTCCCAATAGAAGAATTAGTTGAAGTACTATTTCATGCTTTTATCAAGGATACTAATGAAAAATAATTACTCATAAAACTGAGAAACATTACCAGGTGAAACGCATAATGATTTAGGCCAGTGCTTCTTAAACCGAGATCCACATGATATATTCTTCAGCATTTGTTAGTTCTGTAGGAGAATTTTAAATTTTAGTTTTTAATTAAATGCTAACAGAAAAATTAAAAAAAAAAGAATTACAGCATTTGGTGTTGCATCTTTCAAGATTGATTGGCTCCCAATATATCACCATTATCATTGCATAATTTAGGACTCTTTTAGTAGCAATATAAACTAATTCTAGTTACCTAAAGAGAATTATACTGAGAGGATATGTGCTAGCTCACAGAACTGTAGGAAAGGCTAAAACAAACTAATAAGTACAACTACATTAGATAAAGCATAAATTAGGGTGACCTTTATAATATGATTAGTTTGGTTAGCATGCCTGCAGAAATATCCAAATTATCATCATCCATGGTTTTTCACAAATTTTTTTGAAATTTTTTTAAGTTCACTCATTAGTTTATAGAGAATGAACATAAACCTTGATGCTGTGACTTCACCAAGTACTATTAATATTTGTATCAAAATCATTTAATTTTTTTGAGTATCAGAATCCTTGCCTATGGAAAAGTGGCCACCATGGTTTCATGGTTATCACTTCTTGGTTATCCTTTCATGGTTATCACTGTGCTAATTAAATAAAATAATGTAAATAATAACAATAATAGGCACTAATTCACTCCACCAATTTTAGTAGCCATTACACTTAAATCTTTTTAGTGCCAAATGGTCTTCTTTTTTTTTTTTTTTTCAATAGAGCTGGTAAGGGATTTCCAACTCGAATTATTCAAGTAAGAACTTCCCAACATCCCTAAAGTAATAGTGCCTGCTACAGCCTTACTTAAAGCTGACCCTGAATAGAGTTCAAGAGCAACTACTGTTGTTCTTTCTGGGTGACTATTATTGCTGTTTTCCCATAGTATTCTGATGTTCTTCTGTTGGATTTATAGGGCAGTGAAGTATGGGGAGCTTCTATGTTATATAGCATTGGCATCTTGAAAATCTCATGAGTCATGTTTAGACAATCACATAACGAGAGGTTTAAAAAAAGATTAAAAATTCTTTATTTCTTTATATTGCTTAATTTAGCTTAGCTCAACAAACCAGACTTATACTTGGCAGCTGAAATACTAAGATTGTCAACTCAATTACTTCCAGTTTAAAAGAATTTATTCTGGTAACTATTTAGTCAAGTCCAGATTTCCCACCTTTCTCTTCCTTCTCTCTAGCTTTTGTCTAAGTGGCAACTGGGTTGCGTCAGGATGGTAACTTAAGTATCATTAGGGCATTGTAAGTTTGGGAGATAACGTTCATATATGGAATTTCTCTGTTCTTATTGGAGTGTCTTTTGCTGATAGGTGTCCTTGACCCCACAATGTCCTCCGTGTGTTGAGTTTACACATATTGCTTCTTCATCTTCTCAACCAAGAGGCCTAAACTGTCCTGCCATACCTCTCAGCCACTTCCCCAGTATCATGGAGGAAGAGGGCCCTCGGGAAACTTAGCTTGCACTCTCCTGTTGTTCTCCACATGCCTTGGAGGTTGTCCCAAAAGAAGAGAGCAAGGCACTAGACCTTTTTAGGAACCAACCAGCATCTAAATGCTAATCACATATATTACATGTCTACTGATTTTTCTCTTTTATTTTACTGCTTAATTAAGCTCTCACATGATTTGGGGTAGAAAAAATGAAAAATGCTTTTTATGTCACCATGCTCTTTTCCCTATTATATGTCTGTGGAATAATCTCTGTACTTTGAGTCTTTTTAGGCTTTGGTTCTTCATATTTAAAACCAACTTAAATTTGTAAAACGTTCTCTCTAATACATTCCTGCTGCAATTGAGGACCATGGATTTCAAAAAAATTGATTCTGCTATAAATTTTTATAACTTCAATATGAGTTCAAAACTCAGGCATGAATTATCCTCATCCAAATGATAGAATTTTGACAGTATGAATGTTGGGGGGTAATATTGAAGAGTATGATACAAATCACTGATTAGCAAACTATGGACCTTGTGTCAAGTCTAGCCCATCACCTATTTTTATAAATAAAGTTTTGTTACAGCACAGTCATGGATTTATGTATTCCTATGACTGCTTTCCTATTACCATGGTCAAGTTAACTATTTTTCACATAGACCATGTGATTGGGAGAAACTAAAATATTTAATATCTGGCCTTTATGGAAAAACTTTGCTTATCTCTGCTATAAGCTTTCTTTAATATCAAAATTTAACATCACTGTATAAATAAAACCTACTTCTTGTTTTTCTGTAGTTTCATCAGTTTAATTTTAATGAAATATGTCATGCCTTGTGGCTTCCCATTGGAGAAGTGAATTTTTAAGTAAGAGCACCAAAGGTGTAGTCGGGATACTTGAAAAATACAAACTGAATTAAATTTTATTGAATTTAACTGTGTCTCAGACATTGTGATGAGAAAGTTAAACAAATTAAGCCAGTGTGGTGATGCATGCCTATAGTCCCAGCTATTCAGGATGCTAAGGCAGCTTAAGCCCAGGAGCTTGAATCCAGCCTGGGCAACATAGTGAGACAACATCTTGAAAGAAAGGAAGGAAGGAAGGAAGGAAGGAAGGAAGGAAGAAAGAAAGAAAGAAAGAAAGAAAGAAAGAAAGAAAGAAAGAAAGAAAGAAAGAAAGAAAGAAAGAAAGAAAGAAAGAAAGAAAGAAATTAACTGTATTATCCTGGGTTCTTATCTTCGGCAGAAAAAATGTGTCACAAGATATGTCAATTACTATATATATGATACCTTCCCCATTTTCTAGCTCTTACAACCTTATGGGGTCAATTCAAAGAGGGAGGCCTCATGGTGGGAGAGTCATAATCTGACATCAAAATTCCATTGATTAAATGGAGTGTAATCTATGCTTTTTAGCTTTTTAAATTTTTCTATTATGTGAAAATATTTTGATGTTTATAGCTTTTCAGAATAAATACAGTTGCGACTTTCAGCACTTTTTCTCTTGGGGAAGGGGGCAGAGCTGAGGTGTATCTCCTAAAGTTGTTGCTATTTTTGTCAGTCTCATTTTTCCCATTACTTATAAAACTCAAAATTTGGACAAGATTTTCTATCCAAGGTTTCTTCCAGCTTTAAATTCAATGATTGTTTTTTAATAGGGTTTTTTAGAGAAGCCAGATGTTATTGAACAGCACTGTTTACTCATTAGCAACTAAACAACACATATTTTGGGTTATCTACTTTACTCTTAATTTTGAGCATTCTGTTGCTATAAAGACAAATGACAAAGCAGTTTTTCTAGATGGTGAGAGATGAGTTTTGATGCATGTGCCTTCCAGTGTTCCCTCTTGTATTTTTAAGAACGAGTATTCAACTTTAGTTGTCTTTATCTGTGAGGGTTTTTTTTTTTTTCCATTCACAATGAGATTACATGCTCTTGGCTTATTGCCGCTTGAAGTTTATTTCCTTCAAAGTCTGCCATACCACTTATAGGTGTTCTCTATTAGCTTAGTGATTACAAGTCAGTAAAATTGGTTTAAGGTACACATATCTGTAAATGATTTAGGCACTTTGAAATTTGCTTATAGATAATCTCTCATCACAATGACTATCACATTGAGCAAAATGGAAAAAAAAGTTTTTATAATTTTAGGCTACCTAGAATGCAATATTGAAACAAAGGGTAATGGAAGAAAAATAAGAATATCTTGAAGAGGTAAAGAAAGTAAAAAGATAAAGAAAAAATGGTATTATTTATATCTAAAGTTTTTTTTTTAAATGTCTATACTGGGCTACTACTTCATTGATGATTGTAAGCAATGGTTCATAGAGTGAGAAACCATAAACTTTATTCTGCCACCTTTAACATCTTTTCTACAATAATCCTGATAAGTATTAGCTGACTTTTGTTAAAAAATTTCAGTATCTGAGAACTATTTGCAGGAATGACCTCTCCACATTTCCAGGTTAAAAGTGATTCTTGATATTGATCTAAGAATTTGGCATCTAGTAATGTATTTAAATCTTTTATATATTTTTTTCTTTGAAGTAAAAAAAGCAACATGTTTACCTCCCCTTGTGCATGAGAACCTTATAAATATTGGAAAACTTGAATTATATTTCCTCTTAGTCTTTACTTCCTTAAGTTGGACAGTCTATGCTGATACAGCATGATTTCTAAATCCCTCATTATTTTGTTTGTCTTCCTTTGTACACATCAATTTAATAATATATTTCTTAATATGGGACACGTTACTGTGCATAAGGCTTGCTCCATGTTCAGATCTTCCAAAATCTAGAGTAAAATCTTTACATTATTCTTGATTTCTTTCAACTTGAATCTTTGTGTTTAAGGGAGGCATATCCACAGATCTGATTATTGATTCTATATCACTATGCACACTCAACATCTTGTTAAAGGAATGGGCCAAAGAAAAGTTTATCTCTACAAAATATCATTGTGCCTAGAATGCAAAAAAATTAAGTAAAAAAACTTTATTTCATTATGTAAATTTTAATTCCAAAAAGACAGCCAGATCTGGATGACCTGTTTCTCTGTCATCTCTGTTAACCTTGCTTTATTTTTAAGCAAATTATCTCTATTTTACAGGAACGATGACCAACTTTCAAGATTGAGCAGCCACAATTTCAGAAAGAAGAAGACCCTAACTCTAAATGTTCACATAAATCACTCTAATTAAACTTCACTTGGTCCTGCTTGTATCATATGCCTACCCCATCAGCAACCATTTATCCACAGCAAAGGTTTTGACTGATCTCATACCCATGTCTAAGTAGGAGTAGTTGGGGCCATTTGGTTGATAGTCCCAGTGGATGGAGGAGGCATGTTCTCAAAAGTAAAAGATGGTTTTTGCAGACCAAAAACTAAAAGAGGATGATTCTTTTCACTTTGCTTCACTTGGTACTAATGAGTGATATTTCAAATTGTTCTTTAACTCTTCATTAATTCAAATTGGTATATACGTCCCACTAAGGCCTATGCATCACAATAAGGCAAAGACAACCATGTTCAGAAAATAAGAAGAAACTAGTAGAGAATCATTTCATTGTTGTCATGTGCATATTTGTGTGGCCAACTCTAAATATTTGTTAGAATTAAAGTCTGCTTAATCATTGCAGGTAGTGCCTATCATTAGAGCTAATATGTTTCCAATTTTTAAATTTCAATCTTCAGTGTTATTCTTGCATCTGTTCATTTTAAAAATATTTGCTGAGTTCCTACTCTGTGCTTGGCACTTTTCCGAGACCGAGGATATAATATTGAACAATTCCTACATCGTCCTTGGCATCATGGGGCTTAAGCACAATGTGGGCCACAAATCTTAAATAATTTATTATTTGACCTCAATTGTGATAAGGACTATAAAGTAAAAAAACATACTATAGGATTCTAGGATAGTATGAAACAGTGAAAAGTAAAATATTCTATGGAATCAGGAGTGATTTTTAAAGAAATAAGATTTAAAACCTAAGATTTGAATAAAGAGTAAGAGGTCTGTGTGGGTTGGTAGTAGAGGGAAAGCAAGAGTTTTCCAGTAGTCAAAGACAGTAGGAAGGCCTGAGGAGGCGGTAGATACATGACACTACGGTGAGCCAAATAAAGGAGTTAGATAGGAAGCAAGAGGGAGGCACATGCCAGACCAGGAAGGCCTTTCAAAAGATTTTTAGCTTTATACTAAAAGCAATAGAAAGCCATTGAATTACTTGAAGCAGAGCAGTGATATGGGGAGACCTGTGTTTGTGTATGGGGTATACTTTATGATACTAGGCAGAAGGCTATTGCAATGGTCCTTTAGAAAAGAACTGCCTATAGGTCAGGTGCAGTGGCTCACACCTGTAATCCTAGCATTTTGGGAGGCTGAGGTGGGAAGATAACTTGAGGCCAGGAGTTTAAGGCCAGTCTGGGCAACACAGCCGGATCCCATCTCTAAAGAAAGAAAAAAAGAAAAGAATTGCCTACAGTGAAATTATACGTCTGAGACACACAAATAACAGATCTGAGACTGTCTTTGAAAGTACAATCATCAGGACTTGGTGATTGCCGCTTTTATATAAATATGACTCACTCTTTTAAAGCAATAATCATAATGAAGGTATGTTTTAAAATAAAAGTAGCTGATTATATTATTTATAATGTTATATGAGGAACTTAATTAGTTGCTATGACTTGAATGTTTTAATTGACAAGAACGTTAATTCAAACTTTTCAAAATAATTTCTTCCCTTTAAGAATAATAACTTATTTGGAAGTTTCAATAAAATACTAAACACCTATGAAGCTAGAAAATATCCTCAAATGTGAAAACCAAATTTTTGCTTCACTAGATTTCTGGAAACTCTCCCAAAACACAAGGTTACCCAAAGTAAAGAGACAAGGAAAGCAGTAAGGAGAAAGACAGTTGAGAAAAATAAACAGCAGAACATGGACACCCGGGAGAACATGTAGTCTACCCAATTTTCAGCATTACCTGAATTTGAAATATCCAAGGAGACAACGCTATATACAGGAGAAATAGGTATCCAAGCATTCCTGACTCTTCAGTTTACATTGACTTCTTTTAAAAGCTCCACATTTCACACTCATTCTTCTGTAAATAAAATTGTCTGACTATACAGCAGCCTCTCTATGAGCGTGGACCTCCCCAAGGCTATTTCTCTTTTTCTTTCTATGTAATAACATAACAAGAGCATATTGAGAACTTATAATGTGCCATGCCTTGTTTTAAGTGCATGACTTGTATTAACTCAATCTTAACAATTCTTTAAGGTAATACATTCCATTCCGCATTTAACCAATGAAGGGACATGGCACAATGAGTTTACAACACTTCCCCAAAGTCACAGAGCTAGCAAATGGCAGAGATGGGATCTAAGCAGACTGCTTAGCTCCTGAGCCCACGTACTTGAACACTTGGTCTACTAACAGCAGTACAGCAGGAACAGTGACAATAGCTACAGCTCATACAGGCTCTTTATGCCAGGCACTGTTGCTAAACAAAAGTTATCTTGGATCCTACAAACAATCTAAATAACCCTTTTAAGGTAGGTATAATTATCCCTATTTTCAGAAAAAAGAAAAAGGAAAAAACAATGGCTCTGAGAGCTTACTCTATGTGGCATGGGTCACATAACTAGAAAAAAACAGAACAAACACCAGTCAGATGTATCAAAATATAAAAACTATACTCTTTTAAAAACATCAAGAAAACTGAGATCCGGGTTTTCGCTTAATCCAGGATGACCATGGCCATCACTTAATCTTTCCATCTTCAGTTCAACTCAACTATAAAAGAAATTTGATCAGTGACTGTTAGGGTGGAAAGCTTAGTAGGTGCTCATGGCATGCATGAAGAAAGATTTCTCACTGAGAGACTAAGATATAAAAGTAAAAAAAGTTTGTTTTATCCTTTAGAAGAACAGAGGGAATGTATGTGTGTGTGTGTGTGTGTGTGTGTGTGTGTGTGAGAGAGAGAGAGAGAGAAAGAGAGAGGGGGAGAGAGAGAAAGAGAGAAAAAGGGGGGGTAAGAGAGCAGGGAGGGAGGAGGGGGAAAAAATGGCGGTGTGATAGGGTCCTCCCACCATACCGCTCCCAGGAAAGGAGGTGAAGAACGCCAGCGGCTGCCGGCGAACACGGACCGCTCACTCCAAAAACAGCATTGCGAATGACAGAGAAACAACGCCGAACGCCCAGCCCAAGAAAACAGGTACAAAATTTTCACAAAGATCGGAGGGCGCACGGAGCACAATAGAGCCCAGAGCGCGGGAAGGACGCACTCGCCAGGTCGGCGCAGCGCGACCTGCCCCCCAAGCGGTTACGTGCCTCCCCATACACGCAGTCAGGGACAAGCCCAGAGTTGGGACAGAGCGGTTGCTCGGGCCGGCAAGCCCTGTGGAGAGGAGGAGGAAGTAGCCAGAGCCAGACACAACTCGCAGCTGCAATATACAGAGACTGCCGAGGGCTGGAGAGGAACTGGGCGGGGACCGAGATTCAGCTTCCCGGGACAGTGCGCGGGAACCCGCAGGCCGGCACTGCGCCACTAGAAGTCAGCGGGACTGGGCCCAGGAGTTTATCGGAGAGCGGGACGCGCCCTTAGAGGTTGCTAACAACTACCGGCGGAGAAAAACTGCGCTCCCGGCGCGATCGGAGCCCGGCTGTGCGCCAGGCTGGCGGCGGCCGCCATCTTTACAGCCGCCCGCGCGGAGCTGTGAGCCGCGTCTCTAGCTCCCCCCGCCCCGGCCCAGGGCTCATCCGCTGGGGCGAGACAGGCTTTGCCTGTGGTGGCCAGGGTCAGCTGCATCCGTGGGTTCCAGGTGGGACGAGATCCCGGAACTGTAGCGGTGGGACCTTTGAGTATTGGAAACAGTTTGCAGCTCGTCCATCTGGTTCTGCTACCCCGGCTCTGGCCTCCGACAACTCCGCTCCGTGCTGGTCCTAGTGCCCGCCCCTCAGGTCCCAGCCCTCCTGTACCCCAGAGATCGCTCATATTGAAGGTTGCTGGCCATAGTGACTCATTTGGTATAACTGCTGGTTCCCATGACAACCAAATACCTCAAGAGCCACAGGCTGAACCAGAGCAGCTCCCCATAATCCTGCCCACTTCAATAGGGAATTTCACGCCACCCAAGAGTGCTTCCAGCGGCCACTACTCCCCCCTCCCCGTGGGAACATCCCCCCGGTGGAGACTGCTGGGGATAGAGACGGCCACCTGCCTCGCCTTGAGGTCTAGTGGTGGAAAAGGGGTGCACAATTGGAGATCCCCCTATCAACCAGTTTCACGCGGAGACACACATCAGAAGGGCAGCCACACGTGGCTAGATGAGCAACCTCTGAGCTGTGTAGAATTTTCCCAACTCAGCTCTCACACTGCAGCCAAAGGAAATTGTGTTTCTACCAGAACCTCAGGAAGAGCAGGGTCAAAGTAACCCCTAGGAGCTACAAGACCCCTCCCAAAGAACAGGGCTTTCGCATACCCCAACTGGGGAATCAGAGTCAGCTACGGACATAACAGAATACCTAGCTAATAGGGAGCGGAGGACTCATATTCTCAAGTACAATCCATTAGCTCAGAGCCCAAGCTGGGAGGTCATTCTCACCACACTCCACTGGGAAGAGGAGAAGACCACAGGTCAGAGTTAACTCAAGATCCAACAAACTTGCTAAAATACACCTAAGGCAATACAGGCCACTACTTCTCTCCCTGGCTTTGCCAAGGAAAAATAATTGTGGGCCTGGTGACAGGGCCATAAACTAGCTCTAACACCCCCAGCTCTCGACCAAGAGGCCAGATGAGAAAAAACCAGCGAAAGAACTCAGGGAACATGAAAAATCAGAGTGAAAAGTCACCCCCAAAAGAAATTATCAGTTCCTCAGCAATGGATACCAACCCAAATGAAATGGGTAGAATGACAGAAGAGGAATTTCGTTTATGGATTATAAGAAAGCTCAATGAAATTCAAGAGAAAATTGAATCCCAGCACAAAGAAACCACAAGAAAAATGCAAGAAATGAATGAAAAATTTCCAAAGAAATAGAAATATTACGGAAAAATCAAATAGAAATCCTAGAAATGAAAGAAGCATTCAAGGATCTACAAAACACAGTGGAAAGCCTTAAGATAGGCTGGACCATGCAGAGGAAAGAATCTCAGAGCTAGAAGACAGCTCCTATGCACTAAATAAATCAGCTGAAGAGAAAGAACACAAAAACAAGAGACAGGAAAAAGCATACAAGAAATGTGGGATTATGTAAAGAGGCCAAACATAAGGATAATAGGTATCCCTGAGGAGAGAAGAAATTTGCATGGGCTGGAAAATTTATTTGAAGGAATAATAGAGAAAATTTCCATGGCTTAGCCAGAAATCTCGACATCCAAGTACAAGAAGCACACAGGACTCCTGGGAGAGTCAACGTGAAAAGGCATTCACCACGCCACATAATTATTAGACTGACCAAAGTAAACACACAAGAGGCACTCCTCAGAGCTGTAAGACACAAAAAGGAGGTAACCTACAAAGGGAAACCCATCAGATTAACTGCAGATTTCTCAACTGAAACCTTACAAGCCAGAAGGGAATGGGGAGACATCATCAATCTCCTAAAACAAAACAAAGGTCAACCCAGAATTCTGTATCCTGCCAAACTAAGCTTCTTATATGAGGGAGAAATAAAGACCTTTCCAGATAAGCAATCACTGATAGAATTTGCGAAATCCAGACCGGCCTTGCAAGAAATGCTTAGACCTGCATTATACACTAACCAGCGCAACAGACACCCACCTATGTAAAATTATGCAAAGGCTAAACCCCAGAAACCAGATTCCACAATGACGCAAGAGGTAAAACAAAGATACCACCCAACAGAATAATCAGAAATTTACCCCAAATATCAATTCTCTCAATAAATGTAAATGGCTTGAATTGCCCATTGAAGAGACATAGGCTGGCTGAATGGATTAAAAAATACAAACCAAGTATCTGTTGTCTTCAGGAAACACACCTCACACACAAAGACGCATTCAGACTCAAGGTGAAAGGATGGAATACAATTTTTCAGGCTAATGGAAACCAAAAGAAATCTGGAGTAGCCATCCTCATTCAGATGACATCAACTTTAAAGCAATAAAAGTAAAGAAGGACAAAAATGGACACTATATAGTGGTGAAGGGAAAAATTTCACAAGAGGATTTAACAATCCTAACATTTATGCACCCAACACAGGAGCACCCAGGTACATAAAGCAAATGCTGCTAGATCTAGACAACATAATAAGCAGGAATGCCATAATTGCAGGGGACTTCACACCCCACTGACGGAACTGGACAGATCCTCCAAACAAAAATTAAATAGAGAAATAAAAGACCTAAACAGGACTCTAGAACATTTGGGCCTAACAGATATCTACAGAACACTCCACCCAAATAACACTGAATATACATTCTTCTCATCAGCTCATGGAACTTTCTCTAAAATTGACCACATCCTAGGCCACAAAACAGATCTAAACAAATTCAAAAAAATAGAAATCATACCATGTATCTTTTCAGACCACAGCGAATAAAATTAGATACAATTCCAACAGAAACTCACATCTTCCTCCAAAAACTTGGAAACTAAACAATCTATTGATGAATGAGTATTGGGTCAAAGAGGAGATTCAAAATGAAATCAAAGATTCTTCGAACTAAACGATAATGGGGACACAAGTTATCAAAATCTGTGGGACACAGCAAAAGCAGTCCTGAGAGAAATTTATCGCCCTAAATTCCCACATCCAAAAGACAGAAAAGTCAAATCAGTAAACTAATGAATCATCTTAAGGAAAGGAAAAGTAAGAGCAAAAGCAATCCTAAAACCAGCAGAAGAAAGAAATAACCAAAATTAGAGCAGAATTAAATGAAATCGAGAACAAAAGAACAATACAGAAGATCAATGAACGAAAAGCTGGTTCTTTGAAAAGATAAACAAAATAGACAGGCCACTTGCCAGGTTGAACCAGAACGAAAGGAAAGGACTCTAATAAGCTCAATTAGAAATGAAAAAGGAGAAGTCACACTGATACCATGGAAATACAAAACATCATCTTGAATACTACAAAAATCTCTATGCCCACAAACACGAAAACGTGGAGGAAATGGACAAATTCTTAGAAACACACTACCTCCCTAGGCTCAACCAGGAAGAAACTGAATTTCTAAACAGACCAATATCAAGCACCGAAATGAAGCAGTAATTAAAATCTACCCACAAAAAAAGTCCCGGACCAGATGGTTCACACCTGAATTCTACCAAGCCTACAAAGAAGAACTGGTGCCTATACTGCAAAAATTATTTGAAAATATCCAGAAGGATGGAATCCTCCCAAACTCATTCTACGAAGCAATATCACCTTGATACAAAGCCAGGAAAGGACACAACAAAAAGAAAACTACAGACCATATCCCTTATGAATATAGATGCAAAAATCTTCAATAAAATCCTTGCAAACCGAATTCAAATGTACATCAAAAAAATAATCCATCATGATCAGGTGGGCTTCATTCCCGAGATGCAGGGATGGTTCAACGTACGCAAATCTATAAATGTAATTACCCATATAAATAAAAGCAAGAACAAAGATTATATGATCCTTTCAATAGATGCAGAAAAGGCTTTTGACAAAATCCAACACCCTTTTATGATAAGAACTCTTAACAATATAGCATAGATGGCTCATTCCTAGAAACTATTAAAGCCATATACGATAAACCCACAGCCAATATCATACTGAATGGGGAAAAATTGAAGGCATTCCCCCTTAAAACTGGCACCAGACAAGGGTGTCCACTATCTCCACTTCTTTTCAACATAGTGCTGGAAGTCCTGGCCACAGCAATTAGACAAGACAAAGAAACAGGGGCGTCCAGATAGGGGCAGAAGAGGTCAAACTTTCACTATTCGCAGACGATATGATATTATACATAGAAAACCCCAAAGATTCAACCAAGAGATTACTGGAATTGATAAATGAATTCAGCAAAGTCTCAGGATACAAAATTAATACACACAAATCCATAGCCTTCATATATGCTAATAACAATCAAGCCGAGAAACAAATTAAAGATGCTATACCTTTTGCAATAGCAACAAAGAAAATTAAATATTTAGGAATATATCTAACTAAGGAGATCAAAGACCTATATAGAGAGAATTATGAAACACTGAGAAAGGAAATTGCAGAGGATGTAAATAGATGGAAAACCTTACCATGCTCTTGGATAGGCAGAGTCAACATAGTAAAATGGCTTTGCTACCTAAATTAATTTACAGAATCAATGCAATCCCTATCAAAATACCAACATCATTTTTTGCCGATCTAGAAAAAATAATTCTACGCTTCGTGTGGAACCAGAGAAGACCCCGTCTAGCCAAAGCAATCTTAAGCAAAAAGAACAAATTGGGAGGCATCTGTCTACCAGACTTCAAACTATACTACAAGGCTATAGTAACCAAAACTGCATGGTATTGGCACAAGAACAGACATGTAGACCAATGGAACAGGACTGAGAACCCAAATATAAAACCAACCTCATACAGTCACCTGATCTTTGACAAATTCCAGAAAAACGTACACTGGGGAAAAGATTCCCTATTCAACAAATGGTGCTGGGAAAATTGGATGGCCATATGTAGAAGACTGAAAGTGGACCCACACCTCTCACCTCTCACAAAAATCAATTCACAATGGATAACAGATCTAAACCTAAGACATGAAACCATAAGAATTCTCGAAGAAAATGTTGGAAAAACTCTTATGGACATTGGCCTAGGCAAAGAATTTATGAAGAAGACCCCCAAAGCAATCACAGCAGCAACAAAAAATAAATACATGGGACCTGATCAAATTGAAAAGCTTCTGCACAGCCAAGGAAACTATCACTAGAGTGAACAGACAACCTACAGAATGGGAGAAAATATTTGCATGCTACACCTCTGATAAAGGGCTTATAACCAGAATCTATACAGAACTTAGGAAAATCAACAAGAAAAATCAAAAACCCTATTAAAAAATGGGCAAAGGACATGAACAAAAACTTTTCCAAAGAAGACAGAATGATGGCCAGCAAACATATAAAAAAGTGCTCAACTTCTCTAATCATCAGGGAAATGCAAATCAAAACCACAATGAGATATCACTTAACTCCAGTGAGATTGGCTCATATCAAAAAATCCCCAAATAACAAATGTTGGCGGGGATGTGGACAGGTAGGAACACTCATACACTGCTGGTGGGACTGCAAATTAGTACAACCTCTATGGAAAAGAATATGGAGATATCTCAAAGAATTAAAAGCAGAATTACCATTTGACCCAGCAATCCCACTACTGGGTATTTATCCAAAAGAAAAAAAGACATTTTATAATAAAGACATCTGCTCTCGAATGTTCATAGCAGCACAATTCACAATTGCAAAGTTGTGGAAACAACCCAGGTGCCCATCAATACACGAGTGGATCAATAAAATGTGGTATATGTATACCATGGAGTATTACTCAGCAATAAGGAACAATAGTGAATTAACACATCTGGTATTATCCTGGTCGGAGCTAGAACCCATTCTTCGAAGCGAAGTGTCACAGGATTGGAAAAACAAGCATCACTGGTACTCACCATCAAACTGGTACTAACTGATGAACACTTACATCACACAGGGCAATAACATTCATCAGAGGGCGGGCGGGCGGGCGGGAGGGGGGTGGAAGGGATGGGAAAAACTCTCACTGAATGGATGTGGGGAGCACAGTTTGGGAGACGACCACGATTGTGGCTCTGACACGGGCAGAACAGGGGCAATGTGTATGGCCAAAATGTTGTACCCCCATGATATTCTGCAATTAAAAAAATAAATAAAAAAAAAATAAAAATTAAAAAAAAATAAAAAAATTAAAAAAAAAAAAAAAAAAAAGAGAGCAGGGAGATGGCGTGGCATCCTCAAGAAAGAGAAGGGAGATGCCAGCAGCAGGGCCAAGTGACTCGCTGATTTTAAGGGGGACTAAGAGAAAAAAAAAGTGATGGCTGTCAGTTGATAACAAAATTGGCAGCAGGTAGATAACAAAAACTGCAAGGATGTCAAAGTCCAAGAGTAAGTTTCCTGCCTTTCCTTGGAGACAGGATTATCACAGGAGATGTGACTCTGCCCTCGAGATACGGTTGAGGCTGTAGCTCGTTTTTCTGCTGTTTACTCAAGTAGATTCTCAAAAAAAAAACAATTTTGAAAGAGAGAGATTTACGTCCTTTTTATGTCCATTCAGCTTTCTTCAGGAGTTGTGCAAAACAGAACTGCAGAGTGTCTGTTAGTGAGAGAACTCACTGGATTGATCTTTAACTGTTACTGGGGAAATGGTGGGATTAGGTATTTTCCTGTTATTTTTGCAAGGCGGCCCCTTTCAATTCTCAAATTTTAGTAGTTTTAGGCTTCATTTGGGGTATTGGTTATAAATGCAGATTCCTTAGCAGGTCCTAAATTATCAAGTAGATCCAGGTGGCCATCCAATCATTTGTATGTTTAACAATAATACCTAGAGAGTCTGATTCTGTTTTGGCTGTTATGACTTTTACTAAAACTCAGAAATCCTAAGGTAACCAATATGGCTCCTGATTACATTTCCACTTAGAGATCTAAAAACAGTTGACTTAGAATCAATCCAATTGTATGGCCTATGGAAGTTGGAGAGCTAGTCTGACTTCTATAGTCCATGAAATTGGTCTGGGGTGATCTCTTCATGACATCTTTATATCTCCAGACCATTTATTACATTTTCATGGTCCAGGTCCTTTGTCCACATATGTAGTCTCTAATTTTTTTCCATATGACCTGCAGGGGTCACATACAGAATTGAAAGTCCTGGTGTGGGCTCTATTTCTTTCTCTATTTCTGCATTGCTGCTTGCAGCCAAAATAACCCACTCTCAGACCCTTAATAATTATATTTCATAATACATCTTTATTTTATTCATAGCACAAATCATTATCTAAAATATTTTATTTGTTCTTTGTAAATATTATCTTCTCCTTCCAATAGAAAGTAAGTTTTACAAAGCAGGGACTCTGAACAATACACCATTTACTACCCAGGGTGCCTTATAGTGCTTAATATTAGGTACTTAATAAATATTTATTTAATGAATGAATAATATCTGTTAAATTTTACTCTATTTCATGAGATGTAAAAATGCAAAGGAACAATTTTATAACAAATGCATAATATATGTCACCTCTGTAATGAGGGAATTCATAAGCCATTCCTTTGACTTTGTTTAATATACTTCCTTATTGCTACCACCTAGTCTAGATTCTATTCACATGACATCAGAAGTACTGTCATACTGGATCTCTCTCTCTGGAGTCATTTCTTCATAATCCATTCTGTATACTTATCATATTATAATTTTTCTTAAATATCATTGCATCAACACATTTCTAATGATCAAAATACTTAAATTGCTCTCTGCTTTCTCCTATATTAGTTATAAATTTCACTCTTTTATTTTCAGAGTTATTATTGCATCTAATTAGACTGTTTCTCTGCTTTTATAATTCCCTTGTCCCAAAAGCATAGTTGTATTTCAACCAGGAGTATCTCATTATTGTGGGAACATGCCTGTGTTCATTTTCATGACCTTTGTTATTTTGACCTTCGTTTTGCCGCATTCTTCTCGTTCCTCAGAGTCTGGTTCAAATCTCATTGCTTTGAAGACAATTTCACTGACTCTTATGTTAAACTATATGTTGTTTCATATTATTCTTCTCTCCTGACTTAGTTATAATCAACTGGAAGACAGGTCTTATGTACTCTAGAGCAGTGTTTTTCCATCTGCTGGTCCATGGGTCTCAATCAGCATTTTTTAATGAAATAGAATAAAATAACATGCAGCACTCATGTGCACAGATGGAAGTAAAACTCAACGGAAATTGTGCAGGTGGGGGGAGGAGGAGGGGATGGGTGAAATCACACCTAATCGGTACAATGTACAGTATCTGGGTGACGGGCACACTTATAACTATGATTCAAGCAGTACAAAAGCAATCCATGTAACCAAAACATTTGTACCCCCATAATATTCTGAAATTGAAAAATAAATTAGTTATAATAAAATGGATGCAATAAAAAATAAATAAAATAAAAAATAAGATAGAGTAGAATAGATAGCAAAGACTGCGTCAGAGTACTTTACAAACATAAACATAAGTTTTATCCCTTAAAACTTGTTTCTGTTGAAAGTGCTTGAATGCTGGTTCAAAATATCGAACAGATTTCTTAACTGTGAATCTTAATTTTAAAAGTTTGAAAGCTACTGTTCTATAGAACTAAATACAGAATTGTTCACATTATAAATACTCATTAAGCATCTTCCTTTTTATTGGTTGAAATGACTCTCAATTAACACCTACAATTAATGGTAGGAAATTAGGCCCAGTTTTAGCAAAATAATTATATTGCCGCTAAAGCAGTGTACTAAAAGATCATTTCTCTAATTATTTAAAACTGAAAAGGAGGCATTTAGGTTACAACTATAATATGACTCAGCTAGTTTCACTAAACTTTACATTATTCTTGTTTTTAAATTCAATTTCTAATGAAAAATCAACTCCAGTTTCTATATTTGACAAGAATAGGAAGACTAATGGGCCTGTGTTGTTGGTTTTTTTATTTTTTCAAATTTGTTTATTTATTTATTTAAATGGACAGATAAAATTCTATGTATTTATCATGTATGACATAATCTCAAATATATCAAAACATAATGTTTTGAAGTATATGCACATTGTGGAATGGTTAAATCTAGCTAATTAAAATATGCATTACCTCACATAGCTATCATTCTTGTGGTGAGAACATTTAACAACCACTCTCTTAGCATTTTTCAAGAATATAATACATCATCATTAACTACAGTAACCATGCTGTACATTTTCTTAAGCACTAAGCAAGAAAAGGATTTAATGTTGACCTAATATGTTTTAGTTTTATGAGTTTTAGACTTAGGGCTTTATTTCATATCACCATAAATACTCAAATTCTAAAATGAATAATTCTCTCCATGGGATTTTCTGTAATCTTGGAAGAATAATAAATTTTTGAGCTTTTAGAGTTAATATAAAAAGTGCCTGATTTCAGAAAGAAGCCACCACTGAAGGTAGAATTCAATGAGATCAACTTCTAGTGAAATCCATATCATGCATGTGCTACTTGTTTATATTTTAGCAGAGACCTTTGAATGAAACAGAAAATATGGCAAAAGATAAGGACAGGTTTTTATTAACAAATATTTAATAATATATGCCAAAATATGAAGCAGTATATGAAGCACTATGAATCAATGGCAAACTGTTCTGAATAGCCAGGAGTGAATGAATTATAATCACTGCAAAGTCACATTTTTTTCACCCAGTGTCTTTTCCAGCAATTTTTAAATGATGGCATTTACTGATAACTTCCTTTCCTAATGTCGAAAATTAAAAATAAACAACAACCGCCACAAAAAAACCCAGGGAAAAACAGAGGGACTTCTTTTCTTTACATACAAAGATGGAGAGTAAGGCAATCTAGAGCAAATACAAATACTGCAAAGACAGCACAGATGATTTCTTTTTGCGAGCAATAATAAAATGTGAAATAATAAGGGTATGGAAGTCTACCAAGCCAGAAAGTGAAACTAAGCAGTGATGTTGAGGGCATCCAAGACCCAGTGTAGGGGTTTGACAGCACTAGACATGACCAAACACGGGGAAGAAGAAATGCACACAAATCACAGGTCATATTTCACTTGGGAATCCAAGTTATAAAACCTTTGCATTTTAAAGCTGGAAGGGGCTTAGATCAACACTCTCATTTCACAGAAGAGAAAATTGAATCCTGTTCTGCTACGTTATATAGTATGTATTCCATGTTTTTTTAATAATTCCAAGCAGATTTTTAGAAGCAGGCTTACATACTACATAAAATATATATTTGTCTCCCTCCTCCACACTTCTTTCTACTGCTGCCTCTGTAAACTTTCTTTACCCTTCTTCCCCTCTATTACTATTTATTTTATTTTATTCACTAATATACTAAGTGTCTTCAATTTTTCAAGCATAGTACTGGGCATTGAAAACACATGATCCCTCCTTAAGGAAGTTTATGATGTAATAAGTGAGAAAGGTGATACAAAAGACAATGACAATGTAGAAATTTGAGTTAAAGGGGGATTAATGTGTGATAATGATTCTCTATTAAAGTGACAGCTCACCCATTCTCTAGATATATGGAGAATGTGATATCTAAACTGAATCTTAAATCATAAGTAAGAGTTCCTCATATTTTTATAAAGATTATATAGTGAAATAAGTGTTTTATTTCTATGCAACGTATGTGCTAGGGTGAGGGAAAAGAGACAGAATGATATGTAGGTAGTGATGTTACTACTGTAGTAGATTTAAAGCCTATCACATTAAATAGACTTGTTTCTATCAACATATCCCAATGTCAAGTGATCCCATCCCACATAATGATTTTAAATATCATTATCTGCTGACATCCAATCTATACCTCTAGCCTGTACCTCTTCCTTGAAGAGACTTTTGTATATCCAACTGCTTACTCAACATCTCCATTTGGAAGTCTAACACGTGTCTCAAATATAATATATCCAAAATTAAGATCTGTGAATCTCTTCCAAATCTATACTTTCTGCAAAGGTCTACAGATCTAGCTGCACCGATAAATATCTTAGACTCATTCTAAACTCCTTTCCCCCTTAAATGAGATCTCTTTTGCTCTACCTTGTCGAAGAATATCACTTGGTTTTCACCATCTCTGCCACAACCACTGTAGTCCAAGCCACCTGGATATTATAATAACTTTCTTATAACTTTCCTTGCATTTACTCTTTCCCCAATCAATCTATTCTTAACATAGGAACAAGATAGATCCCATTTAAAAAGCAAGTTTATATGTCACTACTTTGCTCAAAATGTTTGAAAGCTTTCTCGTATCATCTAGATTAAAAGCCACAGTCCTTGCTATAACCAACTGGCCCTCCGTGAACAAGCCTGTTTCTTATTTCTCTACTCTCATTTCTATCTCCTTGCCTCTGCCTAACTTGGCTGTAGCAACACAACCCTCACTTTTCCTCAGGCACACAAGGCACAGTCATGCCACAGGATCTTTGCACTTTGCCATTCTCCCTACTGGGAATACTCTGGCCCACATAGCCACAAGGTTCATGTTCTTCCTTCCTTTAAGTCTCAATTCAAACATCACTTTGTCAGTGAGGATTATACTAAACATCTCTCTAAAATATATTTTACACATGTTTCTTGTTTTAAATTTTTTGGTTTTTGGATTTTTGTTGTTACCATGCACTGGAATGCATGATATATAGGTGTAATATTCCTTACCATTAACAATCAATTCTCAAAAAGTTGTATAAGTGAGATCCAGCACACCATTCCTCACAGATACCTGTAATAAGGATGGAAGAAAATTGCTCCCACCCAGAGGCACTTTCTCATCATTGGAAATTCCATTATTGGAAGTGGCTTAGAATAACCATAGGTTTTTCATTCCTTTCTAAATGTTGTTACTTTGGGGAAGGGAAACACATCAACTTAAACAAATTATTAATACATTAGCATAAAATCATTAATTGCATATTTTACTTCCATGGAAACTCCTTTAAATTTTTCACTAAAATATGGGGTTTTGCAGATGGGGAGAAGAAATAAATACTTTTGAAAAATACGGAAATATCTATGTGAAAGTGACTGGACCCCTATAGGAATAAGGAAACCAGCAGATATAGTAATGGATAAAGAAAGATTGTGGATAACATGTTGTATGTGGACACTTTACCTATGTGATTCTAAAACAGCTGGGTGAGTAGGGCAGTAAGAAACTGAACTAATGAAAAAGGACCTGTTTAGTTTTCAGAGTGAAAGTTTAGATTAATTAATTCTGGGGGAAGTCAACTCATGAATTTTATGTTGAACATTTCTATCTGTAAACTGAGAATCAGACTTACTTTGTAGATTTTTATACTGAAAATATATTAAAATTGGAATTAAATTAAGTTTCCCAAGCACTTAGCTTCAAAGATGGCAAACAGTTTCTACTTTAACTGGGACTAGCTATTAAGATACATTGAGGATTCAGCTATTCACTGATGGTTCATATTGACACATTTCATTACTCCTATGGAGACACTGTATTATTTACAGTTTATATTTTAAACATAAATAATTTGCAATATTATTTAATTATGGAGGCTTCATAATGTAGCAATTTTGTATTTCATGATTAACAAAGGAATCTCCTTCCATAAAATGATCAAACATGGTTTATTTTAGTTAATGTGTTATGCCAATATAGGGATGTGATTTCAGAAGACGTAGGGTCATTTTTCAATGATTCTCTAAAAACAGATACTAGCAGAAGTCAAAATGTGAAAGATACAAATAAATTATTTAATTTCCATTTAGTAAATGCATCACTATCAATCCTAACTGACCTGCAAGACAGACGGGCAAAGAGATAGTATCACAGATGACAGGTATAGTTCCAGGAATAATTATAATATGGGAATATAGATGTCTATTTCTTGATTTTTTTTAGGTCTAGCAATTAGCCACAGCTAATGGATAAAAGTAAAGCTCTCCTCTAAACCTTCACTCTGTTAATTAAAAATATCAGTTGGGCATTGTGAATTTCACATTTTATGTAAAGTTCTGGCAAAGGAAAACTATAAGAAATCATTAATATTTAATGTAAAAAAGTCGGAAATAACTGAGAGGAAGCAAAAAGTAAAAAGGCAAGTGATGGAGGAGATTGATCCAAATGAGTGAGCAATTATTAAGGAGTCTTGCTTGAGCAACACAGAGTCAGCATTGTAGGGGGCATTAGTTGAAGTAAGGAATCAGGACTGATTAAGAACAGCTGGTAAAGGGAGGCGCTGAGAACTACATAATCACCCTATGTGAATTCACTATAATTGACTCAGATTATCCCAGTAGTCTCAGCTACTTTCTAGCTCCACAAGGCACTTTTAGAAATAGAATGAACTCTTTCTGTCATTAATTCTTTTGATGTCCTGCAGAATCATCTTGCAGTAGCTCAAAGATACGTCTTTGCCAGAAAATATTCATCATGAAGTACTACAACAAGAATTAATATAATTCAAAACAACTTGGAAACCAAATGAAAAATGTTTATGTCCCCCTTGATCCCCATGAAAATGGCAGAAATTTAAAAGTATTAATATAAGTCTGTAAAATTCCAATACCATACATTGTATTTGTAATAGACTTTGTTTCCAAGAACTGCAAATCATTTTGCAGTGTGAGTTTCACAGTCCCCCTGAAGCCCCAGAAGAAATAGGTAAAAAAAAAAAAAAATTTTTTCTTATTAGTACTGGTCTTAGGGCATCACTAAGACCTGAGAAAAAAATCTGATTTTGACTTGTAAAGATAACATGGTTTAGTAGCTCAGCAAGGCATAAATGTACACTTGCTCTCAAAAAGAGAAATGACCAATGTGAATGAATATCCAAAGGAAATTTCTAAAGGACCTATGCCAGTTAGAATATGTGAGCAAAAGAAATTCAAAATTCAATAATACTTGAAAGAAAATTTAAAGCAAACCTATATTTACAAGTATAAAAAACAGGCATGCACAAAGAACTATCTTAAGTATGGAAACATTTATTCACAGTGGAATAATGAGTTCAATCATTTGGAGAAAAAAGTTGATATAAAAATTTTAAAGTGCTTTAGATAGCAGAAAATGATGATGGTCTCATTTTACTTAACATTTATTTAAGCTTTAGGCTCATCTTTTACATAAAGGATTTTGTACTAGCTTTAATAACTAAAATTCTAATAGAACAAAATAATTTTTAAAAATTCTGTATGACATGAGCAAAAAAGCAAGATATTACTAGGTCCTTGTAATGAACTAATTAGTACAGTTGAAATATGTCCTCTGTTATACTTCTCCAAGAAATCCACGTTCCTATTATAGAACTTAGAACTTCAAAGTGTGAAGCCATAACATATATCTTCACATCTACTTATGTTCTGTGGGCATTTTAGCACCTTGTACAATACTTGTGTACTTTGGCTCTTACAGCTTTCTTTTTTTAATGACAATTTTTTTAAAATTGATATATTGTAATTGTACATATTCATGGGGTCCAATTTGATGTTTCAATACATATATATGTTGAATAATGATCCAATTAATGTAGTTAGTATATGTACCACCTCATAAATTTATCATTCTTTTGTGGTAAGAACATTCAAAAGCTTCTCTTCTAGCTATTTTGTAATATGCAATAGTTCACTGTTAACCATAGTCACCTTACTGTGTGATAGAACACCAGAAATTATTCCTTCTAACTAATTGTGACATTATATTCATTGACTCAACCTGTCCCCATCTTCCTATTTCCTCTTCCTTCCCCAGACTCTGGTAACCACTGTTCTACTCTCTATTTCTATGGTATATTTAGATATTCTATATATTCCACATATCAGTGAGATCATGTGGTAATTTTCTTTCTATGCCTAGCTTATTTCACTTAACATAATGTCCTCCAGGTATATCCATGTGCCACAAATGAAGGGATTTCATTCTTTTTTATGACTGAAGAGTATTTCATTCCATATATGTACCACATTTTCTTTATCCATTCATCTATTGTTGGAAACTTAGTTTGATTCCTTATCTTGGCTATTGTAAATAGTGCTGCAATAAACATGGAAGGGCACATATGTCTCCAATTTACTGAGTTCATTTCCTTGGGATATATACCCAATAGTGGGATTGTAAGATCACATGGTAGTTCTATTTTTAACTTTTTGAGGAACCTCCATACTATTTTCCATAATGGCTGTACTAGTTTACATCCCCACCAACAGTGTCTAAGTGTTCCCTTTTCTCCACATCCTCACCAATACTTGTTTTCTTTTGTCTTTCTGATAGTAATCACTCTAACTAGAGTGAGGTGGTATCTCATTGTAGTTTTGATATGTATTCCCTTGGTAATTAGTGTCGTTAAGCATTTTTTCATATACCTGTTAGACACTTATATGTCTTCCTTTGATAAATATCTATTAAAGTCTTTTGTTCATTTTTAATCCAGTTGTTTGTTTTTTGCTGTTATTTATATAGTCTGTAAATCAACCCCTTGTCAGATGTATAGCTTACAAATATTTTCCCTCATTCTGTAGGTTGTCTCTTCACTTTGTTAATAGTTTCCTTTGCTGTACAAAAGCTTGTGAGTTTGATATAATCCCATTTGTCTATTTTTGCTTTTTTTGCCTGTGCTTTTAAGATCTTATTTAAAAAATCTTTGCCCTGCCAAATGTCATGAAGTGTTTCCCCTACGTTTTCTTACTTTTGGGTTTTACATTTAACACTATAATCCATTTCAAGTTGATTTTTGTATATGGGGAGAGGTAAGGGTCTGATATTCTTCTGCATGTGGATATCCTATATTCCCAGCACCATTTATTACAGAGGCTATCTGTCTCTTAATGTGTGTCCTTGGCACCTTTGTCAAAACTCAGTTGGCTGTAGGTGGGCTAATTTATTTCTGAGCTCTCTATTCTGTTCCATTGATCTCTTTGTCTGTTTTTGTGCCAGTGCCATGCTGTATTGGTTACACTAGCTTTGTAGCATATTTTGAAGTCAGGTAGTGTGATGCCTCCAGCTTTGTTCTTTTTTCTCAGTACTTGCCTTAGCTAGTCAGGGTCCTTTGTGGTTTCATGTGAATTTTAGAATTTTTTTTTATTTCTGTGAAGACTGTCATTGGTATTTTGATAGGGAGTTGCATTGAATCTGCAAATTGATTTGGGTAGTATGACCATTTTAACATTATTAATTCTTCCAATCTGTAAACAAGGGATATCTTTCCATTTATTTGTGTCCTCTTCAATTTCTTTCATCAATGTTTTATAGTTTTCAATGTAGATATCTTTCATCTCCTTGGTTAAGTTTATTCCTAAGTGTTAGTATTTTTGTGTAGCTGTTGAAAATGGAATTATTTTATTGATTTCTTTTTAAGATGGATCACAGATTACAGAAACACTATGAATTTTTGTATGCTGATTTTGTAGTATGCAACTTTATAGAATTTGTTTGTTAATTCTAACAGGTTTTTTATGAAGTCTTTAATATTTTCTATATATAAGATCATGTTGTCTACAAATAGGGACAATTTGACTTCCCATTTTTAATTTTAATGCCTTTTATTTCTTTCTCCTGCCTAATTGTTCTTGTTAGGATTTATAGCACTATGCTGAATAGAACTGATGAAAATGGGCATCCCTGTCTTGTTCCTGATCTTAGAAGAAATGCTTTCAACTTTTCCGCATTCTGTGTGAGGTTAGCTATGAGTTGTCACATATCGTTTTTATTGTGTTGAGGTACAAATCTTCTATACCTAATTTGTTGAGAGCTTTTATTATGAAAGGATGCTGAATTTTGTCAAATACTTTTTCTGCTTCTATTGAAATGATCATACGGGTTTTGTCTTTCTTTCTGTTAATGTGGTGTATCACATTAATTGATTTGGATGTGTTAAATCATCCTTTCCCCTTAGGATGAATCCCACTTGATCATGATGAATGATCTTTTTAATGTGTTGTTGAATTTGGTTTGTTAGTATTTTGTTGAGAATTTTTATGTCTATATTCATCAGGGATATTGGCCTGTAGTTTTTTTGTTTTTGTTTTTGTTGGAGCCTTCAATTTTGGAATCAGCATAATGCTGGCCTTTCAAGTATGCCTCCTCTTCAAATTTCTGGAATATTTTGAGAAGAATTGGTATTAGTTCATCTTTAAATGTTTGGTAGAATTCAGTAGTAAAGTCATCAGGTTCTGAGATTTTCTTTAATGGAAGACTTATTACTGATTCAATTTTTTCACTGTTAAGATTTTCTATTTCTTCATAATTTAATGTTGGTAGCTTATATGTGTCTAGGAGTCTGTTTATTTTTTCTATGTTATCAAAGTTGTTGGTGTATAATTTTTCATAACAGTCTCTTGTGATCCTTTGTATTTCTGTGGTATTAGTAATGTCTCTTTTTTATTATCTGCCTTTATTTATTTGAGTCTTCTATTTTTCTTTATTTAGTCTAGCTAAAGGTTTGTTGATTATCTTTTCTAAAAACCAACTCTGTCTTTCATTGATTTTTTTGAATTTTGAAGATTGATTTTGTTTATTTCTGCTCTGAGCTTTATTATTTTCTTCTACCAATTTTGGGTTTAGTTGGTTTTTGTTTTTCTAGTTTTTTGAGGTGCATGATTAGGTTGTTTATTAGAAATGCATCTTTCCTGATGTAGGTGTCTATTGCTATTAACCTCCCTCTTAGAACTGCTTTTGCTGTGTCCCATAGGTTTTGCTATGGTGTGTTTTCATTCTCATTTGCCTCAAAAGTTACATTTTAATTTCCTCATTGATCTATTGATTGTTTAGGAGCATTTTGTTTAATTTCCATATATTTGTAAAATTTCTGAAGTTTTTCTCGGTTTTGATTTTTAGTTTTATATCACTGTGGTCAGAAAACATACTTGATATGATCTCTGTCTTCTTAAATGTGTTAAGACTTGCCTTATGGACTAACCTATGATCGATCCCAGAGAATGTTTCATGTGCAGTACAGAAGAATGTGTATTCTACGGTTGTTGGACGGAATGTTCTAAAAATATCTGTTAGTTTAATTTAACCTATGGTGCATTTAAGTCTAATGTTTCCTTTTTGATTTTCTGTCTAGTAAGAAAAGTAGTAGAGGATCATCTAGATCTATTCATTGTTAAGAGTGAGGGATTGAAGACCCCTACTATTATCGCATGGCAGTCTATTTCTCCCTTTAAGTCTAATCATATTTGCTTTATTTATCTGGGTGCTCTAGTGTTGGCTGCATATACATTTACAATGTTATATCCTTTTGTTGCATTGATACTTTTATCATTATATAATGACCTTCTTTGTCTCTTTTTAGAGTTTTTGACTAATAGTCTATTTTATCTGATATAAGTATAGCTACTCCTGCTCACTTTTGGTTTCCATATGCATAGAATATCTTTTTCTAACCCTTTACTTTCAGTCTATATTTGTTTTTATCGTTGATGTGAGTCTCTTGTAGGCAGGATATAGTTGAGTCTTATTTTTTTTATACATTATGGCACTCTGTATCTTTTAATTGGAGACTTTAATTCATTTACATTCAAGGTTATTATTAGCAGGTAAGCACTTATATCTGCCATTTTGTTAATTGTTTTCTGATTGTTTTGTTGTTCCTTTCTTCCTGTCTTTTTGTTTACCTCTATAGTTTGGTGGGCTCCTGTGCTTAAAAGCATTGTTTCCTTTTTCTTTCTCATTTGTGTATACATTGTGATTTCTTCATTTGTAATTAGTGTGGAGATAACATAAAGAATCTTATAGTTATAATAGACTATTTTAAGGTGGTAGTAACTTAACTCTGGTTGCATAAATTACTCTGGACTTTTTTACTCCACCCCAATATTTATATTTTTTCCTTATTTTAATTTTTTATCTATTATATGTTCCTTAGCCACTCATACATGTTGTTGTTTTTTACCATTTTAATTTTGAATCTTCATAGTAGGGGATTGAGAGATTTACTTAGCACCATTACATCACTGGGGTATTCTGACTTTGAATTATGACTTTACCTCTGTTGTTGAGTTTTATACTTTCACTTGTTTTCGTAACTGTAATTAGCCTCCTTTTGTTTCCAGTTCCAGGACTCCCTGAAGCATTTCTTATAAGAGCAGTAGAGTAGTGATGAATTCCTCAGTTTTTCATTGTCTAGGAAGGTCTTTTATTTCTCCTTCATTTCTGAAGGATAGCTTTGCTGGATAAAGTATTCTTCATTGACATTTTTTTTTTCTTTCAGCATTTTGAATATGCACCTGATTCCCTCCTTGTCTGCAAGGTTTTTGCTGAGAAGTCTGCTGATAGTCTTCAGGTATGCACTTATATGTGACTTGCCACTTTTCCCTTGCAGATTTTAAAATTCTCTCTTTGTCTTTGACTTTGACTTTTGACTGTTAGATTACAATGTGCCTTGGAGAGGATTGTTTTGGGAAACTTTAAGCTTCCTGAATCTGGATGTCCATATCTCTCCCACACATGGAAAGTTTTCAGCTATTATTTCATTAAGTAGGTTTTTGGTGCCTTTCTCTATCTCTTCTCCCTCTGGAAACTTATTATACAAATATTTGTTTGTTTGGTGGTGTCCCATAAGTCCAGTAGGATTTCTTTATCTTTTTTCTTATTTATTTATTTTTCTCTGACTGGTTGATTTCAAAAGACCTGTCTTCAAGCTTATAAATTTGTTCTTCTGCTTTATTTATTCTGTTGTTGAAGCTCTCGATTGTATTTTTTATTTCATTTTTTGGATTCTTCAGTTCCAAGATTTCTGTTTGGTTCTTATTTATGACATCTATTTCTTTGTTGAATTCCTCATTCAGATTGTGAATAGTTTTTCTTATTTCATTGAATTGTTTGTCTGTGTTCTCTTGTATCCCACTGAATTTTCTTAAGATTACTATTCAAATTCTTTGTCAGGCACTACCTAAATATTCTTTTTGGGGGAATCTTATTTTGGGGAGCATTATTTTGTTTCTCTGGAGGTGTCATGTTTCCTTGATTTTTTTTCTTGTGTTCCTGTGTTGATATCTGCTCATCTATTAGAATAGTAGCTTTTTCCAATTATATGGAGTAGCTTTCATAGGAAGAGATTTTTTTCTGTGGGCAGATTCTAAGACATCAGCTGGGTATGGTTCATTGACTTTAGTTCTGGGTGGACACATTAACATGGTTACCATGCAGTTTTGTTAGCTATAATCTTTGTCAGCAATGTCTGTGATTTCCTCAGTGGCCTAGGCTGTGGGTGTTATAACAGCAGTGGCATTGTTTTGCAGGAGGTGAGAGCACTGAGTCAATTTTTGGCCCAGGCATGTTCAGGCATGAAGAGCTGACAGGTTGTTTGGCAGCCTCTCTAAGGAGGTGGGGGTCATTACTAGAACATCTGTTGAGCAGGGCATAGGTATGAGAAGGCATGGCAGGGCTGCGTAGCTCTGCAGCAGTTGCCCAGGAAGGCAGGGCTGCCACCAGACCCACTCTTAGGCCAAGTGCAGGTGTGAGCGGGCTCAGCAGACTGGCTGAGGATCAGCTAATGGCTGTTCAGTGGCTTCCCTGCTGTAAGGCCTGCCTATTCCCTGGGCAGGAGGAGGGGTGGTTCATGGGTTCAGATCCTGAGGACTCATTTGTTCCATCTGGCCTATGCTCTGCAGACAGAGTCATGGTGTTGCAGGCACCTGTTTGAACATGGTAGAAAAGTGATAGGGCCTCAGGAATGAAGATAGTTCATTACTACTGGTCTCAAGGGCAAATGCACTCTGGCATTGGATCCAGTTTCAAGATGGTGCTGTGCCATAACAGCTTAGGTCTCAGGGGTTAGGGTGGCTCAGTGTGGGCTTCTACTCTAAATCAGTGCAGTTTCATGAACTCCTGACTACTTTCCAAAATGCATTTGGGGCCTGTGAGGACTGGGGACAGGAGGGTGTCTCTTGTATCAAGAATTGCTGCCATTTGTGCCAGCAGTGAGGACTACTGGAGATCTCCACCTTATCTTTTCCCTCTAAGAGGAAGTACCACCCTGACTCTGAGCCTGACCTGGCAGGGGAAACACTGTGGCAGAGGCAGGATGCCCCATTCCTCTCTTTATAATTCTATTTTTGGATCTCCACAGAGATTTTGTTACTACCCTGGTACTCTCCAGGGTACTTCCTCAGTCACTCCAATTGAAATATATTCATTGTTTTGGTCCCTTTGTGTGGAGGTGGGGGATGAGTGCCAGGAAATCCTACTTGTGCATCTTGCTGATATGCTCTTTATCATTTTCTTGGCACCCACAGAAACCAGCAGTGTTGGGTCACAATTAAAAGTACCTATGACAAACTAAGGGTGTTTTGGACAAGTACTTATTAAACTTTACTATGCACATGAATCACCTGAAGATCTTGTTAAAATGCAAATTCAGATTTAGTAGTTTGGTGGCAAGGCCTGAGATTCTACATTTTGAAGAAACTCCCAGGTTTATAATGCTGATGCTGTTGTCCACCTAAAAGGAAGAAGTGCAGGCAAAATTAACATAAGTAGAAAGTTTATTTGAGCCAATGTTGAGGAGTGGAATGCTGGAGCATATATCTGAGTTGCCCTGAATATACACTTTGATTAGCAGCAGTTACAAGTAGATTTTTAAAGGAAACAAGGAGGCAGTTCTTGAGTTGTTTATCAATAATTTACATTAAAATAATATAAGCTATTGATGGTTTATATATTGTTCTTTGTATCACAAATTCCAGGAACATGAAGATAATGAGTGAGGTAGCTAGTCAGGAACAAAATAACTTTAAACAATTGCCCCCAGGCAATTGTTTGGTCACGGGCATGACTGAAGTTCAACACTCCTGTCTCTCTGGACCTAATAAATTTTGCATATCTCACATAGCTCAGACTGCTCTAAACTATTTTTCTTTTCTCACTGTTGATCCATCAGCCACACATTGCATAGCAAAGTTTTAAATCTTAGTTGTTGCTGATCTTTACTTGTCATTAAAAATGTTTAATTAAGTATGAGAAATTGCATATTGTGTCACTTTAAGACTGTGCTCTGATATCTATATCAGAAGTAGAGTTAACATGTGTAGAGGAGAGTTTTGACCAAAAATCTTGCTTTTCTTTAATTCTGCCTTTAGATACTTTCTCTCTATTTTATCTTTAAGCTAAAGTTCATATTAAAAAGAATGAACCAATAACAGTAAGTGACATTAATGAAGTTAAGCATGAAGCCTTCACATTACAGATTATTAGCTTGGTCATTTGATGTCAGTATCTATCATGTTTGCAAAAAAGCTATGGAAAACAAGATTTGGTTCCAAACTTCTAAAGTGGAAATTTTAGCATTAAATTTCAGATCTATATTTACAAAATATTTTTAAGACTGAATTTGCTACTTTTTTGGTTAAGATTAGTGAATTTCCCAGGCTTATTAAATGTATCCCTTGAGACAGAAAAGTCATATTCAGTTGCATTAATTTCTACACTTGTCCAAAATTTATGATATGTACAAACTATTCTGGTAATCAATGGTTTAGTATATTTTGTATCCTTTCCATGGTTACATAGAAAATGTTGATGAATGCATATTCCCTGCAATAATGTTTCCCTGCATTGACCTTTCTTAATGGATCAGAAAATGTATCGTCTCCACTGACAGGATCAAGAATATCATGAAAATGGCCGCATAGACTAAAGAAAGCCAGGAATTGTGATCCATATACTCAGACAAATACGGATTATGGGGTAGTGCACAAAGCAAAATCATATGAACTCACATACTGATTGTAATTGCTAGCCTTTCAACAATTAAAACATCATCTTCATATTTAGAAAAGTACAAAAATAGCAAAGTCAAACTTCCAAGCAAATGATAAATCTTCTTTCTTCCCTGTCCTTAATTTATCTTTTCCACTGCCTTTGAAGTCCTAAGCAAACCAACATTCTTATCCAATGTGCTGTGATCTTTTAAACATGGAATAGAAGATTCCAACTGTAATAAAATGCAGAAACACAATGCCACCTGTGATCCATACTATGACTACTTTAAATTAAATGACCCCCGGAAACCAAAGGTGATGTCTATAGAAAGTCAAAGTAATTGCATATGAAGACGTCATGTACATATCTCCAGGAATGGAGATGTGCAGAATTACTTCAACTGTTTACTACAAATGAACAAGTCTCTAACCTTGGATAACATACCTAAGGCACCAAAGGTGAATACTCTAGCTTAAGGACAATGGAGCTATGTGGAAGAACACAATAAAAATAACATAAAAATGGCAGTACAATCCAATAAACGAACAGGTTAGGGATGTTTCCTAAGGTTACCTAAATAAAAAGAGATTGTTTCTCTTAAAATGGCAGAATCAGAAAATTACACATAGAAATAATATATAGCAATTTTGTAGGTATACACTTATATGCATTTTATTTTAAATATTGGAATAATACAAATCATGCATAAATAATTTAGAGTTAATGTGCCACTAAAAAAGCTCATTAAAATAATAGAAGCAGCTGCATTATAATACTGCAGAATTTAGTCAAGGTTTATACTATCTTCATGAAAATAGATTCATTTCCACCACTGGCTAGGATCTGTTTGGGATATTTATTTTTTTATTTATTTTTTCTTCTTCACTGTTTGGGATTTTTTACATTTTCTATACCCCTGTTACAAAAACTGGTTAAAGTTAGAAATTTTAGTTGTAGAAAAAGCAATCAAAACATAAATTTAATGTTGTTTCATCTAATCTAAAAACATTTTTAGCAGGATAAAAAGAAAAATTAGCTTTAGATCCACCAAGTATCCATACAAAGCCTAGTATTTATATAAGATATAAGTTCACTTTAATGTTGAATTAACAATATTTTATGCTGATTTGAGTTGAATGTGGAGAATCTCTTTATGCTGCATCTTCCTTAATTTTAATTGCCCAATTAGCTGGGGCTGCCTTGTTTATGCACAACAGGAGCAAGCTAGATTACTTTAGTTAGCAGCACAATGGCTAGGTCTGGCAGTTTACTCAAGTGTAACTAGAAAACAAATTACCATGCATTCTTCATAAGTAATATCATAGGAGAACCAATATCTAAAAACCTAAAAATAATGAATAGAAAAAAGTGAAGGTAAGACTGCATTCTGCTTTACTCGTTAAGTATTTTGCATTATTTTCTTAAAGAACATTATAAGAATACATTTCATCACTTTGATTAGAAAGAAAAACCTATTTTTTAAAAAGAAAATTACTGCCTTCTATGGAAAATAGGGTCAACAGAAAAGTATTTGACTATTTCTACAAACATGGAAAAGTAGATATCTTAAAGTAAAACAGGTAAATATAATTGTTTGGGGTGAAAATTAATTGATTAATTAATTAACTAAACAAATAATGACAACTCAATGCATAAGATGCTGACTTTTTTCTATTCCCATTTTTGGTGTTATGATATACACATATATTTTGGTTTTCATCCACAGTTCCTGGCTCATGACTCCTGTATCCCTTGTTACATACAATCTTTCGCTATAATGTTGGGTGTGTTAGGACTCAGGAGCAGCCTCAGGAAACAAAATCTTTCTGACCTTCACCTGCCCCAATGGAGGACTTTACTCTTCCTCCACCAGTCTGACTGTGGGTCACAAGAACCTCATTCCAGAGAGGGTCCTGCCCCCATACCCTAAAGGCTAATCACATTTCCAAATAGTTGTCCATAAAAACCCAAGAGGACTGGGCTCAGAAAGCTTCCCAATAGCTGAACACCTGGAGGTACCTGGAAGGTGGCACTCAGGGAGGACATGGAATCTCCACACCCCTCCCCCATACCTTGCCCTACACATCTCTTCACCTGTATCCTTTGTAATTTTTTTATAATAAACCATTAAACATAAGTAACTGTTTCTGTGAGCCACTCTAACAAATTAATCATGCCCAAAGAGGGGGTCAGGGGAACCCCAACTTGAAGCTGGTGGGTCAGAAGTTCCAGAGGCCCAGACCTGCAACATGTCTGAAGAGAGGGCAGTTTCCAAGACTGAGCCCTCACCCTGTGGGATCTGTCACTATCTCCAGGTAGATATTGTCAAACTTGAATTAGAGGACATTAAACGTCATGCATTTTCAGCTGGTGTCCGCTGCTTAGCCTGTGAGGAAAAACCCTCATTTAGTCACTAAAGTCTTCTTATGTGTTGATGATTGTTGTGCTGTGAGAACAGAGGAAAAATACAGTTTGGGAGAGTTTTTCTCAGGATACCTTGTTATTCTTTTTTGTAATATTTCTCATTGGTGTAAACAACATATGAACCTGCAAAAATGTGATTATTTTAGCAATTTTCAGATATTTGTATGTATTTTTCCTGGTGACTTCAAAAATGTTATGGCAAATATTATTTATTTAAAAAAAGATAGAAAATATTTAAATGATACAGTTTCAAGTATAAAAGTAATACATTTGTTTTGTGGTTAAGAATAAAATCACCAATCCATGTTAAAGTGGTGAATTATAATACTTTAATAAAGCAATAATAAGACTTTAAAAGATCAGAATAATAAAGTACATATTCCATAGAGCATACAATAAAACTTACTAAAGATTAAAAATATCAGGAGCATGTTATCCGAAATCAAGAAAAAAAAAGTGGTTGATAGAAAAAACCTTGAAATAACGTAGGTATTAGAATTAGCTATTATTATCTTGTTTATTTACTAAAAAAAAGTGGTCTCAGTGATTGAACATACAGGAAATCTCAGAAAGAAAGAAATAAAGCTTATAAAAAAGAAGATAATAAGAATTATAGAACTTAAAATTATACTACCTGAAATGAAATACTCATTGGATGGGCTTACCAGCAGATTAGTGGTTACAGCAAAATGATTAATAATGTTGAAGTGAAGACAAATCCATAGAAATCATCCAATCTGAAGAATGGAGAGAAAAACAACTGAAAGCCAAAGCACAGGGCCTCAGAGACAAAGAACCTAACATATGTGTTTGTTGAGATGCATTATAAAAGAAGAGAGAGATAATGGAGCAGGAAAAAAGTATATGATGAAGCGATGTTTAAAAATTTTTCCAAAAATTTATTGAGAAACAACCACTTATTTCTCGGTGAAACTAAAGCAGAATAAATACAGAGCAAACTCTATTATGGAACATCATAGCAAGAGTACTGAAAAATCAAAAATTAAAAAAAAATACCTTGTATGTTTCCAGAAAAAAAATAACACAATATATACAGAGAGATAATGATATCAATTACAGGCAACTTCTTGTCAGAAACATAGAGACCAAAAGATAAGAAAATATGACGTTAAAACTCTGAAAAAAACTCCACTCAGAAATGTATGTGCTGTGTAAATATACTTCAAAAAGAAAGTAAAATAGACATTTTTAGAGAAACAAAACAGAGAGATTTTATTGCCAGAAACTTGTACCACAAGAGATACAAAGTCCTCAGTCTAAGGTAAATGAACCGGATAGAAACTCAGGTCTACATAAGGAAAAGACACGAAAAATAGAAAAGGTGGATAGAAATGTGGATAAATACTAAAGACTGTTTTTTGTTCTATTCATACTTTTCCTAAAAAACAAATGTCTGTTTAGAGCAAAAAGAATAGCCTTGCAAGGGGGTTATAACATATCTAGAAGGTTTTTACTTTTGTGGTGTAATAAATAAAGACTGAAATGGGTATTGGTATAACATTAAATCTAAGACTGTGATAAGTTAAGAATGCATATTTTAATTTTTGGAGCAACCATTAGAAAGTATTAAAATGAAATATAGGCATTATTTATTATTGTCGTGCATTTTTATGCCAATCTACAGTCCTCACATTACATAATGTGTGCATTTTGATTTATTTATAAGTAGGTAATTGATTGATAGTTGATGATGGAAAGATAATAGATAGATAGATAGACAAAGATAAAGGCATCCAGATGTGGCATAATTAGAGCTCGAACTCTTGAGTTGAAATTCATCACTGCCATTTTTTACTTATGTGCATTTGGAGAAGTTACCTAAATCCCTTTTTTCTGAGTTTCTTTATTTATAAATGGGTCCTATAATATAGCTCCCTTACAGGTTTTATTTTTAAAGATTATACAAATTAATCCATGTAAATTTCTTATAAAAATACCTGGAACATTGTAAATGCCCAGTAAATGTCAGGGTTTTTGTTTATATTGTTTTGTTTTGTTTAAGGAAAATTAAAGACACCTTTATTTGACTTTAAACTCCTGGTTTGCTTATTATGCCTTGATCTTCTATAAACATCTTACCACATAAACATTTTTAAACATTATAAATTTCTGAGTTCATACACCTCAGATGATTGAAGCTTTTCTGCATGACCCCGAAGGGAGTAGAAAACCTGGTCTTCCCTGGCCCTACCTCAACTAGCACTGCACAAATGGACGCATGTATGGTCATGTAGATAGTTATTATACACCCTTTCTCATTGAGAAAAACATCCCTTGTATAAACAGATGGCACTGAGAAAGTTTTTTGGATGTTTTAAGAAACTATGCCATTTATCATTTTTGAAAATAATGTATATTAAAGGGAGTAGAATCTCACATAAAGACCTTTGCCCAGTGGAGGCTTAGATTTTGATGTATTCATAAGCTCTATATACATCCCAGAAGACTAAAACTGAAGGAAAAAAATTCAAACACATTGTATCAAGAACCAGGAGAGGTATATACTTTTTCTTAAATTGAACTTAATTAGACAAATTATAAACATTTTAAAGCACAGCAGGTATTTAGTATAAATTTGTTTAATGACTAATTAAGTGAATACTGTTTTTACTACTTCATTTTGAAAGTTAAGATAGAAATAAGGAAGAGCTAAAAGTAATTAAGGTTTTTACATTTATATTGAATGACCATAGTAAAGAACCTACAGACACTGAGGCAACTATTGCACTACCAATACAAAATGCAAAAAAGGAGTACCAGGGAAAGAAAATCTCATGCAAAATCTATGAATATATAAATGATTTTGAAGCTTGAAGTGTAAAAGTAAAATATGATAAGAAAAGGAAAGGTGACAAATGAAAAAAAGATTGAGAAGACATTAAGACAAATAATAAGACATTTTTCAAATATGGAAGGAACAAAAGGTCAGTGACAGAGAGAGTGGAGTTTCTTACAGATGGCCAGAGCAATTTACTGACTGAAAAGACAGGCATTGCTAAAACAAAAATCAAATGAGTTCATTGGCTTTCTATTCTCACAGAGAGCTTGGAGAATAGAATCAGAAATAGATATAAGTCTTAGGGGAATAAGAAAAGAAAAACACCAAAGAGGACTGTGCTGTGCTGAACAAGTGCCTAAAAATAAGATTAGGGTTTTTTTTATAGATGAACTAAAAATTACTTACATCCTTAGCAAATGTATTATTTTATAATTTTTAAATGGAAATATATAAGGAGTTTTTTAAAGAAAAGTACAGCAGAATCATACCAGCCCCCTTTTCCAATTTTGTGAAATAAGTGACTGAAATTGCAACAGTCATGGGACAAATAGGCCCTCCACTTGGAAACCATTTCCCAGTAAGAAAAATAGCATTTGGTAATTGCTTTGGTAGAATTCCCAAAATCTTTATCAACCACATGAAGAGAAAGACCTTGGGTGATGGGTCTTTTCCCTGAGGTTACCATTGCTTCTGTTAAACCAAAGAAAGTAGCACCAGAAAAAAGTCTGTTTTTTACAGGAGAGCCTAGACTAAATGGAAAATAGATTTAAATAGATTTTAAAAATCTATCTCACAACATCACTGTCACAATAATGCTGGAATAAATGCATCTTGTTATATCAGGATCTTTATTCCCACTGCTCAGTTTCTTGAATCATTGAACTGAATATTTAAACTTAACATTAAATACTGAGAAGTAGTTTTGTACTACATCCAGGTAAAGACTGAGCAAGACAAATAAAATTTCACTAAGGTTATTTTGGGAGCAGGTAACATAAAATAACTAAACAGAAATGGGAGGGAGGTCAGACTTGCAAGAGGCTAATATGTGATAAGGTTAAACAAACACTGTATAATTGTACAAATTTTAAATCCCTTTGAATAAACCTGGCTTCATGAACAGTCATGTTCAGATGTGAGCCATGATCATGAGGAATGTCTAGAGCTGCCCTATTAGCATCTTTGTTCTACAACCCAATGTAGTTACTACTTGGCCTGGGAATCAGATTTCCTCCAAAATCACAGACACCTCTTGAAGACTATTTTTGTTGCATTTGCTTTTGGAGTCTTAGTCATAAATTCTTTGCATAGGCCAATGTCCAAAAGGGTTTTTCCTAGTTTTTTTCCTAGAATTTTTATTGTTCCAGGTATTACATTTAAGTCTTTAATCCATCTTGAGTTAATTTTTATATATGGTAAGAGATAGGGATCCAGTGTCATTGGCTAGCATGTGGGTATCCAATTTTCCCAGTACCATTTATTGAATAGAGTGTCCTTTCCCCAGCATATGTTTTTGTCTGCTTTATTGAATATCAGTTGGTTTTAGGCATATGGCTTCATTTCTGGGTTCTCTATTCTAGTCCATTGATCTATATTTCTATTTTTATACCAGTACCATGCTGTTCTGGTTACAATAGCCTTGTAGTATAATTTAAAGTCAGGTAATGAGATGCCTTTAGATTTGTTTTTTTTTTTTTTTTGCTTAGGATTGCTTTGGCTATCCTAAGGCTCTTTTTTGGTTCCATATGAAGTTTAGGATTTTTTTTCTAGGCCTGTGAAAAATTACATCGGCATTTTGATAGGAAATACAATCAATTTGTAAATCACTTTGAGCAGTATGGATACCTTAACAATGTTGATTCTTCCAAATCTTAAGCATAGGATGTTTTTTCATTTGTTTGCATCATCTGCAATTTCTTTTTTCAGTGTTTTGCAGTTTTTCTTATATAGATCTGTCACCTCCTTGGTTAAATAAATTCCTAGGTAATTTTTTTGCAGCTATTGTAAATAAAATTGAGTTCTTGATTTGGTTCCAAGCTTAGTCATTATTTGTGCATAGAAATGCTACTGATTTGTGTAGGTTTATTTAGTAACATGACATTTTACTGAATTCATTTATCAAATCTAGGAGTTTCTTGGAGGGACCTTTAGGGTTTTCTAGGTATATGATCATATCATCAGCAGAGATAATTTGACTTCCTATTTTTCAATATGGATCCCCTTTATTTCTTTTTCTTGCCTTATTGCTCTGGCTACAACTTACAGTACTATGTTGAACAGAAATGGAGAAAGAGCACATCCCTGTCTTGTTCCAATTCTTATGGGGAATGCTTTCAACTTTTCCCCACTCAGTCTGATGTTGGCTGTGGGTTTTTCATACATAGCTTTTATTATTTTTTGTATGTTCCTTCTATGCCTAATTTGTTGAGTGTTTTTATCATGAAGCAATGCTGGATTTTATCAAATGCTTTTTGTGCATCTGTTGAAATAATCATATGGTTCTTGTTTTTAATTCTGTTCATGTGTTGAATCACATTTATTTAATTGTGTATGTTGAACCATTCTTGCATCCCTGGGATAAGACCCACTTGAATATGACATATTATCTTTTTGATGTACTGTGGAATTTGGTTTGCTAGTATTGTGTTGAGGATTTTTGCATTTCTGTTCATCAGGGATATTGGCCTATAGTTCTCTTTTCATAAAGAGGCCAGCAACACTTATTGGGGAAAGGGCAGCCTCTTCTAAAAATGGTGCTAGGAAAACTGCATATTTATATGAAGAAGAATGAATCCTGTCACCCTAAAAACAACTAAAAATGGATCAAAGACCTAAATGTAAGACTCAAAATGGTAAAATTACTACAAGAAAACATAAAGGAAGCACTTCCAGATATTGGTCTGGGAAAATATTTTATGAATAAGACCTCAAAATGCAGGCAACAAAAGCAAAAAGAAACAAATGAGATTATACCAAATTAAAAAGCTTCTACACAGCAAAGGAAACAATGAACAGGGTGAAAAGACAACCTATAGAATGGGAGAAAATATTTGCAAACTACTCATCTGACAGGGGATTAATATCTAGAATATAGGGAACTCAGACATCTCAACAGAAAAAAACAATTTGATTAAAAAATGGACAAATTATCTGAACAGACAGTTCTCAAAACAATACATACAAATGGCCAATAAATATATGAAAATATGCTCAACATCACTAATCATTAGGGAAATGCAAATCAAAACCACAATTATGTATCATCTCCCCCCAGTTAGAATGGATATCATCAAAAAGATAAAATAACAAATGCTGGCAAACATTCAAAGAAAACAAAATTCTCAAACACTGTTGGTAGAAATCTAAACTAGTACAGCCACTAGTTAGAACAGTATCAAGGTTCTTTAAAAAACTACAATCAGAACTACCATATGATCTGGTAATCCCACTTCTGGGAATTTACCCAAGGGAGAAGAAACCATTATATCAAAAAACATCTGTACTTCCATGTTCATTGCAGCACTATTCACAGTAGCCAAGACACCTATCACCTTAGGTGTCCAACAACAGAGGAATGAATAAAGAAAATGGGGAATATATACACAATGTAATACTATTTGGCCATAAAAAATAATGAAATACTGTCATTTGCAGCAACATGATGAAAGTGGAGGACATTAAGTTAAATGAAATAATCCAGGAACACAAAGTTAAACACCTCATTTTCTCACTCATATGTGAAAGCTAAAAAATGTTGACCTCATTGATATAAATATAGAATAGAAGATACTAAAGGCTGTGTAGGATAAGGGAAAAGGAGGGATTGGGAGAGATTTGTTAAAGGTTACAAAATTATAGCTAGATAGTAGGAATAAGCTCTAGTGTTCTATATACCATTGTAGGATGAGTAGAGTTAACAATAAAATATTATAGTATTTTGAGTAGCTAGAAGGAAGATAATTGAACCTTCCCAACACAAGAAATGACAAATGTTTGAAATGATAGGTATACTAATTACCTTGATCTGATCATTATGCATTATATGTATCAAAATATTACTATGTACCCCATAAATATATACAATTATTATTTGCCTTTTAAAAACTAAAGTTAAAAAATAAATAAATTTTAAAATTTACAGAAGAAATACTATAATACCAAAACATTACTCACGAAAGATATCAGAAAGCTATAAAATACAAAAAGAGTCAGAATATTTTAGTTCCACAAAGTTTTATATATGATGTCTTTGTAAAATTTTCATGAGTCTGATAATTCTTATATTATTAAAACCCTTCAAGAGAAAGTAAAAGCTATAAAGCTTCAAAAAAAGTCTATAAAGCTACTATATGCAAAAGTAGTGCAAAGAAAACACACTAATCTCACTAATTTTATAAATATTCTAAATAAACTACAAGCAAATCCAGCCAAAATATACAAACTATAACCAATAGAATTTATTTCAAGTGTTTAATTTTATTCTAGAAAATATAGCACTGTAAGTCACCATTCTGATGAGTCAAAGGTGGAAAAACCATATGGTCTTCTGCAGAAATGACAAAAGTACGTTTGATAAATTGCAAAACCCATAATTCCTATTTAAAACTACAACAAAAACAAATGGGTAGAAACAATTTTAATTAATGGTAGTAATTGGGTGTTATTACTTTAATAAAAAAAAAACAGAAAGAAGGAAAGAAAACAGAAAGGGCAGAAGCTGAAAGAGAGAGCTTCCATTTGGTGTGAATGCTCGTTTCCACTCAAGAAACACCCTCTTGTCAATGGTCCTTCCTGAATCAATTTGTCTACTAGGTGATGCCAAGGCTCAGGTCCATCTAGAAATATTTTCTATTTTTCCTGGACTTCTTTCCAATTTCTATTAGTTGAAGATTTTACAATAAATAAATAAACACATACATCTGTGAATAATTGGTTAACGTAGAGGAAAACTAAGTATGGGAAAATACCTGTAGCATATTTGAAATGTGTTAATATCTATAACTTACAATAAATACTTGTAGGTCATCTTGAAAACATACAAAGTCCCAATAGATAATTGGGAAAGAAATAGCTGGCATGCATTTGTGCACCACTTCAACTTTACTTATAATCAAACACAAGCAAGTAAAAACAATGAGAAATAATTTATGCTAAATCAAATTGATAATGATTCAAAACTCACTTAATTCTTAAAGCTAACAGTGAAATAGACAATCTCATGCACTCTAGTTGGTGGTGTAAATTAGTATAGCCATTATGGAGAGTAACCTGGCAATAAAAAAAAAAAAAACAGGAAAGTACATTTTGACCTGGTAATTTAATTTGTTTAAAATTTGACTTAAAAATATTCACAAATTATATTCATCACAGCATTACTTATATGAGCACAATTATGAAATTCTTAATGATGAGCAAATGGTTAAATGGTAGAAATATAGTATAATCTTTTCAGAGAAATAGTGCAGAGATATTAAAAATTACTATTTTGGAATATTTTTAGAGCCCCAAGGAAAAGGTAATGCTAAAGTGTTAAATGAAAAAGTCACAATATACAACTCTATGTAAAGTATTAATATAATAGATACTTCAAATACATGCCCAAACGCACACAGGTTCAGAGAGATAATGAGAAAGAGAGAGAGAGAGAGAGAGAGGAGAGAGAGAGAGAGAGAAATAAGACTAAACATCTTTCAAATATATTCCATAGTTCATAGCTGTAAATCAATATCTATATCCAAAATTTTTTTTTAAAAAATTTATCAGTGTATAATTTGTATACAAATTAAAGGCAAGATGTGATGACATTGAACAAATAACCTTGACAGTAGTTCTTCTGGCAATTCCTAAAAATAATCTGTTGCAGAAATGAAGTAACAGCTGTTTATTATTGCTTTCATAAAAGATGTTACTCCCTTAAAAGCAGAAAATAATGGATAGATAAAAACACTACCACATATATTGCAGCATTTTTCAGCCTGCCTGCCTCAGAGTAAAAGGAATGTTAAAATATTTAAAAAGTGAACCTCCAATGCATATCTACAGTAGCTATTTGAAGGGCTAACCAGTATGGTAAAATGAGATAGGAGGGGAGGAAGGGAAGAGTAGAATGGGCCTGTAGTTATACCTGACCACAAATTTGCAATAGATCTTCATGTCTGAAAATTGGCCAATTTAGAGGCAAAGAAAACAAAGATACAGGCATTTGTTCACTTTTTAAGTTTACCACACACCGTGATGCTCAAACTACAGTGAAATGAAGTATGGAAGATTAAAATGCTTAGAATAAAATATGAACTGTCAAAAATCCTGAAAGATTTTAAAAATGAAGGTAATATTAAAATGGAAATGAATTCAAATATAGTACTTTTAAAATGAATGTTTTCCATATAGGTCTGTATCATTAAAGTTTTTTTAATTGAAAGACAAAAATTGTATGTATTTATAATGTAAAATATATTATTTTGAAGTGTATATATATAGTGGAGTGACTAACTCTAGGTAATTGACACCTGCATATTTTAAAATTTCTCCTCTATATTGACAAGGATATTGTTCTATTTACATTGCTGCTTTTCGTTAACATAGATAAAAACTGATGGTTTTGTATATTTATTTTATATCCAGTCATTTTACTAAATGTTTTTTTATTTGTTTCAACAGATTTTTAATTGTTATTGGATATGCTATGTATAAAACCATATCAACTCTGAGTAAAAACATTATTTTTCTTATTCAATATTTATACAATATTATTATATAATTTTCATATCTTATGCCATTGTTTATAAGATCTAAGCCATAAAATCTATTTTGAATTAGTTGGTTTCCATCAATTCCTATTTTCCTTAGTCTTTCAATTAATAGTACTTGCTAAAATATATCCATTTTTGGCTTCTGTTGATAAATAATATGGTACATTTTATTTGAAACATGTTGAGTTTCAGGGGATGGTGATAAAAACAATCTGGCTCACCATATGTAAAAAAATTAAATTTGAATCCCTAATTTTCATTACAAACAAAAGAGCTCTCTGGGTTACTTTTTTTTTTTTCAGAATATTATGGGGGTACAACACTTTGGCTATATACATTGCCCATGCACTTCCCGTGTCAGAGCTACAATCGTGGTCATCCCCCAAACTGTGCTCCCCGCATCCATTCAGTGAAAGTTTTTCCCATCCCCTCCCGCCTGCCCGCCCCCTGATGAATGTTATTGTCCTGTGTGATGTAAGTGTTGATCAGTTAGTACCAATTTGATGGTGAGTACCAGTGGTGCTTGTTTTTCCATTCCTGTGACACTTCACTTTGAAGAATGGGTTCTAGCTCCAACCGGGATAATACCAGATGTGTTAATTCACTATTGTTCCTTATTGCTGAGTAATACTCCATGGTATACATATACCACATTTTATTAATCCACTCATGTATTGATGGGCACCTGGGTTGTTTCCACATCTTTGCAATTGTGAATTGTGCTGCTATAAACATTCGTGAGCAGATGTCTTTATTATAAAATGTCTTTTTTTCCTTTGGCTAAATACCCAGTAGTGGGATTGCTGGGTCAAATGGTAATTCTACTTTTAATTCTTTGCGGTATCTCCATATTACTTTCCATAGAGGTTGTACTAATTTGCAGTCCCACCAGCAGTGGGTTATTTAAGGTATTATTGGAATAGTAATAATTTATAATGAAGAAAATATAGAATAGTGTTTTTATAACTTTAGAAAAAATAAAAAATACCCAAACAAAGCCCACATTTATTTTAAAAGTTTAAAGTTAATTGACGTAAATATAACAAACTAAATGATATCAGTTTAATGTAGTACATCATAGACAAAGTTGACATATAAGATGATATTAGCAGCATTAAAACCAACAAGGGATCTTTGTTATAGCGATTTTGGAAATAAGTTTGGTAATAGTTAGAGAAATAATGTATACATTACATCTTATAATTCAGGGATCTCAAACTTTTATTTGGATCCACACACATTACTAACTGCATTTCGTTGCAGGTTTTTCTATGTCAATTGGAAATTGGAGGCAACCTAGTTGTCCATCGCTAGAAAATGGATTAAAAATTATTTCAGATGCTTATAGTGGAATACACTGGAAGAGTTAAAAGCAGTGAACTGGTTGGACATAATATGGTTAGAGCTTGAAACAGGTATTGAGCTTTAAAAAGACAGAATATAAAAGGGATTTATATCAAAATACAATTAAAATATACACATTTAAAGCAACACTGCATATTTTATATAACGTATGCATCCAAGATACATAGCATATACAACATACAAAAGCATTGGTAGGAGTGTGAGGGATGAGTAGGAGGATCTGCTAAGTTTGAGTTTTGGGGGTGGGAAGTGGATCCTCTTCTTCAAAGTTTGTAAGGCATTTTTATAAAATTATTTTGGTGATATTTATTTGTTTGTATATTTCTTGGGGGGAATGTTTGTTTTAAAATAACTTCAGCCTTCTAGAAACATTTGCAGAATAGTTCAAAGAACTCCCAGGTCTGCGATCCTCCATCATCCAGATTATCCAGGATTTTACCATATTTGTGTATTATTCATCAGTCACAAGCTCATCAACCCTCACTACTTCAGTATTTTTCCTAGTATGAGCACTCTCCCAAATAACCACAATACAACCATCACCATCAAGAAATTAACGTTGATTTAATCATCACCACCTTAAAGATCCCATTCAAATTTTGCTAATTATCCCAACAATGGCCTCTGTAGATCTAGAATCCAACACAAGATTGCTCAGTGCGGGTAGTTATTAGAACTCTCTGGTCTCTTTAATCGAGTAGAGTTTTTCAGTCTCTTCTTGTTTTTTATAACATTGACATTTTTGAAGAACATAAGTAAGTGGTCTTGAGAATGTACCTACATTTGAACTTCTATGCTTTTTCCACATGAAAATATTCAAGATATGCAACTATAGTAGAAATACTACAGAAGTCTTGCTATAGTTTTCCCAGTATATTATAACAAGAGGCATGCTAAGTAAATGTTACTTTATATCGTTTGATTTAATGGTATATGCCAGATTACCCCACTAATAGGTGATTATATTATCTGGTGTTGTACTGAATTGGAGACCTTATTGTTCTACACCATGGATTTATTTATATATTTATTCATATCACTAAATGTTATGGAATGAACGTGTCCCACCCTCAGTCCTTGCCCCCCAGTACCTACGAATGTGACCATTTGTGGAGACAAGATCTTTATGGAGACAAGATCTTTATAGAGACAATTTAAAATGAGATCATTGGGTGGAACCTAATAAAATATGACCAGTATTCCTACAAAGAGGAAATTTGGACACAGACATTTGCACAGGGAAGACACAGGAACAAGACAGTCATCTACAAGCCATGGAGAGAGGCCTGGAACAAGTATTTCCCTCACAGTCCTCAGAAAGGGCCAACCCAGTCAATACCTTGATCCCAGATTTCTAGCCTCTGGAAATGTGGGAAAATAAATTTGTGTTTTTTTAAGGCACTCAATCCGTGGTATTTTCTTAAGGCAGCCCTGGAAAACTAATGTACTATGGACTCATTATTAGGTTATAATATATTATCATTATTTATTTTAATTCTCAAATTATCTCAGATTTGATCAGACACAGTCTCTTAAAGCTGGCTCCTGTGTCTCTTAGACATCTTCATTTATTGAATACTTTCTTAATTTGTGACACAAAAATGTTTTTCAGGAGCATCTTACTTTTCTTGTATCGCCCCAGTTATCTCTAATGAAGAAGGCCATTCAGAAACCATGATCTAGATACTCTGTTATTGGGGTGTTGCTTCCTCCAGGACTACTTTGTGGATAAAGCAGCTAGAGGAAAAAAATATGTATATATGTGTGTGTGTATATCATCCATCTGTTTTTTTCTCTCTCTCTTCATATAAATATATAAAAATAAAAATACTTATTAAAATAAATCTCTATATACATATTTATATATATATAATTTGTGCGCACATATATACACACAAACAAATATATATGTACACATACATATGATACAAAGTAGTTCCCTCTTATTCAGGGAGGATACATTCCAAGACCCCCGGTGGATGAAACTGAAGACAGTACCAAACCCTATGTATATTATGTTTTTTCCTATGCATATCTATGATAAAGTTTAATTTATAAATTAGGCACAGTAAGAGATTAACAACAATAACTAATAATAGAACAATTATGACAATACACTATAATAAATGTTTTAAATACATGTGAATGTGGTCTCTCTCTCTCTCTCTTTTTCAAAACATCTTATTGTACTGTACTCATTCCTCTTCCTCTTGTGATCGGTCCGTCTGATAACCAAGATGGCTACTAAGTACCTAACTAGGGGGTAGTGTATAGAGCTTGGATACACTGGACAAAGGGATGATTCACATACTGAGCAGGAGGGAGACAGACAGTGAGAGATTTCATCACCCTATTCAGAACAGCACAGAATTTAAAATTATGAATTGTTTATTTCTGGAATTTTTAATTTAATATTTTCTGACCATGATTGACCACAGGTTACTGAAAAAAACTGGGGAAAGAGAAACCACCAATGGGGGTCAGGGGGGAGAACTACTGTATATGTAAATATGTATACATACTTATTTTGATAAATATTATTTTGAGGAAATAATGATAACATTTTTATTCAGCAGCCTCTAAGTCGATCCCCAGTGATCCCCACCTCAACTTGGGTGCTCACTCCCACTCTCTTGGATCATTCACCCTGAAAAAAGCCAGCTGCCATGTCACCAAAAAGCCCTGTGCAGAGGCCCACATCTATGAGCTTGGACGTGGATTTTTTTCCTAACCCCTAATGGAGTATTCAGGTGAGACTTCAGCCTGAACCAATAGCTTGACCACAACCTCATGAGAGTCCTTGAGCCAGAGGCACCAAGCTAAGCTATAACACAGAGAAATGTGGAGATCAAATTTCTCATTTCCAGGAACTGTGAGATGATAAGTGTTTATTGTTTTCAACCAGAGTGTTGGGGTAAAGTAAGAGCTTTTTAATGTAGTAATATTTAACTAATACATCATTAATGGTAGGTCATAAGTTGCCTCTTAATTACAAAAATCTAGTGCATTCATAAATGTGAATATGTTTTGCATATATTAAATATTTCATTTTTACAACTGTATTTTAGCTTATGAGTGATCATATATGTAAAGAAAAGCTTAGGCTATCATAAAGAATCGAGTTGTAAGAGGAGGGTATTTTCTTTCAAGTACCTATATGGCCTTGGATTATCTATGGAACTTCATTGTGCTTGAGCTTTGTCACCACTTACATGGGTAATACAACTAACTGTCCTTACATCTCATGAGACTCTTGTGAGTGTAAAGATTACTGATGAGAAGCCGCACTGGAAAGTTAAACAACTATAAAAGGGTAAAGTGTCTTCATTAGGTGATTTGTAAAAGTGTCTCATAAATGACATTTGAATACTTGTAGTTACCTAGTGTACATTACAAACAAATAATAATTAGTATAATCATTGCATGACATTAGTTTTAGGTGACTTTTACCAAGGCACCTTCTTTCCCTACCAGGTTAGTTCATCAAGGAGCTACATTTAAAATGCCACATGTAAAGACAATATTGATCTTCAGGTATCATTTAACTTTATTCAAGCTCAGTGAATAAATGCAAATGAAATAGAAAGAAGACTGGAAATGTACATAAAAATTCCCATCACTGTTAAATTTTAGTGTTATTAACCTATTCTAGAATATAAAATGATGGACAATAGAAGGCCATGAAGGTATCAATTTATTCAAGGTTAAATTTGTGAACATTCTTCCAAGCAAAAATAATGTTACTATTTGATAATGCTTCATGGCACCCACAATTAGTATATAATTTGGAGTGTATTCAGGTAGTCATGCTACCTAATTGATTTCATAAGCCATGTCCACCTTAGTAACAGTTGCACTGTGGACCTAGATTGACTTTGTTCCTCTCTCTGAAGTCATATTCCTATTTAGAAGAAAGGTTTGACTACAAATTAGCATGCTATGAAATGCTTTTGAATTTATTCTATGAAATACATAGTGACCTGTCTTTAAACATCATTCTAAATGATCTATTACCTGGTAACTTAATTTGTTCCTCCTTCAATTTTGTTTAAAACGAAAAGTAGGAAACTACTTGACTTACACAAAAGATGTTTTATCCATAATTTGAGTCATTGTTGTCTTAAGACTCTAATTTTTTTAACTATAGCATAATTAGGCCTGATATGATTGGTATAATGTTGCTATGCAGATATGGGATATTGTCAAACAAAAATTTAAAATATGTGTCATTTGCTTGGGACCTTGCTTAGGGTGACGAGGAAACTGACTTAGAAATCTATAAATAAAGTGATCCAGTGTATGTATGCAATGGTGAAATCATTATTCACATAATCCCCCATCATAATTCATAAGGCAGATAACATTGATCTAGGAGAAGAAGTTGGAAAACAGAATCTTAGTAGTAGTGTGGACTAGATGTCATTGGGGGGATTTGCCAAGATCTTAAAAGAAAGATGATTTCCAGAACCAAACATTTCCAAGTACAAAAGGAAATAAAGTATAAAATTCAGGAACTTGAAGTTTTGGAAAATGAAACTACATCTCAATATCAAATAGTCAACTATACAATTGAAAAATTCATAAAATTCAGCTTAGAGGCAGGTACTAAAACAATGTCTGCCCTTTTGCTCATTGCTAAAACTCTCTGCATAGCTATCGTGTTACACAGCAAATCTTTTCATGTGGACAAAGTGGCTCTAGGGAAAAAGACAAAGGCTATGCCTCGCCCACCAAAGCTTAACAGGACAAAAGTACCCACAATTATTTTGAGAGCCTTAGAGTGAGAGTTTGTGGGATGGTAAAGGGGAAAATGCAAGATAATATAGCAAATTTATTAAGTATATCAATAAAAGAACAGAATATTGCAATTGGCACATAGAACTGACTTGAATTAAGTAGATATGCAGTCAACTAAGTGTTTTAGAGAGGCATTCTGTCAGAAGAAGCACTAGCCCAAGCTAAAAGATTATGACTCTTTTGGAATCAGTTATTGGGCCCTCAACATTCAAAAGGCAGAAAGATGTTCAGTTCTCAGTGAGAGTACAGGACATGATACTCAATTCAGTTGTGGTCAAGGAGCCTAAGAGGAGAGGAAGACCCTCCTAGAGCAATGAACTGAGGACCACCACACCCAGGGAACAGAATTGGCTCTAGTCAAAATATATTCAGCTTCCCCAGGGTAGGGGGCCCTCACCAGCGTCTGCCTTGTAGGATATTAGAATTGGTATTGCTGTTGTGTTTTTCCTGTTCTTCTCCTTTCTGTGTGTGAGTGCTCATTGTGATTATCCTATTTTACCCATTGTAAGATAGAACACTTGTCTGTTTGTTTATAATTCTTAAGGGGATCTAGGGAAGGGATTAATTTAGAGACTATCATCCATCATCCCTGACTAAAGGATATATATTAACAGAGATCCTAAACATTGAGCTTGATGCCATGGCTAGTTGGGACTTCTGATTTATCTTCCTTTTCTCACTTCTGCAAAAGTGAGGAAAATTTTGTTTGTAAAAGACAGTGAACTGAATATTTGGTGACAAGAAGAAAGAACTCTCGTAGTCATTAGTACTGTTCACAGATACTCTACCTTCCTCTCCTAGCTACACAACAGGGTTGGAGTTCCAGTTGGTCAGACTAATCTCTCACAGAGATGAAATCAACTTCCATAAAAGAGGGCTTGGTTTCAAATTTTTAAAAAAATTGTTGTATAATAATGTCTTTTTTGGAAGTCCTTCTTCCCTTAGTCATCTTCTTCCTATCTTTTAAATGGTGATAATATTCAGGAATCATTTGTAGCCCTAATCTCATACTATTTGCTCCCTACTGACCTTTTTTAATTTTATGACTTCAGCTATCAACTGCACTTTAGACGAATATTAACTTCCAATCTAGATTCCTCTGAGGAATTTCAAACTCAAATAGCCAATACCTAATAGCCACTTCAAACCCATTATTCTACCTAATTGAATTGATTATTTTATCATTGCAAACATGGTTGTCTTCCTAAATTTCCCCAGTCATTGATAGTCACTGAAGGACAAAAACCATGGAATTCTCCTAGATTATTTTCTGTATATCTAATTGTTCACTGAATCATGCCAATTTTATCTACTAAGTATCTCCAGATTGCATCAAGTGTTCTCTACACTCACTATTACTTAATTCACTTACCTATGACTTTGTCATCTATTGCAGTCCTTGAACCAAAGAACTTAAATTATTATTAGAAATTGAAGAGGAACATGGAGATTATAATAAACTGTAATAACATCTGTAATGGAGATTTGAGGGAAGTAACATTGTGGAATAACATATAGTTCACTTTGGGAGACAGGAAAGTCTTCAGGACCATTTATGGTACTTTTATCCATTTCACAGATATTTATGAAGTGAATTTTCTATGACAGATCAACCTTTTCCTTTGTATCAGGCAACTGAGATACAATGATAGACATGATTAGACAACATCCCTCTTGAATTCACTGGATAAAAAAGTGGAAAATAATGGTGTAGGGTAAAGTATCAGAAAAAACATCATTCCCTAGAAGTGTAGTAAGACTGGAATGAAATGTACTTAATTGGAAACTATAAGACTTGAGTCTGCAAATGTCAACGTTAGACTAGATTATGAAAGACCTGTATACCTTGCAATACTTTTGGAACCTTATCCTTGTAACAACATAAAGCCTAAGAAAATGCACATATATTCTTTGATAATCAGGAAAAATAAAGATATTAGTAACTGTTTTAGGACTGAAATGGACTTTCTAGGAAAACAGTTTTGGGTGAAATATAAATCATTTCTTATTATACTTGACTTATCTTAAGAAACAAATGATCATAATAAAGGAAAATGTGTGTGCTCACGGCCTCCCACCCTTTCCACTGTATTATGACCTACTAAATGGAATTGTCTCTTATTGTTCAAATATTCAAAAATATTAGGCTAGGTGGCATGTTTATCTATTTTTGTTAAATTGAGGGACTTATAATTGTATACAAAGAATGGGTACAGAAAATTGGGAGGAAAGAACAAAACAAGAAAATGCAATATTGAATCCACATGATCTTGAAAAAATTGAGAATCTAATAATAAATTTCTGGTCAAGCCTCCCTCTTTTAGAAAAAAAGATAATTTTTTGATAAATCTGAGGCATTTATACATATGCTGTAAGTAAATAACCAACATTATTTGCCATTTGCCAATCATTTTCCTAAAGTAGACACTAATATGGAAAATTATAAAGGTTTAAATGTATAGACATTTTTAAGTCATTCAAATCTGTTGCTTGCTATAACGAAACCAAACTACTTGGCTGATTATTTGAAATTTAAATTTTAACTGTATTTTATACAAGGATTTTTTCCTGAAATATTTTAATATATTCTCATGTTATTAGCAAAAATAAAATGCTGATAACATCTCAAGTCTTTATATTTTTAAAAATTTAATTTCTTTCTTACTTTAGTTTGAGTATGAATAAAATGTCAGTCACTCATTATTGAAGGTGATTTAAAATCCTAGACCTGAAAAAAGGACAAAAGAAACATAAAACTTGAACTATATTTTAATCATAGGTATAATAATTTAATGAGTGTGAGACCATGGTAAACTTCAAGCCATAGATCCCTTTGGAAGTACTGTGCAGGTCCTAAGCATCTAGAAGAACAAAGTAAGATTCAACAGATCCACAGACTTCAAATTCAGCAGTGTGTTGAAGAATTATCTTTTTTGACACCAGGCTGAGAAAACTAGGTAGAGAATGTCTCCAAGGAACAGCCCTTGTTCAGCATGTGACAAGCAGGGAGAAAATACATTATATATGTATCTTTGTGTTTGTACACACACATATGTTGTACAGATCTAATTCTACCTGATGTGCCCCATGATGAAAAGGAAAACACACACACATACACACACATACACACACACATGCATGCACATAGGCACATACAAAAATAAGAGAAAAAGAGTCAAAGGATAACATATCATGAAATCTTCCGTAATATGATTGTCCTTGATATTTTTTGTTTTTACTTATACCCTGGTGTCTTTTCAATTTTTCAGATAACAAAACAAGGCTTTTAAATTCTTCTTTTGTAAAATATACATGTTCTGTTTTTATTGCTTCCTTTTGCCTCAAAGGACAACCAGAGAGATAGAAATATGAGTTTTTCATCTTTGATTCTTTCCTCCTTCCAAAGAAGATTTATACAAAAATGTAAGGTAAAACTTCTCCTCATCCACAATAGCACCAAATACTGATCTACCAGTAAATTATTCCAAATGTAATATGTTTAGTTATATTTTATCTATATAATAAATTTATGCATTTATATTTTATATATTTATATGTGGTATTTTAAATGTCTTTAGGGTTGGTGATATTTACTCAGACATTCAAGGTTGATAAAATAAAGAATTATGAAACCAATATTCCTGTGAAAACACACACACACACACACACACAATGATTGGTTGATTTGGAACTTTAGCCATAAATACAGTGAATGTAATTCTTTATGGTCTGTGCCTCCTTTCCTATATCTGATCGATTCCAAGAAGAACAGTTAGGCTTTGCCTAATTTGTTGTTATTCATGGCATTTATAGGTGCTATCCTGGTTGTTAATGATGAAAAATTCAGTAAATTCAATATTCTGTTTCAGATTTTTTTAACTTTTATTTTTAATTTGGCTGACCAGTTTTTTAGCTAAGTGATTTAATCAAATAAAAATGAAAGTCTCTGTTTATATAGCCATGAACTTAACCAATAAAATTGGAAAATTGCTGAAAAATGCTAATAAATATTTTTAGCTAATTTTCATTGAGCTGGTAGTATGTGTTGCTATGCCATTATAACCCTTGTTTATTGGCTCTTCTTCACTTATTACTGCAGGGCACTAACTTTCTTGTCAAATCCTGTGTGTGATTTCTGAGATTCAATAGAGGTTTCAAATATGCTCCTAGGAAAGTACATTTACTTATCACCTGTCCAGTGGATGCTTTCTGTGATTAATACAAATGCATCCTCCCAGTTTCAGACTTGTTCAATTATTATGTTGAAGAGGGGGAAATAGTTTTCTTTTTATGCTACCCTAAATTAGAGGATGTTTAAATCTATACTGACTTCCTCTACACCATTTTAGAATTTCAGCAACTGCTTCCTCAGATTTTACCAATGTCTTAGGATCCAGCCATGGGCTCAAAGACAAATTTGAGTGCTAGATACACCATGCTGTATTTAGAATCACTCCTTTTTGACGAGTGTATTTTTGTTACTCTGCTAGATTTTCTACCTAGCTTCCTTGTTTTAGGAGTCTTATTCTTTGAGGTGGAGAATTGCAGAAGGACTTCTGGGTAGCATATTCGGTAAATCCTCAATACATGAACAGGCACTTTGGATTTGCTTCGGTGGACACAGCTTGGATTCTCTACTACATATAGCTGAGGTGCTAGATTTCTTAAATAGATACGATGATCATTCTTTCAACTAAATATATGGCAATTTATCTCTCTTCAAATATTTATTCTTTTCACTGGGAAATACAGTCTCTCTCCTGAGTGTTACCAGAACTGATGGGTTTGTCCTGTTATTTTCTATCCAACCTAATCTTTATCTGGGTTATATCACTTATTTTTAATTTATTTTCTCTGGTAGTATTGTATGTAATTTTATAAGCATTATGAATATAATTCAGTGAATAAACAGAAGAATTATTAAACACTTTTCCTTCGACAATTTAGATAAGTCACATAACAGCTCAATTTACAAATAGATAATAGGGTGTTACTAACAAGTAGACATATTAATTTAAAATAAGATGATATTATTGTTTGAGATTTAAACTTTAAAATACATATACATCTCTTCTGATATGATTAGGTTTTAACAATGGCATGTTCATTAAATGTTTAAGAACTGGCTTTCCGGGGAACAAAAGCCCTGATTTGTACTACTTGTCAATTTCCATTGTGTAAATACTCCCACATTGACTGATTTCAAGCTACCAATATGATGTGACTGTTCATGCAATTGGGAAGAAATGTGAAAAATCAGCTATTACCTGCTGCTGCAAACCAGTGTGAGCCTACTGCAAAGGGTCATTGTTTGGTATTATATATATTACAATAAGTATTTATAAAGTTTCCATTTTTAAGCTAATGTTTCTTTAATTTTGTACTAAACTTTCATATATTTTAAGTGCTAGTGCTATGAAATAGCCTTAAAATGTCAATCACTAGGAGCCTGCAGCTGCAGATAATAAGAATCCTGTATCCTGAACATCAAAGATAAACATTTCTATAAGTATAATAAGCAAAAAATAATGGGACAAAACTCTATGAGAATCATAATGTATATCATAAAGGTAACATATGGAGGGATGGGTATTCCTTAGAAAATCAGTCCCAAGTGATTGTCTTAACATATGTAAAAATGGCCTAGATAAAAATTACATTGCTTGGAAAATAATTGAATATTGGACTCAACTCATTTTGCAAGAGGAAATAAATTATAGTATGTTTAGTAAAATCTTTTAAAAATCTTCACTGCTCATGAAATTCTGGCTCTGACTTTTACAATTTTTTTTCAATTTTATGATTCAAGTAAAATCTTTCAAATATTTCTATTGGAAGACCTGTAATACATGAGATATAGCAAATTAATAGACTAGAAACTTTTAGTTATAGCCCTGTCACATTTAGTTCCTTCAATAAGTCTGTTGTGTGATAAGATGTACTAGTATAGGATCTAAGATATCAAAGAAAGAACCCCCCAAAATGATGCTGGTTTATGCAGTTTCATGATAATGTTATAGTCTCTCAGGCTTAGAAAAGATTTTACATTTAGTTTATTATATCTATTTATTCTGTATTTAAATAAACTCAATGAAAACATTTCCACATTTGAAAAGCCTCTGTTCACCTTCAACTTTCATTCTATCTTGGACAGTTCTGAACGTCAGAAATGTCTTCCATATAGTGAACTAAAATACATGTCTATATATGGTCTTTTTTTTTTGTTCTTACTTTTATCCAATGGGGCAACATAAAACAATGTTCTTAGTCTAAGTTCTTCAAATAGTTAGAACAGTTTAATGCTGTTTAGTCTTTCCTCACATTCTTATAATCATTTTCTTCAGACATTAGTCTGAAAAATTGTTTTATATTCTTATAACATGCTTAATACTTTCCTGTTGATACTTTCCAATTTTTGATATGATTTTTAATGGTTTGTGTCCAGAACTGAAAATAACTTTGCAGATATAGTCTTGCCACTGGAGATTAGAAAATGGCTTATATCTTCTTTATTGTAGACAAATTCCAGCATTCTGCTTAAAAAAAATAGTAGTCTACAATGTGTATTTTGAGACCACATCTCACAAATACATTCATACACACACGCACACTAAGCACATAGATATTGATATTTGCACTTTTTAAATTTCTAGGACAATATGCAAACTATTCCCTTTTATCTTACAATTAGGACTTTCTAACAATGAACATGGCCAGAGAATTAAACCAAGGAAATGATGGAAGCTAGGCACAGTAAAATGTACAGAAAAAGAACGGGATGTTCTTTCCCCTGGATCACTGTTCTTTAATGCCACCATCTCAAATATGAATCTTCCATGAACCCTCCCAAAGAACCCGCCAAACACGTTTAGATGATTACAACTATGCCCATGATTTCCTTTAGCAAGAAAATAAACTGGTGACTTCACCTCCTCTATCCTAGCTAGCAATTTTGTCACTTACTGCTTATTTATATACATGAGATCATTTGGATGGTTGTCTATAATTTAGCAGAGATTATAAAGCAGACCCATACAAAATACTTGTCAATGTTCTTGTGTTACAGAATCCAAATATCATATTTTTAAAATTCTCCCCAAAATTATTATCCTCTTTTCTTCTTTTATTTTGCCCTTAGGTTATGCTTCCGAGAAGTTAGATACATAATGTGTGATAAAGGAGCAATGTCCTGCTTCTCTCTCTTTTCTGTATTTCTCCCTTGGGATTCTTCACTCAATTATACTATCACTCTACATATTTCCCTATTCTCCCTTCCATTTAGCCGTGAATATCTAGCTTCTATGTTGCCTCAACTGTATTTAAATCAGACAGGATACTATAACATTGCTATAATATTCCCCTTGTGTGTGGGTGTGGGTGTATATAAGGAAAAATGGCTAATGTGTCTTTTTAATAAGGTTTTGTGGAAGATAATTCAAGAACCATTGCAGATATGATTGAAAACATCCTATGTTCACTTTCTTCCATGAGGTTTTCTGTTCATTATATGGACAATATTAAGTGTGAGCTTTCCATTAGCTAAATTAGTAATACATGTGTGAAATAAAAATTGCGAGTTTTACTAATCATTGCTAAAAGATCTTAAATTCTTAATAAAAATTACAGGGGTTTCAATACATTACAAATCCAGGATTTCCAGGCCAAAAAGTGACCCTGTCATTGACCCATTACTTATACCTAAGTGAAAGAGGTCATTGATCAAAATTTTACTCTGCTTCTGGCACGTCATGGAAAAGTTTGCTTGCTCTTTCTGCCAGTTCTGTCAAAATTCTATTAAAATATTTCTATGCAATGCATACCATGAATTAAATCATACAAGCAACAGCAGTGATGCCATTCTAGGTAAAGATGAAAGTAAAGATGTAAAGGTCGAAGTTTATCTTGCTGAGCATTTCTGGTACTTCTCTTGGCACCAGTTTTTCTTCTTTTTTAGAGTAGGTTTTTAAAATTTTATTTCTGGTTGTTTTTTCTTCATATTCTATTATTGTGTTACAGTTCCGGAAATCCAGTTCTGTGAACTGACCCTAGATGTATATTTTTTGAAAATTAAAAGTATCAATGAGAGGATTAGACACTAGAACTTCAAAAAAAAAATCTAAAAAAATTCTGAGCTGTTAAGTAGTGTTGAATCTCATACCTATATTTGTCCTGGTCCTTTATAGCAGTTTTTATTTCTTGGATTTTGATACACACACTCTCTTTCTGTTCTTCTCTACTTCCCTCTTCGTTGCTGTCTTGCCACAGAGATTATAAGCATAAGTCGCAATCAGTTTATTTTCCACGTTCCTGGTGTTGACATTCCTGACTCTGTTCCATGTTGAGCTTCCCACCGCCCATATCTTCTGCCACAGACTTCTCTCCCCCCTACATACATCTACCAGTCATCTGTTCGGATTTAAGATAAGCCAAGAAAAAAATAATTGGATGACTACAGAAGAGAGTAGGAAATTATTGTGAGAATTCTATCTATGATTGTGATACATAGTTATAACATTCGTCTTGTTAATGTTTTGACTTTGTTCATGTTTCAACATTTTTACAAAAATATTAGGCTCGACTAAAAGCAAAAAAGAAGTGAGACCATTAGGATGAATCCTATATGACAGCATTCTTACTTCAACTCTGAATTGTTTTATAAGTTAAAACATAGTCAAAGGAATAACATGAATGTCTGTTGAGTATTTTACTGTACTTTAATGTTTTGGAAGTTTATCCACAGTTTGTATATGAGCCTTAAACAGCCTTTGGCTAGAAAAGAAATTAAGTGTGAGAAATTGCATTTGTAAACAGAAAGAAAAAAGTGAACACTCTTCTTTTTTATTTGTAGTAGAGCACTGGTAAAATGTGTACTTAAGATTTACCTCTGCCTTATATTTTTTATAACATGATCTTTTAACCTCAGTTATACAATGTGGTATTTTTTACTAAGGTAATTCAACTATTAGAATGTGCAATCTGGGGTCTTATTTATATTTATTTCAACAGTTTAAGTAATTCTATTTAGTTAATAGAACTACCTTTACCATCTCCTCACTAGTTTGAAAGCTTAAAAAACAATTTAAGCCATCATGGTAAAGTGTGATATAGAAAGCAATTTAAAAAGCCAAATGGGTTCTAACATTTGCTGAAAATATATAATATTTGTTGTGCCAGTGCAACTCAAGCAGACCATAATAACCTGTTGGGGCTAGAAAGTTCATGCCAAAAGTGGATGATTTCCCTAGAGCCAATCAAAATGATGGAAACATTGGTGCAAAATCACAGCTGAGCAGGTTCAGTCCTCTCTTCACTAGCTGCAGATGGCGTGTAATTTAGGAATGCCCATTTGGTGAAATTTACCAATTCCTCTAGAGATCACACATATGGGTTTGCATTTAAAAAGCAATTGCACCACGAATAGCTTTTTAAACAACAGATGTAAGTATTGATAGTAAAAGGATGTCCAAAAAACAAAGTACGTCCACATAAGAAAAAAGAGTTTATGTTATACTTTACAGCACTTTACATGACCTTTTAACAAAAAAAAAAAGAAAATAATTATGAAATCAATGTGTCCAATGTTTGCCAAGCTTTCTGAATTAGATATGAGATTCTATCTTCATACAATGTTACTTTCTGGTATTCCACTTCTTTTTCCACATTAATATATCACAACTGCACTCTTAAATCCCCAAGTGTGCAGAAGTACTTGTAGAGGAGTTTGAGATCTGTGAGTCAGTCTGTGCTGTCTGCTTTTGACAGCATTGTTTTTTCTTGGTACAAAGGTCATAATGGATTTGTGAAAATCCCATTGTCATTTAAAAATTGAATGTACCTCCGTGTTAAGCCATACACAAAGGGGGATATTTGTGTCTGCAGATGAGTGCACTAGTTACTAAAGGATATTAGTTATAAGTTGTGAGGTTTCCAATTGCCTGTCCTTTATTGCTTCCTTTAAAAAAGGAAATTAATTGTGTGAAATCGCCTTGCTGGTAAAGTGATACCAGATTGCAATGGCAGCACTGACCTAATCTAGCAGTAAAACAGGCAATCACATACTCAGTGAACGCTCATAGAAATATTTGACTTCAGGAGCGCGCAGGACCAAAGTTTCCCCTGGAGAAACACGCACATAATTTCTATTCTTATATTCAACTGTAGTTTTCTTGTGGATTTCTCCTGTATAGTGCAGGCTCTCCTTGTTTTTATTGAAGGATAAGCCTTTGTACCTCACAGTACAATCCCATATGGAAGGAAACTGTAATTAAAAGGTTAGGTTTGGACACCAGGCTTTTGACACTGATTGTTTCTTGATTGAATAAAATACAACGTTACTTTTTCTCCCATTCTCTGATGCAATGATGTGCTGGAATACTAATAGCTATGCAAATGATGACATTAACAGGAAGATCCCATTTTTCTGGCTGCTTATTACTAGCATCAGGTGAAAAATTGGATTGCTTTTGTTTGGAGGTGCAAAGATGGGCAATTGGTGCTATCCCAGGAAGCAAAGGAAAATGAAATTGCTTGTACAAAGGGATGAACAGATTCAGATTAGTACTGAAATATTTATGACACCATTATATGGGTATAGTGAGGATGCAGAATATGGAATGCCCATAAAGTACATATTCAAATAAGAGAAATGTTGCTATCTTGCATCTTTCATATCCAGTTTTAGTTTTGTACTGGATATTTACACAGAAGCTACAATATTGCTCAAGCCGTATTAAATTTGTGCATTAAATTAATTCAAGTGTTTTCTTGTTTCACAGAACAGACTATATTAGAAATATAAATGCTTGTATATATTGCATATATAACCATAAATGCAATTGATTAGTGTATCCCCACAGTGTGCTAACTGCTACTGTACAGTCAAAGAGCTCTGATTTTAGAAATTTACAATTTGAGAAAACAGTGAAACTAAATAAGCCTTTTGCTTTAGATGCAAAATTATCAATTTTTTTATTAGATATGGAATAATTTATGTATAATTTCCTGCATAAAGGAATGTGCATTACAATAAGTTTTGAAGGAAGAGAATGTCTACAGAAAGGAAGACAAACTGAAAATTCCAGGCGTGCAGAAAACTCCAAAGGTAAAACATAGAAAACAATTGGGTGAATAATCAGGGATGAGAGAAGGGGGTGGGAGTAGCTATAATAAAGTTGCTTTTCAGTGCTCCAGGTCCTGCAAGGGCCTGTTGTAGAGTATTTGATGATACAATTTTTCCTATACTTCTTATTACCCTGGGTCCTTTCTATTGCTTAGAGGCAGACTGTCAAATCAGACCCAGAAAGAAAATATATACATTTTTGGAATTTAGATTTTAAAAGTGGCATTTGAGGTAAAGAGAAAACCTTAGGTTTCAAAAGCAACATTTCAGGTGTAGGAAAAGACTTGAAAATAATCAAGCAGAACAAATATTTGCTTCCAATCCCCTTTTCCATACCTGCTTTCCTCCTTCCCCAACACACATACAAGACACACAGAGACTATATTAAAATCATTTCAAATAGTGAGAGAATTAAAGTGGAAGATAAAATAATGTAGATAGGTGCTGGTTAATGTCCCTGAGAAGAGATCATGTGCCCACCCGCCCACAGCAGAGAGGCAGCCGTGGCACAGCAGAGTGAAGTGGAGGCCGGTTTAGGGCAGCCTCATGTAATCTGCTCCTGGATGGGGAACAAGAAAAGCCCTTTCTTTTTGCCTCTGAACATGGTCTGAACTAGCAGTCCTACATGTCCTTTCAGCTAAGATAAGGTAATGATGAGGTATTCAGACATCTGCTCCCAGAGCCACATAAATATTCCACAACCTAGGGGCTTCCTAGGGAGAAGTTGAGAAAATGTGATGCCGGTATTGATCACATTTGTCCTGGAACAACTGAAGAAACCCTCAGGCAATTGAGTTTATCCTGAACTGATGACACTAAGTTTTTCCTCACCAGATAAAATGGCTCATTATAAAAATTTAACTTCAGTTTTGAAGAATTTATACTTGCTATGTAAATTAATCAGTACATAAGCATTTTGGAAAATAGCTGTGATTCCTGATTACCATTTAATTGTGGAGGTGAAACTGGTGTAAATAAGACAATGAGTGAACCATCAGCATGGTATGTAAGTAAATATTAAAGTGCATGATACAGACAACTAGTACTGTGGACATTTGGAAAAGAGAAGATTAGTAAAGATTAGAGAGGTCACAAATGGCTTAATGTGGTTATAACTTGTATAGAAACAGCATTTGAGGATGGAAGAGGGACAGAAAAAGGGAAAGGAGAGAGACTAGACAGTAATCACCATGAGGGAAAGGGCTGTGCTTGCTACCACACACTGCGTTTTCAATACTCAGACTGAAACATGGTCAGCAAATTGTTGATTGACACTAAATATGATCATTATAAATTCCAAATATAAAAGGATTAGCCCAGGTTTTCTCAAAGTCTGCCGTACTGACATTTTGGACTGGACAATTATTTGTTGTATGCCACTGTCCTGTGCATTGGAGGATGTTCGGGAGCATCTCTGGCCTCTACCCACTAGATACCAGTAGCAACTCCTCTCCCTCAAGTCGTGACAATCCAAAATGGCATTGCTAAATGTTCCCTGGGAGGTAAAATCAATCACCCCTATTGAGAATTGCTAGATCAGTCTGACAAGGAAATAAGAAATGAGGTATGATAGGTAAAATAACTTAAGATATGTTTGTAGATACCACATTACATGCTTTATTTTACCGAGTCATTGCTTTATTTCCTCAATGTGGCACCATTTATTGAGTTGATAATCTGGTCTGGGCATTGTTTTAAGTGCTTTATAGTAATTATTTAAGCTCTAAAATAGGTATTACTATATTTTGCACTCAATGAATTGCCAGAAGTCACATAGGTAAGATTTGAACCCAATTTTGTCTGACTCAAAAGCCATATTCAATAGTAGTAAATACTGCTTGTCTGTAGTATTGTAGGCCTATGGTTTAGTAAGATTTTTAGATAATATATTTATACATACATGTATGTATGTCTGTAGAGTGATAGATAATAGATAAATGGGATAGACAATGGATAGGTAGACACGCATATTTGCTTCACGTCTCATGATATAGAATATATTGATTACCTTGAAGATGAGATTATCTGGAATGAGCTGTGTCTCTCAATTACTGCCTGAGCCATATTAATCTTGATTATTCAACTTGAGTACAGTGTTGACTAATACTTAAATTAGTTCCAGTTTGCTTAATTTCACACTCCATAAAAGTTAATGCTGGCTGTGTCTACACATATAAAGTGGAGATGAAGTGATTATTGCAAAATTATAAATAGCTGACACACATTTTGTTGTTGAAGAAAGGTAGTCTGGTAAGCCTGAACTATTCAGATTGGCTTTAAGCATTCAGTTGTTTCAGATAATGCATTCCTGTACTAGTTTAAAGCCATAATATTACAAGACAGAAAATGTTAATTGACCCTTGGTGAATCTTATTATGTGTTATATTTATCTCAGTGAAAGAAAGGAGGATAAAGTGAAGAGCATTTCTGACACTACTTTATAGCTTATCTTAAAGTAACACAACTTTAAATCTCAATTGCATATGGAAAACAAAGAGGTTGTGCAAAATAAAACTTTGTGGAAGGCTCCTTTCAACGGTGGATCCTGTTTTACTCCTGCTGCTGCATTAACCAAGATGACTACTGCCTCCTTCAGTTACTTTAGAGACTGCCTTCAAGGTGCTCAGCTCTCCAAGGATAGAAAAATTTAGCCTTTTGATGTGTAATAGCACAATACACTTTTTAATGTAGGTGACACAGGTCATTCACATCAGAAGGTAACACGGTGGTACCAGGCATTGGAGCTCTTCCCCTTGAGTTCCGAGGCTGTGCCGTGCTGTCCTTCAGTACCTTTACTTAATTCCTCAGCTTTATTCCTGTTCTCCAGCTTGTCCCTTCAAGCAGGGAATCTGATAGAAATCTGTTCCAAATTCCAAAAACTTCCATATTACATAGCATTTCTCCTTTTATTTGCCTGTTAGTCTAAAACAGCTAGTATGAAGTGAATTATATATTGCCTCTCCTTCCAGAGTGGTGAATATACAGTGGTTAAGAGCATGACCTCCACAGTTTCACTGGGTAGATTCAAATTGTGGTTCCATCTTTGCTATTTGTATATCCTTGAGTAAGTTATTGAACCTCTGAACTTCAGTATCCTCATCTGTACAATTAAAATAACAATAATACATAACTGCATAGGAATATTGTAAATCATAAATAGGTGAATAGTGAAAAAATACTTACAACAGTGCCTATAGTAAGCCTTTGCTTAGCATTTTCTATTTTATATCATAATACTAAAGAAACAGAAGTTCCAGGGAAGAGATACATAGACAGCTAGAGGGTTTGTGAGGACAGTTTATATTATAAGACTACTAGGCTTTAAGCATATAAATCATTACGTCTGTTCTTTCTATTCCAACAAATAAGCCTGTAAAAAACCATTTATAAACTTTAAATGCTATGAAAGTTTTTTTTTCAAAATACCAATTATTCTTAATACCCTGGAAAGCATTAGCACCTAATGCTCATTTTTAAATCATCACTTTAGTGGCATAAATATACATCTTTTATATTCTTCCAAACACTTTCAAAGATTTATTTTTAGGGAAAGTGAATAATATAGGTATTTTGTTCAATAATAAACTGTTTATATTTACCAAGTTATTTTCTTACTCAACTCACTATTGCTCTAAAATCCATTTATAAAGCAAAAATTACAGCCTTTTTTGTCTTTGTATAAAAGTTCCCAAGGTTGATGGTTTCTGTAAAGAAGAAAGAGAAAAATTTCCTTATTCATGAAATAAATATAAAAGAAGCTTTCATACATAAAAATTCAGGTACTAAGTGAGAAACTCCAAGTCATGACTTGCATATATTGTTTGACTGCCCTTATTTCTGATGTCTATTTTTATTTTTCAAATTTATTTATTTACTTTTAAAATTTACATATAAAATTGTATGTGTTTATCATATATGACATGATACTGGCATAAAAACAGACACAAGACTAATGGAACAGAATAGAAAGCCCAGAAATAAATCCACACATTTATAGCGAACCAACTGATTTTTGACAAAGGTGCCAAGAGCACACAAAGGGGAAAAGACAATCTCTTCAATAAACGGTGTTGGGACAACTGGATATCCACAAGCAGAAGAATGAAATTAGACCTTTCTCTCTCACCATATACAAAAATCAACTCAAAATGGATTAAAGACTTAAAGGTAAGAACTAAAACTATGAGACTACTAGAAGAAAACATAGAGGCAAAGCTCCATAACATTGGTCTAAGCAATGATTTTCTAGATATTACCTCAGAAGTACAGTCACCAAAAGCAAAAATAGACAACTGGCATTACATCAAGCTAAAAAGCTTCTGCACAGCAGAGGAAACAACAGAGTGAGAAGACAACCTACAGAATGGGAGAAATACTCGCACATCATCTTCAATTTTCATACTATCTACTCTTTTCCCTCCTACTTTTAATTCAAAAGTTTTTGAAGCATAGAGAAAATTTCATATAATAGCATATTAAACACCCATATCACTAGGTTCAGTAATTAACATTTTATCTTATTTTCCTAATATCTACCTACCTGCTTACCTATCTATCCTTAACCATTTACAGTAAGTTGCAGACATCTTAATATTTAACCCTAAATACACATCAAGTTCTAAAAATAATTGCATTGCATTTGGTTATTTTGTCTTTTTGACCTCTTTTTGACAGAATAGTTTCACTACTTTTTTTTATAAAAGGACATTAAATTTTAAAGAGAACAGGCTAATTACCTTTAAATATTCCACAAGCTAGATTTATCTGATTGTTTCCTTATGGTTTTATTGAATTTATTCCTCTATCCCTAACATTTTCTGTAAAGTGAATATTAGTTCTGTGATCTTGATTTAAATTCAAAAGAAACCTTTTTGTTAAGAATATATCATACATAATTCTGCATCCTTTGTATTGTATATATCAAGAGGCACATGATGCATGGTTGTCTCACTATTGGTGATGCCAAGTTTGATCACTCAGTTAAGGTTCTGATCATAAGATCTTTATCGAGATTTCTTTTTCCTTTTTAGCAATCTGTGTGATGATATTTCTCATTGTGGTAATATCCATTAATTATCCTTGCTTGTATAAGTCATTTCATTGCAGATTGTAAAATTATTTTTTTCCAATTCTATAATTTTTCTCAATTTATTTGTTGATATTCTTCTGAATCTAAATGCCTTCCTGAGACACTGGTGATAAACTACAGTTAGTTTTTTTTAAAAGGCAGAATAAATGCTTAATTGGTGCAACTGTTACTTCTAATGGTAACTATTTTTTCCTTTCTCTTTATTTCTTTACTTTTTTGAGTATCACTGTGATCTCATGGATTTGTTTATTCAATATGTTACACTAAGTATAAGAAGCCATTATTCTTTTGGGAGCTCAAATTGCCTGAAGTTAGCAATGATGTGGTTCCACGTCCTTTTGACACAATCCCATTTGTTTGGGGGTTACATTGTGGCATAATAAGATGTTACAGTTACTTTTATTTTCTTTGCCACAATCTAAAAACAGTCATTTTGTGGCAAAGACTGATTTCTTTAGTTGCGAATGGGGTTTGAACCTAAGATCTGTTTCATTGCATCGAGAGTATCATTGTTTTTAGACTCTCAATGAATAGAACTACGAAATATATGTTTTTCCATATTAATTACAGACTCAAATACTTAAGTGTTAAGAAAATAAAATCATTGATATTGAACCAAATTTAAATATTAACTTGGGTAGAACTTGTATTTTTATTAAGCAAAGTGGTCCAAGCAAAGGACATGGTATGTCTTTTCTATGTTTCTCTTCTTTGTTGAAGTCTACTTTTATATCTTTCAGAAGTATTTTAAATTTTTTCTCAGAGTTTGCCCACATTTCTTGTTAAGTTTATTTCTAAGTATTTTATCCTTGTTTCTTTTTTTTTTTTTTTGCTTTTATAGATGAGTTCTCCATTACGCTTTCTAATTTTTTGTATTTATAAAGAAAATTGATTGTAGTGTGTTTATTTTATATCTTGCATACTTACTAAATTATTTTATTTTATATATTGATTTTGTTTTTATGTTTGATATTTTTCCTTCATTTTTTTCTTTTAGCTTCTGACATAAGGTATTATGACCTCTTCAAACACAAATAGTTTTCATTTTCCCTTTCAAATCTTATATGTTTAATTGATTGTTTTGCTGATTGCATTTGATTATACTTCTGATATAATTTAAATAGATGACAACACTGGGATGACTTGATTTTTATGTCATTTCTGTATTAGGAATATCTCCTCATTTTATTTATCGTAATTACAAATTTTGGATATTTACATAATTTAATTGATATTTAATGCTCAAATTGAAAAAAAAAACATTAAATTTGAAGTTTTTTGTCCAATTAGATACAATAAACAAAATTGAATTTTTAAGTCAGAAATTGTACAATGAGAAGTTTGAAGTTTTGGTACCATATGAATTTGCTGCTTTTTTGGGTTGGGATGAGTAACTCTTTGATAACATTCTCTACTTTTTTAATGGAAATTGGTCTGTTTAAACTGCCCCATGGGGCTAAATTTGATAAACTCAATACGAGGTTCAAATATAACATGCTAAAATCTCTTATAACCCTTGGCCAAATCCTTTGTCTATCTTTCTTTTCCTCACTGCAGTAAATAATACCACTATCTACTCAGTTATTCAACTAAAAACCTGAAATTGTCTCTGAATCTTTTTACCTTCTTTGCTTCATGCTTTTTTCTTCCCTTCATCCAATCCATGAATTAGTTGTATGCTCACGTAGATTTCAAATCTGTCCAAATCTCTCAGTCTCCACAACCATTTCTCTAATCTGAGCAAGGGTCAGATCATTTCTTGCCTAGACTATTAAGTAATGCTGTGTTTATACTCTCAATGACATTCAAACCATTCATTTAATAGAAGCCAGAATAATCTTTTTATGATTTCAATAAAATTAAATCTTTTTTACTTAAAATCTTTTAGTGACTTCCTTTTGCATTTCAAAACAAAATCCTGGTCGTTTATTATTTCTTGTATGGATTTGCATGATTGATCCCAGGTTATTTTTTGCTTCTTCGACTATATTTTTTATCAATTGCCTTCTTGCTCACTAAGCTCCAGGCCACTGAATTTTTTTGTGTGTGTGTGTGTGTGTGTGTGACTTTGCCAATCTTGTTCTCACTTTGGAGGAGATATTCTTGACCTGGATAATCTCCCAGCTTATTCTTTCTCTTCTTTCTTATTATAGCTCAAATATTACCTTCTCTGAGAAAACTTCTTTGTTAAACTATGCAATAAGGTAACCATATCCCCTAAGTTATGTTCTACTACATTACCCATTTTATTATTTTATGGAATATATCACCATCTGAGAGTGTCTTGTCTATTTACTTGACTATTATCTGGACATACTAAAATGTTAGCTCTGTGAGGGGAGGGGCTTGTCTTCTTGTTCACAGTTTTATCCCCGGGACCTTTAATAGTGTCTGGCAATGAGTAGGCTCAATAGGAACAGTGACTAAATAAATGAACAATCTTCTGAATGAAGGCGTATGCAAAATTGAACAAAGGTTTGAAAAAAATGAAATGGAAAAGAGCCAAAATTGGAGCTTTCAAAGAAGAAAACTAGAGCATAGTAACTCTGGAGAATTTCTGACCAAATGTTTTAATTCTGGGCAAGCAAACACTAAGACTATCTATGAAAATAAAGTAGAAGTCTCATGGAGGATGTTTTTACTTTTAAAAAGCTAAAAAATAATATTTATTATTTATTGTATTTATTATCAATTTTTTAAGCCTACTGTGGATCAGAGTTGAGGCTGACATAAATCCTTATAGTCTTACAGTTTCCAAGCAGCAAATGTTTGTGATCCTTCCCTACCTATTATGCATCTTGTCATCCAGTCCCTAGTTTTAGTGACCATGAAGACAATTATGACAAACTTTTCATCAACATTCACTTGTTACTTTATTTTACTCACTTTTTTTTGTGTGGGAGTTTATATGGAGCCAGCAGAATAGAACATTGTCTGCACAGGAAGTTGTAAAATTTTCCTAGTGATATATTTTCAATTATTTCATCCACACTGATGATTTTATACTTTCTAAAATAAAAATTCCTTCAATCTCTATTAAATTCTCTGTCACCTCCATAGTTAGCTTCCCTTCTTACATTATTTATTTGCTGAAGTCATGCTCAAAACCTTCCTAGTTATTGAGTGTCTATTAAATACAGTTGTTTTGAGTTTCAAATTTATTCAGCAGATGTTTATTGAGGACCCATTATGTTCCAAGAACACAATGCTATGTGCTTGGGATACAGCAGTGAAGGGGAAAAAAAAAAAAAACATAGCTCTCCTGCCCGTGAAAACTTATATTCTAGTAATGAGATGAGATGATAAATATAAATAAGTAAATTATTTACTATTTTAGAAAGTGATTAGTGTTATTAAAGAAAGTAAAATAGTGTACATAGGATGTGGACTATCAGGGAATAGGGTAGGGTGAGCGGGATGCAGTTTTAGGGTGATCAGGGTAGACCTCAGTGACAGTGTAAGAATTAAGCCAAGATTTGAAATAAGTAAAGGGCTTGGCCAAATTAATGTCCAGAAGAAAGTCCAGTGGACCTGAATATAGAATGAAAGAATGGGAGGGTATTATGTAAAATGATAGCAGTAAAGAGCAGACCCAACTTGTAAGCCCTGATAAGGAATTTGTTTTTTTCTCTGAATAACATAAGGTAGAGTTATTTGCAGGTAATTATTTCAAAGGATGACTCTGGCAATTGGGTTGATGTATTATTTAAGGTTCTCCAGAGAAACAGAACCAATAACACTATATAACACTGTGTGTGTGTGTATATATATATATACAGAGAGAGAGAGAGAGAGAGAGAGAGAGAGACAGAGACAGAGAGAGAGACAGAGAGAGACAAAGAGACAGAAAGACAATGAGAGAATGATTTATTATGGGAATTAGCTCACATAATTATATATGATTGTGGAAGCCTAGAAGTTCCACAATCTGGAGAACCAGGAAAGCCAGTAGTGTAATTCAGTAATTCAGTCCAAGTCCAAAGTCCTGAGATCCAGGGAAGCAGATGGCATAAGTCTTGGTCCTAGTCCAAAGGCATGAGAACCAGGAGTGTCTATGTTGGAGGGCAGAAGAAGATGGATGACCCATCTCAAACAGAGAGTGAATTTGCCCTTCCTCCACCGTTTTGTTCTATTCAGGTTCTCAAGGGATTGGATGATGCCCACCCGTATCAGTGAGGGCAATCTTCTTTATTCAGTCTACCAATTTAAATGCCAATCTTTTCAGAAACACCTTCCAGACATACCCATAATGTTTTACCCACTATCTAGTCATCTCCTAGCCCAGTCAGGTTGACAAAATTAACCATCACAAGCCCATCCCTTGTCAACTTGTCTCCCCATACATCTCCTTAAACCCTGCCTAATCTTCAAGTGAAGATATAATGAAGTCATAATTTCACCTAACATAATACAACTATCATGCATACAAATGAAAATGCAGTAATCCTTTCCACACCAATGGAAATAAAGTCCTTGAGTGGTGTTTACTCTTCTTCTGATATTCTATAATCTAAATTCTATCATTCTAAAATTAACAATACTTAATTACTGATATAAAGTTAATTCATCTTATGTTACATGACAAGGGAATAACAGAGGAAAGAAAACAAAGATATTTGCTTAATATACGTATATATACACAAAAGTATATTCATTACAAAATAAGGAAGAAATATTCATGATATTTAGAGTCCTTGGTATTGTAAATGGGCACATGGTCATAGCTGGTATTTATAATTACCACCTACTACTACTTATTTTGTATTTGTTTTGCTTTAGCAAGTACCTCAGCTGGTCAAGCTTCTTTCCTTGGCAAGATGACCAAACCTTCATTCCTGAAGTGTCTGGGCTATTTGTAGTCCTGCAAGGATTGGGTTGTTGTAGTTTTCCATTGACCTTAGTCACAGAACATGGTAATACTAAGAGAAATCCTAAGGGATCTCTTGTATTTTTGACATACTCTTCATTACTTCCACTGTGGAGTAGTAGTCCAGTGTCCCCTGGTAGTCCAGATCAGTCACCCCAGCTGACAACATAACTCCTTCATTTGCCTGTTGACTCAGAGGCATGAGGACACCAAAGTGGCCAGATGGCAGGCTTAACTTTCAGTGCAATGGAATCACTGGTGTGTCTGCTGGTGGAAGCATTCCTCCTTCTGTCACTAAGACCTGTTGGCCAGAAGAGCATGAAGTTGTGAAAATGGGAGGGAAAATTTTGCTAGAGAGTTTGTAGGGGCAATGAGGAGTGGCGAAAATCGCATTTGCACAATGCTGACCTGGACCCCTGAATCCTGGCTATCAGCAAAACAGGACCATACACAGGACACTGATTCAGAATTTACAGAATTTATCTACATAGTTTTTGGAGAGCCTTGCCAAAGCCTTGTAAGGTATTTCCACTTAGTGCTGTACCCAAGACATCAAAAGACCATTCTATCAAGCCAGCTGCTTTAGGATGGTGGGGAACATGGTGAAATCAGTTAATTCCATGAGTATGGAGCCACTGCCACATTTTTTTGCTATGAAGTGAGTTCCTTATTTAGAAGCAATGTTATTTGGAATACCATAATGATAAATAAGGCATTCTGTAAGTCCATGTATGGTAGTATTAGCAGAAAAATTGTGTGCAGGGAAGGCAAATCCATATCCAGACTAACTATCTATTTCAGTGAGAACAAAATATTGCACTTTCCATGATGGAAACTGTACAATGTAATCAATCTGTCAACAGGTATCTGGCTGATCACCCTGGGGAATGCTGCCATATCCGAGACTCTGTGGTCTCTATGGCTAGAAGATGGGGCACTGAATGGTGGTCATAGCCATGTCAGCCTCAGTAAGTAGAAACCTACATTACTTAGCCCTGCTAAACTTTCACCCTTGCCACCAAGGCCACTTTATTCATTAGTTCATTGGGCAATGACAGGAGTGACTGAGAAAATAAGCTGATTGGTATTCATAAAATGGATTATTCTATTCACTTGATTATTAAAATCTTTCCCTGATGAGGTAAGCATTCCCTTTGGTAAGCATTCTCATGTAACACAAATATCTTCACTTTTTCTTTTTTATTTTTGCCAATTCAGAGAACTCTTTCCACATACTTCTTCCCCAGATTTCTTTGTCACCAATTTTCCAATCACTTGCCTTCCAAATCTCTGATCACCCAGCCAAACCATTGGTTACATCTCATGAATTGATGTATAATTGCAAGTCTAGCCATTTCTTATTCCAAGCAAAGTGCAAAACCTGACATTCTGCCTACTGGGAGGATTTCTCTTTACTACATGATTGTGGAGGCCAAGGAGTCCTACGATCTGCATCTATAAGATGGAGCACCAGGAAAGGTGGTTATCCAGTTTAACTTTAGTCTGAAGGCCTGAGAATGGCGGATGCAGGGCCCTAATGATGTAAGTCCTGGTCTGAGTCTGAAGGCTAGAGAACCAGGAGCACCAATGTCCAAGGGCAGGAGAAGATGGACGTCCCAGCTCAAACAGAGAGTAAATTTGCCCTTCCTAATATTTTTGTTTTATTCAGGCCTCCAATGGATTGGATGATGTCCACTCACTTTGTTGAGGGGGATCTTCTTTATTAAATCTTGATTCAAATGTTAATATCCTCTGGAAACACCCTCACAGACATTATTTCTGGGAAATACCCAGAAATAATGCCTTACTAGCTATCTGGGCATCCTTTAGCCCAGTCAAATTGACACATAAAATTAACCATTAGAATTGAGAATAAACACTTAAAAGGAAAAACCTAGAAGCAGGAGGACGTGTTAGAAGATTATAAGTAACCCATGCTAGAAACAATGGTGTCTTGGATTGGATTAGTTTGGTGAAAGCCATGAGAAGTGAATGACTTATGGATACTTTGAAAGACGTGCCACCAGGTGCCTGAGTAATTGGATATGGTTTTGAAAGAAAAAGAAAATTCATGGAGGCCTCCATGGTTAGGGCCTGAGAAACTGAAAGGAGAGAGTGGGCATCAACTGAGGTGCAGTAGGCTGTAGATGAATCTTTTTGTTTTGTTTTGATTTGTTTCATTTTAATTAGGGAGTTCAGAGTTCAATTTCTGGATGTGTTGAGTTTAATATATCAATTAGATATAACAAGTGGGGATATTAATAAGGGAGTTGACTATATGGAATTGAAATTTAGAAAAGAGGTCTAGGCTAGAGATGCAAATTTAGGAATCATTTGCACATTGGTTAAAGCCATAAGGCCAGGGGAGACCACTAAAGGCATGTGTATAGAGAAGACAAGTGATACAAAGATTGAGCTCTGGGTTATTCTAAAGTAAGAGTTTATGGAGAAAAGCGGGAGTCAGCATATCACACTAAAAGACCAATTAGTGTCAGAAAGAAAACCAAGAAAGTCCTGTAAATCAAGTAAAGAAATATATCAATGAGAAAGTAGGGATCCACTACATGAAATGCTGCTGATGTAATTGACCATTTTATTCAAAACTGGAAGTCAGCCTTGGGTCCAGCAACCCTGAAAAGAGCAGTGTCAAAGAATGGGAAAAGGAAGCAAAAGCTCAAATGGGTTGGGCTTCAGAGAGAATGACAGGAGATTTGGAGACTGAGTACAGACTATTTGTTTAAGGATGTTTATTGTAAATAAGGACAATAACAACAACAAAAATGCAGAAATAGCTGGTGGGGGAAGTGGGATCAAGAGAATGGTGCGTGTGAGTGCACGCACGTGTTTGTATGTTTATAAATAATAACACATTTGTTTGCTAATTGGATGGCGCAACAGAGAGCCAAGCATTGATGATTGAGAAGAGAGTGACAAGCATCGCCCAAGTGAAGTCCCTGAGAAGACGGAATATGGTGCACAAACGGAGGAGTTAGTTTAGATGGGAGCACAGAGGGTTCATCCATGGTAACAGCGGAGGAGGCAGAGTACGTAGGTGCATGTGCTATCTCCTTTTTTGATTGCTCAAACTTTCTCATGAAGTAGGATGCAACATCATATGAGTTGTGAATGTACTTTGGTAATTGTAAAGAACTGTTAGGGTGATTGTAATTTCTTATCAGAACAGTTGGCTTCATGAATTCAGCCTATTTGTTACACTGTCGCACATTGTGTTTCTGATGGGCAGTTTCAAAAACCTTTCATGATTACCATTGGTGTGAGGTACAAACTCGCAACATCCAAGGTCATCCAAGTCTAGTACACTTTGAAAATTACATTCTAGTTTGTTTTCCCATGTATTACATACTCCAGTGACATTGGTGCACTCCCCAATATCCGAATAATCTATGGAGTATCAGGCATCTGTACCTTTGCTCTTGGTGTTCTTTTACTCTACAATTCTTTTTCATTTTCCTACCCATTTAATCTCATGAAAGTTTAGTTTGAATTAGATATCCTTCAAAACACGAAGGTGTTCCCCAGGCCCCTGGGTGGAATTCACTGAGAAAAAGGTAACATATTGGTGAGAAGATGCATATTTCAAAAGTGAGCTTTGGTTAGAATCTCATGTGACCTTAAGCAAGTTCCTTGAATGAAGAACCATGTGGAGGCTTCATTTTTCTCATCCATCAAAAAAAAAAAAAAAACATAGTGATGGTGAGATATAACTTAAAGTATTTATTTTTAAATTTAAATGGATAGATATGTGCTAAACTAACTGCAATAAAATATATGTGTCTTTTCACCTTTCTAAGTACTTATATATTCACATATGATACATCATCTAAGATTAATCATATTTTTATTTTACCCAGGTTCCAGCATATTTTCTTAAAGCTCAATAAATGTTTTATGTTTTGAAATAACTTGAATAATAAAGGGATTTCTCAATAATCAACACTACTATTTAAAAAGAAATTAATATGACCCAGGCACTGTATCATTTATACATTAATCATAAATATTATCACTTTTATCTTCACAATAACCTAATGAAGTAGGCATAATCATACAGATAAAAATTCTGACCCAGATGATTTAAATAAATGGCTCAGTTTGCAAAAGTTTGAAGTAGATTTGTACATATATCCCCCTGATTTCAAAGCCTATGTTCTTAATAAATGACTTCTAATTTTATCTCTTACATTTGAAGGAGAAAAAGTTTTCAGTAAGAATAAAGGAACATAAATTAGTATTTTAGGACTTGTTATGTAATGAATCTCAAATGTATTTTTTCTGCTTATTTGCTTTTAGAGCATATGATAGCCCTGGTGAAATAAATGTATATAGATATCCATGTTGTTCAAAATACATAAATAATGCTAACTCAATATTTTTAAATTAATCTATAGAAGAAGAACAAAATTTGAAACATGTGGGGCCAAAGGAGAGCAAAGCAATGACTAGAATTCTATCTCACAAGTAAGATCCAAGGGCACCAAGCAAACCAAACCAAGGTTATAATTTTGATAGCATACAAATATTTAGTAGAAACTCTCATTCAATGTTAACACAATACACTAGGTTGATATAAATATATATTTTTTTCCCTGAAATGTTCCCTTAGGGACGACGAGATCTGTTGTTCAAACACTGCCACCCACGTCCATATGTGTCGTCTTCTCTGCCAATGTTTCTTAGTTGGTTTTTTTTTTTCACTTTGTTTTGTTGTTTTTCTTTTGGCCACTATGTAAACCTTAGACAATACACAAACACACATATATATTATGAGATATATATGGCACATATGACATAACTTTAGAAAAAGTACTTTTGATTAAAATGTAACTGAGAATACTTACCATACTTCAGGACGTTTGAACTCATTGCTAGCTACTAAGTTTCTTAGTAATATGTAACAGGACCTTCTAGAATCTAGATAATTAATATAAATAACACATTTGGAAAACATGCCACATTATCACTTCCTTGTGAAGGAAATCACTTATTTCCTTGGAAAAAATCTGTCTTCTTGGAATAACTATTTCACTCTAGTTTTAGCACGTTGTTTTGGCAGTTTATTAAAACTTCAAGTGGGATTAGTCTAAATATCTTATTTTGCTTTAACACTAGATTTCTGTTAAAACAGAACAGATCATTATATTCATTCATGATCATTTGACTACGAGGCTGTTGTAAGCCAAAAATCGTCAACATTTGTGGAAAAAACAGTAATTGAGAGGAACAGTAAATTACATTTTAAGGGCTTATCAAGGTGAGAATGAGACACTTCAATGCCACTTCTTGCTTCCTTATTAGGGACTTTGCCAAGCTGGAGCAATTTAAAGATTTGTTAAGGAGTGCCTTATCTCACTGGCCTTTCTTCTGTTAGAAGATTATTACTCTACCTAAACTCATTCTCATGTCATGGAGTTTTTTTGGATGACACTGATTTACTTTTTCCAACTGAACTGCAGATAAGAGTATGAATTCCACTTATATTCATGAAATCAAATACAATCACTAAAGCCATATCATGTATTTCGTTACTCTATTGCATCTCATAATTTCATTCTTCTAGTCTGTAGAAAAATTTATGAGGGACAGGATAAGGAGAACAGAAAGAAACTGGGCTCAAAAATCTTGAACAAAAATGACCATAATAAAAATTCTTTCTATAATAATTTCTCTCAATCAGAGCCCACATGTTCTCTGGGATATGCAGATATATCCTTGGGTATTGGAATATTTTCTACTAGAACTTTTAAAGTGTAGGTTTTCACTTTTTAAATAATAAAAAAATTTAGTTATTATGTTCAAACCTAAGTAACACCATATTTGTAGGCTAAAGAGAAAAGAATATAGACAGAATTAATATGTAAACGATGCATTCATTCAAAAGACACCAGGGTATGTGCACTAATGAATGTTTTACAATAGGTCAAAAAGAGATTAGTGGTAAGAGATTTACATCATTATAAGATGCACAGTAGTTTAGCAATGCCAAACTTGAAACCACCTGCAGTCAGTCCCTAAACAGAGCATTGCACCATATTTGTGTTCACTTTTCAAATAGCAATTTATAATAGTTTCAGCAAAACACAATCATTCATCATCTTAAATTAACTGTGGTTAATCTGAGTTTTCTTGGTTTTGTGTTCCTGTATTTAGATAACTTGTGAATTTTTTTTGTTTTCTTTTCAGTTAAGAACTATCAATGTATGGAATTCATATTTAGTTTTATATTTATTGTTGTACAAAATTAACATATTAACAATATGAATAATTTGTTCACAACAAGACTTTTAGATATATTTTCCTATAAGGAAGTTAGGGTCCTTCAAAGAGATATTGAGAAATCCTCCTCTATAACACACTTTCTATGAAATCATTCAATGGGCTTGACAGCAATTGACCATTCTATTAATAGTAGAAAGCTTCCTATTAATACAATTTTTCCAAACAAGTCATGATCTTTTAGGCATTTTGTTCTTGTATGCACTGCTTCCATTTGCTAGAATTTCATTCTTTCCACGAATGTCTCCATTCCTACTTTCACTGTACAAACTTCTACTTATTCTTTAAAACAGCTAAGTAGTTACTTCCTGTGTCAACTGTTTTGAAAAAGATGTTTAGGAGAATCAACTTATATGTGCTTTGGGTACAAAATTAATTCAGGTTACATTTCCCAACATGGTCCTCAAAAGTCCTGCAACCAAAACTACCATTAAACAAATTAGTTCCAAGCAATGGCAATATTATAGTGCACCCTTGTAATAGTGTTTTAGGGTTCTCCAGAGAAACAGAACCAATAGAAGATAAGGCGGGGGGGAGATCGATTATGAGAAATTGACACAGAATTAACCATCACACCCCTTCATATAGAATTCAAGATCATGATATTACTAAAAGAGTACTTACTTGTGAGGATGTCTAATAATTATTTTATTCTCCCTATATTCAATTTGATCCTTTAAAAATAACAAATATGAAAATCATCTTTAAAACTGTCTTTATTTTCATACCACTGCTTTGCTTGTGTACTTAACACGGGCTCTCATAGTCTACTTACTAAGTGTTTCATCATTGTATATTCATACCATCTACACCCCCAACTGACCTCCCAGTTGTGAATTCATTAAGTTCTCAAGTACTTAATACTCAGTTGTGAACTGCATGTCAACTTTAGCCATTATTTCTTGAGATCTCTGAAGTGAAACAGTAATGAGAATTGAATAGTCCCAGTTTCCTGAGAAAAGCCTAAGCCAAAACACTGAAATGAGGTAAAGAAAAACAGCAAAAGAATCTAACTTTTCACAAGCAATAGCATATAGGCATTATAGTAAATGAATTTCATGTTGTCAAAGTATTCAGTAGAGTCTACAGGTGAATATTTACATGTGCAATAACATACAGGTCTGTTTTTGTTAGGTAAAGTGTGAAGCTCTGACTTTGCTTTGTAAAACAACTCTCTTCCCGTCCCCCCAATATTTAGTAATGCTGAAATCATGTTTTTCAATTTACAAATGAGAACATATAAGAATTAAAGAACAATATTTGAAAGAATGTTTTCCAGTGGCCATTATCCTTTTTTTGTTTGTTTTTTAAATTCTGGAACTGGCCTTACAGGAACATATGCATTGAGACATATATTTATTTTTAAGGCTACTTTTGTCTTAACATAAATTAAGAGGATTACTCTTACTAAGTGAAACTCTCCCTAAAAATATGTATATGTCTTACATCTAAAGTATATTTAATATCTTTAGAAAGTTATTTTTATACCTAATATACTTTGTAAATTACTACTGAAAGTGCCTGATTAGCAAGGTAATGCATATAGCTGGTTTGATGTAGCCATTCCATGATGAATATATATCTCAAAACATCATATTCCATACCACAAATATATACAATTTTTATATGTCAATTTAAAAAATAATAGTAAGTGCACAGTTATGTTTCCTTTTATATTTCAGTTAATAAATCTTTCATTTAATTTTTCATTTTTAATTAAATTGAGTCACATATAAATTGTTCCAATGTGAGCTATTACCAAGATATTTCATGGAATTTAAAAGTTCAGTTGTGCTAAAAACATAAGTTTCTAATGAGAATTTTGTTCTTTCTGAATAAGATTAAAGAATATTTTACTTTCCTTTGAAAAACATGTTTGAATGGTTGTTAGGTTGTAGGATTTGGGGGCAAATCAGAAATTAAGTGCATTTTCCAAATTAGATAATTTTTAAAAATAATGCTGACTTTGCCTATGGAAATTTAACTTAATCCTATGCAATTATGTTATATAGGCATTTAAAGCTGTTTTAATGAGCTTCAGGAGAGAAGGAAACTAAACACTTTCGATTTTTTTCCTTGAGTTTTCCCTCCCTTAGCATCTTTATACTTATTTTAAAATAATTTTATTGACCTCCACAAAATCTTACTAAGCTTTTTCTGTAGTTTTTTAAAAATAATTCAAAATAAAGAACTATTTTTCTTCTATTAAATGGTCTGTTTCCTAACCCTTTCTCTCCTCCTCCCTTTTTAATTCTAAGCAAGTCTTTTCAAGTTCTTCTCACATTTCACCACCTCATTCACTTGTGATCCCTTTGTAATTTCCAGGTGCTTGGTTTCATGGGTTGCATATGCTCCACAAAGCTGACATCACGTATAATCAAATGCCTAATGCAATACTTTCAGTGGAACACAATCATAAATGATTTTGAGCATAATCTGAGGAAAGGTCAATTCATTATTTTAAATCAGAAATAGTTGCAGTGTTGATATACATTTTTCTAAAATGCCACTAAGACAATATTCCTTTCAGCCTGTTGATTTGACTTTGAAAAAAAAAAAAATCTATAGTTTTAACAACTGCCTTACGTAACAAGGCTCAATTATACCGGGTTGTATTGACTGATGTATTTAATAATGTAATAAAGATGTCAACCACGACAGAATTAGTTAGTTCAAAAATAGGGCAAAATGCCATTTATTCCACAAACTTGGCTAATAAGAAATATTGCTTGCAATGTGATGAGACCTGTCAAGTAAATTTATGATATGCAAAATTCATTAAGCTTTCAAGTATTTCTTTGGAGTTTGGCAACATGGGCAGTCTGTAGTGTGCTCTCTGTGTAAGGAATACACAAATCGAATGGGGTGAGCTGGCTAGTAAGCAGTCCACATTACAATTGATTAACTGGAAATATTTCATGTTCTGTATACAACTTTTATCTAGAGTGTTCTTCTTTAGAGAGTTCTATAATTCACATTCAATTTTTATGTTCACGTGCAAGTTTCTTTGGTCCCACAATTCAAAGAGATTCTGTTGAAGGGGAAATTAGAAGCTGTGATTCAGAATTCAGTGAGCCTAGTCCCTGCAGAAACTTGGCAGAGGATAGAATCAGTTCTTGGGATGCCAAATTTAGTGGCCCTGAGCCAGATGCTAATTTTGAATGCATGGCACACATCACTTTGTGTCTCGATTAAGCCATGTCTGTGAGTCTCATGCAAGCCGAGCAACAGATTTTATGCAATGTATGTATTAGCGTTTAGGGCATCATTGATTTATTTCTGGCTTTAAACATGTGACAAAAATTACTTTTTTTTGTACTATAACTTCCACCTCTTTAAAAAGAAATAAATAAGGAATGTTAATTGACTATTTTTTGGTCCATGATTTTTCTAAATTTTCATGTCAATTTTGTTGATTTCTTATAAAGGCACATTCAGGAAGAAAAAACTAATCTTACCTGAATGCAAAAAGAAGGTAGGAAAAGAATAAGAAGATTGTTTTTTCTCCTTCACGTGTTTCTTTAGTATATTAGAAATGTATTCATGAAATTGGTCATATTCATTAAGTTAATTCAGGTCTTTGAGAAGACTAATAAAAATTATGGACCAGAGAAAACTAAAGGTTAGTGTATAAAACTGGACTAAAATGTTTTATTTGATTATCAACATTTTTGCTTTATTTGAATCATACTGTTGTTTTCTCATCTGGGTACCTTACCAGAATGTTTCTTTCTGCTTTCAGCATTGGGAAGCTAAAGCTTTTAGCAGTACCTGAGCCAACAGAAACATGAGCCTTTCCATCGAAGTACTTTTGGCATTGTTTTTGTTTGGAAGTCATTTGTAAAATGTATATATATACACATCTAAAATAAAAAATAAAGCAGCTAATATAGAATTTTAAAATGGGAGTTGGAGCCACTGAATAATAGAGGACTGATGTACTCTCTTAACGTACTGACCTTGAACTAGACCAACTTGCTCAGTTTTCAGCCCAGATCAAAAAAACCAGGGTGAATCAGATACAGCTGGCTCTGTGAGTTACAATAAAGCATAGAATTCTCGTAAATCTATTGTCTAAGAGCTATACACAAGAGTCTTCTAGCTACACAATTTAAAAAAAGAAAAAATCAACCAATGTACGTGAAACCCTGACCTTTTGTTCAGAGAAAAAAAAAATCCATTAGTTAAATGATTGATTTTGTGCTTAATTTTTTTTTCTCTACAGCATTTTTTTTCCTTTTTGTGTTTCTTTTTAGTGTGTTTTATGCAACTCTTGAGTATTTAGGCACCATTGGATGCTTAAAAGAGAAAAGAGAGGAAAAGGCAAGGACAAATTAGAAACTCTTTTTGAATTGTTGGCTTTTATTCCAGCCAATCTTCTGAGTCAGAAATAATGTTGCTCTTTTGGAGTAAGGAGGGGAAAAGAATTCAGTGTAAATTATATCATTGTTTTATATCATGCTTGCTTTAGCCTAAGGGAAACACAAATTGAAACAGAAGAAACTTTTGAAGCAATAGTACGAAAAAATCATGTTTTCCTCTAACATTGGGTTGGCTTTGTGTGGATCTGGTCTAAATTGTGGGTACCGTGGTCATATGTAATGGAGAAGAGATTGGGGTGGCCTGACATCTCTTAATTTATTTATTCTACCAGTGTAATGCTAGCCACCTCCTGTTTTTATTATACCAATTTAATGCCAGCCATTTCCTGTTTTCATTAGACCATTGTAATGCTAGCCTCCTACTGTTCTCATTAGTGCAGGACTGTGTAATGGCAGCCACCTCATGTTTTCATTATAACAGAGCTGTATGGTGCCAGCTGCCACTTGTTTAACTTTACTGAGAAGCATTTGACCATGGACTACATACTTCTACAAGCTAGTGGCAAACAGGGTAAAGGCCTCCAGGGTTCTGGTGAAATAGTGGTAAATGCTTAAGTGACTTATTGGCTATTAATGTGCAAGGAATATAGTTGCTTGTAATGGTTGGGGAACTACAATAAACTGAGTAAATCCTTGAACTGTTTTGTTATTGTTATTGTATTGCTGTGTTTTGTTTTAGAATAATTTGACAAAGAACTTAGACAAAATGTTGAAGTCCTTTACTGTGGTTGTATGTGGATAGATTTCTATTACTGAGTAGAGTCCCAGAATGAATGACACTTATTGAGAGCTTACTATACGTCCAAATGGTTCTAAGCTTTTCACGTATTATCTCATTTATTCCTTGCAATTACCTTAGGAGTTAGTTATCATACACATTTTATAGATGAACAAACTAAAGTACATATTAGTACATAATGCAGAGACTAGTAAATTTTCTCTGTAAAGGGCCAAATAGTATTTATGGCTTTGTGGGACATATAGTTTTATCCTAGCAACTCAACTCTTTAGCTAAAAAGCAGCCAGAGATAATACACAAATAAATGATCATGGCTGGCTTCCAATAAATCTTTATTTACAAAAATAGGTTAAGGAAAGGATTTGACCCAAAGGCTGTATTTTGCCCACTCTTGATACGAGGTCACATAGCTAGAGATGGGTAGGTGAGAGTTATGACTCCAACTGAGGCAGTTAAGCTTTAGAGCACATGACTTACTACCACGCTCAACTTCCTCTCTGTAACTTTACAACTGGAAATACTTCTAATTCCATTCATTTGGAAACCTTTAATTGTACAATGGTAAGTTTTCAAAGAGAAAAATGTATGCTTTGCTTAAATAATGCTTTCTTTTTTTCTGTTTAATCTTAATATTTTTGTAGTTTTGTTCCAATGTTTTTATTTATGAAGCATCTAAGAATTATGTTCAATAACATAAATATAAAATTTATTATTGAAAATTCAAGGAGTGTTTGACTAAGAATTAAAAAATAAACTTTGAAATATGTTTTCACCTATATTTTCTTTTCTTCACATAAAATTTTTATGGAAAAATATTTTTTTAAAAATCCAGCACTTTGTCACTTTCAGATTGCTGTATTATTAACTTTCCCAAATAGGGTAATTGACAGATGCGTATAAGTTTGTTGAAATAATTAAACGCTATTGAAAATTGTAACCTGTCATGTTCCCTGGGAAACAAAGGCCCATCCATCTGTTAGGGGACTCTTTAAATGAGTCACCTTTAAAATGGCAGCTGTCACCTTAGAACTTAAACCTTGAGCAGAAAAAAATGCATATATACACACATATTTAAAATAATGCATATGCTTTAACAAAAAGGGAACATATATCCCCAAATTTCATGCTCTTGATAACAGAAGAAGGTAAGAAAACAATGCTTTGTTATATTAGGCTATGATCTGCAGTTTGGACTCCTGTCTGTATGAAGCCAATAAAAGTCAGGCAGGCAAGAGTGATGTTAAATGTTCATAAGTCATTCTATGTCTACATGTAACTTCTCACTTGTCTTTAATATTTCTCAAAATTAATGCACCCTCGCAGTGAACTTAGTATGGCTTCGCATCACCTGTGGTAATTACCCTTATTGAACTGCAACAGTACAACAGTAAAGGCACAGAGAGAGAGAGAGAGAGAGATCAAAACAGAAAGCTGGTACTCTCATATGTGAGGGTAGACAGCATCAGGGTTTGACAAGCACTATCCTGGCTACCAAATTCAGTGTTGCCAAGTGGGGACAAGTGAATGAGATGTTTCTAATATTTATTCTAGTCTTTGATTGTTTCTCTTTTCTTTCTTAGTTTTGGTGTTCTATCTAAAATAGGACAGTAGAGTCATAGCATTTGCTGTAAAATAAAATATAAATTCCATTATGCAAATAAACCATTAGGAAGTCAATTAGCTTGACCAGTAATGATATATCACAATTATAATGCTTTTTAATACAGGAAGATACACACAAGTTTGTGTATGTGCTAGGGAGGTTACCGAGTCTCCACTGGAAGGACACCTCCAAGGCTGAGGCCATGGTTTTCTCTTCTGCCTCTCTTTGTGAAAGCCTCTGCTTTTCACAGTGTTCGTGGTATGTTGGTAATACTAGTATTCACTACAGTGTGTAATAACTTTATTTTTAACATACTTAATGCATACTTAGCCAAATAAAATCCAATCTCTAATGTGGATATTGGCTATGGTAATTACTATTTATATTAATTGGCCTGTCAATGTGCAGACTTTCAACTTTGCCACTGGAGTTCTTGTCACCCTTTTAGCACATTACCATTATTATTTTTAAAACTAGAGTCATTTCAAGTTCAAATTCATAAAATGTGCATTGGAACCGCCTACCCTGCCTTACAGATGGGTAAAACAGAATATGTGACAAGAGAAATAAAGCTTTTAAGAAACCGTTTGCACTCACCTTCCCCTCACCTCATTTAGAAAGTCAGTCAGACATTTTTGGCATTCCATGTATTACTTTGAAAAAATTAAAATCAGTGTTTATGGTTGAAAGATCCCTAAGAGATCAACAGAGATCTCTATTCATTACCCAGCATCCAGGAATACATATGGTTACCTAGATTCTGCTTGAACATTGTCATTTCTTGATCTGCCACCTCCCTACCATCATCACCTTCCTAGTATTTGGCTTTCACAAACTCCCAATGTGATGGTAGAGACAGGATTTCACATATACACTAAGGACAGGTGACTTTAGGCTGGGGGATAAATTAGTCGTGCCAATTGGCCTATAAGGCAAGAGAAGACTAGATCTTTGAGACAGTCCCAGAGGCAGATTCTTTTCTTTTCCTTTACAACTAGGGAATTCTGGTTTACCTGCCTTCATTAGGGAATCAGCTTTAGACCTCTTCAATAGAGAAAACAGTCATCCCAAGAAATACCCTTACCTTTCATTCCATGGAGATTCTTCCAGTGTGTGTGCTATTGGTGCTGAATAGAGCTTGAGATAATATTCGCAGCTGCAGGAAGACACTAGTCCTGCCAATCTCTAGAGAAGAACATATCCACAAGAAGGTAGAGAGAGGTACTTATTCCTAAGGAATTTAGAAGAATTTCTAGAACTTCTCTCTAAGCCTGGAAGAAAGCATGTCAATCCATTTAATATTCAATATCCAATAACCAAAACCCAGTATTGTTCACTCTTGTTTTCTTACCTATATCTTTTCTCCCTAAGGCAGGATTTCTCAAGCTGAGCACCATTTGGCATTTTTGAGAGGATAAATCTTTGTTGTGTGTGGCTGTTCTATGCATTAGTAGCACCCCTTGCCTCTGCCCACTAGATGCCCGTAGCAACAACTTCTCTACCCCCATGTCTTAACAACCAAACTTGTCTCTAGACCAGGGATCCCCAACCTTTTTGGCACCAGGAACGGGTTTCATGGAAGAAAATTTTTCCAAAGACCGGGGTGAGGGGGGCTGGTTTCAGGATGATTCAAGTGCATTACATGTATTGTGCAGTCAAACCTCTCTGCTAATGATAATCTGTATTTGTAGCCACTCCCCAGCGCTAGCATCAGTGCCTCAGCTCCACCTCAGATCATCAGGCATTAGATTCTCATAAGGAGTGCGCAACCTAGATCCCTCACGTGCACGGTTTACAGTAGGGTTCACTCTCCTATGAGAATCTAAAGCTGAGGCTCATCTGACAGGAGGCAGAGCTTACGCAGTGTTGGGAGCAATGGGGAGCGGCTATGACTACAGATGAAATTTCACTTGCTTGCTTCTCCCCACCCCCACCCCGCCTGTTGCTCACTTCCTGCGGCACCCCCCAACCCTGTTTCCTAACAGGCCATGGACTGGTACCGGTTCGAGGCCTGGGGGTTGGGGACCGCAGCTCTAGACACTGCCAAATATCCCTGGAAGAAAAAATTGCCCCAACTTGGGAACTACTAATCTAAGGTCATTATTCTATATTTCAGTGCCTAAATAAGCAATAATTATAAGCCCCTGTGTGCATAGAATATTAAGATAGGACACCTCTGTCAGCCTGGGGGTCCTGGGACAGTGGACACAGACAAAGAATTTTTAGTAGTAAAATTATTCAACCAAACAGAATTTACACAGCAGATTTCAGGAGATGCTTGGAGAATCTGTAAATATTAAAAAGCCACTTTTCCAGGGATGAAAATCATTTCTGCCCTTGATCTTCACCTTTCTCTTCTGTCTCTTTGCCTCCCAAATCTTCAAACAGGATTTCAGATTTCAAAGGAAGAATTATTTCTGGGAAGTTGGAAACATACACATAAATACTCTGCTGATGGCTTGAAGCTGAGAATTGCAAGATTCAGCAAAGTTGGCATTGCCTCTAGATAGTTGGACCTGACCCAAGAACAAGGTGCTATTAGGCAGCATCTTATAAAGAATGGATCACCAGGCAGCAGCAAGCTGTCCTAGTGTTATTTTCCTGAATTCACATTCAGCTTGGCAAGCCGTCTGCAGAGCCCTCCAAGCTAGCGAGCCTAATTCAGGTGTCTTCAAGTCTCTGCTTCCTTAGGATAGACATTGATGCAACATCTCCTAAGCCACACATTTGGAACAATCCCCAATCTGTTCTAAGCCACCTTTCCAACCCTGTGTAACTTTCCAATCAAAGAATATCCTGACATTATTTAAATGTCTTTGTATAGGCTGCCTCTCTTCTCTCTTCTTCCAGAATGCATTTCCTGTACATCTCTGCTGCCAAAATCCTGTCCTACCTTAAATGCTCAATTTAAATGCTGCTGTCTCCAAGAAGCTGTTACTAATTCTCTCCTCCACCTCTCGTTTCCCCTGCTGAAAGTACCTGCTGTGTCTTTCTCTTTTTTTTTCTTTGCCCACCACAACTTGCACTTCTCTTGTAGTTCCAACCACAATGTGTGTTTTGTAAATGTCTTACTTCCCCAGTATGTTGTAAATTCTATATAGAGAGACTATATTTAGTTCATATCTGTATGCACCATGGTGTCAAAATATATAATACATGATCCATAAATTAATGGTGAATTGGGTTGGGATGCCACAGTGTCAGGAGGAAAAGGCACCATAGAAGCCACATTTGACAAATTTCCTTTCTTGCTCTGGATTAGGAACAGAGAGTAAATTTTTGTAGTTGTGCAAAATGAAAGAAATGATGAAATACATATAATATTTGAATTTTAGGGATGTTTTAGGAAGAAATGCAGACTGAGAAATCATAAGCACATAATCTCAGAGGTTACCTTCTCTTATCTTCAATCAAAGGCAAACATTTCACATGATGAAATCTTAAGATGAGGATTTTTTAACATGTAGGAATTGGTGATAATAATACAGTAGGATGATTTACTTTCTATCCCTTTTTCAACCTTTCCATGAAATAGCTAAGCACTCTTGCATAAAGATTTTATCTAAGTTCCCTCATCCTAAACTATTTATCACTTTGTGTGATAAACAACACTATATATAAACTATAGTTTATATCTAAAAACTATTGTTAGTTTTACTATAAGTTTACAAAAGTAGTTTGGACATTTTCCACCTAATGTAATTATGGGGTAAACCATGACTACCTCCATAACTGATTTACAACGTGGAATATGGGGGTTATTTTAATGGAGAAATAAATAGATGAGAAAGACAACACAATATTTAGTTGTTATTGAGAGAAAGTTGTGAAATGAAGATGAAAACAAGAGAATAATCACATGGGGATAATAGATAAGCATTATAGGGTATTTAATTAATACTATGACCAAAGAGAAATAGACAGAAATTTGATTTTCAAAGGGAAAGGGTAAAGTAAAAGTCTTATCTCAAAGAAGATTATCAGATTTAAGACATAATCTTTAAACTGCAGTGGTAAGGGAGAATAATATCAAAATATGATTTAATATTGTTAAAGAGGTAATACTGAGATATTTAGCAGATCAATAAAACTAATGAATGAATATCACATCCCATCTATTTTAATTTAGATTTCCAAAATATAAAAGAATTAATTAGTGTTAAAGGGACATTGAAATTTATTACTGGACCTTTTGAGAGTGACGTGGAATTCTTTGCACTGTAGGGAGAAATATTAAACAATTTTTTAGTAAGTTAAATTCAGGCAGAGTCAGACCAACTTCACTTTTGATTAACCATCTTGAAAATGAGTTTGCTAGCAATTGCAATCTCTCCTTTTTATCTGATCATTGAAGAAGCCAATAATATAAATATTTATTCAATGCAAATGAGGCAAGTCAGAAATTTAAAGTGTGTTATTTATCCCTGAGCCATATTACCGTTGCTTCCTCCTCCTCTTTATTTTGTGATACTGGCTTTTAAAATCATTAGATACTCATGCTTTATATTTGTATATTAATCCACATGTATGGATGTAATATTTAAATATCTTTTTTAATATTACTACAATTTATGTAATCATTTCCAAGAAGCTCATTGGTAATCCTATTAGTTTAGCATATGCAAAACTTCATGATATAAAAGAATTCAATACAGTCTACATGATTGTTTTCAGCTGAAAATACATCAAGCTCACTGAAAAACTGTAATGTTCCATAATATTTTTTAGAGACCATATCACCAATGTTGTGAAACATTTTCATAGATGGTAATGAAGAACTGAGGGCAATCTTAAGAGAGACACAATTCTTATGACGTATTTTCACTATCGGGGGTCGGTGGTGGTGGTACAAGCTCTCCTCTCTGCTTCTCAAAATCCTTAATGCTAAATTATGAACCATTAACATAAAAGTGATCTCTAAGGTATATTATGTGACTGTCAATTTAAAAGAGAAATCATATTAGTGGCATAATTTAAAAATTGTTTTTAGAAGATAAATTGAAAATACTAGAGAGGTAAGATATTAACTATGGCAAGACTGTGGAATTCACAAAATCTAGAGCAATCAGAAGAATTGAACTTTTAGTTCAAGTCTGGATATAAGGCTTCCTAACTAGTTGTCCTCAAATAAGTCCAATTACTTCTTTAAACTTCAGGATCCTTAATTCTGTGATGTCCTATGAATTTGTAAAAGTGCTCTGTAAATTGGAAAGTTCTCTATAAGCAGAATCTATTAGTATTAATTTAGGACTGTGAAATGATTCTGCTGAATGGCCAAAATGATACTGTAAACCCTTAAGGAAATAAGCACAAGTTCCATATAAGCAGCCCTGAATGTCAATTTTTTAAACAAAATACAATGATAATCTATACAAGGTAAATAAAAAAGCATTCAAAATTTGGTTCTTTTTTTCACAATCTTTGAACAATAGTATGAAATAGTGTGATCAGGTTATGCAACTTCAGGAAGCTAGATTTTAAAATATGTCATAATCAAAATTTAGTTTATTAGAATGTTATAAATAATTTTTGTGTATAAAAAAAGAGAGTGGAGCAAATAACAAATTGTTTTTCTTAAAGTGAAATGTTTCAGTTGTGAGAGAAAAAATAAAGTATCTATTTTGATCTAATGGGCCATAAATCAACCTGTGTGATAGACAATTTGTAAAAGCTCACTGATATTTTCCCTCCTTTATTTAATTCTTGCATGTAAAGTACTTAATTGCCACTTAAAATAGTTTCACAAAACTAAGTTATTTTTTGATACTCTCTGAAATACTTAAAAGGAGGAAGATTAAAAGAAGCTTCACCCTCCTTTAAGAATAGTGGATATTTAATTCCTAATGTAGAAAAGATTGTCCAGTATTATTAGTATCTAAAATGAACAGAAAAAAAGATTTCCTTGTTGAACCACATGCAACCATCTCGAAAAGCAGGTAATAAGGAGTTTGAAAATAGTCCATTAACTGGTTGATCTATTTCTGTGTGCCATACTGATGCTGTAATGACCTTTAAGAATTAATTCTCTTTGTATTCTACAAAGAACTATAATGTTGTCCAAAAATTGTATATTGTGGGCATACCTAGTTAAGAAAACATTATTTGGAGGGACTTTAAAATTTCATTGACATGGAGTTGGCCTGTAATTAATGTATGTTCCATTCATGATTTCCTGCTAGTTGCAGTATAGCCAGATAAGGTTCTTCATTTGAAGAACTTAGTGCTCCCTCAACTTTGGTCAGATGGTTCAGGCATCTGAACTACCCTCACACTTGAAATCAGTGAATGGCACGGTAGGCATATGTTTTTCGCTATTCTTAAAAGTGAAATTATTTTCATTACGAAAAGGTAATGGTGTCCAGGTAGGATTAGGTCAATTCCTATGTTAGTATGTATCCCCAAGGCAAAAACTATAAGAATTCTGAGGGCAAAATGCGATTGGCTTAGCCCTTCTTTGTACCCTAGGATCCTTGTAAAGCAGCTGGCACCTAAGTGGTGATTAATGAAAAAGAAAAAGCCAAAAAATAAATGAAGAAAAGAATAAATATGTAAGTTATTTAGTCTATCCAATAAGTCTAACCTATAAAGATCTTCTTAAACATGAAAAAGCAATGAACTCTTCTTGAAAATGCTGTGCTAAAGAAGAGAAGAAAAATTAAAAAAAAATTAAACAGGCAGAATACGATGTTGGTTTGGAATTTAGAGGATGTCACCCACTGTTGTTGAAATGGCAGAAATAAGAGATGTGTGCATTAAGTGAGGAAAAATGCAAGCACAAAGCCCAATTTATAGAGTAATGTGTACTAGAATTATATAATTATTTCTCCCACCAGATTGTAATCCAGTCACCATTCTTTGTTTAGTGTTTACTCCTGGGGCATAATAGTCCAAAGCAAAAACACACAATAGGAATTCCATAGGTGCTTGCTGAATGAGTAGAAAGAGAGTCTTATTATTTTAAAATGTCATGATGAATGTGTGTTTACTTTAAAATACCATTCATAAATATTGTATATAGAGGTCAGTACTTTCTGGGGTTTCAGGTGTCCACTAAAGGTCTTAGAACATATCCTTCAAGGGTAAGGGGGGAACTACTGTATGTGCTTTCATCAATCATGTAAGATTATGAAAGGGCTTATAAACTGACTTTTCTGAAATCCTTTGGGATCTTGTACCAAATTATATTTACACCAACTGTGAATATTAAAAACCACAAGTATCATTAGGCTGTCACCCCTTGGTAATTATTTGACTAGCCATTTGTTTAAGCTATCTGAAAGATTGTTACTCCACTCCTATTGAGAGACTAGTGACATTATTGTTAAGTAAAACTTTTTAAAAATCTTATTTTACTGGCAAACGGATAACTAGCAAAATAAGTTGTGATGTCACAGTTGCTTTTCCAAGATAATTATGGTCAGGGTCCCTGTGGTATGCAGTGTGTAACTTATCCCTTCTGTGTTAATGAATTCAAGGGAAGGCAACACCACTATTAGTAATAGCTTTTTATTCGGAGTCCTCATTTTCCATATAGGTCACATTAAACACAGCCATTAAACAATAGCGTTGAGATAAATCCATACAATGTATTCTGCTTTTGTTGTTGTTGTCCTTGTTCACCAATCATTTGGTGCAGCTAATAACCTTGTGGAGTGATGGGGCTGATAAATGGAAATAGCCAACCTGCAAACACTGGGGCCAGGAAAGTCAGACTTTAATCAGGTCTCATTCAATTACGTTTCAAATCAACACTTCTTGATAGCCAAAACTCTTATTTGAATTAATACTCTGATAAATGCTGTCTGTTGTCAAAAGAATATAATTAGACAATAATGAGTGGGCATATATTATGCCAGACTTGGGTCTATTTGTTGACCTCAGCAACTTCTACTCCATTAGACAACAAACAGCTTTTAACCTAGTTTTAAAAAAAGCATACTGCTCTATTGCTACATGACTTTTTTTTCAATGGTGTCATATTTTAAATTGAGCAGTGTCTAGATCCTTTAAAGGGAAGTCATGTTTTACAAGATCTCAGCTAATTTTGGAAAATAAAACAAGTTAATTTCCCAAGCAGGAATTCAATTAATTTATGGAGTAGTGAGCCAATCTTTGTGTATTTTCTGCAATAAGAACGTCAGGTTAAGAAATGACATGAAAGCATTCTCTGAAATTGCATGATATGTCTCTTTAATGTTTACTTTGGTATAGATACAACTAACACTGATTCTCACTACTTTTAACTTTGATGAAAAGATTTTTCACCATTAACATCTGATGAAAAGATTATTTGTTACTGATTTTTAATTTTTAGTTCACCAGTAAGCAATTTTTACAACTTTGGGTTTCTTACTAAAATTTCCATGAACTGATTTTTTTTCTGTGCTTGATTCAGTTACTTAAGGACCTAAAAGACAATGTGGTATTATGTCATTTATTTTGAATGTGTGGGATTTTTTCGAGGGGTCAGTATTGGAAAGATGTGAATTAAGACTTTTTTTTCACATTCTAAATTATGCTGAAACCCCTTTAAATCTCACTGTTTGATCATGCATCACCCATTAGAGCAAGCTGCTCCCTAAAGGTGCGATTTTGGCATCTCATAGGCTTCCTTGGAAGTCAAGCACCAGAGGTCTGTGATAAAGGCAGTTGCCAGCCACATGAATAAAAGTGAGATTCTCTCAATTCAACTATAAAAGCTTAGAGTCCTGACTGCTAAATTACCACCAACTTGTAAATAAATAATCACTACTAAATACAGATAATGTGTTAAACAGCTAACACTAGTAAATCACTGGTGACAGAGAGCCTAAAGGTAAATCCCTCACACATTGGCACAACCAATTCTTAAAATCTTATGGTGTTTTAATGTCTTTAGACACATATAATAAATTGAACAACTGGTTACTTAACGTTAATAATGTTTTAAAAATAAACCTTACTCTCTTTGTTGATTTCATTTATATACTGCTTTAGATTGTACTAAGTGGTTATCTGTCTAGTAAGAGAGAGGCAACATTTGGTAAGACTAAATGGAAATCAGTTTTCATCAAACTTCAGCTATCAAGCTAAATCAACCTGTAGTCTCCTGGCAAAAATAACATCATGTAACAGAGACAACACATTTCAGATACATAAATTGTCCAAAATATAGAGTCAATTAGGTTTCACATGTACAAGATCCCTTCTTTTCTAATTTAAACATTTACGAATAATAAAAACCAAGAGTAGAGCTTTGGAAAAGCTGTTACTAGGAACCAAAATATAGTTCTCAAGAGAATAAGGCTGATGGGAGTTGTCCACTCTTCCCTCTCAAAGTAGCAAACGAGGTACAGTCTAAAATCTTGACAGTATTTGATGGAAATATTTTCAGTAAAATTTTTTGACACTTAAAATTACAAAACTTAATTTAGTTTAGTGTTTGTTTTTGCTTTTGTTTTTATTTTTAATATAAGGATTTTATGACATTTATGCTGTTTCTACACTGGCTTGGTGGCCAGAAAAGAAGGCACAGAATTCTCCACAAGTTTGCAAATAATGCATTTTTCTACTCCAGTGCACAAACAGCCTTTATTTAACTCAGCACCACATTTTCTAAGGTATGGGCACAAAACTGTTTGTCATGAAGCTGTAAAATGCCAGAAATTTTAAATGCTGAAGGAAAATGTCAATCAAGGCATTTTCCCATCTGCTGCTACTTCGCCAAGTGCTAATTTTATTTTTCCCAATTCCTGAAATTTGAGGTTTCTTAGCCTCATATGGAAGTAAATTTGAAACTCGCTAAATGTCACAAGAAAAGGTGTAAGCAAACGAAGGAATGGAAGGTGTGTTGTTCTCAAAGGACGCCAATAAAAAGAGGCAGAGGAGGATTGAGATAAAGGAAAAACATTTTGTTAAGACTCAGACCTCTTGAGAAACACTACACAATGCAAGTCACCGGTGCTGGTACCACACATGCATTAAAGCATTTTTCATGTTTTTGAAATATAATGGGAACACACATCTAGACCACTTAAAATACTTTTGAGAACCAACCAGTGGTATGATATCTACATAGGCAGAAGCTGTATGGTATTGAAAAAAATCATGAAGAAGCTTCAGGTATTGGTACAAATGTAACTCTTGTGATTTAGCATGACTTTAATAAAAGCTTCTACAAGGACTTGCACATAACCATGAGTGATGGATGTATTTTTTTTTTCTTTTTTGACCTTTCAGTTAGCTCCATCAGCTCACTCAAACACATTTTGAACAGATTATGTACTGTAGTACTTGGTAGACTATACATTAAACAAGAGACTTTGCTCTGAGGCACTGCTTCCCACACTCCATGGGGAAAAGGAAGCAGGAAAAAACAAAACTCATAGAGTTCGACAGCTACCGAGGCAACACTTGCCATTTACAATATAAGCCCAAATATTTTTGCAACACAACTATATATTAATTTAATAAAATACACAATATAGCTCTTATACACTCAACAATTTGGCTCATATGCACTGAATCTGCAATAAATCAATAAAAATATGTCATTTGATGTAAACACATTGAATCTTCTTACATTTGCACATTTAAATGGTCATGTGATTTGTATATGTCTAAGACATTTTCACTTTCCTGAGCTATTTTAGTGTCCACAAATGAATAAAACATATTAATCTTGTTAATTTTCTTGGAATATTACAACTCAATGGTAACTATTTCTCAGAATTTTTCTGTGTCAAATTTAAAACACACTCATCATCATTTATGTCTTTTTGGACACTAAAATGCTAAGTAGGCATTTTAAATCTTTAAATTTTCTTCTCCTTTAATGAAGTGAATTAGTATATGTGTGTGCTGGACAAAATGGACTATATCTTTTTACATTTAACTTTTATACGACATGAGGTGTCTCACAAACGACCAAGGTTTTTTTTTTTTTGTTTCTTTGTTTTTTTATTTTTGTTTTTGACTAATGATATGGAATGTTCTTTGTGTGTATATGTGTGTCAGGTAACTTTATACAGAAATGTTTACCACAAATATGTGTTAATGTTTGGTGTAGCTTGGACTACTGCAAGGTCTTTTCAGGACTTTCAGTAGAAGCCTGTGATGACTGCTAGAAATCCACCACAGATCACAAATTACGACCCTGCTTTGTATGGGGTTTATAGGTAAACAGTTAAGTCAGCGTAAATCACGGAGGACAGTCTTAGAGTGATCAGCAATACTTCAGTTCTCACACTGCGTACCTTCCTAACAGATTGTCAAAAGGTAACTCGCTGCCTCATTTTCCTTTTTCTTCTCTCCTTTTTTCTTTTCGCTTTAAGCATCAATAATTCTGTCCTAATGTAAGTTTGGTCAAAACAAAACCATTGTTATCTCTGAAAAAGAAACAGCAGTGAAAAGAACATACTTGTGGGCACTTCAGATGTTCACTAAAAGCCTTAAAGCAGCATTGGTCTTTCTTCATCCCCGTAAAATGGGTTGTCACCAGTAGGGATCATTTTTTAAGTCAACAGAAGAGACAAGAAAATGCCAATGCCTTTTTTTTTTTTTTTTTCACTTTCTCACAGCCACTGGGTCATTTCCCCGGCAGTCCTGCAAAAGTTTATCAATTTCTCTCACAACTTCCTCTGCATCCACAGACTCTCTGCCCAGATCCCTACTGGGGTGGTCAAGCTGCTCCAGAACAGCACCCATCTCGCTGGAATCTCGGCTGCCTCTGGAATGCACATCGGCGAAGACCCTTGCCATCTGATCAGAAGCCATGAAGGGAGGGTCTCTTGGTTGCTTACTGGGCGACAGATACTGACCGTCAGTAGGCAAGTACTGATTGCTTGCTTCTGCCAGGGCTCCTGATTTTGCTTCACAACCATCCAGGGAACCTTTTGTTGAGGTGCAAGGCTCGATGCATGCCTTGGTTGGGCTGCTGGATGCTGAGGGGACCTCTTGGAGGAGAGGGCTCAGGGCACGTTTGGCTTTTAAATAAGGTTTAACATTGGCAATGAGAATAGTGTGCTCTCGCTTGTCTTTTCCAAATGTACAAAAAGTCTTTTTCCCAGTGGGATTCACAGTTTCGTAAGTCTCAGTCTCAACATTAGCTTCAACTGTGGGTACAAAGAGATTTGTGCGGTAATCTGCATTTTCAGCCTGATTGGCTGCAGGGAACTGTGGCATCCAACACCTGTCAGAATGACCAAGCACTCGGCATTCATCTGTGCAATTAACACACTCTTCTGGTTCTGCAATACAAAAGAGAAAACAGCAAATCCAGTCATTAGGATTTCCTTTAAATTTCTAGAACAGAGGCTATGATCAGCTCTCAGTGGGCTTGCTTGACCTCTGGTCTCTTAATTAAAAAGGAAAAGAAAACAATAATTAAAACATTTCAGAATGGTTGCATAAACCTACCGGTTGAGACAATGGTCTAATTTAAGTCTATTCTCCAGATATTAACGAACTCCCATAGCCTGGGAAGAAGTAAGAAGTGGCCATTGGAGAATCATTCTCAGTAGACTAGAGCATCACAGTAAACTAAACTCCTGGGATATCAGTTAGTCTTTGTTCTGTATAAGCCATCCTGGAGACAGTGAACTTCAAAAAAAGATTATTGGGACTAATTTTTCAAATCAAATAACAGGACAAAAACTGGATTGCAAACTTCCATAACAAGTTCTAAGCTGCTTTTAAAATATATCTTATACCTATTTTGCTTGTAATTGTTATTTTGGTGACAGTATAAAATAGAAGGTTTCCTTTAAAAGCTTACTTTTCCTACTGAGAGTGGCAAATAGAATTTTCTATCAGAATGTATTATGAATAAGTTTGTCAAAAGTGCATATTCCTATTTTATTAGCTATGTGTATGGATCATGTAATCAATTTTCTTCACTTCAGTTTTTTGTTTTTGGCGTAAGTATGTGAAAATGGATTTACTCAACAGATATAGTTCAGGATGAATGACAAATCATGATTTCCTATTTTAAATAATAATGCTTTATGTGAGAATTTTTACTTTTCTCCTTTGTCAATAGACATTTAGAGAATCTAAATAAAGCATTCTTTAATTATCCCTATGTCAAAATGAACATGGAAATATGAAAGAAAATTCCTTCATTATGACAATAACTGCATAATTCCATTGACCCCAATATTTTAAACCATAACTTTGAATTGCATCTTCCAAGTTGTTCCTTTCCTCTGCAAATGGTTGTTCCCCTTATGTTTAATGATCCTTTGTAAATTAGAAACTTTTATTTTCAGGAGAGGATATTTACAATTTACCTCTATGTGATGGGAATAGAATTCCCTACACATTTAGGAGCCCTAGGGATTGTCTTTTAATTGATGCTAGATGATCCCTACAAATTTCTAGTGTCCTGTGCAAGGAGAAGGAGTCCATGTGAAAGATATTCAAAATAAAAAGCAGCAAATTTAATGGCATTGATAAATTTGTATAGTTACTTTTCAAAGTCATATATAAAACTGAATTTATATTTAAAATATGTAAATAATTCATTATTAAAAAACCCACAACCTGTTTTATCTTAAAAGTTTTTAGGATAAAATAATTTCCTATGGGACTAAAATTTTTAAAGAAGGAATCAAAATGGTGTCTTGACAGAACAAAAATACTGTGGTATTTCATGGCATGTATCATTCATGCTTGTGAAAAGAAAAAAAATATTTAGACATCTTGCTTCTATTTTAATTTTTTCAGTTTTTGAAGAAATATTTTCTTATGAGTGAATTAAATAATCACTGTTAAGTTTATTATGTAATGCGGGAAAGAATGCTGAAAAGTAGTCTCAGATTGAACTATGTACCCACAGACTCAAATACTATCTACAAATTGAAAAGTTGGCACAAACACCAGCAGCAAAAGCTAGGCATATCACATCTTCTAGGAAGTCTTTATTTATGTTTTTAAATTAGAGCCAAGATTGAAAAAATAAAAGGATGTCAGAAAAGTTCATTATCAGGTATTTGTTTTCTTTACCTACTCTGGGTGGGAATCATAAATATTACCTCTATCCATATCTGCCAGTAGGTGTCAGAAAAAATAACATCATTTAATTCAATAAGTTTTATCCTTCAAAAAGTAGAAAACTTTATAATCTATCTTCTTTGGTAACACTTTTGCATCTTTTAGAGATACGATTTTTTTAAAAATTCATTTACAACTCATACTCTCTCTTTGAAATATGCTAACATAGTTTTATATTCCAATATTGACTGGCCTTCCATTTAAGCTATTTGGATAGCCAACATTGAATGAATTCAATATGAATTCAAGAGAGAGAAAGAGACAGAATAATGCAGATGTATGAAAGTGTAAATCGACCTTGAATCTGAAACCACCAATATAAAATGATTGTTTTCACTTCCCTGCTCAAAATCTGTGGCATTTTACTTGACTCTTTTATGTCACATCCTGGGGAGCAAATTTTGAGTATTGATTATGATACATTATAAGCAGTTCACCTTATGATTAGACTGCAATTTTGACAGCAGCAGTTCACAGACAGTGGAGAAAATCGAATGGACACTCTTGTACAAACAGCAGAAACCATGAGCACAAAGGGAACTACAACCATCAAGGGTCAAGTTAGAATGTATGAGGGAGGGGAATCATTTCTGAAGAAACATAAACAGATGAATAGGTAGGTACCCAAAAGAGATATAAGTAATATACAGCAAATGACCAGCTAGACACAAAGAATTAGACGAAAATGGGGGGGGGGAGGAAGAAAGAAGAGAGGGAGGAAGGGAGGAGAGATGAATGGGGAAAGGTGTGGAGATGGACGGAGAGGGAAGGTTGCCATGGAAACAGGGGTTTAAGACAAGAGTAGCTGTCGTGGGAGGATTTCTGCCACGTATACCTTCCATTATATATTTAAAAATACCCTCAATAAGCTAAATGGGTATCACAAAGAATAAGAGTGTGGAGTATTTTCTTAAGCCCTACAGCTGTAAAGGTAGATAATCAAACTGCTCTCTGTACCTTAGGGAGAATGGATCCCGGAATAGACATGTTGAATTATAAGCTAGAGATATGAAAAAAGAAGTAAATTATCTAGATAGGCACCATATGCATAGATTCAATGCTCACATCAGAAAACGGGTTTAAAGACCCTGGACAGGAGAAATCAAAACAAAAATAATTGATCCAATATTCACTTTTTTCTTCAGGTCCAATCTGGGATTTCTAAGAGATTATTTACCTTTATTTTCATCCTTTCCCTCAATATAACATGATCACCCTTTCCAAGAAATATGGCATAATCTAAACAGTATGCAGATGAGAGAAACTGAGAGACAAACTTGTTTATATTGCAAAAATAAAACAATTCTGAAGTCCAACAGATGGAACTCTGGGCAGTTCTGCCTAGTGGGAAAGTTTACAGTGTCTAATCTTTTAAATGTATGAGTCCCTGAAGTATCATGTGACAATCAAATAGCTTTAAACACTTGTTTAGTATTAAAAATCATTTTCTATACTTCTATTGCTGCATCTATAAATATTACACAAGCTCTCAAAGGGAAGTATCTAAACGCAGTAACCTTAATTAGTTCAATTTTGCATCTTAATTTATGATACTTTTGCAAAACATATAAAGTAACTGAAATGACTACGGTACTTGCAATTCAGCTACACCATAAACCACATGCATACACACACACACACACACATATTGTGTATAGACCTTTATTTATATGTTTGTAATAAAACCGAGCTTTCTCCAGGACACAATCTAAAAATTTATTTTAAAAAAATCTCAAATTCATAACCAATGCATTCCTGAACATTATTAGCAATTGCCATAAGGGAAATACAGGTAAATCACTGAAAGCTCAGTATTCATAATATAAGGGATACTATAAATAAGACAACATTTTATTATTGTTAATAAAAATAATAATATATTATATATTTGTATATTAACATAACTTATATATAAATGTACATATATGTATAAGTCTTTTGAGTTAAAAACACCAATAAGCAACATTTTAATCTTCCCCCTTGCCTTACAACCATGGCTAAGAAATCTATGATTAGATTAGTAGCTTAACTACCTCTAATTTTAGAATTTTATATAATTAAAATTGATTTGGACATAAATCAATACCTGAAATCTCTATATTCATATTGCCAGATATATCTGAAAGCTCTCTTTCTCTCTCTCTCTTTCTTTAACCTAGAGTAAACACTTTAATAACATAATCTTAAAGATATCAGGCGAGCAATCATTTTGTGCCAAAATATACCTTCAAGGGAATTATGTCATTGTGAAATTATAGTAAGTTATAGCTATGTGAGGAAAAATATATTTAGATAAAACACAAAATTATCTGCTTTTAAATTATTGAGTTTTAGCAGTCTTCCACAGAGGTCACCATAATTTAATTTTTACAATGTGATTTTAATTTTGTAATGTCACTTTATCATCAAGAGTGCATAGCCATTTCAATGATAAGTGAAAGGTGCCAACAATTGCCATGTATAATATTAACATTTGAAATCAAAATATTATTTAAATCAGCAAGGATTATAAAAGAGTTAGTGGGCCTCTGTCAAACATAGTTATTTTGGACAATATAGGGGAAAATTCTTGTGTGTTATGACTTATGGTGAACACTGAAAAAAAATATGTCCCAGAACCAGTGAAAAAATTTCTTACTTCAGAAAGAACCTACCTCTTTAACCTATTCTGTCTTGCTCTCAATCAGAAATTTATCACAAATCAGAATTTTAAACTTATTTTCCCTGTCTTCAAAGCACTATACAACTAATTTGTGCCCACGTAGGGAAATTTTAGAGAACAAAAAAGGATTTCATCCCCTGAGTTTCAAACTTACCTGCTACCTTGAGAGGTCACATATTTGTACATCTGAAAACATGCATAAGTTTCCAGCCTGAGGGCTTCATCTATGAATCCAATATCTACCTCTGATTTACATTTTTATAATGAAAAAATAAATGTCCATGTCATAGAAGTTTGAAAACCACAGTCTATAAATCAGGGCATCAGTAGGGAAATTCTAAATTGCTGTGGCCATAGGAAAAGGATATTTAAGAGAGAGATTTCTGTGCTTTATGACTGTCAACAAAATGGTGTTATTTCTGTTTTGTAAACAGATTTAAAAAGGAATAGTGCTGTTCTATTGCTGTTGTGCTTGGTACTGTTTCTAACAGCATCTCAAAATTAGAGTTGTTTCCAAGTAGACAACTCTATAAATGGAAGTCCATTTTTTATTTGTTCTCATTATTCCTTTTTATATCTAATTTACCTTGTTTCACCAATGCAAGCTTTCATAACACCTAATTAGCTGTCTGCAAAAGCAGGGAGCAGGCACCCATCTCTATTTATGGCCTGCACAAGTGTTCTATAGATTAATTCTACAGAATCTAAATTAAGCGCCCATCACAAATTATTTATCTACCTGCAAACCATGACAAGCCAAGACCTTTGACCGGCAGTTGATATGTAGTAGTAGTTTTCTACTGAAAGGTTTTAATGGTGGAATAGCAGCTTGCCATTACTGTCTTTTTCTTTCTTCAGCATACACACACTATTACACACATGCATGTGTACATATCTCCCTATGATCACAACAAATTATAATTGATCCAAATATATTCTTAACATATCAGAGAAAAACATCAATATGAAATAGAAATCTCATCAGAGTGCAGTCCAACAAACCTCTAATAAAACGGATTTTTCTTTCAGTAAGTTGACATAATTTGCAACATCCTGTGAACTGACACGTCTCTAACATAAACAGTTCTTTGTTTTTTTGGCTATGTTGATTATTATTTACTTACTTTCCTTTACCATCCTGTAAAATCCTTACCCTTGTTATGATGATAGGGTGAGTCACTGAATATAAATGATACCTTAACCCTCTGTATTCATGCACATTATTTCCACTTATGACTTCTATGTCCCATTTACTAGTATATTAGTTAAAAACCTTCTGCTTTCACTACATCTGACTATGAAAGGAGTAAAAATTTTACTTTCAATAATATTTCTCGAGACAGTTCTGGGAAGTTAAAATGTCTCAGAACAATCTTTTTCCTGCGCCAGCATGAAAAAAGGGTAAAGTAATATTACAATTTTCACAATTTTTTCTACTTCTAAGCTTTATTTTAGCATCATTTTAATAGGCTTGTTTTATCCTGTATGCAGGGAAGAACAGAGATGGGCTAAAAAAAAGTGAATAGGAGAATCAATTACTTTATTTAGCTAAATGATCTTTATTCTATTGCACTGTATCTCCTGTGTTTCTCACTTATGAACAGGCATGTGTGTTGTTTTACTAATCAAGTAACTAATATACAGATACACAGATATGGAATGTCTTTTTGGTTCTTTTTTTTTAATATAAGAGGAAAAATGTATCTTGTTACAATATGCTTATTTCATGATGATGCCTGTTGCTATGTCGTCAATGACATAACAAAGAAACACTAGACTTAGGACTCCAGGAACTTAAATTATTTCCTAATAATTGGCCATAAAGAATCAAAATTTAAAAATATAATTCATATAATCAAAATACTATGGAAAAAATGTATACATTTTTAGGTGGATGGACTGCCAAACTGGCTTTCAGATTTTACTTTAGTTGTGAAATGCCATTCTATCTGCTTTTGAGAGGCAGAGAGCACATTTTGAAGAAGAAGTTATTATAATACTATCAAATAGTCAAACCGTGGCAGCTTTGAAGTACCAATCCTCTAGCGTGCACCTGCATCACACAATGCTTCTGAATACATCGCTGCAACTGCATTCAGACACCAGAAACCACTGTCCTATATCACATTCAAGTGAATCCAATCGCAGCTGGGTATTTGGAGCTGCTTGGAGCATTTACACTTACTATTCAATGCACCTGCACACCTTCAGGGATGGTTTTAAGTGTTTGTGACCCTTTGGACATAGTAAAATATCTCCCAGAGTGGAATTTTCTGGCATATATATAGAAAACACATAGATGGTGCCCTGAAATCAAGACAACTTAAGAAAAATGGAAATAAAATTTATGTTAAAGAATAAAAGCAAAACAGTATAAGGAAATTTGATACGGAAGCACCAGTAATACAAAACAATAAGAATCTAAACCATGTGTTGGAAATTTATGGCATAAACATAATTTGTGTCCTATGGCACACTGCTCTGAGATTAACATTTGAAATTCAGTTGCCCCCTCCCCCAGTCTCATTCTGTAGGCATAGCCATCACCTGGGGCAGCAGCAGATGCTTGGAAGTGAAGTCAGGGATAAATGGCGCCATCTCTTTCCTAACAGGTATCCTGAAGAGAACTGGCTCTGAATTTCAATACTATATACTACTGGAACAAGGTTTGTATTATCTTTGAGAAAAAGACTCTGACAGAACCTCTCAAGGAAAAATAATACAACTCAAATATCCCACCAGAGTAAAGACAGCTCAAATTCTGTGGGAGCATTAGATGTGTGTAGTTCAGCAGCTAAAGACATTGTACACAATAATTTATAAGGTAAAAATACATTAAACACCTACTTTGTGCCCAAAGGTTTCAAGCAGAAGCGTCTTGAATAGAATGTTGTAGAACAGGTGTTGTGTCAGGTAGAGATTTGTGACAAAGGAACCTTGGTCTATCCAACTTTTAAAATTCTCAGGTTTGTAAAATTATATCTTCATGAACGAGTTTAAACTTTGATTGGAAACTGGGAAGTAGATTTGAAACCAGCATAGGGGAAATAATTCATGATCAATTACATTTTGAACTATGTCATATGAATGTCAAGCAGAAGAAATACAGAGAATGTGTAGGTTGCAATATTGTGAAAAGCTTTATGCAATTGGTGCTTGATCTGTGATTCAAAGGCTGATCAGCGTTTCAACAGATAGTGGAGAGCAGGGAGAGGGCGCTCCAGGTAAAGGGATTAGAAAGAAAAACAATCCCCACATAGGAATGTGCACTTCACAGGGCAGAAAGAAACTAGCTTTATAGGTCAAAGACTTACGCTGCAATGCCAAAAATTGACATCATAATGTAGGGAAAATTGGCTATCATCTGAAAGAAGAATGGAAAGGTTCTGAGTAAAAGACCAAATTTAATGCAGCAGGCAATGGAGTACTGATACAGGTATTTCAGCAGTTTATCGTATGTTTCAAAAGAATCTTGAATTATTTAGGTGCTTGATGAGAAAGGTAATGGACAACATTTATGAAACTACAGAACTAGGATGAACTATAGGGTAAACAGTATCCAAGTCAGCATTATTTCTGGAAACAGATATCTAGACTTTGGGCCCCAACCAGAATATCTTCAACAAACACAATAGGACCCAGCACGATTCACTGGCATAGTAATTCCAGCCCCAAACTTGCCTTTCAGCTTGCATCCCATCCAATTCAGACGGGGGAAACTGTGGCCCTCCAGATCCCCAAGTGTGGTCCCTCAACCAAATCCAAACTTCACAGAACATATCCTTTTATTAAAAGGATGTTCTGTAAAATTTGAATTCAGTCAAAAGACTGCACTCAAAGATGTGTGTTGATTAAACTGGCATTTTATATCACCAGTATAAATCCTGAATTTCATAATTCTGCATTAGAAAAACATTTCTTCTTCCTACGTCTACCTATTTTTCTTCCCTTTTTCTCTAATTTTCTATTATTATTAACCAACCATAACATTGCATATGATCACATACTTGAAACATTAAAGGATTCTTTTAGAAGAACAGGAGAGAGACAGTCTGGAACAAAAGAGATCCTTTAGGTATTTAGGAGAGAGGTAAAAAATACTTCAACAAAGCGAAGAGAATGAAAACAAATGTTGAATCTCAGCAACCTTTCAAATTTGATACTCTATATCAAGAAGAATAAATAATTAAAGGGAATTTCTGAAATTTTTTTCCAAAATAAGCATCTCTATTTTGGATGAAGATAATTTCCCATTGAATTATATATTCCAGCATTGCTCCCCAACTCTTACTATTATTTTATCAGTTTGCCTTATTGAAGCCCTAATGTCCCTTGAAGATCAAGGTACTAGAGTATGCTCTTTAGTGTTCCATTCCTTGAATACACCGGACATATTCAATACATACTCCTGAATTTGAACAAAAGGTTGTAATTGATATAAAGGAAGATTAAATTAAAAAGTAATCAAATACTGTGGATAGTCTTCAATAGAAATAACTATATTCCTTGCAAATTATTCATTTCGGTTCCATTCATTTGTAAGCCTGTAATGTCAGTTTTTAGAATCACCACCAGAGTTAAATGAAGTTATGTACAATAGCTCTCTATTGCTATGAGATAAACATTGTTTACAGTAATATCAGATCTGTCTGTTAAATACAATATTTACATAAAAAATCCCAGGTTCTCTATTTACTACTGAGGATACGATTTGACTTATTTATTTATTTATTTATTTATTTATTTATTTATTTAGAGACAGGTTCTTGCTCTGTCACCCCTGGTAGAGTGCAGTGGCATCATCATAGCTCACTACAACCTCAGGTTCCTGGGCTCAAGCCATCCTCTTGCCTCAGCCTCCTAGTAGCTGGGACTACAGGCGCATGCCACGATGCCCAGCTAATTTTTCTATTTTTGGTAGAGAGAGGGTCTAGTTCTTGCTCAGGCTGGTCTCAAACTCCTGAGCTCAAGTGCGCCTCCCGCCTAGGCCTCCCAAAGTGCTAGGATTGTAGGCATGAGCCACCATGCCCGACCTGAGGATACCATTTTAAATTATGATATAAATAAATCCTGCCTCACATACATTCCATTCAAACATGGAAGTCAGAATATTATCCCTTTAGGGAATTTTTTAAACTAATGACACTGTTATTGAAATCAAAGCCTATGTTTAAATAATCACCTGTTTATAATTTTAAATTATGGAAAACAGTGAGTATCCTGAAAACCTACACCTCAGCATCCATAGGTTTCTTTCTTCTCCCCTAGGTTTCTCCTTTTGTCCCTTTCTTTTCTCCTACTTCATTGTCGTGTCAAATGAGCTGGTTTTTCCCTTTTGCTTTAAGTTAGCTGTTCCGTGTATCTTACACTCCGACAGCTATCATCAACATTTGCATTAATTAATAAGTCCTTATAATTTTAGAGCCTTGAAGGGGTTAATGCAGCTTTCAGAAGAACCTGATTTATATGCAGTGAGAAACCTATGCTCTGGCATGCAATAGTTAGCAAAAGCTGTTTGGTTTACAAGGATAAATTTAAAATTCTAGCAACTTAAATAATACTGTGAATTTCAGACCCAAGACTATTTAAGTATGCTACTATTCTTCATTTTTAGAGAGGATGTTTTCCTTATGCTTTTATTGCCTCTGTAAGCTAACTCCATCTCTGATAATGACACCATTTTTGATGACATGGATGAATACATCTAAGATTCAAGTCATCCTCCTTGCAAAGTGGTAATTCTATAAAGAACGTCAATGAAAACATGCCTATTAAGCCAAACTCTTTGTAAAAAAGCAAGGAAGATAGTCTTATTAGTGTTTTTCTCTGCCTGTTATCTGATTTCTATTGGGATGTATATCTATTTACCAGTTTAAATCCCATTGTTCATCTTATTTCTAGCACTTCTTATTTTCAATTGCTAGAAACAAACAGAATAGGGTGTCATTTTCAGCATTCTCAGAAAATAGAGTTAATTCAGATGCAGCTAATCTTCTCCTGCTTATTATTTAGTAATCAACGACTGCCAATAGCATATGGGAGGCCCAGAAGATGGATTTCTTAAGAAAGATTTTAATGTTTTAATGACATTCTAAGCTCCAAAGGCTATTTATTGAACTCACAGAACTCTACTCTAGAGATAAAGCTAAAGTTTCAATTGTTACCTTAAATTAAATGGACACATGCAAATAAACAGATGGGTGCCTTGATCAGGCCAGTATTTTTAAGAATATTTTTAGAGAAAGAAGTAATACAAAAGATTTTAAAATTTTAAATGAGTGGGAAATATATATGAAACTATACTTCTCCATAAATGATTCCTATAAAAAATCACTTATATTAGAAAAATTTAAAAATAAACCAAAGCCAAATGTCTTCTATGTGTATGTGCATAGGCATGCATGGGTGTGCATATATACACACAAGCACAAATGATAATAAATATGTGTTTTTAATAAAAATGCCTCTTATGAAATAAAATCTTTTTGAGAGAACTATTAAAATTGATAGTGTCCAAAGGTAACCTTGTAATAAAGTACAGGTTGTTTGAACCTGAACAGTTTGGTCTTGATCTTACTAAAACAAGAACCCCTACCACCACGTTTCTAAAACCAGCACTATTACTGCTACTACTATTACAAATAGTCAAAAAATATGTATAAAGAATAAGAAAAGAAAGTTAACTAATATTTCAAATAAAGCCTGTTCTTGTAATTACCTTCCTAAAACCACTCTGTTCTTTTAACCTGGAAGCGTGCTGTAAATTTATTGGAAGCTGATGTTTTTATCCTGTATGTTTGGGTCATCCCAAGAATGAAAATTCAAACAAAATCAATACACTCAATATCCATGTTCTAGAGCAAATATACAGAAATGTCTCTTGTAATGGGTTTTACTGGCAATGACAAGCCATTTTTCTAGTAACAGCTTTGAGATTTTTATAATCATTAAAACACTCTGAAGCAATGAAGAAATAAATTGGTAAAAGAGCTCAGGAAACTCACATATTAAAAGATAGGAGATGTGGCCCTTTAAATTGTCCTGCTATGTAATCAAACTGAGGGTCAAAAAAGCTACTAGAGAAGGCCTTCTTTGAATCACAGTAAAGATAAAAATATGTTTTTAAAGAAAAAAGTTCCATACATAATGCAGTCAATACTTGTTTACAGTGTTGTCTTAAATACTTTATCTTGGAGAGTATTTTCCATGATTCAACTGATAATAAACCATACCTGGAGCATAGAACAGATGATAAAATTGAAAGGCATCTCCCAAAAGTAACAGTAACAGGGAAATAAAAATAAATATATAAGCAATTATTTTATTTTCAGACTAGTAATCAGAATCTAATCTAAAAAGAAATTTTTATTGATATCACAGGGAGAATTCATTAATACAATCCCTCTTAATTCAAACATGCTATATTTGAGTTTTTCCCTTTAAAAATATTTATGCTCAGTCTTAGCAAGAAGTGATCCTTTGTTGCTGCCAAAGCTATTTTGAATGAGCTGTTTAACAATTTTCATGGTCATTTCTGAAGAAAGGATGTAATATGAACTATTCAGATTGGTGTTCAAAGCCCTTCATAATCTGGCCTAAATAAATTCTTTGGGCAATTTTGTCATTAAAGAAAAAATAAACTTAAATTCTAACAAGTCAAATTTTTATATTTGCTTTCACAGAAATTTCCTTTATTATACAGAAACATTATTTTAGGAAAATGTTAGCAATATTCTAACTGAACCCTAAAATTCCCTTAATAATTAATAAGTCAATTGGAGAATGTGGAACCTTCTATTGGACACATAATTGAGATCAAAAAGTCTCTGCTCAAAGTAGAAAGCAACTCAAATTTGAGTATCACTCTAACCTTGAATTTGTAGGAGACTTAATTTTTCAGGTCCAGATGAATTTATTCCCTTACCTAAAATTATCTGGTTTTAAAATACAAGGCCTATCTAGAAATGGAATAAAACTTAACTGTTTGATTTGGTAAATTTCCAGTAAAATATTTATTTTATTTTAATGTTCATTTATTGAATGATAAAAATACTTATGATCACAAAAGAAACTTATTCAACTATTTCTGGTTAAGTATTATTGCAAAATGGAAAAGTGATTAGATTAGCAGTCCTTGGCAAATAGAAACTTCTTATCTAGGCTTCTTATTGAGTATAGCTGTTTTAATACTAAAAATAAATATATCTGCACATAATTTTGTATAAAATCTGAACTATAAAGGATGATTGTTAGAATAAGCATTTATAAAAAAGGATAATTCTAAGATATATAACCCATTAATCTATTTATTATCCACAAAACACAAGGATTGTATCTACATGAACCATCTATTTGGGAGATAATAGTGATTTAAACAAAAATAAAAACATATGGTTATTCTGATTACTTTATAATATACACACAAAATGATTATATTATATATAATAATTCTATCATAATAATAAAAGAAATACATATATTTAAAAAATAGAAAAGGATTACATTCAGTAGGCCTCAGTTGCATTCTAAATTGAAGAGTTTTATTATAGCATATATGTTAATAGAAAATATTTTCAAGCTTAACTATCTTGATACTTTCAGTGAGAAAATGTAAGTTTTGAAATGACAAGATAACTTCAAATATGTCACATAATTATCACCAAAGAAATGCAATAAAAAGTAAGCATGCATACACTTATGCATGCACTCTTTGTATACATTATTAAAAAAATACATTCCTGTACCAGATGGAAATGAATAGAAGGGGCCTTGCCTAAAGGCAAAAATTTTTGAGAACCATTTAGTGCATATGAGTCTTGATCTACCTAACAACAGCTTCTGGTTTTCCTGGTGTTCAATCACAACTCCCAGCTAGCTCAGTGTTTCACGTGGCTAAATGGCCATGGGTACATACAGGTGTGCGTGTATGTACACACACCAGTGAGCATTCACGTACACTTGAACAGAAAATGGATGTCAGATCAAGACAGAAATATATTTCAGAGAGCATGAAATAATGTATATAAATGTACTTTCTAAAATCTAAAATGACTTATTTTAGGGCATGAATTTTACTCTTGAATTTAAGTTTTATAGAATAAAAAAAAAACTCTTCTTCCCAACTAATTAAAATTTAATCAATGTGAAATCGTAGTTATTTAAGGGTAACAAGGAAGATTTTATATATATTTTGTGTGTGTGTGTGTGCACACTTGTGTGTTTTCAGACTACCCACTTTATCAACCAAAAATCAGGGACAAGTATAATTTTCCTAACTATTTAATACAGCACTATCTGGTTAAGGCCTTTGCATATATTTACTCTCCAATTTCCATTCATTTCCATATAACAAATAAGGCAATCTTTCCTCTTTTTCTGGCATGAGTAAACCAACACAAATAAATATAACAATGATTCTTAGATTGCTGTAATACACAATACACGTTTATTTTTCAAGCACAGCAACAACCTGATATAATCATTTTGTCCAATGGCTTGGGCTTCTCTTACGCAGTAATTAAACTACTCAGAAATCAATCAAATCTCTCAAAAGCATTAAAGTGATTCAGAGACGTGGACTATATACAATGCAGATATAGAATAATATAATATGGTAAGCTAAAATTTCACCTGAGATAGATATACTCTTTCCTGTTTTTCACTTAATTGTCCAGTTATTGCAAACGTTAATGTATTTTACCAGATTGTCTGAGCTGCATCTAGAGCATACTTAGAGATTTGAATATATTGGCAAAATTTATTGAGTTCAGGGGATTTTAATATTGAGCTTCATCAGTTATTATAATTTAGTTTATATGAATTTAGTTCTACTTTATCCTTGGAGAACTGTATTGGGGTAATATGTAAAGATTTTAAAAAGTAATGTGCAAAGAAGCCTTTAATATATTTTCACAAAATAACACTTAGCTAGTATGTTGCATAACTGACTATTCAAAAGGAAAGAAGAATTTTGGCAACCAGTTTCTCAGGTGAAACACAGTTCTTCTTCAGACCATAAATAACAGTGAAGCAGCTTGCTCTATACCCACAACTTTAAAGGAAAATAATCAAATTCCTCTTTCCTGTAAACCCACTTTCTGTTCCATCAGTTTCTTATTTAGCATTTCCTACACTATCTCCAAAGTGAAATTAGTACAAGTGGTAGACAATTTTATATGAAATAACTAAGAATCGGCCCACTTAAGCTCACTTAATAATAATAAATATGAAACCCCCAATATAAATGAATATTTAGATTCTCATTTCATCCCTTAACACAACACAGCTTTTCCTGAAATACTAATAACATCAATGCAGAAATAATAAATTACTTACTATGCTATTTTCCTTTAAAGAAATAAATTCTACAAGTTCTGCCTGGAAAATGTATAGCTTTATGAATGCCATCATCTAACAAGTAAAATGCAGATCACAGAGAAGAGAGCTAGCAGATGAAGAAATTGCTCACCTGGAGGAAGCAGATCAACAGACTGAAGTCTAGTTGTGATGGTGTGTAGGGTGAGGATAGCAAAGGAAAGCAAAGTCGGGAATGCTTGAAAAATAAAATATTTTTAGTTAACAAGTAGAAAAACCAAGTGGGAAAAAGGGCCAATTGAATTATGAATGCTTTCTATTGATTTTCAGTTTTATATTAAAATTCTTTAGATTAAGCAATCCCTAAAAGATACGATCATTAGTATTTCCAGAGACACAACACATAGTCTTACTGGAAGAAAATTACTTTTGGGGGGATATTTAAGTTTAGATGAAATGAAAACAGTGCAAAATAACTATATGAATCTCTAGGTCAATGGGAAAAATACTCTCATTAAGATGATGCATTCATTTATTTTAAATGAAATAATTCTTCTGCAATAATGGGTACAAGATGTAAACCAAAATTAAAGTCCCAAACTATCTATTCTATGATATCCCTAGATACCATGGTTTTAAAAAAAAATGTTTACTGCAACTTAATATTAGTTACACAATATATGTTGTCTGGAACTCAAAACAACAGACTATTTATAATTTAGCTCTTTATTCCATCATCTAATTTTTAAGAGTATACTTTAGTAATTTTATATATATATATATATATATTTCTCTAGTAACTTCTATTTTTTTTTTTACCTGACATGAAACATTTATGTAATATAAAATTAAGGAAATGCTGTGGTATATTTTCTTTTTGTTTTGCTTTTTATGAGCCTCTAACTTAGGTATATTATGGACCTGTATAATTGATCTACTTCGTAGACTACAAAAAAGGAGCATTTTGTTTTGCAATAATGTTATTGAAATGCGCAGTGAACATGAAAAATCAATTGCTGCCTAAATGTCCTGCCAAAAAAATGCCTGTTGGTGAGTAAGAGTAACTTTATTTTCAATATTGTCTCATTTTCTGAGTTTCAATCTTTATTCAACATCTGTTGTTTGTCCCTCCCCTGAAATGTAATTATGCAGGATTCCAATGTAAAACAGGTTGAGTAGTTAATAACAGGGAGCTCAAACATTTTTTCTCACTGTTGCCCTGGGAATATTTCTTTCATTTTTTGTCCCCTGGCTTTGTGTTTAATTTGTGTATGTTTCTCTCCTATTCTTAAAGTATACTCCCACAACAGATGGAAACACCTGGAAATAAGTCTGCCTCATGCACATGTTTAAATTAGCCTATTGTAATATTTAACACTGTGCAGAGAATACAGAATATACAGAATCTTTGTTTAGGGAAAGAAAAAATAAGCTGTAAGTTACCTTGTTCCTGTCTTCAGCTTAAAATTTTGAAAGGACATTAGTTCTTGCCAGAGACATATGAGGAACAGTTTCTAGTCTATGACCTTCATTTATTCTTGTTACCAGACTCCTTTGTGTTTTCTATATATGACACAAATTCTCTTAAATTTTCAATCCTACAAGCGATTGGACTCTTTTAAATATCCATTGACCATTTTACTATGTAAAAGGCATTTTACATTCACTTGATAAGAATCCAAACTCAGTAGTCAATATCTAATGTATTTTAGACATATTCAAAATATCTTTTATTTTTATATAATGTAAACAGTCATATAAAGTTAGAACTTCTTTAAATCAGAAAAATATATCTCCTCCAAGCTGCAGAAAAAGCAGCTATAGACTGTGCGCTTGGTTGGATATTGTCCTCCCTAAATTTCTGTGTTCTGTCAACACAGAACATCAGAATATGACCTTATTTGGAAATAGGGTCTTTGCAGATGTAATTACATAAAATGAGGTCATACTGGATTAAAGTTGGCCCTATTCCAAAGACCTGTGTCCTTGTAAGAAGAGAAAAGAGAGACACAGAGATAGTCATGCAGGGAGAACACCATGGGACCTTAGACAGAGAGACTGGAGTCTATGTCTCGGATTGCTGGCAACAATCAAAAGCTAACAAAGGCAAGAAAGAGTCCTCCCCTAGAGCCATAAGAGAGAGCATGACCATGCTGATACCCTGATTTTGGACTTCTAGCCTCCAGAATTGTGAGAAAATAAATTTCTGTTATTTTAAGTCACACAATCTGCAGTAATTCGCTATAGCAGTCCTAGAAAACCAATTTTAATCTTGGTACTGTGAAGTGAGGTGTTACTGTAACAAATTTCTAAAAATGTGGAAGTGGCTTTGGAATTGTGTAAGGGGTAGAAGCTGAAAGAGCTTTGACGTGCTTGATAGGAACAGTTTGTCTCGAAGATACTATTGGAAGAAATATGGACATTAAAGGTGATTCTTCTGAGGGCTCAGAAAGAAGCAAAGAGACCTGTAGAGAAAGAGTTATCATTTTAGAGGATATATATGTATATGGTCATATCTTCATGAACAGAATGTAGGTAAAAATATGAACATTCTGGTGAGGTCTCAGGTGGAAATGTTATTGGACACTAGAAGAAAGGCAATCCTTATTATAAAGTGGCAGAAAATGTGGCTAAATTGTGTTCTAATACTGGCTGGAAAGTAGAACAAGTAAGGATGTACTTGGATATTTATCTAAGATATACAAATAAAGTGTGATATGTGTGGTGTGGTTTCTCCTTGCTGCTTATAGTAAAATGAGCAAAGGAAATTAATTGAGAAAATTAATTAAAAGGAAAGAGACTAACTGAAGAATGAACTGCTAAGCAAAAAGGACCCAGCAATGGATTTAGAAAATTCTCAGCCATCAATCCAGATAGCATGCTCTAGAAACAGAGCCAATGGTGTGGCTCAACAACCATTTGCTAAAGAGATTAAGAGTGTGACTTATGGATTCAATTCATCATCTCAACAAAAGTCATGATTACAGATGGAGTTATCTAGGAAGGATATATAGAGCACTATCTTGTCTAATGGTGTGGACCCTCTTGACACAGAAGACCAGCAAGGTCTTTTTTGAGGATTTTATACTAGCAGAAACACTGCCAACTTGGACTGAGAGACAGAGATGTGACAAAATGAAGGAAGAGCCATCAGAGAGAGTGTGGTCCTGCTGAAGCCTTGATTTTGGACTTCTAGAATCCGAAACTGTGAGAGAATAAAATTCTGTTGTTTTTAAGCCACAACCCAGCCTGTACCTGTCAGTGTGCCATTTTGTTTTGACATCAAAGTCGAATGGTTTAAATGATCTCTCTCTTCTTTGTAGCCATTGTCAAGGATAATGATGATTGTGTTACAGTAGCTCCAGGAAATTAACACAAGATGTTGAAAAAGAAACTTCAAAATACAAAATATCTAGATAGCACAAAAAATAAAAATGCTTCTGAAAATGTCAATGGGGCAAATTAAAAAGTAGAGTCTGGGAAGGTAAAACAAGATTAAAATGACAAAATTAAAATGTCTTTTATAGTATGATTCATAAACAAACAATTTGGCAAAAGAGATAAATACATATGCTAGTAAAGTTGATGCTGCTTACTGTAAGACTCAACTGAAATCACCCAAGAAACATATATGTAATTGCTCTAAATCATACCAAGTACTTTGAAGTAAAATATATCCATAAAACGCTTACAAATTAATTGCTCTTTTTTCTTATTTTCTAAGACTGCTGAGGCTTCTCTTTTCACTTTGTACTCTGGTTTGATTTTTATATACAGTATATCACATTTTTGGTACTATATTCAAGGACAAATTTCCATAACACTTCCGTATATACTAGTGGGTTATTAAACAAAATGTATAACAGAACAAGTGCAAAAAATGTGCATATATGAGCATAGGTATTTGGATTAACAATCAAAAAAGTCTCTTGTAAGGAAAATGCATAACTTTATAGTTGTAAATATAGCTTCATCCTTATGCATATTCTTAGTCATAAACTGAATATGGTTAGTATAGATGATGCTAATAGATGATAGTATTATCTCAAAGCACATATGAGTAACTTTCCTACTTTTCTGGAAAATGAAAATTTAAACATTAAAAATATTCCATATTTATACATTTATTGAGAGGCATTTGATTACATTTTTCATTTAGTTGGAAAAAATAAGGTATAAATATATTTCCTTTAAGAAACATTATGCTAAATTTCACCAAAATATACTATACATTAGCAATAGTTATATGCATTATTGCCAAAGACATTTATTAAATTAATTTAGTACACATATATTGTGTTTCTTTTGGGTTTTATATCTAAATATAAAATAAAATATCTATATATTAAGTTATATTTTTTTCTCTAAGAAATTGTACCTCATGAAAGAAAATAAATGTAGTGGGAATGGAGAAAACTAAATGTCAAATAGCTTTTAAAAAATTAAGTCGTATCTCACAACTGATCTGCTGTGGACTGATTTTAAAAACCCTACATTATTTACATATATATATATATCTCTCACATAAATACACATACACACACACATATATACACACATATATATACATAAAGTAGTCACAAGTCCTTAGCAAGTACAGAGCCTAAGAATCAATCCATCCACGTTATATACTATACCTCAAAGTGATAAAACCTAATGGTGTGTAAAATCTGACAACAGTATCTTACACACAAATGCAGGAAAATATCTCTTATTGTTTTTTGATATTGTTCACAGTAGAATGTTTCCGCAATGTTATTTCAGTTTCTTTAAATGACAAATCAATGCATGTGTTATTGTAGCATAGCAAATTACCCCCTGTCACTTTGTTTCAAATAATGCCTTCCAATTACTGTGCCCACATCTTAGGTTTCAGTGGTTTTTTGGATAGGGATTTGAGTCACCAAGCCAGGCTTTACAATAGGGAACAGCTATTAAATTAAATTTTTTCCTAATATTAATCTATCAATCATTACGATGACCCAGAAATATAATTCAAAATTAGATTTTAAAAAACCAGTTTATATTATCAGAACTTTAATCAAAGGGAAACATGCTCGATAGATTTTTAGTTTTCTACAAAATTTCTGCTGCCTACTAGACTGCCTCAGCAAGCAGATTTTGTTATCTGTAATGCCTACCAAAAAGTCATGAAGACATAATAAGCCATGTAATCATAATTATCCTTGGCAATGGCTACAAAGAAGAGAGAAATCATTTAAACCATTCGACTTTGATGTCAAAACAAAATGGCACACTGACAGGTACAGGCTGGGTTGTGATTAAATTTCAGAGACTACAAACCTATATAGCTGAATTCTCATTCATTTTTAGTCTTGAAATGAGAGGACAGGTATCTAAGAGTATAAAAATATCCAACCAAATCTGATCTGAAAATTTCTCTGTGACTTTCTCTAACTCAACAATAGCAATGACAGTAAAAAGAAAAGGATAAATCAAAATTCGTATTATGAGAAAAAGCAAACATCACTCGTGGGTTATGCAATCAAAAATACTGAGCTTATATGTTGTTCCACAATTACAAAGGAGTTACTTTCTGAAATTTTATTCGTTATTCTGACTTCTGACATTCAAACTGAAATTTTACTACATTAAGAAGGTCACAGTTTATTTAGACTCTTAGTTTAGTTTACAAAAACATGCTAAATTTGCAGGATGGCTGAACTATAGTACTAAGTACAGTTCTAAGAATACTAGCTCTGAATATTAGAAATATATTCACTTAGTGATATTGACATGTATAGTACTCAATTATTAGCTATATTCAGCATGCTGTGCAATTGATCTAAAAAAAAAAAGGAATGCTAGTTCAGGCTAGTTAATTTGAAGTTCTAACAATTAACTTGAAGTATTTGAGAAGAAGAATAAAACATAACAGGAAGTGCAGGAGGAAAAGAGCTAGTTCCCCAATTCCTGGGCATAGATTTGATTTTATGAAAATGAATGAAATAAGAGATTGTTTTACTCCAGTTTCCTTTGTTATTCCTTCTTTATCTTTCCTTCACATACCACTTTTTCTCATCCCTAAATTTATTAGACTTTATTATCTCAATTAAAAAATATCACCTTGGCTTATTTACTACCCATAGAAGTTCTCTGTGTCCCCCAAATTACTTATAGACTTTTCCCGCTCCAAGAAAAATATTTTTAATGCCAAGTGGTTCATACCTGGTATATGTTGGGACTCAAACAAAGCTGATTAAATTATATCCAAAGTCATGTGGCTTAAAAAAAATCTGCAACCCTTTCAAATTTTAGAGGAAAAAAAAGGCACCTTTTATGTACTTTTTAATTCACTTTTTGACAAAAAGAGAATATATCTTTTAAAAAAAAGAAGAAATGTTTTCAAAAGCCAGTTAACTCTGTCACTTGTGAAATTTTAATAAAAGTAATCTGATGGAATAAAAATGAAAATAAGGCAGAATACACAAGCACATGTGCACATGCAAATACACCACATACCCCCCAACACACACACTTACACTTTTGCAGAGAGATAGGCAGAAAGGCCAGAGTCACGTGGGAGCCTGCCAACATCCCTAACTGTGCCTGCTTCTAATAACTATTTTCTTTTTCCCACTTTTCGAACTGACCATCAGCAGCAAGGGTTCAGAATGCGGCAAAGACAAAAGCATGGGAGTGTTCTTTTCCTGTGGGTCCATGTGGATCATTTATAAGACAGTCTATGTGGGTCATTTATAAGTCAGAGAAAACCTGTCTTGCCACATGAGGCTTTGTATTATACCGCTGAGCTCTTTCAGTACTTGAAAAGCACAAGGGAGGCAATGAGGGAGTATATTATCCCTTGACTCTAACTACCTGCTCTGTTTGAGGAGCTGAAAATTGCAACCTGGAGATCTGGCTTATTACAAATATAAATAATATTTGGCAGTTAGAACATTGGAGAAGATCAGGGGTTGAATTTGGCAAACCCCCACAGCTGGATCTAAAGTTTTACTACATGTGTTGTAGGTCAAATCTCTTATATTCTATATTCTTTCACTTCCTCTTCTGTAAAATGGGGATACACTCATACGGTTGAGAGGATAAAGTAAATACATACCTGCAAAGCACTCAGACCAGTCCATAAAAAGCACTCAGTGAATGCTACTGTTAGGTTATAATGCTAGAGCAGGATTGGCAAGTCAAGGAAAGTACAATATAATCCAGGCACAAACTCCATTTGAACATGGAGCTTTTTGCAAGTAAAAGTATTTATTTCAAAACATGTTTTAGGATCACAAAGCAAAGCATACAGTTATTCTTGGTATTCTTTTTAATATATTAAGTATAAAGCTTCCCACTCAAAATTTAAGCACATAATGAACAATATACATAATCTTTTGGTGGTAGTATTAATTTACAATCAAAGTGAAGAGGTCATAAATATATGATTCTTTACCTCTATGTCATTTTTGTAATGAATGGAAATCAGAATTTCAGAGCCATTGATCATCTATCACTATACTTCTCTAAAAGGAGACTGTTCACAGTACACAAAACCAAAAATAAACATGGCACATTTTCCTGAAAAACAAAATTACTTGATGGAAAATAATTTAAAACATTACTGCTCTATTAAAACAAATATTACAATTATAAAACAGAAAGCAAAATCATGGTTGTTTTAAATTTAAAACATGGGAATCAAATACCTCTAGCAGTTGTTGGAAGGCCCATAATTATGCCTTGCCTTTAAGGATCATTTAGTGGAAAATTCTGAGAAATACTAGAAAGGTAAAGGGATTTGACCAGGGATCACACAAATTAGAAGCAAAGAGGAGTTTAGAGTGAATGTCTGATGTCTGCCATATGCGTTCTTTTTCCACCACCCTCCATTTTTACAATCTATGTACCAAAAAACAGGGAGGGGGGAAAACATAAAGTAACACCATGACACAGTTTGATAAACTGAAAGATGATGCTAACTTTTGTCTGTTTTTGATTTTTTTTAGTAAACTAAATGTCATTTTTAAAAAATTCTTTATGAGATCTTAATACCGGAAGAAAATAATAAGGAAGGTTTATTTTTAGTCTGACCTTCTAGTCATTATTTATATATTGCTTATTGTCACTCAAAAATGATGATACAAAAATATTAAATTACATATCATTATTTTAGAATTAATTATTATTTAAACAAACTAATTAACTAAATATTAATTTAAATAATAAAATATATACTATTACTGTTTTCTGTTTTTGGGATGGGGTCTCATTATATTGCCCAAGCTGGTCTGGAATTCCTGAGCTTTCCAGTAGCTGGGATTACAAGCATGGGCCACCACATCCAGTGTAAAGCACGTCTTATTTGCCTCTCAATTGAACATCGTTGAACCCTATTTCAGAATTGCTTGTTCTAAATTTTTCTAGTCTATTTCAGGTTTCCATGTGCATGCATGACTGCTCATCTATAGAATGACAGTCATATTAATAGATTTATTTTAAGTTTTTGCTAAGGTATTTATTTGGACAATATCACCATAACTCCAAACAAAAGAAAGAAAGTATTCACTCCCACAATTTGACTTCTTTAATCCCTTAAAACTAATGTATCCTCTAAGCTTCTTCCCTTGAAGCTATTGTTCTTATTTATACACAATCTTTGTGTAGTTTAAATCTCAAAGGAGATGTAATTATGTGTGATATTAATAGTTTATATTTTAGGCATGAGAGAAATTTTAGGTATCATGAATTAAAATATTTTTATTTCTTAGATAAGAAAATCGAAGTCCAGAACAGTTAGTGGCAAAACAGAAATTATTCTCCTGATGCCAAGTCTAATCTTTTTCTACATTTCATATCTATATATTTTTCTTTTTACTTTGCTTTGTTATGGACACCCATAACAGGTTGATCACATAATGTATTGTCCAAACCATGGCAATTTCAAAGTGATAGATGCTACTATTAATAATTACACCTGAACAACAGGTATAAACAGATTTTTCTGAGTAAACCTTGATATAAGACAACCCTGATCATAAGGCAAAAAAGATCAAGTTTAGTATCCTTTGTTTTGTTCTCAAAAGGTCACTTTAAGAAATAAAACAAGTAAAATCTTTATTTGAGCTCAATAATCTTTAGATTTTTGTTCCTGGAAAATAATATAAATTTTTAATCTTTTAAAATTGAAAAATAATTGTGTAGTTTTTGGCTGACTAAAAAGAAGTTTCCATCTATGTACATAGCAAAAATGTGGTAGAAAATCTTTATTATTTTTGTGAGAAACAATAGATACCACCACAAAAAAAATAGGGAAATGATACAGAAAACCATATAAAATATTAAGCTAATCAAAAAATTTTAAACCAAATTAAGAATTATAAAAAGCAACAATAAAAACAAGGCTTGTAAAAAATCTAATAGATAAAGCAGCTAGTAAAGAACATTACGTAAAAATAAAAAAAAATAAAAAGGCATGAGATCCAGAAAAAAAATGCAAGTATGCAAAGAGATTGTGCAAATTAATCAACAAAACAGAAGGGAGACTTGTAATGAATTGAAGGATTTGTTGGATCCTTGGTATCAAGAATGACAGATCAATAATTAAAATTATAAAGATATCTGAGAGAATAGTTTCTTAAGAATACAGGAAATTAAAAGAAACTTTCACTTTTTTTAAATTTGGAGTTTAAAAAACAGATATGAAACTAATAACACAACAAAACTTTAAAGACACAAATTATAAAAAGGACAATTATAAACTTGTCTAATATACTTTGACAAATGCAATGCTTCAAGGAATGCATGCCATTACAACATACAAGCGAAACATTCACGAAACATGGCTAGTAATTAGCTAAGACACTAAAAGATCCCGGCACAAGTTAATCTAATAAATCTGTCATTATCTCTAATACTTCCAGTCTGTGCCTTGAGCTAAACAGTTGTCCAAATTGAGCTTTGTTTACATATAACTGAATCAGAGTGGGGGGAAAAAAGATGTCAAGTCTGTCCTAATTCCTTTCTTTTTCCCTTTCAATCTTTGACATGAAATAGTTAGCTGGCATTTTATTTTGATTTTCTACAAGGTACCAAAGATCACTTCTTTTTTTTTTTTTCATAAATATATGCTATACCCTGGCTTTGGCAGTGTTGAAGGCCATTCTACATGGCATCACCTCTGATCATTACATTAATACCTCTATGAGCTGAATGAATCAACTTCAGAGTGAGAGACAATATGTTGAAACATTTTTTGAGTGGATCACATTATTCAATGATTTCCGTGTAATAGTTAAATTCATTTCACTGTATATATTGCCCAAAATTAGTAATGGAAATAGTGGAAAACACAACATGCTACTTGTTTTTCAGTAACATGAGCAGGAATAACTGCCCAGACTCTATAGTCATCCTCTGTTTCCCAGGAATATCAAGAGAAAGCAGCATGATTTTTATCAACCTCTGAAAACTAGTATTTGAACTCTAATTTTACTTCAAACTGTGAATTTATGTGTGATAGGCTCTGTAGCCTCAATTTCCCTATCAGGTCAACAAGGAAAGTTTGTTCCCATGAATATCTTCCATAAATGGAATCAATTCAATCAATTCAGAAATTTTAGAAGTCTATGACACCACAAAATACAGCAGATCAAAGTAAAAATCTTACTTCGTGAAATGTGTGTGCAATGTCACACAGACATTCCACTGTTTTATCAGGGCTATGAATGTTCACTGTCATTGAATTCAGATGCTCCACTTCTGTGATGTGGTTATCTATGGGAGCAACTAAAAAACATTAGGGATACTAAAATATATTTTAACAAGTAGAATTATGATCATTTAATGTCATACAATAAAGATAATTTAAATTTATTTAATGCAAAGAACCCACAGACTAGGAGTTTTGGTTCTGTGTTTTGTTTCTGACCCTCTCTCTAACTTTCTTTGTAGTCCAAAAAAAAAAATCAGTTTTGTTTCAAGCTGTAAGATGAGCATGTTAAATATATAAACTCTGTGTTTTATTTCATTAATCATATAGAAATAAACAATATTTTTCATTTAAAAATATCCTAGAATCTTTGACTTTTGACTCTATATACAGAGGATATAAAGATGGTCATTTTTATTCAGGTAGTATGATTTGGTAATAGGTGGTTCACAGTTAACTTTTGTTAGAAAAATGTTATTATAAGCCTAACTAGTAGATAACATGGTAACACAGCTCTTCATGCTGGGTATAACAGCTTCTTAACATCATTCAGCTACTTGGCAAGATCATTGCCTTTTTTCCATATGAGTTGTATACATTAGATATTAAACATATTAACACAAACCTTAAAGGACAACTATTTTAAATCCTTAATATTTCTTTGGGAAAAAAGAAAGTCATCTTAGACTTCTAACAGAGAACACTCACAAAAATCTTTGCTAAAATCACTGTTCTGCAGCATGGCTAATCTGCCTAAAAACCATTTGTTTTACAAATAAATAAGAACTACTCTGTATAGTCATGAAGTGTCAGAGAGAATAGAAAACCGGTCTGAATTCATGGGGTTTTCACTTAATGAAAGAGAGGGGCACCTGAAAACTGAAGCAGGTACTCAAATGGATAGAAGATTGCCCCCATAAAAGATGGACTCTTTACTTTAATAAAAGCAAATGCTCACACTTGATGCAAGTATTTCCTAATGATTTCTTTAAGTCTACTTAAACATCAAAAAAAATTAAGAATTATTTAAAACAAACCAAGTGGGCAATTATCAGTCTGTTGAGACTGTCAATCAACAGTGGATGTGGAAAGAATTTAAGTAGATGAAAGCATTCCAACATTTATATTTGACTCCTTCCTTCTACTAACACAAAGACTTTAGCAATGTCACTGCCATTTAAAGAAAAGGCTTTTTCCTCATTATGAATTTCAGTTTATAATTCTTTTCTGATTTCTATTGTTAATACTCAAAATGTGTAAAACTTGTATCTTGCCTGAAAAAGAGAATCACTAACTTCCTTTATCTAGTGTAAATGATAAAAATAAATTTTAACCTCATTATTAATGCTTTGAAATATGTAGTATAGTTTACTGGATACCATTTAAGATAGGCTTCAAAGAATTAATTCTAAGACATCTAAAAACAGTCCAGTGATTTCCCTCAATTTTTTTGTTTGTAAAAAGAATGTTACTGTATTTTCCTTTGTTTAAATAATCTATTTGAAATAATATTGGTATTTTCTGTCATTATTGTATTTTATTATGTTTCTCTACTCATTTAATATGGTTTTCTTTCTTTAAATGTTAGGGCTAAAATACCAGTAATTTACATGAAATTGTAAATCCACTTTTTTGAACATTTATAAAATAAGAAGAATTTGTCTAAAAATAAAGACTTAAATATTTTATACAATGTGCAGTTTTTGCTCTGTACTCTAGAATCAAGATAGTATTTTCATAAAATGTTGTCTGTTGAATGTTAAAAGTAACTGGTTTTGAAACCAAGGTAGTGATTATAAATAAAACATAAAGATCAACCATTTATTCCTATTTCTTGCCAAGAACAACTGTTACAATAATATCAGTTGTATAGAGTTATAGTTTACACATTGTATTGACATGTATTAATACACTCCAACTTCACCTCTACAGAAGAGGCAGCAGTTGGTATTAGTTCTGGATTTCAAATGAGGATCCTGAATCCAAAGAGTTAAAGGGACTTGTTCTACATCAGCAACTGACAAAACTAAACCAGAACCCAGGTTTTCCGCTTTATTGTCTACTTCTATACGAACTAACAAGATACTGTTTAAAGCAGAGATTTTAAATTACAAGAATGTTCCTGAGCCATAATTTCTTTTTTAGTAACCTGAGAATAACATCTTAATTACAATGATTTTTATCTGTGAGAACAGAAATGATATGTGTAAAGGGTTGGATAATAAGGACAGACATAGTAAATGGTAGATACATAGTCCAATACATTGGTCCATAACACTTCAATTTGGCCCAATTTTTCATTCCAAAAATGTTTTTTCCAGAAAAGCTTAGTTTTTTAGGGGGAAAATGATAATTGCCAGAGTATAAGTTAAAAATTTGTTGATTTGCATTTAAATAGTTAGAGTTAATACATTTATTTCCCCTGATGTAATAATTTACCTTTAAAAACCAATCTTTTTTCTCCTTCCCTCTCTTTTCCCTTCCCTTGCTTCCCTTCCCTCCCTCCTTTCCTTCCTTTTCTCTCTCTCTGTCATTATACCTGCAAGCTCAAATTTACCTTGTGTGTCTATATAAAAACCTCGATTTGGCGGCATCTCAAAACCAAGGAGTTAAGCTAGAATTGCTAAATGAGAGAAAAGAATTTACAAACAGACTAAACATGATCATGTCCCTCCTTTTTGACAATTATTTAATTTTTGAAAAATGTAAAATATCAACATACTTTAAGCTATTGTTTTATACCAGATACTCTACAATAGAGAGAAGGTAATTCAATCTTCCCTTCTTCTGTATACACTTGATTTTAAATTATTTAGAAAAGAAAAACATAATTAATTTCATTTCTCTCAGGCAGTGGGAAACTTTTCTAAAAATTCTATTGGATTGGATAATTGAGATTTTCACTTACTGGAACAAAAGTGTGTCCTACTTAGCAGGTAACCTGAGCAGCAGTCAAGTGGTTAATAAAATACAAAACACTAAAGTCTATATAGCACAAAAGGCCAATATCTTTCTACTACTCATCAGGGAATTACAGAAACATCTTGATCCAGCTCTTTGGACACACAGGAGTTGCTATCCCGATTCAGATCCTTGATTAATATATTCTAGAATGATACATCTGGAAATGGCCTACATAGGATCTCTCCGAGGACTGGGGAAAAATAGACTATTAAATTGGAACAATTATACTAACATATACTATAACAGTTTTTTTTTTTTGGATTTGCAGCAAAATTTTTAATAAATGGTTAAAAACTTTAAAATAATCAAATGCTGACCTTAAGAGAAGGGACTTTAATTTAGGAGAGTGAAAAAAAAAAAAAAAAAACACAGAAAAGATTTAGCATTTTATCACTTGAAGTTTATTTTAGAAAATAAAACTAGTGTGTCAAGTGTGTTTATTCAGCAATAAACGAATTTGCACAGAATATATTTTGAAAGTTAAAATTTCTTTTTTAATTTCTGAATTAACTAATGTTTCCTAAAACTTTTTGGACATGCATTTTTTACAGGAGGAACTCCTATATACAAGAATGCCCAGGGCCAGGAATGGAAGAAAGGAAATAAAGATAGTCCTTCATTCTCATCAAAATCTTTTCATATTCATTGCTCATTGGATTCTAACAACTGCTCTCTAAGGTAAGTATGCAAGGTACTGCTGACGTAATTTTACATGTAAGAAGGTAGCTATTATAATGTAGCAATTATATTGTTCTCCAAAACTATTGTAGAGAGAACCCATCTCAATCAGGCGTTTTTAACAACACTGTTAAGTGAGAAAACGTAGCATAAGACTCATACACTTGGACTGATTTACCTATTTCTTTCACATCTTGACAACTGAGTCAATACTCAACTTTTGCACATTAAGGTAGGATTGATTTCATTTTGCATCTAACTTGATCTAGACAGAGATATAAAATTTGGCGAGTAAATATACAAGACATGTTGTCTATACTTCTCTTGTATGTCATTCTTTAAGTAGTTTGCCTAAAGAAAGAAAAAATACTTCACTGAAGGATGCAGTACGGTCTCTAAGATTTATGTATTACAATTTATAAGTTGGAAGTATTCTTGCAACCTACTTTGACTTTAATCGGTCTTTGAAGTTTAACTTGAATTGTTTTATAGAAAAAATGACACTTCAAACACTTAATAGTTTGCAAAATTTAAGAAGAAAATAGGGGTTTATAAAATTGTGGGGTTTTTTTTAAACAACATATACACTTCAAGAGACAACAAGAGATTATAAATGTGAAAAAATAAAAAGCCCCACATAATTAGGAAAATAATTATTTAACTGGAGTAAAATGCTGTATAACAATATAATCTCTCCTATAAAAGATATTTCTGTGCAAATGAAAGTTAAAAAAAATAGCACAATCACTACTGTTGAATTATTGTGTCCCTCCCACCATACTATTTGAAATAATAAGATCCAAATGATCTTAAGCAATTTGATTCCATTCACCATCGCCAAAATAAATATATAGGATTCACATCCACTTTGAACTATCTTCAATTCCCTAATATGTTGAAACCTTAAAATACAAAATATCAAAGAGCAATGTGAAATTTTTTAAATAAATCTGAATCTCAAAATTTGAGTAATATTTTACGGAGGATATTGTGTGCCCTAACTCCTTCACATACCTGTGAATGAATGTAAGGGAACATATCAAGCTTCTTTTAAAAAAAAAAAAAATTACTTTGAATACTATTTTAATTCATAGTGAGTTATCATATTGAAATGGAAAAAATGTTGGTCTGCATTCAGATGTTCACCTTTACTACTTCCATGAGCACTAGCTTTATTGGTATTTGAAAACTATGGAAATAAATGTAAGGAGACGTACTGACAATGGGCACATCTCTTGAGATTAGTACATAAACTGTAACCTCCAATCCAGGCTGTGTCATGGATTTCTTTTTGGTTATGGGAAAGCTGAGAAATTCCAGTGTCTCTATTTCTTCAACTAAAGAAATTCTTAAGCCTTTTTCAAATATATCTGTGTATTTATAAGAGAAATGGACATAAAATAATTTGATTATAAGACAATTTCAAATAAAAATTCAAAGATCTTACCATACAGCTCACCTTACTGCTGAACATATGCGTATAATATATTAAATATAAAATTTGTTTTTTATTAATAGTTGAAATGGTAATTTTAAAAATGAGATTTACTTTTATATGCTGAGCTGGAAAACCTAAGCAGTTTTATCCTCCCCCTTCAATGGAAAGACTTGAAAAGGAGACTAAAAATGAAAAGTGTGAAGTAAAGAAAAGGAATACTTAATCTAAAATAAGTGAATGTTAAATTACAAGTTAATTTGTATTCTTTCCTTCTGTTCTAGATTCTATTACTTCACCTGGTATTACTTCTTTTCATATTGCCACTTTTAGAGTTGTGTTCAATAAAAGGGTATGAAATACATATAGCATTTAAAAATTCCCAGATGTAGCTCTTATATATGAATAAAACATTTAAATTACTATAAAAATAGCTGAATTAGTTTATGGCACATCTTAACTCATTTTAATACAAAGGCTTTAAAAGTCTTATTTCAGTGTGAATAAGATCACCAAACATCAGCCTAGTTAACCTCAAACATATTACAATATTTTAAAAAAGCAAAAATTTAAAATAAATTAATACAGATATAATTGCCTGTTGATAAACCAAGACAGCAATAAGTTAAAATAACATTCAATTGATGTGTGGAAATAAAAACTGCCAGTATGCTTCCTGGGCATGGCTGAGAAATTGAGAATCTCTCATTTATTTATCCATAAAATTACAGACAATTTAATAATGAGCATAGCACTGTCTTTCAAGGCATGAAAATGCTAAATATCAATGTCTGAATACCAGAAAATAGAGGATGAAAAGAAATAACAAGAGAAAATGTTATCAGCCTGCACCATGAAACATTATCAAGATGAAATTATCTTCCTGAATTTTATAAGCCTTTTAACTTCCTGTTCTCACTGGCATTTATTAAACTATAAGTCACCTTAAATTGGTTTATTTGTATTAAAATTTAATAAGCTCTAGTATACTTTCAAAATAGTAAGATATAATCTGATATGCATTCAAATATACGTTTGCCTTCGATTCAAAAATAAAGTACCTTTATCAGTTGGCATAACATTAATATGTTTATTAGTTTGTCAAAGGCAAAATAAGTAAGGACAATGTAGTTTCATATTGGTAGAAACTAAAATTATTCCAGATAGTCCACTTTATCCATGCACTAAAATTTAAATAATTTTCTTTCTCACGGATTCCCTTTCAACTTACCCATTCCTACTTCTAAATACACAAAGGAGATATGTGAAGCTATTTGTAAAGCTTTTAAACTTTTAATTGATGTGTACACATACTACATTTATGAGTAACAACATAACTTACATTGTTTTTAAAAAGCACCACATGTACTCACTATTAAATTGGAACTAACCACTCAGCCCTCATGTGCACAGATGGAAGTAAAACTCAACAGAAATCATGCAGGTGGGAGGCGGGAGGAGGGGATGGGTGAAATTATACCTAACGGGTACAATGTACACTATCTGGGTGATGGGTGCACTTACAACTTTGACTCAAGCAGTACAAAAGCAATCCATGTAACCCAAACATTTGTACCCCCGTAATATTTTGAAACAAAAAAAAAATAAACAAAATGTAAATGTTAAAAGCTTTAACATTAAAAAATAATCACGAGAGATAAATAGAATAATAGTTTACTTCTCACGTTTTATCTCTCCACACTTATATTTTTGTTTTACTGCATAATCACTTTTTAAACCATCATTTAAAAAAAAAACTCCCTATATTGGGCTAACCTTAAGTTCAGATTTGCCCTGAAAAATCTGTCCCAGTGAAAGAATTAAAAGTGTCCCTTTCACCCTCAAAAATTAGCCATTTTGAATAATAAACTACATGATCATCCTACCTAATACTCTCACTCACTGATATAAAAATAATCATGCATTAATGAGTGAACGAAGTTCATTTTAAATGAACAAAAAGTTGGCTTCATTATCTGTATTTTTTTCACTTAATAATAGAGTTTTGGCTGAAATAATTAAATATTTGTCCATAATTATTTCATATTTAACTTTGGGAAACACTTTTAACTCATGAATTAGTAAACAGTCACTAAAGAATTATTAATTTATTATATTTCAAATGAGCAAGAGTAAAGGAAAAAATATATATATTGCAGAAATTTTGTCTGAGGATGTAATTTTTAAATTAAATATGTGTAACTTAGATGTCTTCAAAATGATTCTGCCAAAATGTTGACACTGTATTTAAAAATCACAAGGGATACCATTTTCAAAGGTTATCCAGTTATATTGTCAAATGAAGGGCAGAAAATATAGCTAGTTAGAATAATGCAACTAGTGAACATGCTGTGGTTACATTATTATGAAAATTACACCTGGCACAAGGTAAAGACTTTGTGATTTACATCACACATAAACAATATTATAAAGGACTTGTATTTATGCATCATACATTGTATCATTCCTTCTTCCCTTGAAAATTTTCAGTTTTATTCAGAAGTCATATTCTCTGATCATAGATACACATTAAATATATTATTATACCTACCAAAATTTAATGATTTTGCTCATTTTCACCTTCCCCTTTAGTTTCAGTTGCATAATTTGATAAAACAAGGTATATTCATTTATGACTATTACAATTATAATTTTAGGTTTTTAAACTGCTCTGTCTAAAAACTGAACCCCCTTACACATCATTAAATGATCTCTTTATGCTCTAATTGGATAAAGAAGCTGTGAACACAATCCCCTACACTCTTTATTACATTAAAATGATATCACAGTAATTCTTAAAACTAATTTGTGAAAACACTTTTGCCCAAATAATGCCAACAATATAATAAAAACTCAGCATGAATATGGTTAGGATGCTGGTCTAAAAATTAAAATAATTATTTTTTCATCCATGATTTCTGAAATCTAATTAAATATGAAATATGAAAATCTAATTATATTTCCTCCCTAAGAATATTTCCATTTTGGAAACTAGCCTGGTTTTGTATGTAAAAATTTTGAGCAATCTATAGCCTATTAATTTTATTATAATTTCTTAGTTTTCATCAAGAACCTTTAAAAATATTCATATTCTTTGAAACAGTAATTTTGCTCCTAGTGTCCTTTCTTAAGAAAATAATTAGAGATATTATTGTAAGAGATATTTTTAACAGTATATCTGAAAGTGTAATTAGAATAGCCCATTATTTATAAAAGTAATTATAAAATGTGTATATATATATAATTTTTTCCCAAAATAGAGGCGTGCTTTACTAAAGAATTGTTCAACCACGGTTTTGAATACTGAGTTGAATAAGACTATGATTTTGAAGAAATTTAGGGATCAGGGATTTGCTCAAGATACAATAGTAAGTGTTAAGAGAAAGGCACAAATTATATATTTGGAATAAATCCAATTGCATTACACATATATATAAAAATACATTCAAAGACATATATTGAGAAAATATGCAAATGTATTTACAAATGTCTAGGTAAATTTGATTATCATCTATAATTCCCATGAACGTTTGGTATTTTACTGAAAGAGAACTTCATCTAGATGATTCTTTTTGAAAACAGATTACAAACATCATCAGTAAGATAGTTAACCAGGAATTGTGTCCTTCCCATTTTTTTCTGATACATTTTTCTGATACAATCTATCTTCCACCTTCTCCCTTCCATATCTCTAACCTCCTCTGACATCAAACTTGTCCCCTCTGCCCCAATCATGCTGGACTTTGTGCTTTTGATTCAATATGCCAGATGAATGGGAAATAAACTGGTCCTCTCTGTTTGGAATTCTCATCCCTATCACACTACTGGTTGCACTTCCTTATTACCTTCATGGCTGTCATTCCTCACTACCTTCATGTGTTGACTAGAATGACTTCTCCACGAGGACTCTCATTTACCCTTTCTACAATGTATCTGACTTATTGCAGATACTCAATAAAAAAATTATTAAATGAACAATCTTTATTGTTCAGACATATTTTTAATTATTAACACATCACCATCATCTTTTCATCAGCAACAGTAGGAGTACTAAAAATTTGGAAAAGCACAGATAGATTTCCTCTCTAATGAATTCTTAGTTATTAACATTATCCATGTGGAATTAATCATGGCCTTTTCTATACCAAGAAAATGGTGGAATCCAATTAGAGGTTGCCAATGCTACAATGGTGGAATCTGAGTAGAGCCTGCTACAATAGCAAAACTTTGCAGTTTTCATATATCTGTATATATGCTCCATTATGAGGTGGTAAGACAAATTAAAGATAATCTAGTTTGGTCCTCCTATTTATAATAAAGCATTTAAGACATAGCCAATTTAAGGAAGGTCTTAGCCAAAAACATAGATCTGCAACAGGTATTACTCCTGAATCAATACTGTAACTGAATCTAACTCCTGATCTAGTATTCATTATAATGATGTGGAAAGTTTCAAGTCTTCTGCTGTGCGTTCGATGATACATTAAAGTACCTTGGTACAATATATAGCATTTCTGCAAATACTCATGCAACCCTAATTGACACTTTAATATAGACGTGTGAAACATACAAACACAAAACAGAAAAAATTTGAATTAAGGAGAAAAATAATTCTTAACGAAAATAGCCACTAACCTTGCTTTTTTCCTGGCAATAAAAATGTTAATTACATTAGTATGTAATTAGTACCAAAAGGGAAATTTTATTATGCTTAATACACACAAACACAATTTTTCCCAAAGATTTTTTGTTCTGAGATTTTGTTTTGTTTTGTTTTTTTGCTATGTTGCCTAGGCTAGAGTGCAGAGGTACAATCATAGCTCACGGCAACCTCTAACTCGTGGGCTCCTGCAACTTCAAACTCCTGGAGCTGTGTGCCACCACATCTGGCTACCGGAAGATTCTTTAAATGCCTTAACTACCTAAACTATCCATGCCTGTGCATGACCTCTAAGGACTTGAGAAAATGGGGTAGAGGTGGAGAAATGATTGGATTAAGCTTTTTCACTGGGAGAAAAATTTCCAAAGATGTTTGCACTTAATTGCACTATGAGTGACATAAATTAACAGTCTCTTTCTACACAGTTTATCTTGACTAAACACTCTCACAGGATTCTAACCATCCTGAAAATGATTGCACCTGATGGCAGTAGGGGATAATCTGTCATGTGTGACGGCTTAGCTCCACTGAGGGACCTTCCTCCATGGCTTCAGCCTTAGACAACAGTGACAGTGTGAAACAAGAGGATACTTCATCATAGGAGATTTTGTGATATTCATCCTCTTGTATGGACAAAAATTTCATTATTCTTTTCAGGTATTCATGGTCAAATTGGGGGTCTGATATATACCTCTTTTACCTATTTTAATCAAAATATTATAAATTATACTTTACTGAATCCAAATGAAAGGCATCATACAGCTCAATGATGAATGTAGGTCCTCCTTTTGAAAAGGAGAACTCCTTCATAGCTACTCTTTTGATAACACAATTTTCGATTTTTTTTTAAATACAGAGTTGGCTTCTTTAATAAGAACAGTCCTAAAGAGTCAGTCAAGTTTAGAAAATGCAAATTTAGATCTAATTGAGATTGTGTTTAATCTAATAGCTACTTCTAATTTGAACATGTCAAGTCACCTACAAAAATATTCTGGAACCTCCGTTGACATCAGGGGGATTGTTCCACACATTTAGGTTTTAGCTCTCTTACTCTCAAGTCATTACTAGTGTTATGTGGGTCACTTTCAAATTTGATAATTCCAACCATTTACTAATCTTTTAAACTTTCAGAAGTAATTTATTTTCCACTTGTGAAATATGCAACATAAAGTTGTTTTTAATATTAAAAATAGAAATGTAAATGAGAATAAAACAGTTAACTACCTAAAATTTCATTTTATCAAATGAATTTGGAATTGCAACAATTTGCCATTTTTAGACTTCTATTATAGCCATTATTTACTATTCTGAATACATATTAGAGATTACTGATTAAATGAAAGTCTGGCAGCTGGAAAATTTTCTAGTTTACTCCTAACCCTTAGTTTATGCATTAAGAGGATGTGGTTCACTATGTGCTTATGAGAAAAAGTTAACATTTCAAATAAAAACAAAATCATCATAACAATTTGCGAAACAGACTACAGTGACATTCTTGGCTCAAAAATTTCAAACATTCCTTCTTCACTGTTCACGAGGTTTTAAATTTTTTAATCATAGAACATTTTTGGAGGAAATGGTTAGGCTTATTTAGCCTTGGGAATTGAAATGTATCTTCTTTTACCCTATCTACTTTAATACCATCAGCAACTATAGTTTTTAAGTCTAAACTTCATATTATTTTCCCATTCCAAATCCAGTTCATCATATTATAAATCTCTTTTGTAAATTACCCAGACTTTGTTTCTCCTATAGACTTCATATCCATCTAATCACCAAATATTATTTATTTGCAAACTATCTCAAATCTTTATCTTTCCATTCACACTAATCACCACATGGATTCTGGTCCTTATTACTTTATATAGGAATAGATTCGGATTGGCCTCGTTAATATCACCTTTTCCCTCCTCCAAATGGCCTGTGGAGTCACTGAAAAAGTTTTCATAAATGATTGTATTAATTGTGTTATGCTCCTGCCTGCATATTTTCAATGGTTTCCTACTGATCATTAAAAATGCCCAAATTCTCAGGTTAACAGCCAAGGTTCTAACAATTTGGTCTCAATGTTTTTCTGCTAAAGTTAGTAATTTTTTAAATAGACTTTTTATTTTAGAATAGCTTTACATATACAGAAAAATTGAGAAACTACTACAAAAAGTCACAGCTGCCTTACATCTAGTTTATCACAAATAATGAATGAATATTGATTCATTATTATTAACCAAAGTCCATACTCTATTCAGATTTCCTTAGTTACCTTATGTCCTTTTTTTGTTGAAGGATCCCATCCAGGATCTCACTCCTCAATTTTTTAGTCTATATGAAAGGGATAAAAATTCCATCCTACAACCACACACACCTACAGATAAGATAAATTTCCACCCCATCCAATTTTTATAGTAAACTCTCAAACATTCATTGATGGTCACCTGGCAGTTTTAAAGTGTTCTTTATACTGGTGTGTCACTAGCACAACATCAAACCAAATATTTTGTTCCAAAAGCTTTGAATAACATAAACACCTACCGGGGTAAAGTAAGCTACAAGAGATCAAGAATTAGATTTGTTTTGTGCATAATTTCATCCCTCATTGCCTTATACAATGTCTGGCACAAATAATTGTTGAATCACTTAATATAAACTATATTTGAGAAGATGGAAAAGAATATATACCACTTTGAAGAATCAGTACTGCTTTATACATTAGCATAATTATTACTAGATAGGTCTTTACCTTGTCCAATATTTTTAATAGATATTGTATATTTAGAGCATAAATGTAATTATAAGGGGATGCTTATAGTACTAAGGGACCAAATTACTTTTTGTTTTCCTCAAATAAATTAGAAGCAAATTATAGATAACATACTAATTGCTACCCATCATATCTATTAATCTTTGAAGATTTTAATAAGGATTTATACGGCAACACACTATTGACTCTAAAGATTTATAGGGCAACACACTATTGACTCAACTTGAATTTCAGTAAGATGTTGAATCAAAGCAAATAAAAATCTGACTTCTTTTTAAAATAGTTCATGATGCAGATAGATCCCCCCCAATATAGAATTAATGACTATGTTGTTTTATTAAAGTGAATTTGAGTAGTTTGACATTATTGAGCTAATATCAGAGAAAAATTGGTTACATCTGAAGAAACTGCTGGCATATCATTCAAACATTAAATGATGCTAACAAATGTATCAAGAGTGTTCAAATGAACTGGTGAACAAATAGAGTGAAATGAATGTACATATTTATATTCACACCATAGTTCTAAAACCAATTAAGCAAAATACTTATCCTCTATTCATAAAAGCATAATTTTCATAACATAAACCAATAACTTGCCCTACAGCTTTTAAAAAGTTGGGTTTTTCCCCACTCTTTTAAACATTCAAACTTTTTAAAATGATAGTTAATGAAATATTGTAATGAGAACATGGAAATAATTAGGTTGATAAATAATGGGTCTTGAATACTTGTGTGCTAATAAGTCTATGTGAAAATGCTTTATTATCTATTTTTTTCTTTTTTTAATTTTTAATTATTATGGGTATATACATTTTGGAATTTCAAGGACAAGTCCCTAGCAACCTGGTATAATTTCCAGGCACACTTGCAGTACATTTGAGAAATAGTGATATTCTAGAGGATATAGGCTAAGTGTAATTGAAAAATTTTTAAAAAGCTTTTAGCATTTCAATTCCAAATATAAATATGTGTAGACACAAAATCATGCATATTTTCATATATATATATGTGTGTGTGTGGTTATAAAGAAGAAAATATATTTAGTAATCAAACAGAAAGTCAAAGTTACATCTCAAAAGAACAAATCTAGGAGGAGATTTATTTCCTAAACTCTGGGGTTCAATGTAGCCTAGTTTTTAAAAATCTCAATATATTACAGAAGGAAAGAGTGAGCAGAAACATAGTGCTGTTTTCCTCAGTAAAAATGCCAGGAAAAGCCTGGAAAACTCTGGCCTCTGGAGAGTTGTTCCTTTAACCTCTATTATTTGAAATGTTAATATATGTTCTCCTTAAAGTTTAAACTCAAGGGGATCTCACATCATACCCTAAAGAGGTACACCCACCCCTCTTTAGAAACTATTCAGTAAGTGACTACTTTCCTGCCATTCTTTTTCTTAGTGATGTCCTATTATTCCTTTTAGCAAACCTTTTATTTCTACCATTATTTTTGCCACGTGTCAATTGCTGTAGATGGACTTATATAAATTGATGTTTTTTAAAATCTGTACACATATATGGCTAACTGTATCAGTATTTCACAAATAAATGAACACTACTATCAGGGTATTTAAATCTAATTATTTCATTGCAAATGTGTCTTCTGGGTCCAGTAATATGAAAGGCACTTCTGAGTCCTGCAGAATCTTGACCAGCCTCACCTGAGGTTCTTATTGTATTTACCCGCAGGATAAGATTTTATTTTGCTCATTTGTCTCTTGTGTTTCATAGTGTCAATTTAATTCACTATTTTTCTCAATGTATTTACCACTTACTCTAATTTTTGTATATACCTTATAGTCCAATATTAGTTATAGACGATCAAATGCTATCCCAAGCTTTTCCATCTTTCTTTCGATATTACATTATATTATGAGCATCCACAGTCACATATTTCAAGTAGTCACAAGTTTCAAAATGGATTGGAATCCACTTGTTGCCTTGTTCCCTTTCTCTTTCACCCACTCCTGTCGCATCATTTGCTTTCTGTGCACATTGCATTTGCCAGCCAATATTATTCAATAGCCCAACAATATTGTTAAAAACTCATGGAAATTTTTAATACTGAAAGATATGACCACCCTTTCTGATTCCTTACTAAGATGTTAAGACCCTTATCCTCCAAATACAATCATACCCATGACTCCTTCCTATCTTTACCACCTACACTGGTCAGAACTTCATTATTTCTCACATGGGCTATTGCTGCTGTGAAATAATGAAAAGACCCATAAAATTAGAATTAGATACCTTAAACTAAAATTTTGGCTAAGCCACATAAAAGCTCAGTGACTTAGATTGGTTATTCCTCTATTCAAAATGGAAAAGGCAATGTCTATCTTATGAAACTGTTGAAAATTGTGTATTTTAAGTGAGATAATTTAGGTAAATAATTTATACATAATTTAGTTCTTTTTTATAACTTGTATATAATGTAGTACTTTGAAAAGTCATTAACTATTGTATCTGCTTTCAACCGCAACAGAACTGCCCTAAAGCTTAAAAATCAATTATCATGTCACTTACCAGATCAAGATCCTTTAACATTTACCCAATGTCTCAGTTTTTTTCTCTTAAAATCTAACCACTGTTTAAGCATATGATACGCCTGTTTTTCCTCTTTAAACTAAGGCGATGCAGAATATAGAAATATAGGAAACTTCCTTCCCACATGAAGTGTGCAGACTACTGGGGGAGACAAATTGGTGCAGAAAATTTCTCAGCGCTAGAAGCCCCTTTCTTTTTTATTTATTTATTGTTTCTTCCCATCACAAAGAAGGACACAGAAGCCTCTTTCTTAAGAAAGAAAAGAAATTGAAAGATTTCCAGGGATGGTACAGAGTGAGCTAACAGGTTTGACACAAAGGGTTTGCCAAGGTTAAAAGTTTGGATTTTTTTCCCCAAGTGTTTTATGTTTTAATTGGAGGAGTGAAATGAAATAATTTACATCTCAATGAGGTCACCTTTGTGGAAATTGTTGATGATGATTAAATAACGGGTCAATAATGGAAACAGGTGACCAGAGAGGGCACTGTGAGAAAGAGAGGTAGCCTAGGTGGGGGGATACACTAGAGGTAAGTGAACTGAAGACATTTCAAGTCGAACTGGTTGGTGGTAAAGAACAGGACTTAATGACAGATGTTACCATGAGAAAGAGAAAGGACAAAAGAGAATTTTCTTTGTTTCTGACTGGAGTGATTAAGTAAATGGTAGGACTATAAGAAGGAAGCTGACTGGGGAGAGCTTGGGATGCAAGTGGAGACTAAGGGCTGGCAGGTTTGGGATAGGTTTGGGATAGTTTGGAATTTAACTAAGGAGGGTTTTTTTTGCTCCATTTTATAATAGTTGTGCAAAAACTTGGATCAAGTACCTAGAGAACTGTGAAATGTCTTTAGAATACAGATGGACTAAAATGTCTTGCACATTATAGATTCTCAATAAAGTAGAGTTAAATTTGTGTACATAACATAGATGTCTCTGAATAGTCTGCAATAATTCTAAACATAACACTAATTCTAGAACATAATAAATACAGCAGTTAAAGATGAAAATTATTTCATATATTGCTCAAAATTAGCAGAAGTACCATTCTGGCAAACTTAAGAGGCACTGAATGGGGAGATAGGATATATATTTAGAATTGTCTCATTATATCTTGTTTTCCCCAGTGATTATATATTAATAAGCTAAGCCTCATATACGAAGGTGATTTTTAGGATTATATAGAAGTTAAGTTATTTTCCAAGTGGTGTTAATGTGTTAACATGAAGCTTTTTGTGCATTCTGTCCACTTTCAATAAGACTGGCCAGGGCTAACTGCAGAATCTGCAGCAACAAAATAGAAATTATTCTGGGTAAAGGCAAGTTGTCTATCTAAGCACCAAACCAAAAGAAAACAAAACAAATCACAAGATATAAGTCTTGGTAGTAGATGTCAAACCAAGCAAGCCACAATAATAATAAAAAATCACAATTGAACAAATGACCATCAGTGGTACTTAACTGCCCTTCACAAATCTATACATTTAAGTATACAGAATCAAGTTCAACTCTACTTTCAAAAGTAACATACCCTAGTTCCAACTTAGAAATACTAGTATACCTGTCCTGCAAACTTTACTTTGCACATTATTATTGAAGACTGTAAATAAGCAAAAAGGACAAGAGTGGAAAGATTACAGACATGGCATAACACAGGCAACTGCTACACTGCTAAGGTCATCAGTGTGGGCAAGTTACTTCAGTTCTCTGATGCCCAGGATTTTTATCTATTATAGGTGATAACAGCCATATCATCAAGTTGATGTCACATTTGTTTAAAAGTGCTTGGTGCAGTGCTTGACACATAGTAGATGTTCAATAATTTTTTTTCTCTTAATTACCTATTACTACTAGCTGATCTTAGTTATCACATAGTTTGTTATATATTTTATATTCTTTTAAGGGTTTCATTAGTAATTATATTTCAGGTAGGGGTGTTAGCTTTGCTTTAAAAAATCAAAGGGAAAAATCAACTTTGATCATCATCAATAAACAGTAATAGATGATATTTTGCATTGTATAATCTTTCTTCTGAGTTATGTTGATTGTTCAGAATAATTTCAACAACAACAAAAAACTCTTGGGCACAGCAATTAACTTGCATGGCATTATGATATACAAAAATTAGGAAGTATTCAACACACTAATGCCCTTTTGAAACTTGATGAATGATCAGTTCGGCCATTTAGCTCTTCTCATGTCTAACCCTCCTGTGGTCCATCATTAATTGATCATCCTAAGACAAAATCAGATTAGATAACCACATTCAAAATAAAGTTTTTAACTGCCTGTAAAATCAGATTTAAACTCCTTAGTATGGCATACAAGGTCCTTCATAATCTTACCCCAACCAATCCCTTTGGTCCAATTTATCTCCATTATAACCCTACACTCCATATTCCAATAAAAATATTTCTACTCATTTGCCATTCCTAGATTATGTTATGACTTGCCACATCTCTAATTCTTTGATGATGCTATTATCTCACCTTTATACACTCAATTTACTTTTTTCTGATAGTCCTAGAGCACTTTGAAGACCCTATTAAAATATCAACTAATTTGTGAGGTCATTCCCTATTAATTTCTCTAGCAGAATAAATTTTATTTATACATATGTCTTGTATTTACCTAATGGTATTACAGCTAGGACAGAGAATTGATATTCTCAAAGACCAAACACCTTGAAGGTAAAGGCAAAGGTGTCATATACATGAGTGCTGAAGTAATATTTACTGAATTAATTTATCCATGTCTTAATTAATGGTAATGAGATTTGCCCCTGAACAAGAGTCACAACATAATCCCATGAGTAAAATAAAAGTTCTCAGGTTTATATTTACTTAAGATTCAATCTATTGTCCATTGTTTCTAACTGAATAGAGAAATGCTTGTGTATATGACAAAGTTATTCTGCATTCATTAACATTTTCTCAGGTTTTCTTGACACCTGTCCTTAAATTAAATATTGTTAGCCTGTGGAGGTAAAAGGTCAGATGTCCACATAAAGAATATTATGTAATGAACACAATAATTCAAATTAGTAAGGAAATGACTCAGGGCAAAAACAAAATGAAACAATTTCATCTTCCAATATGAACTTTCAAAACCTCAAAGAAAATAAAATCCAGGGAAGACAAATCAATTTCTATGAAATATATATTTTGTTTCAAAAATAAACTCAGTATCAGAGGTGGGGGTGCATTAGTTATTGGTCTGCAAATCTTAAAAGTGCTATCCAAAAAGATACTATGCTGTGACTAAACATTTAAATGTGCCTAGGTTACTTTTTAGCTTCCAAAAGTAAATATTTATCATATTAAAAATGTCACAGTGGTATTGGAGTATTTTTTCTGTATTCAGTATGAAGACAGACCCCAACTGCACAATTCTGATTTCATATGATACCGTGTTAAATAATTTCTCTTGGTGGTAGATAATATTTTTTAATTATACTACTATTTGAATCATCAGTTAACTTATTGTCTAGAGTTTAAGGAAAGAAAAGCCTTAATATGCAAATTAAGTACACGTATACATATTCCTTATTCATAATTTTTAAATTTAAAAAAATCATACCTGGATGTTATTTTGTTACTCATTTGGTGGTAAAAACTGACTTGAACTGACACAGGCTATTTATATTACTAATATTTGTTTATCCTATTTAGTGTGAATGTTCAGACTTTTCACTACAAAATGTTAATGTGTTTGATTATGGGTACTGCCACAGATTCCAGTGGAAATGCTATGTAATATATGTATATGCACCCTATCACCTTTCTAAGATCTGAAAAATTCTTAATTCTGAAAAGCATCTGGTTCTAAGAACTATAGGCCTATATACCTTAACGTCAGCTTTCAAAAATGCATGAGAGCTATGAGATTGAGAAGTAAAGACGGAATTAATTTTAATATGTTTAACACATTTTGTTTGGTATTTTATATGTCCCTATTTCTTGTTTTTTACCAATTATAAATATGAAATAATGACCACATCTGTTTCTGACAGATATGCATCTCATGGTAGATTATCTTGGTAATTTCCTAAACTCCTCTGGCTTTTCAAATATCTGAGTGTCATTTATATAATATAAATGCTTATGTGATATAAGAGATTAATGAACTTTGCACTGCACTTTATAGAGAATATTGGAGCCACTGTTGTGGCTTCAGATAATTATTTTCCCTTTTCCTCTACATCTCTGTTTATCTTTTCAATTATTTCTCATTTCCTTCCTTTACAGAGGAAGAGTTTCTCTTTACTTTAGAGCTAGTATCCCCATTATGCTCCAATGAATACCCTCTCTCTAATCCCATCCTTCAATATTTCCTTTTGATTGGATTACTTGCGTCAGTACATTGATACTCAGTGTGCTTGAATAATCAAAGCATTTCCATCCATAACACCATCTTCCTTAGCTACTCACTCCCCTTCTCTTCTTTTTCTTCTCCATTACTCGCCAGTCTTGAAAGAGCAGGCAACTTTCTGTCTTCAATTCCTGACTGTACTTCCATGGTATATGCCTTTTTCGGAAATGTACTTATTGTGCACAACATGATGTTTTGAAGTATATTTACATTGTGAAATAGTTACATTTAGCTAATTAAAGAAAGTATTACCTAACATAGTGATTATTTTTGAAGGGAGAACACTTAACAACTACTCTCTTTGCATTTTTCGAGAAAACAATGTATCCTCTTTAACTATAGTCACCCTGCTGTAACGAAGATCTCTTGAACTTATTTTCCTATCAGAGTGTGAGTATATATCCTTTGACTAACACTATTCTACTCTCTACTTGTATAAGACCAACTTTTTTAGATTCTGCATATGACTGAACTCACGTGGCATTTGTCTTTCTGGGGCGTGGCATATCCTTCTGAAATCTCTTTTCTTTCTTCATCATTACTTCTCTCATGGAAATCATAAGTGACCTGTCAGTTGTCAGACTGTGTGTCTCTTGAGCTTCATTTTCTTGGATTTCTCTAAAGAACCAACCTTGTTTCTTTTTGCCTATCTTTGGCTACTGTGACAATACAGCTTCCTACCTCCTCCCCCTTCTTACTGACCATCTCTTTCTTGTTTTTACTGAAAACTCTTCTTCTCCCTTCTGCCCATTCTCCTCTGGACACATCAGACAATTCATTATCCCTCAAACGTTATATGTACTTTTCATATTCCATGATTGTGTACATGCTGTTTAAGTTTCTTCTATTTCTCAAAGTAAAAATCCTGTTCATCCCTTAAATCCTAGCTCAAGTTCCATCTCTTATATGAAATATTCACTGAACAATTACTAGTATTATATAATCCCTCTTTAAAAGTCTCAGACCCTCCTATTTATACCTAAACAACAGCACATTATTTTCTACATTTTACTATATTTTTAGTATACATTTGATTTATATTACTAGACTATAAATTTCTTGACAAATTTTGCTGGGGAATTGCATCCTTATTGGAATATTTGCTCCATGTGATCAGGAATATTTGTTTTACTTACTACTCCAATCCACAACACTTGGAACAGTGCCTGGTACATACCAGAAACACAAAAATATTTATTGAACAAACATTCAACATCATAATTAAGATAGTCTCATATGCATAATAGACACTAAACAAAAAGTTAAAAATTCAAAATATATTGTTCCAAGTAAAAGTTTCTTCTTTCATATAGAGAGTTTGAGAAGTTACACATTTACATCAGTGATAACTGATCACATATTTGAGACTCTCCTTACATCTAGTTTGTGAACCATAAAATAGAACCAGCTTTGTATCATTTTGTTTTAAATAAAAACAGTGTAATCTAGCTGATATATTGATTTAATTTGGCTATCAGTTATATTTAGCTGGAAATTAAATCTAAAAACTGTATGCTTCAGTCAAATAACTCTTCTGAAGGTCTCCAGATTTTGAATTCCCACAGAACATACTGAATATTTTTCCTGGCAGGCTGAACTATTATTGAATTCTTCCCACTTTCTAAATGTTGTATTCGTATAAGATTCTGTCCTGGACGTTGTTCTCTTTGTTCCCAATATTCTTTCTCATCAATTTACTTGAATTTAACTATGATTCTATGCCAATGACTTCCAAATTTATGCCTCTTGACCTCTCTAATTGCCAAACTGTAATTGCCAGTTGCCTCTTCTGATACTTCATAGGGGTGCCCAAGGCATTTGTAATTAAAATGTCTAAATCTAAACTCTTCTTTATACTGCTCAAACATTGTCACTACAGTGACTTCACCCTTTCTTCACCACCTTAGTAAATTGAAACATTGTCTACTCAATTACACAAGTCACAATCCTAGGATTCAATAACACATCCAGTTTTATACCTCACTGTTTTTGAAAGTTTTCTTAAGTATCTGGTTAACCAAATTTATTTTTTGTTTTTTTCCTAGCATCTCTGAAAAGAGTTTCAAATGTTCCACAGTATTGATTCAATTCCAGTGTACATATAAGTATTGGTCATCTGGAGAAAATCAAATAGATAACAACAAAAACTTAATTAAACAATTAAACAATTCAAGTGATATTCCATTTATTTGGGCTTCAAATCAATTTTTTTTTTTACTTTAGAACTCCTTATCCCCAAATCAATTTCAAGTAAAATCCTAAGAAATCCATTATAATTATAAAAGTAGTGGCATATACCAAAACAAGTTTTTAATTGTTCACTGTGTTCATTACTGCTACCTCTTCACTATTCTGGGCCTCATTTTCTCTTATCCTGGACTATTTCCCAAGCTTCTTAATTGTATCCCTGTCTCCCTAGGCATTGCCGGAAAAATTGTCTCTTTAAAATGAAAATCTGCACTATTACCTCCTGGGCACACTCAATGGCTCTCTATCAGGCTTCATATCACTGGGCTTCTAGCCACCTCCCCAGTCTCATATCTGCCATTCCTAGTCTCACACATCGCTACTTATCTGCACCCAACAGCAACTTGACATACATTGCTCCACTTCATCTGTGCTTCTAAGAGTTTCCTGTCATTCTCTCTGCTCCAACTTTACTCTGCCAAGTGAGCAGAAGGGTCTGCTCAGATGTTCCATACTCCAGGAATTTTCTTTGATCCCCTGAAACTGGGCTGGGTTTTCATTGTTATAACTCCATGAATCTTGCAGACATATGTCTCACGGCACTGACCTTATATAGTTTATATGTCAAATTCTCTTACTACAATGTAAGCTCCTTGAGGACCCGGTCTTTGCCTTAGCTACTCTTTGGCACAGTTGGTTATTCAAAAAAAAAAAAAAGAATGAGTGAGTGAATAAATAAATGAATGAAAAGCTCTCCTGCAATCGCCATTCCTTAGTACAATAAGGACAGTATCAAAAACCAACAGTTAGGAGAAGTGTAGCTACCGTGCACAGATTGAAGAAATATATACAACCTAGTGCTTGGTGATAACAAACTAGCGTCAATGACTACATCTGGAATGATACATTTTATTGATCTTTTGGAGCTTTTATTCAGTATATGGCAAAGAAGCAAGTATCAAGCTCTCAAACATGACTACTTACAGCTTCAGATTTCCTTCAGATAAGGAAATAAACGGTGCTACCACAGACACGATGTGCCTATTCGGAGACTTCGAGGTCTCTATTGTGTGTTACAGGCATGGCATCATAGGATGAAAAGAACTCTAGACTGGAAAATAATGAAACTGGAACTAGTATTTCCTCTGCCACTGACTTGAACACTCTACAGAATTTGTCTGTACTCCTGCCTATAAAATGGAGGAGTTATACTTCAAGGTTTCCTTTTACCCTAATGTTTTGTAGTATGGCTTTCAAAAGAACAGAGAACCTCTAATATTGAAACATACTGTCAAAGTGAAGTAATAGAAAATTTCTGGGGGAAATTTAGACCTACTAAATCAACAAAATTATTTTCTTACTGTTCTTAATTAACTGATGAGCTGATAACTATTCTGAATTTTCTTAGTTTATTGGCATACTCCTAGTTTTAGAAAAGTGTACTTAATATTAATATAGGATTTTATTTATCAAAAGTAAAAAAATATTGTCATTATAAAAAACTACAAAAAGTAAAATTCATTGGTTGTGTTGGGATATCTGAGAAAGATAATAGTTCTAAGGCAGAAGCGTACCCTTTTGGGACTTCAGGAAAGACTCCCAACATTCACTAATTGAAATGTTTTAGCAAAAGTCATTGCTGTGCTTACTAAAGCAAGATATTCTCAAAATTACATTGAGTCTATAGTAAATCATGCAACATTTGTTAGGAGGCTTTACCATGAGCAAAAAATGTGAGGGTGATAAAAATCTCTATTTTCATGATACCAGCTGCTGGAATCTAGAAACAGATGTTTGCACATGTGAAAAAAAGATGTCATTGAAACTTTTAAAGTTAGGTGAACTATCGGACAATTGCAAAGTTTGATAAGCAAAAATAAACTGAAGCTGCTTACAATTTGGGGAATACTTTATCCGGAAAATGTAAAGCCAGATGAATTTTGAAAGTCATCAAAGACAGCACAAAGAGGTTGGGAATATTGACAATGAAGTGCTATTAGATAAATGTATTCTAGTAAAAACTTACAGGGCTTGAAAATAATAAGAAGTCCTGGCAAATACTACAGTTTCTTAAATGCCATCTATGTAAATTAGATGCCTTTAAAATTTTGTAAGTGATTTTTTTCTGGCATTAAATATTCAACAGTTCCTTCCTTCCTTTTCCCCATATATGACAGTAATTTTCCATTTCCTTCCTAAGAAAAATTTATTATTAAAAATTTTACAGCAGGATTTCTTTTAAAAATTATTCTCAGCAGTTGGCAGATGGCTGTTAAGAGGATAGACACAGTCATCATCTTTGTGTTCTTGCTTACGTGGAAGTGGTTTGCTGTTACCTGTCATGGGAATGTTTGGGAAAAGAGACTGCTTGGTCGGAAGAGTCAGAACTGTAATAACCACAACACAGAAGAGAACACAGAACAGAAGTTTGAGAATATAAAAGTACTGTACTGTCCTGCTACTTTCCTATTCAGGGTTGGTTCTAGGGAAAATTGTAAAGTAGGTCAAGTTTGTGTTCAGCACCTTAATCCTCTGGCTCAATAACCTCCTCTCCAAATCTGAATATGCGGTTGGTTCTACACTCACCCCAGAGGGCAAGAGCCTTAACTTCTATTCTCCCATTTTCCTACTACAGTTTTCTTACATAGTTCCTTCATGGTAAAATATAGGTTGTGGAAAGCTTCTTAAATGGTTTCCTTTTGAGACATAATTAGAAATACGATAAAATTGCAGTCATTATGCAGTGAACTAGGGAGGGAGATTTGAGGGAGTGGGATTCAGAGATTCCACCAAACTCTGAAATTATATAACAGAACTGCAGTCACTTAAACTAGCCTAAGCCTGTTTTGATTATGAGGCTCACAAGCAAAATTCAAACATTGACTTAAAGAAATAAATAAACAAACAAAAAATCCATTAGCTTTAGTTTCTGTAGTTTTCCAGAGTGTTCTCTAGGAAGAAGGAAGGCAATCCTTAACAATGCAATTTAGTTTTAGAACTGGAATTCACTAAAGCAAACCCAGGTAATTTGGTATTTTTATTATTCTCAATTATCCATGGATTTTTTAAAATTACATTTTAATCAGGGATCCCATTGTGAAATTTTTAAACTCAGAATATAACTTCAGTCAGATTTTCTAAGGGGGAGGACAGGGGAGTCATAGAATTGAATAGAAAAATAGAAATTACAAGGCAATTAAATAAAATGGAAAATGAGAAAAAATTTGAATGGAGCAACTCCTGGGAAGCAGAAAAGTCCTTTAATCCAGTCACAGTGGAAGGGACTGACAGTTGGCCACCCAATAGGAGTGATATTGGTGATATTTGGTGATATATGGTGATATTTCCACTGCCACTCCTGGCACAGATTTTCAACAGAATTAAAATGTACAGTTATATTCCATTAGCTTCAGGCTTCAAGAACCTGGCTTCAGTCAATTATAAAGATATCAGAAGATTGATCATCCTTGGAAAATTGAGAACTATCACTAGGTTATCAATAAGGAAGGAGGTCAGAGAAATTGCTGGTGAGCATTTATGACAACCTCACACATTTATTATTTAGGAATCAGTGGAGACTACTGAATTTTAAGGAATGCTTATTAAATCTTTCTCTGAAGTAAAAGTTGGTAACAATCAAAATAATTCACAGGGCTTCCAATGGATAGAAATTCAAAGGTACATTACTTCTTTAAAGAGGACAGCATGTGAATAGTATTCTGAGGCATAAGAAGTAAGTTAGCTTCAAAAACCCTTCAAAGAGTTTTATTCTTTATAAAACTGTATGTGGCTTTTCTTTACAGAAATAATATTATATGTATTTGTATTAATTTTTTATATAATTCAGTTTTTCTTATTCCAAAATAAGAACAAATGTATTTTGCTCGATTTTCAGTGTATTTTGTCATTTTTTGATAAACAACAGCTTCTTAGGTAGAAATATGTATTTACCTGTCCTGTTAAGTAATATGCTATTATGATATCTTGCAACTTCCAAGACATTTGGATTATTTTACCTATCTATTATCTATCTATCTATATTTGGTAAGCGAGTATAGAAAGAATCTAATTAAGAGAGAAGTAGGGTACAAAAAATGCAATCAAATGGAAAGAAACTAAGTATATTCTTTGAATTTTTTTATCCTACTAAAACAAACTAAAATAACCTCTTTCTACTAGAGGATTTATTAACATAAAATCATTAAATCTATCTTTAGCCATAGTACAGTACATCATACCTTCAGTTAGATGCTGAATCTTTTCCACTATCTTTACTAAAATCATGGACTATACATTACACACAATGCTATATATTTGGGGTGATTAAACTGATGGTAGCAAAATTACACAAATAATAGGAACAGAAAAAAATGGAAAAAGTTTAACTGCACAAAAGGGGAGAAACAAAGTAACATTTGAGCTAATAAAATAAAATCTCAAAAGTCCCAAGACATTTCCGAAGGAAAACCATTATTGGCAAAGAAAATATCATTGAAATTGTGAAGATTATTTTTGGAACTGATTTTCATTTCTAAAATGAAGAAATATTGCAATTTAAAAATAAAATATTTTTATAATATGAGATCATTTAAATAGGAAAAGAATCTGACTAAACGTATACAAAAACATAAAATATAATATGCTACTGATTTTTAATCGAATTCTGTGTAAGTCACCAATACACATTTTTAGTAAGAGAAAAAGACTTATACACAGGTTTCCTTTCGCTTGCTCTTAGTTTCTTTCTCCTAAGAGGAAATTTACTTTTGTATCTTAGGATATTTTTAAAGGTATTAAAATTAGGATTTAATATTTGAAATCTACAATAGAATTATTTGGATATGCTGACAACATCTTGTCAGACTTGTTCTTTATATGTGTGTATTGACTAAATTGTGGCATTTCCTCTTATGATGCTTTTCAAATAAAATAACAGAATATATTGATCAAGACAATAGCTGCTTACTTCTTCAACATTTAAAATTATTTCTGAGGAAAGTGATCATTGTGTGACTAGTATAAAGCATTCTTTAAGATAGCAGTCTTTGAAAGCATATATATTTTTACCTCTAATACAGCGTTCACTACTTATAAATGAAGAACATTAAAAAAAGTTACTTAATATCATTAAATGTGAGAGCAATAGTACTTACCTATACTATAAATGAAACAAAAATTAAATAGGATAATATGTTTTAAGTACTGAGCAAAGTACAAGTAGTCATTCAGTCAATGCACGCGAGCTCTTCTGATCTTCTCCTCCTTGTTCTGCTCTCATTAACTCAGGCACTAACTTACTTTTTGATGTTTATTTGATATGTTGTCATAGCAATGAAGCAAAATGGTTATTTGAGCAAATTCTCCCATTTGGAGACAAAGTAGTGTATAAAAGACAAAAGATTTGGCCATGTCTACCTAGGATTAAACTCCAACCTGCTGTGCAGGTTAATAAATTTCAAATTAGTTCAGTTTTCTTATATGTAAGATAAAAATAAAACATTTTTAGATTTTTCAGTTTAAATAAGCTAATGTTGGAATAAAGCTTGTACTATTTACAGTCAGTGGTAAGAACTCAATAAATTCTAGTCCCCTCCCCCAAATCTAGATAGGTTGACAGATAGATATAAACATAGATACATAGATTCTTGAAAAACAGACAGAAGGACAGACAAACAGAATAGTTGATATAGATGATGGAGAATGATGGATAGGGAGACAGATAACAGAGATAGATGAGAGATAAGAGAGAAAGCCTGAGATAGACAGAAACAGAGACAGAGAGAGATCTCCCATCTCTACTAGTTATGTATGATTATTTCAAGACAGGCTCCAAGTCAAATTTATTTTTGATATTCCTGAAGCATCTAATTCATTTTTATATATTCAAAGCACTTAATAGATATGTATTAAATGAATGAATAAATCAAAACAATGGATATATCAGTCAATGAAATACTATTTTAGGTAACTTTAAAAGTCATGCTTTAAAGTGGAAGACAGTTTTTCTTGCCTACATAATTCATAAACTACCCAAGTGTACCTTCTAGATTCATAATAATTTTTCCATATTTACTGATAAGGATGTGCGGAAACTACTTTACAGGAGACATTTCTATTGGCATTCTTACTCCTAGACTAGCAATTATTTTATGTGTAATATTAATTAAAGTATATGCCAACTTTGGCATCTTTTAAGAATGATAACCATCTTCCTAAGACATTATTTTTTGTATCTACATTGAAAAAAATAGCTTTTCAGGATAAGTTGCATTTTCGTACAATAAATGAGACCACTTTATTTTTCTATAGGAGAAAATACATCAAATACACTCTCATCAAATACATTGCTCAGTTAGTAGACGAAAAGGAATTAAAGAATTAATATGAACAGCAGGTTATTTTTGTCTATTTGTTCATCTGTTTTGTTTGATTTTTTTGATTAACAAAGTTTCTCATAAAGATATGAAAAACTCTTTACTTACTCTAAGCAGCTTTATAAGTAGTAGCCAATGAATTATCTATCAAGCACTTTATGTATTATACACATAAACATGTCTATCTCATGCTGTGTATTTACATATCAAGATGCAAAAACCCCATTATTTAAAATGTGTCTCAATGATTCATATATGTTATAACATCACAGAGCCAGAACCCACCACGACCATTTAAGTCACTTCAAAGTAAACATCCAAATTTGCAGGAAATGTGAATATTGGGTAAGTATTAAAATTACTTCTGTTAAAAATAATTTTAAAAACAATACTGCATTGTCACACGAAAAGTTGCTAAGGTTAAAAACAGGAAAAAAGTCATCAGTCTAGCACTTATTACTTAGAAAACAAGATTTTTTGTGAAGTAAATCTTAACATAAATTCAGCATAATTATATTCAGTGTAGTGCAGAAATATTAATATATATTTTATACTAAATATACATATTTATTTTGTATACTTATATAAATAGGTATATATAAAGATATATACATTTATATATATGGTTGTATGTAAGTTTGTATTAAAATTTTAACATGACAAGAAAAATTAATAACACTATTATCTGCTCATGCATGCATGACAGGCCAGCCTGCACTACAGGCAAAAATTTAGTTTCTATAAATCATCAATCAAAAAAGGACTTATAAGCTATGCTCACATAGTTTAAATACAGTTTCTCACTCCAAAACAACTGAAATAATAAATATAAAATATATGTAAATGCCATCAATATTTTGAAGACTAATATATCAACTAATATAACCAATGCATTTGTAATCCTAAAATCTGATTTATATAACAGTTCTTTTCATGTTTTATAATAAAATATAAAACACCTATTCAGTCTCTAAGTCTTACACATAAGAATAGCTTAATTCTCTTTGGATGGATCATTAGCAAATATTTCATTGTATTTGAAATAATAAAAACATCTAAATTAATAAAAATCCATATCAAATGAATAAATTGGAGATAGAATTTTAGAAAAAATATGTATTGATTAATGCATATTTAGTATCTCTATCACAGTAAACAAGTTCATGTTTGATATTCATGAAGACTTAGATGTAAATCAAAAGAAGGAGACAGCTGTCTGGTTTAACTAATATTTGACTCTCTTGAGAAACTAATTTGAAGCTAAAATCCAAACTAAAAATAAACCAACACTGCTAAGAGCTATAAAATTCCAATCAACTTTTCATTTTAGGTAAAAAGTGTTGAATTTACTAATTTAATACTGTAAATTAGCATAATACAACGTAATATACTTATCTAACTAATATAAGCTGTACTTTCCCAGTTAGTAAAACTCAAAATAGGAAAAGTTAGGAAATGTCCACAAAATAAGAACAATCAAGTGACTTTGGTCAAGTTCTTATTTCAAGAAGATTAAAGACTGATACCTATGGCTTTCCTTTTTCAGCTGTGACTGTGATACTGAATAGTCGCTTTTTGTCTAGGGCAATCTCAGGATTTGCTGTTTCTTTGATATATTATCAATGGTCCATTCCACTGTGATAAACTGCAACTCTAGTACTAATAGGTTTATAATGACTGCTTAAGCTTTACACTTTGTAAGCATTGGAAGACTTCACTCACCTTGTTCAAGTGGTTGGCTTTTAGTTGAAGTAGTTTTCATCTTGAGTGCCTCCCTAACAGACATGTCACAGCAGGAGCCTTTGTTAGTGTCTTGGTCACTGTCAGCCTGATCACTGTCCCCGTGCCCACTGTCTCTCAGGCTGGCTCTTTCTGGGTCCTTAAACGTGGAGCTACTGAAATACATATAAAGAAAAAGAAGAGAAAGTGTTGTCTCTACTAGTTTGAATCTGAAGTGTAGTCTCTTGCAAAGCAATTTTGACATGAATGCAAATGGGGAAGCTGAGAAAGTTATTTAATAGGCCTTACCTTTGAACAAACTGCTGCCTGCTGCCCATGTAATTGGGCTCTGCGGGAAAATTGTCTGTCTGTGAAAGAGAAGGAAAAAAATACGTATAGTTGTACACTGGACAAATCTCCTGCAGAGCAACAAGATTTCCTAGTGGAAAAATGATTAATAATTCAAAAATTCCCTTAATCTTCAGATTTGTACATTTTAATTAAATTGGAAATTGCTGACATGTAATTATGTACTCAGAACAATTAAATGATTCCGGTCCACAAATTACCTGTTAAAGTAAACAATGAGCCTGTCATAACTGGCATTCTCTTTTAGTACCACGATGGATAACACTGTCTGTGTTGTTTCATTACTTAGATATTAAGATTGAAAATTTGTGGGAGGAGTGGGAAAATGACCTAATTTCTCCATATTAAAAGTGTGAATTATTTAATAATACTCATTTTTAAACATAATTACATCATCTGCTGGGATTATATGCCCTTCTTGAGGTAATATCATTTAAAGTCATCTACTCTTCAATTAAGAGATACAGAGCCATTCCTTCAAATGTTATCAGTAACAGGTACAAGCATATCACATATGGTTGAACTCATCTCTATAATTCATCCTCAGCTTCATCCCAACTAGGGAAATTATACTCAAACAATCCAATGAAATGGGTGTTACTTTCTAGTTATTAAAAACAAAGTAAAATACAAATAAGAAAAAAAATGTTACTTAAAACATTGGGAGTAAAGACATTGAGAAACCAGGCTTGTTTTTATGGTTGTTTTTACTGCTTCCAAACTGACGTGGAGGTTTGCCAAAAAAGAACTGAATTCGCCTTGTATCATGGAACAGAGTCTTTTGGGAGAAAGAGACTGGATCTTTCATAGATTTCCCTATACTGTACATTCATACACATTACTTCTTCTTGCAGCTGACCCAGTGACAAAGCTTCTCCTGTTTTCTGCATCACTTCATATCACGCCATTATACTCTGAAGCAGCTATGGTTTTGTACAAGATCATCCAGCATACAAGTATCAGTGACACAGGGAGCATGCAAGTCAGGAAGCAGAGGGCCCAAGGTAAGGCTTAATGTAGTGCAATATGTGCTTTCTTTATAAATAAGGCTAATTTAAAATAAGAGTGCTCTTTTTCTTCCCATATCATAATTTAAAGTATTTGGCTTTGTGAACGATTACTGGGGGGAAAAAAGAGACATAGTAAGATAATAGCTGAAAGTATTATCTACATTTTATTGTCAAGTTTGGGGGCAAGAAAAACCCTCACAATTTTTTAATGTGCAATTTTTTTGTCCAAATGACCTTTATTAAACTACATGCAAATACGAAGATGAACCAGGTGGATTCATTGCTCACTCCTAAGCATCTTTAACTAGTAATTAATAGCAAACATTTTCCATTAACATGTTGTACTAGTTTCAGTGGAGCATCTTAGTTTTTGTTTCCCTAAAGACAAACTATCAATTTTTAAGGATAACTTGATCTTCTAGTAAAATTAATAGCAGTAACCAACACCAGTGGCCAAATTGTTTGCCAAAGAATTTTGCAAATTTTTAATACTATTATAGCTGCTTAGAAACTTCACATTTTAACTTAATAAAATCCAGTTCACCCTTTGAATTGGTCAAAAACATGTATCCAAGCCATTATTGCTATTAGTTAAAAGCTAAGCATGAGTGTCTTAGAAAACTTCAGGAAAAGAGAATCCTGGGTATGAAGAAGAGAGTAAAATGTAATGTGAAATTGGATACTGTAGTGAGAAAATATAAGCACTATTGTAAGTAAGTTATATAACTTGTGATTTTATGGTTTTAATTAGGTAGAGCCTCATAGGATATGGATTCCTATTCATTTAGACACAAGGAGATAGAGTGAAGAAACTTTTCTTCTCCTGTCTTAATAAAGACAGTATCTAAAAACATTTGCATATTATTAAACTTCTAAGCAGTTGCAATAAAACAGGAGACTTAAACTAAAAAATAAAATCATTTTCTTATTGAAAGAAGAGCTGTTAAAGAGTTCATATATATACACACAAGGGTATATATTTTATATAGATATAAGATTTTATGTATATAAACATGTGTGTGTATGTGCGCACACCTGCACATGTATTTATGTATCAGAGTCATTGGTAAACACTGGGCAGTGGTATTGCTACCAAGTATTGTTTTGATGAAGATAGAAAAACAGGAGGAAAGGAAAAGACAAGGGAGTCTGGGAGGCAAAGAAAGAGAAGAAAAATAAGAGCAGAGGGAAAAGCAAGAGAAAAATACAGACAGAGAGAGAGAAAGTAGGAAAGAGAAGCAAAAGGATATATGAAAGAGGAGGAAGCAGAGTGGAGGCAGGTAAAAAGAAATGTAGAAGAAGAAAGAAGTTGGTTTATAATTATAGAATTTCACAATGTACAATTTTAAAAGTTTGCAACTTAATTAGTAGCAGAATATGAGAAGTTTACTAATAATGTCTGCACTCGTCTATTAAAGTAGATAGGAATGTGAGAGATTGTGTGTGTCTATAATTACCATAATGAAATAGTCATTTGGCCTTTAACAAACATATAACTGATTCACTATTTAAAAAACCACCCTATATTTTAAATATAGAAAGTAACACTTTCATTATCTAGGCTCCAGGGTGTCTGAAAACTCATTTAAAATAATCTGAATATGAAATAACAGTATTTACATAGAAAAATGAAAGATAGAGAAGAAAGCCATATGTATCACAGCATCATTTAATTTAGAAATAGAAGAGCTTTCAGATATTTTACAACACTGTACTCCAAAATTGAGTTATACCTTATACATCTATACTTCTTAAATGTTAAGTCTTGGAAAAAAAGTGAAATTTGAGGTTAGACACTTGTAATCTTTTAGGTCTCAACAGAGTAATTAAATATGAATATTTAAAATTCTTAAAAACCTTATCATCTTTCATACAAACTAATCACTGCAATGTTTTCTCCTAAAACTCAGTTTGAACACAGTAACTTTTAATTATTATTTCAAAAATATATAATTTGTCTAGCATTAAAAAAATCATATGTACCTTGGATTGGTGGGTAGTTACATAAATGCTTTCAAGTAGACATTTAAAAAACTTAGGGTATGATGGTCTATTTAATCTATTCAAAAGTCAGTAATAAATGAGACAAAAGTTGTCTTTTTTTAGTGATTATTTGCTCATAACAAAACAGATCTGAACTAACATAAAACTGAATGTACCCTCCCTATTTTTGTCATTTTGGTTTTTTGTTATTTTTTTGTTAAAGATAATAAAAAAATAGATATTCTCTACTTTCTTTTGTGTGGAAAAGAAACAAGCAACCAACCAAACACTTAAAGTGAACAATGTCTGCAGATATGAATAGCTGCTTGATTATTTGCCTTTACTTATTTCTCTGCTAGTACTCAGCAAGTTGTAGTACATTTTTAAATGATAATCAAAATCAACATTTTTGTTAGCAATATTTAATAATAAATTATTCCTAAGATATGCCAGATTCTACAGCTTGCTTATCCTATTAGAACTCTGAAACACAAATGATTTAAAAAAACAAGTGTCTCTGAGAAAGGTCAAAAGAAAGCACAATGTACACTATTTGGGTGATAGGTACACTAAAAGCCCAGACTTCACCACTATACAATATACACATGTAAGGGAATTCAACTTGTACCCCTAAATCTATTAAAATTTTTTTAAAAGGAGGTGGAAACACTTAGTGAAACTGAGCCATGTTGGCTTAATTTGGGAAAGCTCTTTATTTGTGGAAGTAGATTAATTTGACATGACCACTTACTTGCTCTTAAGATTTCATCTGAAGGTGGATACTAAAAGTAGTGAAAAGAGATTTTTTTACTATTAAAATATTAAAAATAAAATTTTAAAAGTGTATCAAGTATTTCAGAAAATTCAATATCTATTAATGATAACAAGTCTCAGCAAACTAGGAATAGAAGGAAATTTCCTCAACTTTATAAAGGACATCTACAAAATGTAGAGCTAGCATCATACTTAATGGTGAAAGAAAAGCAAGCTTTCCCCCTAGGCAAAGAGGTCCACTCCCACCACTTCTGTTCATCATCATACTGAAAGCCCTAACAAGTTAAATAAGTTAAGAAAAATAAATACAGGGCATAACAATTGGAAAGGAAGAAGAAAATGTTCACAGCTAATATTATTGTATTTGCAGACAATATTATTGTTTAGGCAAAAAAATAGCAAGCAATCAAAACAAACCAAACTCCTTTGAACTAATAAATGAATTAAGCAAGGTTGATACATTGAATGTCATCACATAAAAATCAATTATATTTTTATATTTTAGAATGAACTGTTGGAAACCAAAATTTCAAAAACATTTATAATAGCTCCACAAAAATCAAATACTTAGTAAACAAATATTTTAAAAATGTACAGGATCTGTTTGCTGAACATTATAAAAACAATGAAAAATCAAAAAAGCTTAAATAAATGGAGAGGTGTATCATGTTTATGGATTAGAAGACTCAACCTAGTGAAGATGTCAATGCTTCCCATATAATCTATATATGTAACATAATTCCATGTAAATTCCCAGCAGGATTTTCTGTAAATATATATGAGACGATTCTTAAATGTATATGGAGAAACAAACAAACTATAACAGCTAAAACAATTTTGAAAAAGAATCAAGTGGAAGGAATTACACTACTCTATTACAAGACTTATTTTTGAAGCCACACTAATCAAGACTGCAGTATTGCCAAATGAATGAACACATAGATCAATGAAACAGAAGAGACTGTCCAGATGTATACCCACAAAATAAGGCCAATTGATTGTTGACAGAGTTTGAAAGACAATTCAATAGATAATTCAGTAGAAATGAACCTCGACCTACACCTTCCACTTTACACACACAAAAACTCAAACATTGATCATAGATCTAAATGTAAAGCATAAAACCAAAAAATTTTAGCATAAAACCTAGCAGAAAACCTTTGTGACCTGGTGTTAGGCAGTTCTCAGACATAATACCAAAGCATGATTCATAGAAGAAAAAAATTGGACTTTATAAAATTATAAATGTAGGTTTTGCAAAAGACAGTGTTGAGAGAACTTAAAAACACGCTACAGCCTTTGAGAAAATATCTGTAACATTTTATGCAAAATATATAAAGAACTTTCAAAACTAAATAGTAAGAAAAAAAAGACTTGAAAAATTTGACACTTCACCATATAGAATATATTGATGGCACATAAGCACATGAAGAGACATTTACTGTAATTAGCAATTAGGGAAGTGCAAATTACAATTACAATGAAATGTCACTATGTACCTGTTAGATTATATAAAATTTTTTAAATTAACAATATTAAGTGCTGACAAAGATGCAGAGCACCTAGAATTCTCATACACTTAGGTAAGAATTAAAAATGGTACAGCTGCTCTGGAAAACAATTTGGTAGTTTCTTATAAAGACAAAGATAAATGTATCATATGCTCCATCAATCCTACTTCTAGTGATTCATTCCAAAAAAATGAAAACTATACTCAAACAAAAATTTGTATGTTTCCCCAAAATGGGAATCAGCCCAGATATCTTTCAACAGGTGAATAAATATATGTACCATGAAATGCTATCTAGCAATGAAAAAATGAACAATTGATGCAATAACTTGGATGAATCTCAAAAGCATTATTTTGAGTGAAAAGAGCTAGTCTCAAAAAATTTCATGCTGTATAATTATATTTATAAGACTACTCAAAACAACAAAACTATTATGCCAGAAAACAGATCAGTGGTTGACAGGGATTAAAAGTGAAGGACAAGTGTAACAGAAAGATAATATAAGGAAATGTTTTAGGGTGATAGAACTCAGTATCTTGCTTGTTTCATGAAACTACACATGTATAAAAATTCATAGACCTATATGCCTCAAAAAGGTCGACCTTATTGTATGCTAATTTTAAAAATAAATAATAATACCAAAATATATTTATGTTATCATATGTGTCACATGTATGCTGAGGATTCTTCTGTCTCATAAAAAATAATTATAAAACAAGTTATTTTATTAAATGTTCCTCAATAAATTGTGTTTCTGAACTTGTCTTTTAAAATGATACTGTATCAACTTCTAAAACCTATGGAGAAAGCCCATATTCATTTGGACAGAATACAAATGGATTTGGATATAAAGATCTATTTAACCACACCAGCAAACCCAAGCAACAGCTTTACAAGACAGTCACCTTAAATATATGAATTATTTAGCTCAACTTTTCCTTCTTTTTCTTTTTTTTTAAGAAAAACATTTTTTATTTCAAAAAACTTAGGGGGTACAAGTGTTTTTTGTCACGTGGATGAATCGTATCCATGCTGAAGTCAGGGCTTTCAGTGTACCTTCACCAGAATAGTGTACATTGTACCCAATAAGTAGATTTGTATCCCTTACCCCACTCCTTCACAATTGCAAAGGCATGGAACCAACCTAAGTGCCCATCAACTTTTATTTCTTTCAAAGATTTTTTTCTTGTGTGAAGCTCCCATTTAGTCAGCCATAAAATAAAACCATTAAATTAAAATTTCAGACTATATTTATTGCAAAGGAGCAGCTTCTCTTTTTCATACAGGAAACACACATGGCTAGATCATGGAGAACTGGGATCCATCTTCAGAAATGGTGATTTTTTTAATTTTGAAAACGCCTTGTAAAATTGATTCTACCTTTGGAAGTAAGTTGATAGAATACTTTACAAAGACTCAAAAGACATGTAATACAAAATGATTGGCATCTGAGGTGTACCAAAGTGTATGCAAAATATTGTCAAAATACTTTTACAATTTTGGCAGTAAAATTGGGATAATACTATTTAAAATGTGGGATTGTATATTTTACATGAGATAATGTACGGAAAATTTCTTAGTTATATAATACTATTCTCATTACAACTTTTTAATTTTTAAAATCTTATGTTCATCACTGTAATGATCATGAAATAATGATAACTGAAAAAATATATGATAAATTTTAAAATAATACTTGGATTTCTATAAAATGAGACACCTGTGGGATGAGATAAATAAAGAGTTCATCATTTTGAGCCTTATTTCTAATGAATAAGAATTATTTATTTCCCTTTTTTCTAAGGGGAAAAAACCAGAATACTAATCTTCAAATGTATCCCTGCAAAAGGAAGAGAGAAGAATAATGAATAATGTGAGCATTAAGAAACTGGATCCTATGGTCAATTTTTCACCATCATACATACCATTTAAAAAAATGTTGCTACAATTCAATCTGTGATTAATTTAATCACACTCAGGTAATTAAATATATAAACAACTTTGGGGCTAATTAGCCATTAGTATCTTATACTACCCATTATGAAGTCACGGGACAGTCAGGAAATTTCCTATGAAGGAAACAACTTTGACACACCAAACAGCTCTGGCATTTCCAGAATGACTGGAGTGGGAACACGGGAGGCAGTGGATTACAAACTGTTAGCATTCTCGATGTCCTTTTGCCTTTCTCTATTTCTTTACCAAACTGGAGACCTTTGGAACAGAGTCCACTATTCAGCCCAGTGACTACATTTATTTCACAGACATATATGTAGCTCAGAACATAGGCAGTATCAAAAAATCCAGCATTCAACAATGTAAAATGCACAATATCTGAGATCTAATCAGGAATTACAAGCATGCAACACACCAGGAAAATATAACCCACACCTGGGAGAAAAATCAATAAAAATAGACCCAGGAATGAGATAGATGATGGAATTAACTGATAAAGACCTTTAAAAATCTTTTAGAAATATTAAAAATCTGCTCAGGAATGTAAAAGCAGGACCCTAAGAGTGTCTCCTTAAATTTTGTGCCCTAAGTACCTCCCTTGCTTTGCATTAATTTTGATCCTGGAGGAGATAATTAGAAGATATAAAAAAGATCCAAATGGAACTTCAAAAATAAAAACCATAGGACTTTTGATTAAAAATACACTGGATAGGACTGGCGGTAGATTACATACTAAGGAAGAAAAGATGAAGCATTTTGTATCAGGTTCTAGAAGCATTTGCCTCAATTATTGTATATAATATTAAATTTATTTTGTGTATTTATCTGTAAAAGCTTTATTTGTGTCAACATTGTTTTTATAAATTTGTAATATACTAGTAGAGAATAAAGAGTTATGACAAATATAAAAAGGATTTCTCATTGGTTGCACTATAAACATGAAGAAGATTTTAATTCTAGGTGTATCAATCTAGAATAAGACTTATATTTTAAAAATATATAAGTATGTCTTTGACTTTTTGAAGTCATTACAAGAGCAGCTTACCTCTTACAAACTCGTTGGGGTTGGATGTGTAGTGAACAAAATAGTGTTTTACCTAAAAGTAAACGGTTCTAGGTGTGGTGTTAAATCGTATAATTATAAATTCAGTTAAATTTAGATGTTCAGTGTTTTCCTAATCCAGGGGTAAAAGGAAGTGGGATTATGAAAAATCTTTTTGAATTAGGGACACAAGATTGATTGCCTACATTGATGTCATTGGGTTGAAAACAAAGGAAAACAAGTTGAACTTTTCCCTTAATTCAAAGGCACTGCTTTTCACGTTGATAACAAGCATTCTGTTTGCAGCAGACTCAACACAAGGGAATGTTAAGAGGTGAATAATTCACTTTAAGCCTTTTCATACCGACATTGCTTCTGATAGTTTTGCTTTCAACAGAATATATGGTGTGGTTCTTTTTACATTGCTGAAGTAGGCAACAGCATTTTAAGCCACCACTTATAAAGTTATCTGACAGCACCTATGGCTTTGGAATTTTTAAAGTGTGTGAAGTATGGCAATAACTGTATTTATCAGTGGTTTTCAAAATAATACATTTTATACAAGTATAGTGTGGTCGACATTTGTGTTTTGCTACTAAAGGCATAATAAAAACATGGGATATTCTTACCACAGTGAGCAAAAACCAGTATTCCTTTAAATTATTAATAAAAATGGGAGGACAGGAACAGACACATCTTATAAGCAAAATCTTAAGTGTACCACTTAATGAAGATGACAGATTTTTTTAAGTGATCTGGCTGTATATTAAAATCTCTTGCAAATGTTAACTGTTTGAAATGACATTGATAATTTTAATGATAACTGATGTGCCAGAATTTAATTATGTAATGTATGAATCTTGAAGAAAATTATCTTTGACAAGAACAAAGAAAACTGAAATAATCAAAAGGTAAAATGAGTGCTATTTGTTATCTATTAAAGCACATAAAAATAGATAATGCTACAAAGTCCCTTTGTATATTTCCTGAATCTTGAATTCCACGGCCAACCAAGGTGCCACTGAATGCTAGATGTCCTTTCTCCTTGGCAATGGCATAGTGTCATGCCATGAGTTCGTGTCTTAAGAAAGAAATAAAAACATACTTAAAAATTGCTAACTCCAACATCTTTAATTCACTCATTCTCTTCAGTGTGGTCAGCCTCTTCATCTGAGCCCTAACCAATACCCAGTCTTCCCTTTTTATTCCAGTGGTGGTGGTGGAGGAAGTTTGGAGTTCTTTTCTTTTTTACTTTTTTGCTATCTCTCAGCCAGACTTTTCCTGTCTGGAGACTTTCCTTTGTTTTCTTCCTCCTGTGCTCTTTTTCCATCTCTATTAAGAATATTGGAGGATTATTCCACTGGAAGGAGCATCTAAAACTGGATTCTCTGCAATTGGGCCTCCAGGACTAAGAGTGAAAGGTTATATGAGGTCAATGAAAATTCATTACAATTCTGAAATACCTTCTTCTAATATTCTTAACATATGAAGAGAAAAAGCAAGAGGAAACGGAGGGAGATAAGCTGGAAATATTATTTTATTTGTTACCTTTATGAATGCTGAGTCTTCTGATAAATACATTTCCTTAAAATAATATTTTATTAAATTTAAGGAACTTGCTAATAAGCAAAAATAAATTTTTATAAATTTAATTCTTTAGGTTCAGACCAGTTTTTAGTCTAATTTATTTATCTATTATGGAAAGCTTTGAAACTAAGCTGCATTGAATCTAAATGTGTGTTTAAATGTTGTGTAAATTCTGCACTGGGATGTTTGGAATATGCTATCTTATATTGGGATCAACAAAACAGTATATTGTATTAATGTTTATTATTCATTCTTCTCAATTGCCATAGGAGACACAGTGGAGTTATTATCCATTTTTTTTTAAACAGAGAAACTGCAGCTAAGTGACTTTCATAGGTTTGTCCATCATACAACCAATTCATTATAGGACAATGACACTTCCCAGAGCCTGCCAGCACCAGTTGGTTGTTGTGCTGCCTCTCTGAGATAATGGACAAAAATAATGAACCATCTCAATATTTTTGGAAATAAGTTGATAAGAAATTAATATAACTTGCCTTGAAAATACTTTTTAAAATTATTGTTACATACTAAGTAAAAATAGAACTATCACCCCTAATAACAAGATGGTTCTTTGAAAGAGTCTACACCTCTACCTTTCTGTATTTTTATGTTAAATTATTTTAATATGCTGAACCTTATATATAACTTGAATAACTAGATTTTTCCTTTGACCAATAACATAAAAAGGTAATCATGGGCCATTTATTATCAAATATTCTAATGCGTGCAGTATACTTAACCATATGATTAATTACCATCATTATACTCATATAAATTGTCAGAATAGGCACTTCTGAATACTCACCTTTTAAAGTGCAAAAGAAATTTAAGATAATGCACTTAGTCAATGATTATGTGAAATTTCCAAGCAAAAAATAATAACTAATTTAAAAGATGATCCAAATGTATCATAGACTAGAAGTCTGTTATATATTTCATCAATTATTTTTCATAATACAATAAAATTTAAAACCTTATGAAGGCAATGATTTGGGTAAATGTAATTTACCAGTCTTGAGCCTCAAAATATTAAAACATCAGTTAGAATATAAAATAGATTACTATTTAAATAGTAGGTTACATTTTGCAAATGACTCAACAAGTTTAGCTTCCTCTCTGGTTTTGCACCAGTTTTTCAAGCCATCATCTTTATAGGTGCATTCTAATTCCTAATAGAAAAAACACAACAAAACAGAGGAAATTCAAGGTGAAATGAGACTGACACATTTCTATTTTTTTCCTTTAACTCTCAATAGGCATAGAAAATTTTTAAATCTTTATAATTACAAACAACAAATCAGCCTACTAGCTAATCAACCAATATCCTTTACAATAATTACTAAATAGTTTGGGTAAATTTTAAAGTCCTCAACCTTTTACATAGGTTTCTACTAACTTCTTCCAAGAAAAATGATATAGTTTTAAATTTCTTAAAAAAATGATTCATTGTATTTGCATTTCTGGCTTTAAAACAAAATAGTAATTTGAAAAACTAATTATGGAAATTTAGGAGATAATACACAGTAAAGAAAGATTTATCCTCAGAAATGACTATTACAAAGGAAAAACTATTCCCAATTTAAGGAAAAAATTAATTATTAATCAAATTTATGAGTATTAGATCACTAGAATATTTATCATATTCTCTCTGAAATACAAGAATCAGTATCACATTTAAAATGTATGATTCAATGGAAATAGTCTATTTTAGGTAGGCGTTTATACCTGAAATTAAGATAAAGCAAAGTCTTTACTAGCGTTAGCATATTTTTAATTAAATATTAGCACTAAATGAAATGAAAAATCTTTACTCTTTATCAGACTGTCACTTAATATCTAACTCAAGCATTTCCAGTTCTTTCTTTGCTTGAAGATTTTACTTCTAAGAATTTTCTCTTTTAGTGAAAGGAGCAATCTTATTTAATACGATCACTTCATGACACAATAGGCCTGCATTCTTCTAGATCTAGTTTTAAAATAACAGTCATTTTGATTTTGTTAGAAACTGTTTATAATCCACATGACGAAATTTTTTACACATACATACACACACAACATGAAAAAAACAGTTAAGAAATATTGTTAACAGTCACTAATGCCTTACAGCAATTGTCTTCTCATGGCCCCGTTACCTGTTTGTGAAAATAAAGTTTTATTAGAACTCAGCCATACCTATTTATTTATGCATTGTCTACAGCTGCCTTCATGCTTCAGTGGCAGAGTGGAGTATTTGTGGTATTTGTGACAGAGATCATATGGCCCACAAACCCTAAAATATTTACCATGTAGCCCTTAACAGAAAAAGTTGTTGGCTTTAGGCTTAGAAAAACAAAGTCTCAGTTTTTAACCATATAATTAAAATTTTTACTCTGCTTACTCCTGTAGATAAAATATTAATGAAGAATTTTTATATATGTACCATGTTTAATTAGGTCATAGTTTAGAAAAAAACACAAATAATTTTTCTTTCTCTATAGGACATAGAATTTCCTTTCAGGCTGTACATTTGGAAAGCACCTAATTGAAAAGTGTTCATATTTTTTTAAGTAAATTTCAGTGTTAGGTGATTTGCAACATGTTTATATCCAATTCCAAACTCTTTAAAACTGTGGAAACTGTACCACCATGGGAACACCTGGAAACAAAATGCACTTGGACACATGAAGTCTCCTGAAACATATTACAAATTCCTCTACAGTGTACTTAGGATAAGAGTAAACATCTGTTCTTTCCCAGGAACATCGCTCTTCAGCACTTGGTTACTTCAAAGAACTCACTCTTATACCTAGAACTTGCTCCTATCCTATGTTTCCTTACCTATTTCACAGGGCGATCTCACCACTGTATTGCCGCATCTCCAAACCCATTATTTCCTTTCAACCTAACCTCTATAGATCCATTATAATTATTTCTTTTTTATGGATAGAGAAACTGAGGTCTGTGGAATTTATGAAAGGCAAGTGCTGGAGGTTCCAATATGAGTAAGTAATATGAACAAGTTTCTTTTGACTCAAATTTTGTACTCTTTCAAGTACTATATAATCCATCTATCTTTTGTGTGTATTGTGCTTTCTATTCCATTCGATTTATCATTGTCACATCTATTTTACAGATTTATTATTCTCATTCTAATAATGCTCCCTACAGTTTCTAAGACTAGGTCACACCCCCTGGAATGGCTTTGTTTCTACAACTGTTCAGCTCTGAATTAAAACACAAATAAAAAAATTTATGTCTACAGGACTATTTTAATTCAAATCAAAGAATCAAAGCCAGTTCTATGATTAAATCTAAGGATCCATTTAATTAAATAAATTTAATAAATTAAATCTGAGATTAAATCTATGAGCATCCTGGGCTTCTCTGGAGTATCCTAAACTTGGAAATATTTCTATTACATAGGAAGGACGAAGCTAGAAAACCTCCTGAAACTACTACTGGTCTTCCATTAGAAAGATTCTATGGCAATGTGTTGTACATAGATAGCAGCATAGTTTTTAATGTTTAACATGTAGAAATCTTAAAAAATTCTCTTCCAAAGTGATCTAGGAAATAAGTTTCAGTCTAGGAAATAAGCTGAAGTACTTCATAGCAATTATTCATGCTATATAATGTTCTCACACTCTATAGATACTTCAATATGATAAATGCATGTCAATCATGAGATTCCAGGCGGTGTAGGAGCAAGAACCCTAAACTCTGAGTCAGATGACATTAGTTCTATGTTCCTCACTGGCTGTAAATATGTGGATAATATCTCTGTACTTCAATTTCCTTATAAGAAAAGAAGTATAAATGAAATCAGATGCAATAATATGCATCTAAATTTCTAATATTCATTATCTTACAACAGTTCTTTTGCAGAAACTTCTCTTAAGTTTCTACATGAGGTGAGTTTTTTTTTCCTACATGGTCCCCCTGCACAAAAAGCACAATTTATAAGGAAGACTTAATAACATCTTTTCGCTTCAGAATTTACTTTGTTAGTTTAAGAAGTTTAAAATATCTGGAAACCAATTTTTGCAACCAATCTACCAAAAGTTGGTCAATTTTAAAACTGTCTATTTACAACTAAAACAAAAGTGACTAATCCTGGTGTAGAGAGTAAAAAATGGCAATCTCTAACATAATTAATTACCATTCTAATGAAATTACTTTTTTATAATCATAAGTGATCTGGAATAAAATTCTATTCTTATATAATTGCTAAAATTTAGGTCAGCTGAAATGGTGTTTTTACAGAGAATATGTCTGCATATCATTACCTTAAAGTTTACCGCACCAGAATGATTTATAGTATCTTCTCTTAACAACAATAATACTTATGTGTTAGTATTTATTCAGCACTTAGTATTGATCATATTCTTTATATGAATAATCACATTTCATCTTTCTTACAACAGTCCTATGATAGCAAATATTAGACTTTATAAGAACACAGAAAAAGAATCAAAAAATGTTAAGCAACTTTCCCTGGACTGAATAGCTAATTTTTTTTTTAAACTAGGAATCTCGGGAACAGAATCTCAGTGTAAACAATCTATCAGAGAGTAACTGATTAAACAAATTTAAAATATCCATTGTTTGGTCCAGAATGACACTATTAAGACAATATGAAAATACATTATTGACATGGAAAGATGTCCATGATGTATTGTATAATTTTAAGTGAAATGTAGTTTAGTATACACAATTTTTTGTAAAAATCTAGCTCTGTGTGTGTCTGTGCACATGTGCATGTGCTCATGCATGAAGAAGTAGAAAGGTATATAGTTTACAATCCCCTTTGAAAAACCAGACATGTTTTGTAAACCTAAACCCTTTCATATTTTAGAATGATATTTTGATGTATATGAGATGTAATATCCACCCAGCAGGGACTGGTACAACACCTCAATATTAAGCATATTAATATCTCTGCATGAAGAACATTGATGTTCACACTAGGTAGAATAAATAAAGATTATAAATAATCTCAAATTGGTTCAGGCATGAGTCCTTTGGATTCTGTAACTGAAGAGAAAGAATTGTAGATTTACCCAATGAAAGGTTAGCAATAGCTATCTCTGCGTAGTAAATCGTAGGCAATTTAACTTTATAAATGCAATTTTCTCTATTTTCAGTCCACAATTATGTAATGAGTTCTTACTATATACCAGAAATTACTTTAGGTATTTTTTTCTGTAGAATTTTTGCAATAAGTAAGAATTCCTCTGAAAATTAGGGAAAAAATATAGGCATCATTTTGGAAAAAAATTAAAAACTCAGAATCACGTAACATATTAGAAAACAACTTGAGATTTTTTCATATCAGGGTTTTGTAATAGTTGTTGTTTTTCCCAAGAGTAGAGTCTCTTTTTGTAGAGAAACTATTGACTTGCTAAAAATCAAACAGGAGAGGAGTAAGGGCCCTGCAGTCAAATGTAGGCGATTCATCCCTGGGGGCAGACTACAGATTCCAGTTCAGTGATAGAGTAGTTGAAATCCAAAAGGCAATAGACTAGCAGTGCCTGAATCTCGGTTACACAGGTCTGGAGGCACAAAATCTCAGTGGAGTAGCTTCATCTCAGGAATATCTGCCATTGCACAAAAAAATCAAGGGTCCAAAAATCTCAGATATTTACATCTCAACTGTGTTTTAAGAACTCTTCTTTGTAGGTTACTTAATTCTATGTTTTGTTTTGTTTTCTAATTATGTCACATTCTTATTGATGCATTCAACACAATTTGGTAAAAATATAAGACACAAAGTATAATTTTTCCCAAAAGAAATTAAAAAGCAAAAGAATTGTTCTCTTCTGTGATAGCCTGCTTTCTCCTTCCTTCTTTTCAAAACAGGGAACAAGTTGTCGTATATAGCTTGAAAAATAGTCCCACCCCCATGAAGGTGCATGAGCTTATTCAAATAGAGTCAGGTAGTTTATAAAAGCTATACACTTAGTATAAAAAAGATAAAGTATGAAACTCTTCCCCTAGTCAAATTTGATTTAAGGATTCTGATGTCCCTTTTCTCGAGAGGACAGAATATCACACATATAAAATGGTGCACCCAGTAGTATAGTGCATAAATAGCTCAAGCTGAAAGCATAACAATAAACTCTTCTTCTATTATTGCAGAACCAATAAATAAGCATAATGAAAATCATGACACATTATTACATTACTTGGTATTGCCTCTATTCATTTAAAAAAACAGATGAGTGCATTTAAAATAATTTCACGTCAAATGACAGTAATGTCGCAATTGAGGTGATGCTGAAAGGAATATTTGTAACGAGCAGGTGCGTGGTCTTAGGTGGCTTGTATCAAGATTATGAAAGAAGTACAAGGGATCTGAGAATAACTACTTCACACCAAAATTGTAGTATCCTAGTACCCAAAACATTTACATTATTCAGTTGTGCTATGTGTTTTCTGATATTATAAAGTCAATAAAAAACAAATTAAACAGCTTTAGAAAAGCCTCCCTGTCGATTTGCCTTTGTATGGATTGTTCTTTTTCAGTTTTCCCTGTTGATTTAATATACTAGATTATATTAACAACACTGGCTTGTAAATAAGGAATATCTGAATCCTATTAATGGAGATATGCTGCCAAAATAATCAGCTTCACACTTAGCACATTTCCAAGTACTTGGAAAAGCTGTGAAATGGGATTATAAGGTTAAGCTGTGTACATCTGGCTCATCACTATATAAATATTTCAGAAATTTGATCTCATAGGAATGAGGAAACACCTGTCTAATCATGACTCTTTTCCAAAGTACATGAACTTCAGTGAGCAGAGCAGTACACAAATGCTGGCAAGAAATTGTGATCAATCTACATAATGTACTTCTTATGTTAGACACATAATTTTGTCATACATCATCCTTCTAAGACATGAGAAATATCCTAGAAAGATTCTGTGCTATTATACTCACGTTGGCAAAAAAAGTTGGGGGGGGTGTCCCAAGATTTTAAAACTCAAAGTAAACACCTGAAATAGTTAAACATTTGCACTAATGTTTTTCTTATGCCATGGTATGCAATTTTAGTGTCATTGAATGTTGTTAAGTATAATTCTAGTATAAGATGGATCCAGAGAATGATTAATGAGAGGTAGGAGTTTGTGCATAAAATAACAGTAAAAACTTGAACAGTCCCTCTAGTTAATAGAAACCTTAAAAGAAGCTGAACATCAGTTGCTTTTAATGAGATTCAGGATTAAATAACTATGTTGACTCTTTGTCAAATATACACCGGCCCATTAAGCCTGCACGTATTTTTTCCAAATTTTGTTTCAAAAAAGGAATTGAGTTTAAAAAATGCACTGAGTATGGCTCTTATCAAATTACCTTCAAATGTCCAAGTTGAACACACAGATTTTTGAAACTGTGGTCCAAAATGGCAGCCAAAGGTCAATGAATCAAATTTCCAATTATATTCCTGGGAGCAGATGTGTACAATGAAACCTAATGATTGAATTTTAAATGCTTTCATGCCCCTTTTCTCTGTTTCACAACATGTTGATTCTCCCTTAATGCTCTAACAAGATAATAGGTTTATTACAACTAACCAACTAAAATGATATCTCCACTTTCCAATTATTTATATTACCTGGGGATATCAGACCAGAGTTCCTTTCCTTCTCTCACCCCTAGAGCCTTTCCATCACCCACACTTGCAACCAACAAAACCCAAACCATAATATCATTAAATAACAGATGTTTCCTTGAAGATTTGATTTCTCTAGTTAAATAATGAGTATTTAACACAAATATCAAGTTTAAGTTCACTGAGACTCAATGGGAAATTTCAAATAATAATTTTAAGGACTTTGTTGACTAAGTTTAGCTATAAAGTTCCTTTCCTTTTATGATGAACTTATACATTAGCCTATTCTGGCCTACATAGTCATAAACACAGAAAGAAGGGTTACCAAGAAGTAAAAAAAAATTAACATTCAATTTTTCAAGAGTAGAGGATGGAGGATTTATCTCCACTATATCTTGCCTGAGAACAAAAAGAAGGAATCATGTGGAGAAGTTTATTTTATTGCTTTTGTACAAAAGAATACCAACATTTTACCTCTTAAAATATATACTCAAGCCTACATTAAAGGAAATTGAAGAAGCCTGTTATTTTAACTAATAAACAAAGTTTCTTGTCTATTAAATGTATTTTTTAAATGCCAAACATACAACAAAAGGCAAATTAGCATACTCTCATTTATGTGGGGGAGCTAAAAAATCAGATCACATGGAGGTAGAGAGAGGAAAGTTAGAGAACAGAGAGTGGGAAGGGTAGTAGGGGTAGTGGGGAAGACAAAGAGAAATGAGTTAAAGGGTACAAACGTATAGTTAGATAAAAGGAATAAATTCAATGTTTGATAGCAGAGTAGGATAACTATAGTTAAAAAAAAATGTATTGTACTCGGGAGATGGACACGCTAAATGTCCTGACATGACCACTACACATTATATACATGTAATAAAATTTCACATGTACCCCTTAAATTTGTACAAACAAAAAAATTAAAAAAGAAGTATGCTTACCTTTACCTATTCAACCTGTATACGTAAACCCCTTATAATAAGTACCAGTGTTGAGTCATGTTGTCATAACATGTTCTCAGCTCTTGCTTCCAATATTCTTTCTTTGTTAAACACTTCTATTCACTGAATGAAAGCAGTGTATAATTCATCTTTAAGAAAGCATGCTTTTATGTACCTATTAAGTTTGTATATATAAAACCCTCATAATACAAACTAATGCGGACAGAAATGTTTTAAAAACACATTCTCAGCTGTTGATTTCAAATTTCTATGTTAAATACGTCCATTTATTGAAAGAAAGCAGCACATATTGCATCTCCAAAGAAGCATATTTACATTTACCTTTTAAAACTGTATATGTAAACTCATCATAATAAACCTAAATGCTAAAAGAAACATGTAGTAATAACACATTCTCAACTCTTTATTTCAACCTTATTTCTATGTTTCACACTTCCATTCACTGAAGTAAAAAAAGTACATATTGCCTCTTCAAAGAAGCATGCCTACGTTACCTTTTAAACCTGTATATATGAGCCTATCATCATAAATATAAATGCTGAAAGAAACATTTGTAATAACATTTTCTTAACACTTGCTTTCAAAAAAATAAAATAAAAAATGAAAATGCCAAACATAATGCTATTATTTCAACCCATTCCTACATATCTCCACTATGTAAAATAGTCTGTATAAATCCCAGGTCCAAATATTCATATAGTTAAATATTAATCTGGTGATAAACACTACCATGCCTGATCAACATACATATCTGAATTAAAATATATATATATATATGTGTGTGTGTGTGTGTGTGTACACATTACATATAAATATACAAGGTACTTATGTAGCCCTGTAAAAAGTATATTTTCTGCTGGGATCGCAGAAAAGAGACCAGATGGCAAGAATAAAAATAATAGAATTAGAACAGGTCAGTATAATACATAAATAATAATTTATTTCCTTTTCTTTCACTCAATATTATATACTTTGAATGATACTTTTTAAATGTTTAAGCAACATTTCAAAGTTTTTAAGCAAATGATACATGTTTCAGGTTTGAGGTAATGACTAACAAATGCTTGCAAACTGGTGTATTTGCAAAACATTCAGATTTTTACCAACATTATTTGGAAGTTGCATTTCCAGTAGATGTGTAAGCTGTACACTTTAAAGGAAAGCATGTATGATAGTTTAAGAAAAATTCACACATTCAGAGAAATGAGTAAAATTCAGACAGATTACAGAATATTACAGGCCCAGTTTCTGGTCGATAGCGTCTGAGAGAATACCTGTTGCCAGCATATAGGCCTCTGTGGTTCCTTCTAGGACATCCTCGATCTTGACATCCCCTTCATCTGGATTGAGTAGCACTGATTATTGATGTGCCCTTTTCCCAAAAATGTCAAATATTTCAGGGTGAATTTACAGATGGACTGGAACTGTAATGTTTAGACAAATGTGGATAGCTTAATCTTGTAGAAAGACTCTCTCTTATCCATGAATGTTGAAAACGAACCCTAAACATTTGAAAATTGCATTTCTGTGCTCCTTTCTATTATTTTTTCCTTTACTCTTTATCTCAGCTACTCTGACAAATGGGGATAATTGTGTTTTCAATTACAGCTTGAAAACTCATTCTGCTTAAAACCTTTATTCTATCAAACTTCCTTATTGTTTGATATGGACTTTGCAATTAAAACTTAAAATTCAGTTAAGTAGTAAGTCAGTCTCAGAATAGGTTAAAATTGGTAAATTATTTCAAGTAATAGCTTTTAAAATGATTTCATTATTTATTCATTGAATTAATGATTATAGATTAAACAACCCTGAACATTGTGGACATATTTCAAATAACAATACTGAAATGGACAACATACTATTTACATGAATGCTTAGCTTATGTTTCCTTAATATGTGCATAAAAATTTCATTACCACCTACACAAGATAGATTCTGAAATTCTGAGAAAAATTTTATAAGTTAGTTTATCATTATTACATATACCTGACAACTGACAATGATTTTTTCATTCCAATTAACACATGGTAGATGGTAGATGCTAAAGTGAGTAAATTTTAAAATTATATATAATAAATAAAAATAAATGTAGTACCAGAATAACTGTTTAGGGTTTAATGTAATATCATTTCATTAAAACAATTGTATAGAAAGAATGTATTTATACTTTATGGAGAATCTCCACAAATATAAGTATCTTAAAAATTAACTAAAATATAAATAGGCAAAATGATTATATTAAGCTCTTAATAACTTACTAGGGCTGAGTGATCCTTGAAGTCTTAACAAATAGACATAAGAATTGCATGATTTCAATACCGTATACAGCATATCAAGATAGAAAAATATGCTACAATCAACATTATTTGCTCTTGTACTGTATATATATGCATGTGTGCATATGTTATATATATTATATATGTTTACACATATAATATAAACAGATACCATGAGAGGTTGAGGTTCATAATTGTGAACTTTGATCACCTTTCTCCATAAATTTGTAATATTATCAATAGAATTATATAGAAATTTTCATTGCAGTAATTATAATACAAAGGTGGTAACTATAAATATTTCAAAATGTCAAAATATGCCATTTTCAAATAAATTATTAACCAGCAGACCAATATTTTGGCATATTTATATTCATATTGTAGACTTTAACCTCAGTCATATCCAGGTTTGAATCTAAACTAAAGCATATATCTGATGAGTGGTTATTGGAAATTACTTAACCATAGAAGTCTCAATTTCTTCACAAAGAATTCATATTTTTTAAAGTGCCTACTATGTATCAGAAACTAAACTAATTTCTCTCAACTAGAGTGACAAACAAGATGGATGTGGCCCTTGTCTTCAATTATTTTGCAATCTAGACTTTTTTGAGACAAAAATTACTTTATGTTACTAATAGAAAGTTAAAACGTTGATCCAGGGGTTTAACACTGTTCAGACTTAATATCATTCATTATTTTGCATGTAGATCAATTAGATCTTCATTAAGAACAGAGTACACACAACAACAGAAAAGAATTAATGGAAATTAGTAGGGTGTTAAATCACCAGTTAGCCATCCAGTCTTAATCTTTTTTATTGCTCTTTAAAATCCGTAGGTGCCATGTAGCTTTGGGATCAAGCATAGACTAAAAATACTTCCATAGCTTCTACTGGATTAGATATTATTTTACCACACTTTTCTTTTACCCGCTAGTGTAAGTCCTGCTTTCTCAACATTGCCAAATTGTCTTACCATCTTTTACTTCAAACTTAACCAGGCAACAGAGGAGAGTGATGAAAATATCCACTCTTTTGCAGAGATGTTACATGCCAACTTTTCGCCTAAGGCAAAATTTAATGGCTGATTTGTGGATCTTTATTTCTAGAGATTTACTATGGAAACACGGACATAACTTTTAACCAGAGCAAACAGAGCCACTCTAATAAGCAGGCGACACCAAACCTAAAAATGCATGAGGAACAGAAAGATCCTGGCAGGAATTAATCTGCCATTTTCACACATCTGCCCAAGGGAGGTATTGTAATTGCAAAAATTTACTCTAAGACTGCTGAGACTCATAGTAATTATGTTTCTTTTTTTTAATAGAAATAGCCACAGGTGGTAACAAATTGGGTTTTGAGATGGGGAACTGGGCATGCATTCTAACCCAAATTACTATGTAATTGTCTTGATTATAAAAAATCGTGGAAAGTCTATTGCTCAAAATCAGAAGGAAAAAAAAATCTCCTTGTCTTTTTTAGTTTCTCTCCACTTGGGCATATTGTTTCATTTGTTGGTATTGGCACATCTGATATCAGGGCCACACTGTAAAATAAGCTTTTGCCAGTGACCCTTAGAAATTCCTGGGTGTGGGAATTGTTTAATAGGATAGTTCTCTTATTTCCATCCTTATTATCATCTAGGGATAAATAGTAGCTTCACTAAGAAGGTCAGGATCAGGAAACATAACTAATAATTATGACTCGTGCATCTGCCAACACTAAAGGTGAAAGATTATAGACTTTTTTTTTCAAGCTATGCTTTGATATTGAAATGTTTGCTGCTTGTCATATATATATATCTGCTGTCAATAATCCTGTATCTTACTCTACACTTAGGTTCATGCAGTAGCACCAAAATATTTTCATTGTTTTCTAAAATTATAAATGCATTCCATGCACACCATGCCAACTAACAGTCAATGCATATCTACAAACTTTCTTTTTAATCAGGAATTTCTGATTTAATCAACCAGGATGACAATGCAAGATAAGGCATTGGCTTAAAACAAAAAGAAAAAAATTATTAATGTAACACAAGGTCATGCAAAGCTTCAAATAATAATAAAAGTGAAGCAAACAATCAAGTGTCTTGCCTTGAAACCATATGAAGGTAAGTTTGTATATAATTCTTAACATTACCATAATGAAAATGATAACAAAGATAGATGATTGATTTATATTTCGCATGACTTATAACTGCTCTTATTCACATTCTTCAAGCAACAAATTTATTTGCAATACATTATTTTAAAACAGATAAAAAACTGCAAAAGCAAAATAGAAAGCAAGAATTCTGTGTCCAAGAAGACATTGTAATAGAATTAACCAATATTTAGATGGTATTCTGGGTTTTTTGTTTTTGTTTTTTTTTTTTGTTTTGATGACAGAACTATGGAAATCAAAGTACATTATTAACATTGTTCAGAAAGTTTCTATGACTAATAGTTTATATAAAGATGTATCATTAAGCACTTAGGTTTCCACTGGAAAATATCTTCTTTTGAAACTAATTTCCTTCTTTTCCAAAATATTGAAATGATAACATTTTTTTCTTAGTAAATTTTGCTAAGAGTTTAAGCATATTATTTCTCAAGCATTCTAATTCTTACTTTTATTTCATCTACTGAAATGAGGACATCAGTAAAAACCACATATTTCCATGCACATGTGGTTAGTTCTTCTCATGATAATCAAAGGTGAGTTGCTTTATAAATTCAGTTCTGCATATGCAATTGCTCTGCTACTGTGAAAGAATAGCAAAAATATATCAAGTATTCAGTCATAAAATAACTTCAGTATACTCATAAACTATGCTGTGTGAAAAATAAAATGAACAGCTTTTAGCAAAGGTATTTATACTAGGGACTGTAATTTAAAAAATAATGTTGTATATTAAGGGTGAAAACTACAGTTTTAGGCTTCCAAAACTGATGGAACTATTTGTCCTGTAAATACAAATTTAAGAATTTATCTAAGACATTAATAGTCTAAAATTGGATTATAACAATGGAAAAGATATTTTGACCCCCCCTAACCATTTCTGCCTATAATAAAATACCCATTGCATTTTCATTTTATAAAAGTAAACTGTCAGAATTTAGGCTATAACTTAACACTTTCATGTATATATTTCAATTTGAGCTTTATTGAATTGGGGTACCTGAAAATTCTATGTATAAGTATAATCAAATCATTGCTTAGCAATAATTATTAGGAATTCAGGGGGAAATACTATAAAGAAGTATATCAATTATTGATTTATGCCTAAATTACATTTTTTAAAGTTATCACCGAAAAAAAAAACTGAAGAAAATATATCTAAAGCACCATAGTCGTTGGAAAGAAAATACTTCTTTGGTAACATATGTTAAATCTGTTATTTTAAAACATTTGTGGTATCAAAGTAGCATTAGAATCTTTCAGAATATAAAGTTATTATCTACATTGTATACTAATATAATTTACAAATGTTACCAATGTTTCTTATAACAGTGTACATACACACAACAATTATGAATGTATAGCTTTGAAACTTGAAATTGATTTTTAATGCTCTAGATTTCAAACTCTACAAAGGCTGCTTTTAGCTGATAAAGAAAGTAAACAAGAAATTGCACTTTAAATGGCCCCTTTAATGTGTTCCACTAATTAAAAATCAATCAAAAACTTTACAAGTTTAAAAAATATTTAATATTGTTCAGACAGGGTATATTTCAGTGCCAAACAGATGCTTACAAGATTATATTTATCTTTAACTTGCTCATTTTTCATAGAAAATAAATATGGTTCATTACTATTTTACTAAATAGACACATAAAAAATAAGATAATACAGGTCTTTAAATATTTCAAAATGACTGAAATAAATTTATTTCTAATACCATTAAATTATTTTAATATATTCCATTCCTCTAATCAGACCAAAGTCTATTTATGCAGATTAGTTACATCTAAGAATGTCATTTATCCAACCTGTATTTATCCTTTGATCACAAAGCTTGTTAACTTAAATGGTCTTTTATTGTTATGATTCGTTTTCCTGTAATTATGCTGTTTAACTGCCTTATTTTTTGAATAAATATATGCAAACGCGCCAATCATATTCAGCACAGTTATGCTAGATGCTCAATGAACTGTAAGAACCATTTCACTACAATAAAACTGCCTGGAATAGATCCAGGGCAAGGCCTACAAATACCAGTAATCAGAATGTCACTAGGACCAGAACAGGCAAATAGAATTGTGTCACATGTATATCAACAGATTCTCTCAAACACTGTCTGAAACCAATTTTATAGTCTATCACTGGAAAAATGTGGTACATACAAGTGAAAGATGCCACCCACATAGCCACAATTTTGCATCTGGATTTTGCTTTACCAGCCTTTTTTTTGCTTTACCTTAAAAATATTGATCTTAATATTTCTTCAGTTGCAAGGAAGCAGGAGCATCCTTCTGCTTAGTCACAGCAGGGATGTTGATGTCATTAAGGACTTCTTTATTGTAGATAATTTATTTCAGAAGACCAAAGGATAGCAATATATCACTGTCAAAGCTAGTGGTGAAAGCTTATGACTAACTGTAAAATACTGTATGCTGTTGAAGGAAATTCTTGTCAAAGTCTCCTTTACTAAAATGGGTTGACAATAGATTAGTGTAGGTCTGATGAACTTTAAAAGTAGGTGGGTGGCAGAAGTCACACTATCTTCAAAATCATAAGCAAAATGAACTTTATACTATTCTCTAACAAATATACAGTCATTGTTTGAAGGAATTTAACAAAAAAAAATCCCTTCCCTAATGGCTTTACTAAAATATGACTTTAAGATAATGCCCTCTGGGATTTATTAAACAGAAGTATCACTGAGGGGAATATCTTCTACAGCAATGACTAATATCATAATTAGTGTGTGCATTTGTAAGAATTTACCCACTATTGAGTGTATTGCAAGACTTCTCACCATTAGGGAGTTAAGTTTTACTTCCTTACTGGCATGAGCCCAGGTTATAGTGGCTTCTTCTTCCTCCTGTTGCTGTTTCATCATCAAGCTCACAGTGTGTGTGTGTATATATATATATATATATACACACACACACACACACAATATATACACACACACACATATATTCTCACAATACTTCCCACTCTCCTAGCATCCTCCAAAAAGAATCAGAAATTCAGATGAGATTTTTTTTTTCTCTTAATCTACATTGGCTCCAACCTATTGCCCACTGAAGTCCAGTTGTTCTTTAACTCCTTTTCTCTAGGGTAACTGGCTATATCTTAAGAAACTTGAAATTGTTTGAAACTTTAAAACAGTAAACCCATCAAGTTTTAACTTATTTTCAAAGAAAAATAAAAGCTTGAGTCGTTCCTTAAAAGGAGAATTGCTTTTGAACTAAAAAGTATAAAAATGGGCTAATATCTGTACTTGAGTGAGTGCTTACATACATTATTCTGAAAATATTAAGACATATACATTTATACACATACTTAGTTTTGTCAAAAAGTTTTATTTTTCATATTTTTATAAATATAGGCATAGCGAACTCTAACTGTAATACTTGCATTAAGCCTTTATTAATCTTTAAAAAATACAAAATATTTTTCTTAATTTATGCCTTTTATTTTACAGATGTATTTCTATTGTGTTATATTACATAGGCAGCCCTAACAGTGAAAAATATGAAAACTGAAAGCTAAGAATAGTACTGAAACATGATGTCTAAATGTTATATTGTTAAACAGTATTAAATATTTAGCTGAATATTTTGAAGATTTTTCCTTTTAAAATAGGTATATTTCTTAGTTCTTTAATAGAGATAATATTTGGGATTATATTAAGAATAATTAATTTATTTTAACCTCATATATAAAAGGTATATCTATGTATTTTAAAAAGTGTATATAATATATATTATAGCATCAACTTTATATAGAAAATACTCTGTAAAATTTGTGTGTGTGTGTGTTTGTTTTCCATAGCTTGAACAATATAGTCAAAGGTGGTAGTCAAATGTTAATTTACAAAATGTAAACTTTTTCTTCACTAAAAAGTATTCAAGTAGTTAAGATAAGAATTTTAGGGCATACTTTTCTATGATCTGATATCTTTTCCTGATCACACACAGCCTTAAATAACATGAAGATGCCAGGACTAAAATTCCAAAATCCTTGGCATACATTTATATGTGATAATATTTATTGAAATTATAGAACTCATACAACTCAAGTAATATTTAAAATTGTCTTACTCCTACATTTTTAAAAGACTGAAGGATTATCATCTCAAAGTAAGGATGATAAAGTATTAGCTGGCATTTTCGAAATTTTATTGAAACCAAAAGCTAACGATAAAGAAGTTATTACCTTAAGAAGAGGTCTCATATCAATTAATGTTAAAAATAAGATTCTGTGGTTTCTAGTTCATATAGTCAAAAATTATACTTTTTATGCTTTATTTATTGTGAAATAGAGAAATGCACACAGATTTATGTTGGAGCTGAAATTTTCATAGATGCACATAAAACTAAATATTAAAGTAGCAGTATAATAAAAATGATGATAATGTTTGGATTTTGGGGGGATCTAAACCCTTCTGTAAGGAAACCCCAAACCTAATGGCTGATTATATTTTAAATTAAGTTTATTTACTTTATTTGTACTACTTTTAATACATGATAAAACAGAAAAAATGTAACGATTGTGTACTCCTGTTAATCTGAAGTAGCAATTACTCTTTCTATCTTTTCAAAATCTTTAAGAAAAAAGACAAGTGGACAAAACACTCCTGGAGGCATGCAATAAGAAAGCGACATTCTTTTCCTACTCAGCCCACCCTAACTCCTATAAATAGTGATGTATACACAGTTTATGGAAACTAATGCATATACTAATCAAACAATACCATCTTAGAATAAAAATCACAGCAAAATACCTCCAAAATTATAAATGATGAAATAAATTGTTCACACACTTTCTGTTTGTCACTGAAATCATTAATATGCTAGAGTATGAAGTTTTGAAGATCACGATCTTGGGAACTCATTTTGAATGAGTCCCTGTAGTCAGGAGCCTCTTGTACTAGATGAGGTGGGAATAAAGGTGACAGTTGATAATGTTGCTATTAAAGATAGACTTTTCTTTCATCTTTTGATTCTGAAATACTAAGTTTATTGTTTACACTATGATACTTTAGTCCTCTACACTTCAATTTCATTTTTATATATTTGGATTGGCTCTAGGCCTTTACCATATGCTTAATTCCCTGTTATTGAAAAGGCCACGCACATCTGTCAGAAGGATTTTATCTTCCTAGCATAAAGATTCTAAAGTCAACCCTAACCTGAATCATTTGAAATTGATGTGTAAAACACTAAGAATGTATTCCTCTTCAAATTTATTTCAGTAGATTTTATTCTGCTGGCTCAATATATTTTCTTCCATGAGAGCATATTAAAATGACTTGTAGTGCTACAAAAAATGTGAAAACACATTTAACTAGTGCGTTCAAACAAAACTAGAAACTCTTTCATCAGTGAAGTCTCCAGTCTTCTCTCCTCTTCTCAAGGAGGACTGTTGAAAACACCTGTTGAGAAGTCACCCTGATGCTTAACAACTAATTCTTGAGAAGCCATCATTAGCAGTTATCCTTGAAAATTAGTAACGATCTCTACTTGACTTTAGATTTCATATTAACACATGAAATAATTCACATGGAAATTTCTCCTATGAAAAACGCCTTTATAAATTTGTGTAACAATCTATTTGCCTTACCTACCACAAACTCTGTGCTTCTATTCATCAAAATTAGTTATATAGCTTTAAAATAACTAAAATATTTAAGTATAACTATGATGTATTATGATGCACATTACTGTGGATATTTTAGTCACCAATCTGTTGTTGAAACATTTAGAGACTGACTTTGTCTGAGAAACTTGAAAAAAACCTGAAATACAATCTCTTCTCACAAACCACTATTTCTATACCAGCTTACATGACTGTTCTGTATCTACATTCAGTAAAAACATGCTTGTGACCAAAAAGAACCTACAAACATTAATGCTAACATTTTAGACCTTGTGCAGCATACAAAATACCTTGATACTTATATCTTAACTTTAGCCGTAACGTGAACCTTATAAATCATACCATTCCTAAATTTCATATTACCGCACTGCATCAGTGTATCTCAACACAATTATTAACTTCTTTTCATTCTCTTAACATGAATACACTGTGCACCTTCTGAACAGCACACATATGCTGGAAATAAAGATGAACCAGATCTCGTAGCAGTTAGTACAAGTGCACTCTGTGGATTAAACTATTACCTTCAGAAACACATGTGAGATTAAAAGTGTGTTTCCTTAGCAGGCTATATTACATATATACACTAATAAAAGCACTTGAAACAAAATTATGGCATACCTAAATGCTTTAATTTATGCAATTTACTTTAGCGCAATGTGTTTGCAGTACACTAGTTTTAAAAAAGTCATTGTAGTTAATTTGCTCTGATACATTTAAAAGGAAATTAACATATTAAAAACTTATAAAACATCCCTTAGAAGATTGCAAAAACTCAATAGAAAAAAAAAGCCTATTTTAACAGTTTATGTTGAGGATAGTTCTAGGACAGAAGCAATATAGGAAATTAAGCTACTTTGAAAAAAGTTTCAAGTACTTAAAACTAAAGCTTCTTTTGTGTCTTTATGTCATAGATTAAAATTCTAGAAGAAAGGGAATGGCAAGGAAGTTTGTCATTTGCTTTCTGTTTAAATTGTGTTTGTGTGTGCGTGCTCGCGTGTGCATGCATGCGTGTGTGTATTTGCTTTGGCTTAAATTTCACTGCCAATGAGAAGAATCATCTTCCTCCTCCTCAAGCAATGACCAGCTTTAAGGACATCATGGTGTAAATATAGCACAGGCATCACTGTCCCTCAAATATGTTCACTCAAGACAGTTCCTCACTAGTCTGCCCAAGAAATCAGGCTAGCTGACAATTATACCACACCAACTTCATTTTTACTGGAAACTAAATGAAAATACAACTCATAGCACTTGAAGTGGAAGATTAAGCATTAACCTTCTGTGACAGCTTTATAATTGTCAATGGTAAAAATATAAGAAAGGTATATAACATATATGTATTTATAAAATGACTATAGCAGATCTATAAATATATATTTTAACATATATCCCTTTAAAGATATACTGATTATCATAAATATCACTTTTACACATTCACAGAAAGACTTTTATAGAAACCACATCTTTTTAAGTGGGGAATTTCTTTTTCAGTTTTATATTGACCTCAAAACACCATGATTACTGATGTACAGCAAACACTATAAAAAGTGGGATTTAATACTACAATTGATACTTTAGTATTCAGTAGCATCAAGTATGAGTCTGTTTTATAAGGACATTATACTATTATAGGAAAATATATTTTGCTAAGTATTAGTATTTGGTATGCTTGTTACGTTAGAGAGGATAAGATTATGAAATTTTACTACTCCACTTTAACAATAAAAACATTACTGAGTCAAGTGTCATTAAAAAGTTATTTGCTTTTCAAAGCATAAAATTATGAACAAATTATTTTCATTTTCCCTAAACTAATCTTCCTCCTGAAGTGTCACTTTTAGTTAAGCTCAATTTTGAATTTCACATACTGCTCAACCAGAGTAATTTGTAGCAACATATATTGATAATAAGCAAGAATTAAGTTTTTTTTGTGACAAAACTCAATAGTGGATAAAAGAAACTAGACAGTGACTAGACACAGTACAGTTACCTGCTATTGTTAGAACCTATGTACAGGCTGGGTCAGTCATTTAGTTTTGTCATGTCATCAATAAATTTGAATCACACTAACATGTTAAATATCACTTAGATATAGAGAAAATATATAGTATGCAAACTAAATGCATCCTGGAATTCTTTTTGGCACATCAAGTGCCTTCAGTGCAACTTTGCCTCCTGTTTTCAATACCACAAAATGAGCTTGTGACCCTCTGATATATTCTTCTCATTCCTCAGTAACTCCAAGAAAGAGATCAGGATAATCACAGGATGCGAAACAAATCCAAACTTTTCATAGATGGTCATTAGACAGAATCTGCAATTATTCAAACTTTTGAAAGTGCTTCAGAGTATTACATTTCAAAGACTTAACCTCCACTAATGCATTATGCTGCAGTTTCAGCTGAAGAATAAATGAGATTTATGTCCTTTAAAATACTTTTTAAATATAAAACTGACTTTTTGAGAGGTGAAAACTTAGTTCAAATTGATTCAAGCTCTGGAATTCTGACTGGTTGCTACTCTGTACTTCAATAAGTTAACTTAATATTTGGGCATAAATTTCTTTCATTTTGGGCATCAACTTTTTTTAAATGGAATTAAAATCTTTTTAAGGGAATTAGCTAAAACAATTTTTTTCTACTCTAAGAATCCTTTGTTATGGGAAGAAATGTAGGCCAACAAATAAAAATTAAGTAAAATAAACTATGAATACTGAATACTGCTAACATTTTTAAACCTATAAAAATAAACTTTAAAATGCAACAGAAGTAACACATTTACATCGTGTAGATTTTAGACTTCTTGAGGGGGTATATGTAGAATATGATGTACACCCAGTGTCAAAGTCTAAACCGTTTTAATTTATTTTTTTCCCCCTTTCACTGATGCTGGCAGTGTGGCTTGCCCTTGTACCAAAGGTCTCAGGACAGTTCCAAAACCAGCAATAAAGTGAAGTCCCAGTTATGCTAAAAGTCTCCTACCTGAATTATGGACATCCGAGTGGCGGGGGTCTCGCTTGCATTAGTCCCTTGTCCGGTGAAGCTGGTGTGGCAGCCCGCGTGCCCCTGAGGGACAGTCAGGTTGTTGGAAGCCGGTTTGAGATACATCACCTCCGACCGGGGCGAGCTTAGGGGTAGGCGGGTCTGGTAGTCGAAGTACATCGGGGAGGTGGCCAGGGAGGGGCTGCTCACCACGTTCATGACGTTCATGGCATTCCTCTCCTCGACCTCGCTCTGTACCAGCATGATATCGTTTTTGTTGATCTTCTTCTTCTTGCCCTTGCCCCCTCCCAGCTGCGGGTGGCTGTACTCGGCGATGCGGCAGTTGTAAGTGCGGATCTCCTTGTTCTCGCGCTTGCACTTGACGGCGATGGTGATCATGGCCGCCAGCAGGATGATGGAGATAGTGCTCAGGGTCACAATGAGCGGCAGCGACATGTCCCAGTGGTGTTGCTCTCCGTTCACCCGGGGTACCCCCTCGGGAAGGGAGCCGCTCACCGAGCGGATGATGAGCTTGGCCACTGCGGATAGGGTGGGCTTCCCATGATCGGTCACCTTTACCACCAGTTCCACTACCGGCGTCACGTCCTCCCAGAAGGGATGCAAGGTGCGGATCTCGCCGCTGGATGGATCAATCTCAAACAGGTGGTCGTCGTTGCCGTCCACGATCTCGTAGGTGAGGCGCCCGCTCTCGCCAAAGTCGCTGTCGAGCGCGCGCACTGTGCTTACCAGGTAGCCCAGGCCAGCATTACGGGGTACCTGCAGCTCTGCGGTGTCGTTCTGCAGCGTGGGAAGCACGATCACCGGCGCGTTGTCATTCACGTCCAGCACTGTCACCCTCACAGTGGCGTTGCTCTCTAAGTGCGCGGGCGCGCCCGAGTCCTTGGCAAGCACCTTGAACTCAAAAGCCTTGGTCTGCTCGTAGTTAAAGGAGCGCAAGGCGTATATGGCCCCATTAGTGGGGTTCACAGATACATAGGTGTAGATGGACACGTCGCCAATGTGCGAGGGCAGAATGGAGTAGGATACAGTGCCATTTTGACCCAGATCGGGATCCTGGGCGAGCACTGAACCCAGGTACTCTCCTGGGATGTTGTTCTCATGCACCTGAAGCACGTAGAGCCCTTTGGTGAACCGAGGCGGGTTGTCGTTCTCGTCCAGAATCTTGACCGCGAACGACTTGGTGGAGTTGAGTGGAGGGGAGCCCCCGTCCCGCGCCACGATTGTCACGTTGTATTCGTCCTGTGTCTCGCGGTCCAGCGGGCGGTCAGTCACCACCGTGTAGAAGTTGTCATAGTTCTCCTCAAGCTTGAAAGGGACGGAACCCCCGGGCCCGCCCAGGCCCCCGCCGCCGCCGGTGCCTCCTCCGCCCAGGACTCGACACTGCAGCTGCCCGTTCTTGCCCGAGTCTCGGTCAGTGACCCGCACCAGGGCGATGACTGTGCCGGGCGGGGCGGCCTCGCTCAGCGCCCCCTGGCGCACGGAGACAAAACCAATGGACGGCGCGTTGTCGTTGCGGTCGATGAGTTTGACAGTGACCTTGCAGTGGGCTGGGATAGGGTTAGGCCCCAGGTCTCGGGCCTGCACGTCAATCTCCAGCATCCCGTTTTCCTCATAGTCCAGGTTGCCTTTAACACGGATTAGGCCGGTCTTGGGGTCAATGGAGAAGAGCTCCCGCACGCGGTCAGGCACATAGCTGCTGAAGGAGTAGAGCACTTCACCGTTAGGACCCTCGTCAGCGTCAGTGGCGTTCAGATCAATGACCACGGTGCCCAGTGGGGCGTTCTCGGGCGTTCGACCAGGAAGAGGGGCCTCGAAGACCGGGCTGTTGTCGTTAGAGTCAATCACCTTCACGTTGATCTGCACAGTGGCAGAGCGTGGTGGCTCGCCGCCATCCAGGGCAGTCAGCACGAGTGTGTGGTGGTTCTGTTGCTCGCGGTCCAGTGCCTTCTGTATGACCAGCTCTGGGAACTTGGTGCCGTCGCCGCGGGACTTGACGTCCAGTGCAAAGAGGCCGTGGTCGTCGCGCGTGAGCAGATAGGTGCGGAGCCCGTTCTCTCCTGCGTCCGGGTCATGTGCGCTGGTGAGGGGAAAGCGGGTGCCCGGGGCCGCGTTCTCCGAGATGTCCACTTCGATCTGGTCAGAGGGGAAGGAGGGCGCATTGTCGTTGATGTCCTGGATCTCTACCTTGATCATGCAGATCTCCTTGTCGTTGGCGAACACCTCGAGGGACAGCTGGCACTTGGCGTTGTGGCGGCACAAGGACTCGCGATCGATGCGCTGCTTGGTGTAGAGGAGCCCGCTGTCTGCGTCCACGTCCAGTAGGTGCGGCGCCGAATTCTCTAGCACCCGGTAGCTACCCGACTTGCTGCGCCCGCCGCCGCCGCGCTCAGCAGGCGGAAGCCCTGGCTGCAGTCGAGCATCCTTGCCAATGTTACCGATCACCGTGCCGGCCCCTTGCTCCTCCGGCACGGAGTAGTTGAGGTTTTTGAGCGTCAGGGCAGGGGCCCATAGAAGGAAGCAGCAACAGATGGAAAGGTACATCCCAGACCGGTGGGGTGGAGGCAGGAGCAGCCGGACTGGAGGGGCGAGCGAGTGAGTGCGCGCCAGCCTGGGGCCCCCGCGCAGCGTGCGCGCGCGATGAGAGCCACAAGTCTATGGGTCCTTCCTTGCCTCCGCACTCGGGCTGCGGCACCAGGCAGTCTCTCTTTATTCCGCTCAAGTTCCCCGAACCTGTTGATCTACAGCATCCGCACTGGGCGACAAGATGAGGTGCAGCGGAGCTGCAGGGGCTCAGAGCAAGGCGGTGGCTCCCTGCGGCTGGGGGCGAGCCTGGGATTTTGTCTCTCTCGCCTGGACTTGAAGAGGCTCAAACTTGAGCGATGAGACCGGCGATAAGAAGGAAATCACGTCTGGGAGAGACGATAATGAGCTAAGGAATCGGTAGGTTTTCCTCACTCCCGCTAGGGTGCTGCAAATCCACTCCCGCCCGGAGCCTCCGGAATACGCTTCACATCGAGTGGGGGAGGGTGCGGGGAGGTGTGTCTCCAGGCAGATCCGAAAGTGAAATCCTTACTTGCTGCTCTTCTTCAGTGATGAAATTGATGGGGATGAAGAGCAATGAAGAGAGAGTCACAGATATATTTTGAAGCTTCTTCGGCACACCGTGAAATGTCTGCTTGCCGCGCGGGCTAGTCTGTTTTCAGGCAGTGCTTTGCTGCATTTAGAGATCTAATCTTGCATTGCTGGCTGAGGCAGCGGCGGTGGCGGACTGCATCTACCAGCCAAGCGTATTTTTTTTCTCTTCTCTCTCTCTCTCTCTCTCTCTCTCTCCCCTTTCCGAGCAGCCAAAGGGAGGGAGGAAATGCAGCGTAAAGAACTAGTGTCCCGATTTGTAGTTTCCTCTCCCCACCAGGCTCCTCCCTCTCTTCCTCGGAAAAGGCTCTCCCCCGAAATCAAGAAAGCCACAGCCTGATCAGCATTTGCTGTGTGAGTCTATTGGGAGGGGGAAAATACACAGATATATCTTCTTCTCTGTTTGTAGAGCACACTCTGCGATTTCTCTACGCCAAACCAGTAGCCACTGCTACCATCCCATCCTCTCCCCGCGAGCACGGACTTCTCTCCATGCAGTTTAATTCCAGTTTGCTTTTCTTCTCAGGCGAAGCGAAATCAACAGGCAACTCATGGTTGGACGTGCAGATTTGAAGGGGGAGGGGGAGGCGGAATAGAAAGGAAGGGGGAGCCCCCCCACAGTCCTCGCACACACACTCTCCCTGTCTCCCGCTAGAAGGGAAACAGTCTCTGCATTCACAGGGCTGGGCTGTCAAGTGCCTCTCTTTTCTTTCTATTCATCATCTCCTTCCAATAGCCCTGCCTCCCAGTCCTCTTCATCTAGAAAGGAAAACCTTGGCTAGGAATAAAAGTGGTGAATATTTGAAGCAAATAAAGTGCGGGGTTTTTTTTCTTTCAAAAAAAATTTTTTTTATAGTAGGAGGTGTGGGCTGGATGAAAGAAACGTATCAAGGTTTGGCGTGATGCATTCTGCAGTCTCGCTCTCGCACAGTCTCTCTGCGCGACTCGGGGAGGGCAGGGGGTGAGGAGATGGGGCCGAGGCGGTTCAACCGGGGGCGTCCACCCCGGGGAGATACCTCCGAGGGGATCTTAGGCATAGGTCTGTCTACACGTTATTTCGGGTTCTCGAGGCGCCTCGACATACGGGAATGACACATCCAGAAATGCAGGTGTTCCGATCTGCCGGATGAGTCAGAAGCAGCGGAACGAATCGTATTCACTCTCGCCTCCCGGTCCTCCCTTCACAGATATTAGTTGCGGCTTCTTCCTAACGTTTTCTCTGACTCACTCTAGAGAAAGAAAAACCAGATTCATGTTTTGGGGAAAAAGATAAAAAGCGAGAGAAAGGGAGGGAAGGAGGAAGGTGAAGCTGAATCCAGTAGTACTTTTACTCTACCTCTTTCTGCCGGAGTCCGAGGCTCTGGAGAACAAGGCTTCTGCTTTGCTAGGTGTATTTATTTATTTATTGAAAACCTTTCCTCTTGGTTAGGCGTGAGGCACCCCAAAATCTTTCAGAGTCTTGGAAAAATAATAAAATACCGGGTTTCCAGCAATTGTTCCCAGTTTAGCCTCGCATAACAGTTAAAGATTTTCCTCTCAATGTTCTCTATTCACAAAGTCCAGCATCGGTGTGTATAGTTAATTGTGCAGTCTGTTGTGGAGTTTTTTGGGTTTTTTAAAAAAATGCCTCCTTTTCTGTCTTGGGTGGTCTCTTTCAATCTGGTGCCTGTCAGGATCACCCCACAGTCTGAGAAAGATGTGCGGATTTCAAAGCAAATAAATCCATCTCCGCAAGCAAAGCAGCGAGGAAATGAAAGGCGAAAATTCAATTCAACAGTTGGAGTAGCGTCTCCCCAGCCGCCCTCCACCGCTGCCGCATCCGCCGGGCTCGCAGTCCCTGCTCTCTCTCTCCCCAGCGTCTCTTGCTGACTGACTCTATTCACCTCACGCCGCCGCTTAAACATTGATACTGATTCCCTGCCAGCCAATCCGAGTGAGGAGCAAGGCCCTGCCTCCTCGGCCCGCGCCCAATGGGAGGCGGGGAAGAGGCAGGCGGGGGCGGGGCCAGGAGTCCCAGCTCTTCGTAGTCATTGATTAGATCAGTTAGATGGGAGACCAGCCCGGGCTAGTCGAGCCCAGCTCTCCGCTAAGGCGGCAGTGCCCAGGGCCTTGCCCCCGGGTCTCCTGGGTCTTTAACTACCGGGAGTAGCTCTTCCACTGTTCTTCTTACGAAAAAGAGAATTTTTAAAAAAAGTTTGACAGCGATTTAATTTTTTTTGGTCCTATATCCACAGGAACGGGAATCGCAGCATGCTTGCAGAATAAGGTAGCTGCGGTCTTCCTCATGTTTTTCTGCACACACACACACAGTCAACGGTACACACACCCACGCCAAGGGAGGTGCAGATCTGACTCCGCCGGGACCCGTCTGAATGAGGTGCGGAGGGGTGTGTGTGTGCATGAGCGCGTTTCTATGGGCTGAGATGTGTATTCGGTGAGTGTGTGTGAATTCGAGGGCGCTCCTGAGCCCGTTACTGCCCGCGCTGGTACAAACACGCTGCAAGCAACAGCAATCAATATGTAACTTTCTTCATCCTCAGAGAAAAATCAGCTGTCCCCAGGCACCCATGCAAGGAAAGTCACTTAATTATGAAAGTGTTTCAGAAGAAAAGGAGACGTCCATTGAAAGGCTATATCTGCTCAGAGGAAAAGAGGCTCTCCTTTAAGAAGGAAAGCTCACTGTCAGTACAAGCTTTGTTGCTTCTTAAAACTCAAATCTGGCTAAATAATACTTAAGGTTCTACCCTTTTCTGTCATCCTCCCCCACCATCTCAGCCCAGGTGCCAGGTAAAGGGGACCCCCCCACACACAAAATAGTTTTGCTGTTTTGTTCACCTCCATTCTTGTTATTAAAGTTCCACGTGACAATTTGAATTTTATCTCCTTAAGACCAAATAACCATTGATAACCACATTTGCCAAAGCTCCTTCGTGCAGAAACTGAACAGTAAAAAATGGAGGCAGATCAGAAGATCTAAGATTCCTGTTTTGTAAGTAACACCACACACACACACTCCTGATTCATCCACTTCTGCAATTTCAATTACTAATCTTAGAGATTCTTTCTTCCTAAACTATAATCACAAACATCTGCAAGTGGAGACCGGTTTGCTCGTGATCCAGCCGTTCTGGGAAAGAGTTAAGAACAAAAAAGGAAAATTGAAATATTGAAATAGAAAAGGTGAGTGTTTTGATTGCTAGAGTATTGATTGCAATTCATAAATACCTAAGTTAAGTTGCCATTTATAAATTGTGAATGACTAACGTACAAGTCTGTAACATGAATCATTCAGGATTCAAAGAAAATCAAATCCAGACCAATTACAAGGAAGTTTTGAAGATTGTTGTTGAGATAATTGCTTAAAGATTCAGGTAAAGGAGCTATTTATTTCCTGGAGGATTCAATGAGATAACCTATAGCTTGAATTTGCAGTGTGATCTGTATCCAAAATTCATCACTCCCTTAAGAGACTCTAACAGTTTAAAAATTCAAAGACAAGTTTTTTTCAGGCAGACCTTCAAATCCTAAAGTGTCTTTGTATTTTCTAAAAAGATAGTTTGTCATGCATATACTATTGCTAAACAGGGAAGCTAGAGCTTTGTGGAAACCTGGGTTGTTTTGCTGAGTGGGTGCTTAACCAGGCTGCCTTGGAAAACCCCAGCCTTCTATCTCTTTAATACCTCTGTTCCAACACACACACCTTAAAAGCTGAGGCACATGTGTTGAGCCTTGGGGCTTTAAAAGCAGCAGCTAGCTTAAAGAAAGAGTAGTGATTACACATTTATTAATCATTACTTTTCAGATATGACAAATCTGGCTTTTTTGCATTACATACTAATTCAAGGAAAGTCATAAAATATTCTTAAGGTTTACCATAAGGCAAAAACAAGAGAATGAAAAAAATTCCAAGGAAAAGGTATTGTGGTTTATTGATTAGCTTTATTTATATGTGCTGTTATACAACTGAGGGGCAATTAGAAAGACCCGGTGATATAAAAATGCATCCTCATAGACATAAATTTGCTTACCACCCCTCCAGAGTAATTATGTCACACCACCCCCTAGTGTATGGAAACAGAGCTACCAAGTCTTGGCAAATACCACAGGGTGTCTGCAAAGAAAGAGCAGAAGAGAAATATATCAGATATCTAACTTGTATATTATTTAACCTGTAGTATTAAATTCTGTTGTCCAAGACTAACATATACCTAAAATAACTAATTTTCATTTTTGTGTCCCATACTTATTTTATTTTTAAAGAAAATGGAATCAACTGATATCTCAGTTTCAATTATTTAACCAGACATAATAATCACTCTTAATTTTTAACCATTTCATAAGATCTACCTTTTTTCCCCCAAATAAGTTTTTGGTTTACAATAAATGTATTCAAGAATGTCTTTTTCACTATTTTTAAAATATTAAAATTAATTTAAAAAGAGAGATAATATAAATATGGTTAAACAGTTCAAAAATCTTATTGGTTTTTATACCATACAAGGCTATGGACAGGACATATAACATCAAGTTGAAGAATCTAGAAGAATTTAGTATTGTGCATAACTAAGGATACCTAAAATCTCACATTTCTCAAAAAAAGGCTGATTGATAATCATTATTTATAATTACAAATGATAGTCTCAACCTTGAACTAAAATTATATTATACCTTTTTAATACATGTAGTAGAACATCTAAACATCTTGTGAGATTATTTGAGATATATGTACGTACACTCATTGAGAGAAAGTATTTGGAAAGACTTATAAATATAACATCTATCTAATTAATAAAATATTATGCTAGTCTAGGTGTGTTTTAAAGGTAAATTGATTATTATGTTGGAATAGCTTCAAAGAGGGAAATATTAAAGTCTATCTGCATAGACTGATAAAGAATGATCAATACTGCTATATCACTCCAGTAATTGAATTAACACCACTGTTAGGAAGGAATAATCTCAAAGATGCTATTTTATGGAATTTCATATAATTTAAATTATTTAATTTTGCCTCAGAGAGACTCTTTGAAGTCCATATTTACTAATTGTAGTTGTAATTCTGAGAGTTTATACATGTAGTCATAAAGGCAGCAGTTTTAACGTTCTTCAGCAACTTGTCCTGCTTGTGTATTCTTGAGTTTAATAAAATACAATTCTTAAGAGACATTTTTGATGCTAATATTTTCAACACAGTCATGGTTTATATGAATAAAAAATGCTCTCTCCACTGTTTCCTTCTCTATCATTTTTGCCATTAATTCCCTACTTGGTTTCATATATTTTTATTTGTTAAAAGAGAACTTTCAAAATAAATTTAGCAGCTAAACTGTTTTAAATATGGTAAGTATTAAAGGTTTCCATATCACATTTAAATTCTCAAGTGAATAATAGTATTTTGTTAATAGCCAGTTCCCCTAGTTGCCATTGTCTTTTAAAGATATTTGTGGCTCACCTCTAATACACAGCCATTGACCATTTATTGACTTTTAATCAAAGCTTTACCTTTTAATGAATGTGAAATCCATACTACTAACAGGACAATTGCTGAAACGCATCTTTCTCCTTAATGATAAATATGAATTGTAATAAAAGCAATGTGACTTAATCAGAATTTTTAAAATTCAGGAAAAATGCTATGTCATTTAAAAAATTTTTGAGAGCTCAATCTCTCCTACATAACAACAAATAAGAAAAAGCGTACAATATTTATATAAATGAACAGTATATTAAATTGAATACTAAACTTTTTCTAATTTTTATTAAAATTGTGAAATATTTTTATTACAAAAAATAATTGTCAGGAAATAATATATTTTATGTTCTATATTATGTGTATGTCATGATATGGAATGCTATGATGACATATCCATGTATACATGCCCTCCTCCCTAGTATAGGAAATGTGTTATCAATGAACACAAAATAAAATTGCAGGATTAACCCTACAAAGTCAGGCAAGTTATATCTGCAAGGAATTAATTTATAATTCACTTAATAAATAAACTAAGTTTACAACTGATATCCACGTATTTTACATACATTTCTAAGTTTGTAAGACAGAGGAAATATTCATAAATTAGTAACAATGATCAACTCTTGAACAGTGACATGTATTTCAGGACATATATTCTGAAGTACTAGACAATTTTGAAATTTAATTTAATATTTTTACATTTAAGTTTTACAATTGAATGTTATTTAGGTTATTTAGTGTGATTAAAACAAAGTGCGTGTGTATATAGATAAACTAGACTAGACCATAGGAAAAAAGGAATTGTCAGACCAAAAAATATATCTGTTAGACTATCTCTGATGTATTAGTACATATTAAGAGGAGTTAGATTACATTTGTTCATAGTGTAATTATGAGAAAAATTATCTTGAGCTTCATAAATTCCAAATTCCTCTCCTGACTTGCCAGCCAGAAATAAAAGGGTTCAATTCATTAATCAACCTCAACTCTCCTGCCCCATAAGAAGTTACATGTTAGCTCCCCCTTGTGGTCACTTTGACAATAAAGAGAGACATTTGGGTATTTGTGTGGGAAATTGCTTCATAGGAAAATTAGGTTTGTTTGTATATTACTTCTTAAAACAAATGAAAAGCTTATGAATGAAATAGTTAATTTACAGTTGTAGCTGCTGGATCATTCAAGTAAAGTGGATGAAGCTGGAAACAAAGATAATAAAATTATTTCATGCATGGTGCAGCTATCCCATTATTTCTTATAGTAAAGCATGTTAGGACAAATCTAAAGCTGGGAGACCAGCCCTTGGAGGGAACCCGGGAAATGTGATTCAGTAGGTGGCACTCTTTCCTCAGAGTCAGTTTTACAATTATGACCTGAAATGATGTTTCAAAGAGCTGTGTCACAGGAGGTCCAGCCTTTCAGGTGAAGCAAAACCTAAAAGCTTATAACTACTTATGGTTATAACAAGCGACATGTTTCTTTTCATTATTCTAAGGTATTTAAACAGCCTGTTATATAGCTATTGCACAGAGATCAATGAGAAGAATATAGAAGTACGCTGAGCTCTTCAGAAAGCAAATAAGTATTTTATTAGTACAAATCCTCTGCATTTTAATTATCATCAAAATCACTAACCCTCCCAAGTTTCAGCGACAAGGTTTTACTTGGATAATTATGTTCTGCTTATGTAAATTTCTCTTTTCAGTGAGCCAGGCATATTATTTCCTCTTATCTTTTAAAAATTCGGAGCAGTTCAATTGAAAACCAAGCACTGTTAAACAGCTATTGTCTGTCACCCTCAAAATAACAACTTTTGTTACAGGTGAAGCGCCTTTGTTTAGTTTTTCCCCCAAAACATACATAAACAAGTACACATCCAATAAAATAATTTATGATCTTACCTGAGTGATGTTTGTGAACCATGTTAAATGTTAAATAAAAGGAATCACTGCCATGAAACATTTTAAAAATTACCATGGCTGAATTGATTTTTGGAGCTTCTGAAACCTAATCTCTAAACTCAGATTCTTGAAGAGTATCTATAGCTTTCTGGGTCAGTGTCACCTGTTTCTATAAAAGATGAGAGAAGAATATGTAGGCAAAAAAAAAAAAAGATCGTAATCATTTACAAATTGACAATACTAAAAGAGAAATAGAATAATTTACAATATTTTAAACACTGAAAGACTTAAGTTCAAATTTGGTAGTAAATGTGTGAGACATCTTTATTTCTCACCAAAAGTGGTTATTATAGTATAACCTTGATATGTGAAGACCATAAATATAGTATTAGACAAAAAGAATTTAGATGTGTGAGTACTTATTTAAAAGTCAGCCAACTCTTTCCAGAAAAAAACAGATTAAATTCAGAAATATATTGGCTGTAGTTAGATGAGTTGGAGTGGTCCATTTTCCCTTCTCTAAATGATGTGATCAGGGTATAGGAATCAGAGAAAGGCATAAAAACTGATAAGTTTAAAATAGATTGCTCTGCTCAGCCATTTATACAAATATAAATTAACAATATTCTGAAAGTATATGAATAAGTAACAGTGGTAATTAAACTCTTTTGTTACAAAGATCCGTTCAAGAATGTGCTGAATGTTACAGAACCGAACCCCTTTCCAATAAATTTGATGGTGATCTATAAATTCAGTTTATACAAATACTTTCATGAACACAGAAATTGTATGAACTTGATTAGCATACTCATTGGGTACAAACATTAAAGTAAGTTTGTTTTGGACAATTATCAAAAAGCAGCTTTGCTCTGCTAATATTAAAATTTTAAGAGAGGTGAGATGCATTTGTGTAATGAGCTGCACTATATGAGCATATTTTAATACTTGAAAAATCTATTTTTTTGAAAAAAAGCTTCCTGTACTTAAGACCAGAAATTTCATTTGCAATGGGGAGCTTAATAGATTATAACAACTGTGATTCAAGTGAATCTCACAACAAGCAAAAAATAAAAGGTAGCCCAGGGTGCAGTCTTTTCGCTTTACTATTCAGGTTTAGCAGCAAAAAGTCCATTGAGATATAGAGATCTTTCTCACTCTGACTGGTGAAAGATGGATGTTATAATTCTGTCTAGTTAGAGGTAAAGGGCATTGCTGATATGAACAGGCAAAGCAGTCAGTGAAGGACATAAAAATGATGATGATTTAAAAGTTTATTTTATGGCTCAGCCACATCAACAAATATAAATTAACAATATTCTAAAATTGGTAACTAGAGTCTTGAGTCATGGAACCTTCCAAGAATCTGCTACATGCATTTGAATTCCAAATATATTTCTAATATATTTGCATATAAACCATACATTTAAAATATTATATTCTTTTAAGGAGGCATTCATGAAGAAGAAACCTATGGAATTCCTTATCCATGAACTTCAGATTAAAAGAAATGTAAGCACTTTGGGTAGCATCATATATCACCTCAAGTGAGTTAAGGTTAAAAATGAAATATTTACAGAAAGGAAGCCTAAATACTTGGTTTTAAATGCATGCATATGTGAAAAGAAAAAAAAAAAAGCTAAGATTAAGCACAGTCTAAAACCTTTTCCTAGTTTCAAAGTGAATTGGTGACATATATAATTGTCACTTACTCTTCCCTTGCCTCATGTCTTGCTAAATTGTCATTTAAATTATCATTAGGAAAATAAAGAAAATTGTGCATCTTTGTGGAAAGAGCAACAGGACATATTTGAATAACTAAGACTGATTTACAGATACAGGTGAATGGGACTAGATTGAAGGAAACTTCTCAAATCTTAACTCCCCAGGGTCACTTCCCTGGGAACAAGAGGAAGAGATCCTGGAAAAATGTAAATATCATGTACATAGAGAGAAAAAGTAAAAAGAGTAGGCCGTGGTTCCATATTTTGTCAGTAGCTATAGAAAGAGTACCAGATACCTAAGCCCTCACTTTTCATCTTGACTTGATCAAAATCTGCAGTCTCGCAGGGAACATGACTTAACCCTCAATGATCTTTCTTTGAATATGAACAGGGTAAGTATATCATTCTGAAATGTAGGTACTACAGGTTAGAGTTTCAGGACCACATTGAGGAATCAAAGCACATAATCTCTTGTAAAGTAGAATTGATGCAGAAATAGAATTTCTTTGAAAAATTCTACTTCATGTTCTCAAAAAGATTTTTGGAGATAGAGAATCCATGAGACTTGAATAGGTGGCCATGAAGGAAAAGTAATATAAAATTTAAGAAATCATGACTGTGAAATGCAAAACTACAGAAGGTGCAGTCAATAGCAGAAGGAATATTGTAGAAAACTTAGGGATATACATGAAAAATTTCAGGTATTTTTCTAGAACTCAGAGCAAAGGGGTGGGTGAAGAAATAAATAAAATTAGAGAAAAATAAATACAATTACAGTTTAAGAATATTCATTACCAGGATATAATTAAAAATGAGAGAAGTTCTAAAAGAAGAAAACAAAATCAAATAGGGAAAATGAGGAAAATCTATAACCCTAAAAATACGAGGAAAAAGGGTTTTTTGGGAGGAGAAAAGGGCCCAGGTTTGTAAATTAGACCAGCTTATTGACTACCAGGCAAAATGTAAAAAACAACACATACGTAGTCCCTCGATTTTTGAATTTTGATGATGATGAAAAAAATACTAAGTTTTAACTCCAAGTTATGTTCCCCAGGGCTGCTTTGGGTGGTCTTTACCCTGTGGGCAGAGAGAACAAGATGAGCAAGAGCGTGCTGTATTTGTTCAACTTCCAAGCCCATCAACACAAGACGGGGCTTCTACCATTTCCAGTACAAGTGACGTTTTCGGGCAGCAATGCTAATGGGGAAAAAAGCAAGACAGCATGGAAACTCAGTTACTTGACTTGTAAGCAAACCATTATGGCTAAACCATGGAAGAAATCAAAGTTCTGCAGTACCCCAGAAGCTCTTTGGAAATAGCTTTGGAATGTTTAATTTGGACTCAATTTAAACATTTTCATAGATAATGTATGTTTCTCCTCTGAGGACTTCATTATTTATACAAAACTCATTTTATAGCCCAATTGCCCTGGAACTGGGAGTGGTGCTTTTTAGCCTTTAATAAGACCTTGACTCCACACATTTAAGTCCTTCTGCCTTCATGGTTCTTTCCCTTCATGCTTTTTCTCCCTATTTTGTATAATATCTCTTTCTGTAAGATCTGCTGAGTAATGCACAGTTTTCCTGATTTTATAGAAGTAATTCTTTTTATTTTTACTAATTCATTTTGATGTCTTTCTCTTGTATGAAATTGATTCCTCTTCTAAATTTCTCATTCTAATAAATACTACATATGTAATACCTGTGTAGAACTTTTAGCTCCTACAAATCAACAAAAAAGTGAAATTATCTCTCAAGAAAAAGAAAAAAATAAAACCTCAACAAGTGATAGTAAAAAACAATCTACAAAAACAGAAATATAATTAATTTATTCATTGACTTAGCAAATGAGGAGTAGATTTTAGGACCTGAAATTATAATAGTGAACAAGGCAGACAAGGAAGTTCCTTCATCCAAGACCTAAGGTTGTTGTCTGAATTCAGTGTCTGACTGCAGGAGTGTGGTGCCTCTTTCCTTGCTGGCTGGCAGCCGGGGAGGCTTTCTCAACTGACTGCATTCTGTATCATGTTGCCCCTCCATCTTCAAACTAGGAAAGTCTGTTTCTTCTCAAACTTTAAATCAGTCTGACTTCCTCCTCTGCTGCATCTTCCTGGCCTCCAGCAGAAGAAAATTCTCTGCTTTTAAGGGATCATGTTATTAGATTGGGTTCACTCAGATAACTCAGGACAATCTCCCTAAAGTCTGTAACCCTAAGTAAATCTGCAAAGTCTCTTTTTCCATATAATATAACATATTAGCAGATTCTAGGGATTAAGATTTGGTCATCTTTGGGGCCCCCATCTTTGGGGGAAACATTCTGCCTAACCACAAGATAATTGGATCAATAAATTATACAACAGGTATATGATAACATTCTATTATTAAAATAAAAATTAATAAAATGGAAGCAGTTAAAATTTATACTAAAGACAGAAGAAAAGCAGAGTGTGTAATTAGAACTTCCTTAAAACTTGTGTATACACATTTGTAGATAGAAAAGCAGGTGGGGAAATAAACATCAAGCATTTATAAGGACATAATACAGGTATTTATGTCTGGGTGGTAGGGCAGTGAGAGAGTTCTTAATATCTTCTATTTTATAAATTTTGTATTATGAACACATTAATTTATATTAAATTATATATCATATAATTATTTATATTATATTTATTATATAAATTATATATGATCATATAAACAAATAGTACAATTACATAATTATATTATATTATACAGTATATAAATTATATATTATGTATATTTGATTATATAAATAGTATAATTTCCCCTCACCAATACCTTTAATTTCTATTACTTCACTACCTCTCATATAAGCAATATTAATTATTGTGTCTTCTCACCACGTAAGTGTTCTTTTTCACAGAAATCTCTCAGTTTTCCAAAACCCTAGAGTTCCACAACAAACAATTGATTGCTTATACTCCTTTCTCTTATTTCCCATTGTTACAATTGTAGTAAATAATTTATCCCCCAAGTAGAATAACAGCAGCCTTGGTGTAGGTGCATGACTAACATTCTCTTTTATTTTAGTGCATTGCTGGGAAACCAGTTAATGGGAAAGAGAGGAATTAATTTATAGGTAAATGAAATAAGAACCCATTGATTTGGTATGCTGTATCTTAGCATTTCAAAGGAAAAAAGATTTGGTATTACTTCCAGCTTTTATGTCTGTGACTTAACTTCAGATACCAAATTGTTATATTTCAATAGTGTTGTATATGGTCCAATATCTGATGAGTTTCTTTAGTGAATCAATTAGATAGTGCCACATTAATAAAATATTATTTTTCTCATAAAAATGTGGATGAATTTATTGAAATTCACAGTTGTCTTCACATCTGTTTAATCAAATACATTTATCATTTATGCTGATGGGCTTTGAGATATCTATGACACAAGAACTAAACAAAGCTAATTGGTTTATGTGATCTTAGTAAACATTTTCCATCAAAAAATTAATAAATTCATTTAATAATGCATTCATAAATAAAATCATAGTACATAATAAAGTATCTGGGACCATTTGCAGTCTTAATTATACCTACACTTTTCTAACAGTTGGGGCAGAGTGGGGTGTGCTGTTCATTAATGATGTTGAAATGATGTGGGGCTACCATGGTTTTTATCTGGTCCAGTAGGCAAGTTAGCTAACTTCACAGAGACTAAATTTCCTCATCTCAAAAATACTAATAAAACATCTGATGTTTCTCTTTCCTACATTTGTGGGAACCAGATGATATTTGGGAAAAATTTTGCTAACTCTATAAAACAATTATTATTATAGTATTAGTAGTCATTTGTAGCTAAATTAAGACAGAAAGGAATATAGTGAGCATTTAAGAATTACAAATTTGTTCTCATAAAAGATACTGTTATTGTATTTATTTAAAATTACTAATCGCTTGACGATCCCACATGTCATTTATTCTCAAATATTCCAAATGTTTAGAATTGTGCCTTCTGGATCGATAATTTGATGAATCTGTTAAATATTTTACCTATTTGAAATTAACTTGCTTTTGATTTATATATCTGTCTGTAAATAACTAGTTAGGTCACATTTTTACCTTTGTTTACTTTTTCATTTGTTTGCTCTTGAATGTGTGGTAGCATAAACACAACTATAAAGAGCACAGATAAGCTTTCAAAATGTTATGTGGCATTTTACCCAAACATCTGTCAAGTGAAAGGTTAGAATTTTCACTTCTAAAATAAAAATATATACCAATTAGCATCAATATTCTGCTATGTATTGCATGATTTTGGCAGGGGGAAATTGACAAGCTTGTTTACTATATAGAGGACATTTCTCCGTGGGACTTTCTCTGCTGAATATCTACAAGTTGATTCAAAAGGTAACTTCACATTATTTTGATAGCTATTTGATATATATACAGTTAGCTTCAGCATGTGATTTGACTATATACTAACTAGACATATTGCCAAAAATTATCAGTTAAATTAATTAATAATCTTGTATAATTCAAAACACTAGTGGATACTGCTTTTCTTAATTTGTAAAGACAATTTGCTATTAGAAGTCCTGTATTAAATAAAATACTTGTGGTTATAATATTTTTAGACATCACTAAAATTGTTATAAATATCTAATGTCAGAAAATTGCTGAATAGTAAAATTTCTAAATTCTTTTAAAATTTAGGAGAGGTTTTAATTATTTAGATTAGTGTTAAATGTAATTTGAATACTATTTTAAATTTATGTCTTTGATACAAAATAATGTTAATGTAAACTTTGCAAAATATGGTTCAGTCATAGTTTTCATAAAAGCAGCAATACCCTACCAAATACATAAATGGATCATAATAATCACATTTTTATATAATTTATTTTTCTTCCAGTAATGACATATCAAGCACATCTTTCCATACCAGAACATTATGCTTTTGAGTGGATATGCAGAATTTCCTTGGTTAGGTATATTATCATGTGTAACTAATTCTTTTTTAATAGGTATATGGTTTGATTATGATTTTTCTTTTTTTAAAGAGACAAGGTCTTGCTCTGTCACCCAGGCTGGAGTGCAGTGGTGCGACTACAGCTCACTTCAACCTTCCGGGATCGAGCGATACTTCCACTTCAACCTCTCAAGTAGCTAGGACTACAGGTGCGCACCACAATGCTTGGATAACATTTTTTATTTTTTGTAGAGATGGGGTCATGCTGTTGCTCAGTCTGGTCTTGAACTCTGCCCTCAAGCACTCCTCCTGCCTCTGCCTCCCAAAGTGCTGGAGTTATAGGTATGAGCCACTGCACCTAGCCTGATTCTGATGTTTTGTTTTTAGAGTGTTGAAACTGACATAACATATTTTTGAATATTTGAGGAAGTATTTTTCACATGAAATTAATTTGCAAGAAATTAATTATCTATGTCAAAAGAAATGCACATTTAATAACAAATTGATATATTCTACTAAAAAGTTGGGGGGATTATATTCTTCAAAAGTGTAAATGTCATATAAGACAAAGAAAGACTGTAGAAATATTTCAGATTAGAGGAGACTAAAGAGGCATGACAATTAATCGTAATATTAATACTTGGTCCTAAATAGGATTCTTTACTGAATTTTAAAAATACCATAAAGGACAATATTGGAGTCAATGACCAAATTGGAACACACATAGTTGATTGGACAAAAACAGTACCTGCTGTACTTGAGGAAAACACTGTATTTTCGATCTTTGGTTTGTTGAATCCACGGATGTGGAACTTGTGGATATAGAGGACTGGTTGTACTATGCCATTTTAAATAAGGGACGTGAGTATCCCCGGATTTTGGTATCTGAGGAGGTTCCTGGAACCAATTCCCCCACCCCCCGATCATGAGGGAAGACTCTATCAATGTTACATTTTGATGCCAATAAGTATACTGGGGTTATTTAAGGCAATATCCTTATTTTAAGGAAATATACTTTAAAATATTTAGGAATGAATAGCCATGATATATAAAACTTACTTTCAAATGATTTAGAAAAAATGCATGTGTATGCACAGATGATGTGTATATGCATATATGCTTATGTGGATACTTATGTTTGTACACGCATACCATAGAGAGAGGAGGAAGAGAGAGAAGGACAAAGCAAGGATGGCAAAATACTTACAAAAGCTGAATCTGGTGAAGGGTTTACAAGTGTTCTTTGTATTACTCTTGTCATTGTAACTTTTCTGTGAGTTTGAAATTATTTCTAATTAAAAAGTTATGAAATTCAATGGATATTTCCAAATTGCTCTCCATAAAAGCAATGCCTGTTCTTCCTATTTTTCTTTTTCTTTTCTTTTAACAGTATTTACTGCTTTCCAACCTCTCTCCCTTCCACTCTCCTTCATTTCCTTCCTTCTGTTGTCAAAAATCCATTAGGTAAATTCAAGTGAAGTAGGCAGCCCTGGTTAGGCAGATTCAAGTCACTGTAAGGCCCCACGTGAGGGTGTAGAAGGCTAGCAGCATTGACAGATTGGCTACATAGAAGAGGACTGAGATGATGGGAGGCATATTTTGTATGCCACGAAGGGAAGTATAAATATGGAAGTGGGTGGAGGTGGTGTGAATCTGCAGTTCACACTTCAGTGGAATTAGAAATACTGGTATGTACTCATAGTTATCAACATATAGATATAGATATCCACATAGATATAGAAATAAATAGGGGTGTGCGTGTGTATAGCATATATTTTTGTACTAACTCCCCCTAGCATTTAAATTTTCTCCTGACTTTTGTTTCAGGGGACTTCAGTTCAATCTCTCTTCCTTATTGTAGTAGTCTTGAGTAATGAATGTTTCCATTCGGGTGGGAATTGTCTTTTACACATCTCATCATAGAAATTGTCTCCAGAGTTAGATAATTTATTACATTATTGTGTATAAAAAGATTATAGTAGTCTTAAATTTTCAAGGAAAAGAGTCATCAAAATTTAATAAGAATTTATATTTATATTTTCCTTTTAGGTAGATGGTTGTCATTTTGACATCATATGTTAAATACCTGACAGGATTAATTTTGGAATCATTTTATGGCATGTCTTTTAACTTGCTTTATTGTTTCAATTATGATTATGAAGTTAATTCCACTTTTTACTGAAGTGTCAGTTCCACAAATTTTATCAAACTGCTTTACTCATATAAGGCGTACATATAAATGACTTGATGCCACAGTTTAAGATGTGTTGTGTTAATTAATCAAGTACTTAATTCTATTTTAAAAGGAAAAACTCAAAAAAGCATTTTTATTTCTTTAGTCATTAGCTGGATCTTAGAATTAAAAATAATTTATGAGTACCAAATTGTCATAAGCAAAAGCACTTGCTGTTAAAAAAGTTTTTGTTACATTTCGTATGGTTTTAATCAATATAATGAAAATAATATTTACATATTCTTCTGTTATAGAGATTCCATGAGATAAATATACTAAATAAGTTTGCTATTTAAAGCATAGATGGTGAATGATTTGGTTGGTAGTTTCAATGAAATGATATACATTAAATGGCACACACAGGACTATAGCAGGCTCTGATTGAAAGCCTTTGATCTTCCTCTCTCTAGCTTTTCATAAATCCCTCTTTTATTCTTTTCTTTGGATGTAATAGAAATGGTTGGAATGATAGGTTAGGTTAGAATGGTACACAGACTGGCATAAAGTTGATTGGATATGGACAAAAATAATACCAACATGCGTTGAACTATAAAAATAAAACAGTCGCTGTGTAAAAGATCAATTTCTTAACTACAGTATTAAGACTTAAATGAGGGATAGGTTATCAGACTGCATCTGGTTTAGATCTTTACCATCAAAATGAAGATAACAATGAAAGTATGTACCTTCAGGCATATGCCAACAAGCTTCTGTTTTTGTACCCATTTAGGATTGTACTTACGTTTTAATGACATAAATATAATAAAACTTTGTTTGCATACCAACTTAGGAGTCCCATAATTAAATCTAACACTATGACCACAAAATTTAAAAGTGCAATGGAAGGCAATATATAGAAGAAAACTAAATTATCAATCAGTGAGTTCAATATGCAATAAAAACAATATGCATTAGAACATGAGATTTAAAAAATATATGAATTTTAAAAATCACTTAGATTTTGAAATATTTCTAATTATAAGCACAAAGTATGCATAATGAGTTGATCCAATACTGGATTTTTCTCACAACTTTTCTATTTATTTTACAAGGATAAGTTTACTATTTAATTTCAACTTCAAGCAATACTGTTGGTCCGAAATATCCTTACTAACATATTTGGAATTCACATGTGAATTTCTTGTGTGTGTTTTCTATATTTTAGCTTATATACTATTTAATGAAAAACAAGACTTCTAATTATAGTGGCAACAAGAGAAAAATAACTAATATAAAAAAATATGACTTAAGAATGATTTTCAACTTTCGAGCAGACCATAGTCATTTAATATACTTTGCAGGTGTCATTTTAGAGAGACAACAGACTATGTACACCCAATTACATTCTTTTTTCAGAAAACAGTTTGTAATCAGAAGAATGTGTGATGAGGTTTAATCAAAGATTAGAACTTTTTAATTAAATAGGGCCTTTTGTGAGTAGTCATTTGACATTAATTACTGTTTTAGTTGGATTCTTTTTGATTTGTAAAGGGCCCTGAGCATTGCAAAAATTATATTGCATCACAGAAATTGTTAATAATTAAAACAAAAGCTTGTCTTCATCAACGCATCACACACCTTAAAAAGGAACATCATTTTAAATGTTAAATGGCTGTTTCAGATAAGCAGACTAGAGGATTTTAAAGAAAAAATAACAGATGGCATGTCATGCCAGTTGGTTGGATGGGCAGTTTGCAAGTTGTTAATTGTAATGATTTATAAGCTGTTTGGAAATGTTCAGCCACACTTTTAGGGGCTAACTAATGGTAAGAGGTATATGTGCAGTTCTGAAGGCTCAACACCGCTATGGGAATCATAAACTTAACTCACACCACTGCTATGAATAGAGGTCATCAATCAAACTTAATGCTGAAACAGAAACTGACCTAAAAGTTCAAATAATATTTTTATTTGTGGACTCCTGGGGAATTAAATAAAAGTTGAAACTCTTTGTAAGAGTTCTAAATCTAGATAGAATACCCACAGTATAAACTACCATTCATCTCTCTGTGATATGGAGTATATAATGCAATAATTATTCAAACTAAAATGATTGAATAAATCAACAGGATTCAAATGAAAACGATTTAAATATCAATGAACTAATTTGTCTCAAAGTAACCTGAGAAAAAAGTAAGAAGCTACAGAGATAAAGGTAGTTTAAAATTAATAATGTGCTGTGTTTATATAAGACTACAGTGATTTGATCTGTACAGACATGGACACTGAGATGTTTTTCCAGTTAAGACAAAAGGATTGCATATTTTCCAGTCCTGGCTGCCTCAAAATAGGGGACATTCAATTTTAGCACAATTTGCCTTAGGATAGGGTTATAGTCTGTGGACAGAGTTGAACTAATTGGCTTGCAAACGGATGTCACCCATGCCCTTGGCTTCATTAGCAGCGTGCACTAACCAACAAAGTATAATAGACATGGCAGTAATAAAATAGAACTTTAAAAATGGTTGCATGAACAAAGGATATGCAGTACTGAGAATAGAACATGTTGTGATTAACTTTGCCTTTATTACATCATGTGCAAAACCTAGTTAGCTAAAATATGTTCAATATAATTGTACTGAACTATCTTAAAGAAAATAATCTCTCACAATAGTAAAAACTACTTACTTTATATGAATAACTCAGGACACTTCAATCTCTATTGAAATAAAATTTCAAATATGAATTTATAAGAGGAGATAATCTATGTTGCTTCTAGATGTACAGTATATTCATTGGACATTTATTGGAAAAAATTTCAAGTTTATATTTTATGTTATATTCATGTCCAATGGAGACTTTATGTGAAAACATCTAAGAGAGGAAATTAAATGCTCATTATGATAAATAGCTTGAGGGTGTTAAGGATTTTATTGACCTCTCTCTCTCTTTTCCAGCTCTGGGATTAAACAAGCTGGAACCACAACAAAGGACACTATGTGCCAAGTTTTCCAAGATAGTGACTAGGAAAATTGACTATGCCATAGTGATATGCCTAAAATATCACAAAAACAGACCTTACATCTAGCAAGCTGCAGAATTAAGAAGTACACAATTAAAAGACTACAGGGAAATTTATAAGTGATAATAATTGTCACTTATTTGTGGCTAACTATTTACCAGACAATTTACATGTATCATGTCATTTTATCCTCCCCACAACACCTTGAAATATGATTATACACATTTTACAGATGAGAAAATTCAAAGAGGTTTAAAAACTTTCCAAGATGACACAGTTAGCATGTCCTAGTTAATATGTAAATCAAGGTCATATTTGGAAAACAATTGTAAGATTAAAAAATAAGATTAGAAAAAAGATTAGTTTTAAAATGCTCTATTTGGTATTTTAATAAGTAGATGCCGTTTCTCCTAAATGTTGAGGTATCACACAAGATATGGAAAAGTGGTTAAAAAAAATATTAGGCAAGAAGAAGAAACATGAGGTTAAAACAGATGTTGACATTGGAAATATGTTTGTACGTTGAAATCTGATAAGTACAACCCAGAAATACTCCTTTCCTGAGTATTTAATTTGTGTAGTTAATCATACTCTGTTCAGCTCAACCTTGACTTCAGTGATGTCGGCCACCTTCAGCCACTGGGCTCCGCTTTGGCTTTTAGTCTGGTATTCTAAATCAAGGATGTACTCTCAAACTCTCTTGCTCTCTCCTACTCACATAAACATAAATGCCTCTGGAAAAATTAAGCTTCCAGTCCTTCTTTTACCCTTTACAAAATAATTCCCCAACTCCATTTGGTTAAATATAAACCTCAATGTGAAAAAAATTGTGTGTCTTTGAGTTCCCACGTCTATCCTGTTGTCCCGCCTCTCTTCCTCAGGTCTCACAAGCTCCTTTTGTAATCACTCATACAAGTTCCCCTTTGTTTAAACCAAACCAAAGCTTTTAATTAATATCCTTTAAGATAACATCTCCTTGTCCCCTTCAATAACTATGTTTTGGAATCATGTGCTCTTTCTCTCTGCAAGGGTTTCCCCATGGGCCCCTTGCCCGGTAGATTAGCAAATTAGTAGACAAAAAGAACAAACTCTGAACAAAAATGTCCATGAAATGTACCAATTCTCTGACTCCTGTTGTCTGTAGATAATCTATAGTTTAATATTTAGTCTTGGAGTGAGGATTTTTCTCATTCCTCTTCTAAGTAAAGGGAGTGATTCCAGATCTCTCCATGACAGCAACATCTTTGGCCTGGCATTAATCAGAACAAGGATAAATAAGACCTAAGAAAAAATCCTCATCGTGGTGTCAAACTTTACTACTACTAATTTATCCCCTTTGTCTAATCAAACCAGGAGAACACTGATGACCTTGCACTTTTTCTTACTTTCACCAGAAAATGAAGAAAAGCTAAAAGTTAGAAGAAATATATTTTTTTAAAAAATCCGATTTCATACTTTTGAGAGGAGATTGATGTTTTAAGTTTACAATTGAAATCAATTCTATTTCTGTGTAACCATGAAAGTCTCAGATCTAATCCAAGAATGTGATTTAACACATCAAACATGAAGGAGTTAAAATTGCAATTCACAGGTTTCACTGCATTTAAAAGAAGAAAGGTGCTAAATATTTTTATTCAATGTTTTCTAAACTCAGAAATATATCTCATTAAGGACAATTAAACCTAAAATAAATAATTATCATGAGACGCTTGCTTACAATAGAAATAATTCTACTATTTTTTTCCCTTAGAAAATGTACTTGGGAAAACTATGAAATTAAAACTGCATTTGGTATTCTTTGCAGTGCTTATTTTCCTGTAGAAAGCCTATCAGTTAAAATGATGAATTTTAACCTTTTCCATTTCTCCCAGAGAACATTTAATTCATATTCTTCAGGCTTTTTGAAACTGGTTCCTCATACTAATGAAGAAATTATTGTTTTTATAATATTTACTAAGGCCCAGTTACTGAACCTTCTTCAAGGACATTTCATTTGCTTTTAATGTGTAAATCTCTGAGAATTAGTTTGGGGAGGAAAAAACAGGTAAGGAGCATTAAAATATGCAGCTAATTGGGTAGTTTAATAACTTTGAATTAAGTCATAACATATTATATTAAATACAATGCATGTGGTGAATAAGATATAAAAAGGTCATTCTATCTAAGAATAGTAAGATCAAGAACTGGAATATTAATGGATCAAAAATGTCCTGTATAAAATATTCTTTTGCTCTTAGTCCTAATTTTGTTCTTTTCAACTGTTCTCAAAGCTGCTCAATAAAGTCAGCAATTTGATTTTTTTAGTGTTTGTGACTCCGAAAAAGTAACAGATTATATTATACATTAAAATATGCTACTTCCAAAAATAATTAGTTAAATCATAATGTTCTGAACATTAATTTTCTGAAAATGTGCACATTAAGCTATAATTTAAGATGAAAGATTTCTTGACTCTTTTTACAATGGCAGACATGGAAACATATTGCTCAGAATATGTTGACTCATCTAATGGAAAGTACCATTGCCTAGTGGATTTTCCCAGAATAGTTACCTAAAAAGGAATATGTAGAAACGTGGTAGCTGCAGGTGGTCCACATGACTTTTTCCAGTTGCTTCCAACCTAAAAAGGTTTTCATTCAGGAATAAGGAGAAAAACATTACCTTCAAAATATTTGCCCTTCAATGATCTTTCTATTGTATGATTTGATAATTTCTAATGTGTATTTTAGTGAGATAAAATGAAACTATTATACGTATTGTTAAATTAAATTAAATTTGGCCTAAAACTGCCTTTATGCTTTGAATTCCTACATAGCCAACTGCAACCTAATTAACTTGAGTATATTCTTGTAACCAATATCTGAGTCTCAGCCAATCATAGCAGCTGAACTAGGCTGACAACTGATTAGACCATGTCCATATAAGGCTAATGCCAAGCTGTAACCAATCAAGCAATGCCAATTCCTTTTCCTGTCTATAAATGCTGCCTGCCCATGTTGCTGGGTGGAGCTCTTTGAACCTCTACTGGTTCAGGGTGTTGCTCAATTCATGTGCTGATCTTTGCTCAAATAAACTCTGTTAAATTTAACTTGTCTAAAGTTTTTCTTTTAACAATATAGTATGTTTTTTCTTCAAAATCACTTCCATCAGCTCACTATGGTAATAACAGACTAATTATTGTTTGTTATTTAATACATAAATAAAGTTTGCCACTGTAAATTTTAAACTCTAAAGTGAGTTTATAAGTGTTAAATATTTCGCCTTACTGTCCACTGTGACAATGCCTCTTCCCAGTTTCATTTGCTGATTTCTCTTTTTGGTGTAATGGTATGAGCATGGACTTTGGAAATACCATCTCAGTCAAACTCTGGGTCCACCACTTATTAGCTGTGTGATCTTGGAGAAGTTACTTAACTTCTCTGTGATTTGAATTCCTCATCTGTAAAAGGTGTATATTAATGTTAATAATACTAGACAAGGTAATTTGCATTACTCACTTTATGGAGGAGGAAACCAAATCTCACACAGGCGATGTAGTTTGGCTGAAATCAAATAATTGGTGGAAAATAATTTTTTTTGCTCAATAACTGGTAAGTGACGAAGCCAGTATTTAAAAACAGAATGGAAGATCTTTTTCTCCTTATTGGTGAAATATGTTCATTAACTTTATAAATGAGTATAAATTTTTAATGGAATTCTTTTCCTAATGTAATGTAAACATTAACTTAGCAAGAGATATTTATATTCATTTATATCCAAAAAGCATTTAATTTTGTTTCCAACATATTTGTCTCATACCTTTCAGAGCAAGCCACTTAAGTCAAGACCAATTGGGAAATCCAGTGGTCTTCAAGAAGTGAGTAGTAGGTAAATACAATAGTTAGCTATAACAGGTAAAGATTTTCCCTCTACTCACTATGCTTTTCCAGTGTCCTTCCTGGATATGACTGCAGGCAAGGAACAAATACAGGGGCTTCTTGGAACTTCTTTGGTGTGGGTAAGTTTTTTGGTCCTGTAGAAGTAATAGAGCCTCACAATTTGAACATCTTGATGCTCCCTGAAGAACTCTACCCTTACCTTTGCCAGTACTCTATCATGGATAGGAATAACAGTAGCATTCTAAGTCTCATCTTTTAATTTACTAGACAAGGTTCTCTCTCAGGAATAGTGAAAGAATTGGAGAGGCAAACATGCTGCCATTCAATCATGTCCCTCATTCCTTCTATCCGGTAGATACTCATAAAAGCTTCTGGAAAGTAATTTGCAAATAGTTGCTACGCCTCCATTTACTTTACTTAACTCCTCCATTTATTTTATTTGTGTATTTTTATTTTTTGGAAAACTTGTGAGTCGAGTAAATAAATAGCTTTATCACATTACTACTGAGCATGGAAGCCTCACCTAATTATTGTGTATTTATTTAATTACTTTAGGGATGTGGACCTTGCATTTTGTGTTGGCATCAAGAAAGAAGTTTTCCCTTATACAAAGAAAACCTACAGAATTTTTATCATAGTACTGAGGAAGGATTATACATATATATATACCTGGTCCATATTCCCCAGCTTTTGTTTCTCTTGTGGTAACTGTGGAAGGGAATTTTGCTTCTGTAGTATTAACAATGATGAAGAATAAGATGGTGAAATAAAGTAGTGATCAGATAATACATACTGCACTTCCATGAATTTCTGACTCTGAACTAATTAGCATTCCTTAAACATGCCTTATATTTTCAAATATTTTCCCTTTAAATTAGAATTCCCTCCAAAACCTCAGCTCTACCTGTTGAAATCACATTAATCCTTTTATATTAATATCCCTTAAAGTAATCTATTGACATTCCTTTAAGGTTCACTTAAAAAATCTACATCTCTGTAAATCTTATCCTGATTCCTTACAATTGAATACTATTTTTCCTTTCTTGGACTGTCATGACAATTTATTTATAATTTTTTATGACACACATTTTATTTTGTTATCATTTTTGTTTAATTGTTGTTTCACCATTCTCCCTTCCCAAATCATAAAGACCTGGAGGGCAAAGATAGTTTTTCTACCTCTGTTTACCCGGTAGTATCTAGCACAATATTTTGAAAATAGCATCCTCTCAATAAAAATTGAATTAAATTTCTTTGCCCTTTTCTGTGAGTGTCTTTAACAGTATTATGTTCCCTCTGTCAGAATACTTATTTGAACATCTAAGAATTCAGGAATATGGTTTTTCAATTATCTTAGCTCACAATAAGTACAAGAGAAGATCTATACCATTATGGCATCTCAACTGGCCTCAGCTAGTCCAGATACTAGGTATGAGCATCACTTATTATAGCTGGGTCAACAATGGACTAATAAGGAAGTGTTTAATAGTTTTGTATAACATTTGGGCCTATGAATTAAGAAAGATAAAAGTATGCCCAGATTATTTATAAATCATCATAAATGAATGACATCAAATAAAGGTACATGTGTTCAACATACATAAAAAATAAATGGTGGAGTCATAGATTCAAATCATCTTCTAAAATCATGGCTCATGTAACCCCTATTTTGCAAACAATATGTCCTGGTGTATTACTTTATTGTTCTAAAACTATTGCTTAATTTTAAGGAACTTCATGTAAGCTTCTTAAAATATGACATGGTAATAATTAGCATAATTTGTGTGAATAGCAAATAACAATGATGATACTGCAGTTCTTTTAATGAAATAATTCGTTATTTAAGCAGTCTAAGCATTATGCATGACAGTTACCCTATCAACAGAGGAGTTAATTCAATGTACATGGAAGAACAGTTCAAATATTAAACAATCAATCAATCATTCTCTCATCCTAGTTAATGAAAAAGACTATTACTTCAGTTTTTTTCCTTTCCACTGAAAGGATGAACATAATCAAATTGATATTTTCTAGAAAATGAAGTGAATTAACACTTACAGTCCATATTCATATATGTTTGCATAGGTTAGAATTACTTAGAAATAATATTAAAGAGATTGATGAAGATTCAAACTTGTAAAATTATTTTAGCTTTTAGTCAGTCTTTGGTAATCACTGTAATTGTTAATAAGAGCAAAGCAATTAGTTTAAATCATTTGCATATATTTTATTAACACGGTGGGCCTTTTCCAGGACTAACAGAGGTGAGTTACTGATTTTTACAAATGTTGTATATATCAGGGAAATTTTACTGTGTTTCACACCATGCAAGAACAATTTTTGTCACCATATGGCTATGGACTTACACTATGGAAAAATCCTGAATTATACATAAAACAATTTCATCTATATAAAGTAGGTTATGAAAGTAGAATAACTTCACCAAGGTCCTTACTGGACTTTTGCAAATATATAAGTAAAGACTACTTGTAGATAAGGTCTATGTGTACTCCAATCAGGGCAAAGAGCTGAAAAGATTTTAACAAAAAAAGATAGTGCACAATTTTGTCCCAGGCCTCCTAAAAATGTCTAAGGAACGAGCACACAAAAAGGAATAGACTGATAGTGTATTGGACCTTTCGGTATTTGTTGATGGAATAGAATTGGAAAGTCTTATCATGGATAGCAGCCGTTTACAAAGAAAGCAACAATCCCTCAGGTCTTACCCTATTAAAAAGAGCTTAAGGTGAGGAAACGTTGGGGATTCTTTCAAAAAAAAAAAATACATCTTAGGTTGCCTCTCCTTGCCAGTGGTGGTGGTATAAATTAAGTGTGCAATATGTGTATATGTAAGTAATATATAGAAATTTTATAAAGTGAACTTTCATAATAAGATAATCCATTAAAATTAAGAACTATTAACAGTTCATTTCTAAAATTCTTTTTTGTAGCTAATACAATATTTTATTTACAATTACTTTTAAAAATTTATTTCAAAATATTGGGGGGAGTACAAATTTTTGGTTGCATGGATTGCTTTTGTAATGCTTGAGTCACAGCTATAGGTGTGCCCATCACCCAAATAGTGTTCATTGTACCATCTCTAAATTCTTTTATTGAAAAATATCATCTGTTTAATTTAAAATAGCTTTATGAAAAGGATTGTAAGGAAAAATTTTTTTAAATTCAGCCATTATTGGCCATTTAACTAGTAACTATTTGAGATCATTGATTTTTATGAGGTCTAGAAAATAGAGATTGAGATATAAAAAAGGGGAAAAGTTCACAAAATAAAACTAAAAAATAATGTCCAGCAATTTTTAAAACGCTTTTTCATTCTATTGAATTGATGGAATATACACACAGGGGTTCTTGTTCTTAGGGTCTTCATCAGTGGAGTTCATATGAGGCCACACATAGAAGCCAAAATTGTCACAGCAAAAGGATCACTTATAATATGAGCACAAATAGTTCTCCCCATTTAATATTAGCTGTTCCTTCGTCCGCATGTTACAATTTATTCTGCTATTTTCTCCTTCCCAATCCTATACTGCAAACAACCCACAATCCAATATAAACATCATGCACATTTTCAACAATCAAACTTGAAATTCTCAAGAGATACGAAGGGTTTCTTGAAAGCAATGGAAGTGATATTAGAGACTGCAACTTCTGGAATCAAATGCAAAGCTAATATAAAACATGTCCGTATTAAAACAGTTAACCACTCCTGAAGAAAAAATTTACCAAGGATCTTTACAAGATTTATTTTTTTTTATATTTAAGCTAATCTTCCAAATGTACCTTATTGTGTCCTCTCTTTATATAAAATATTATTCTTTGCTCTAAGTGGATTTACTTTGAGTCACTTGTTTTTCCTGAAATTGATTATCTTCAGATAATGAGGAGCTCCTATATTTAAAGAAAATTAAAAGATGCAAGCATAGCATGCTAAAAAAGAAACAGACAAAAAATTATACAGTTCTTGTTGTGATAGTTCTTTTGATTATTTAGCAATAAACTGGGTTTGGACTTAGGAAGATGAAACAAGAAAGCAACCAGCACCTATGAACATCAGAGATAAAAGTTCCTCCCCAGTGACCTCAGACAAGTTCTGAGCTCAGGGTCAATAAATCCAAAGTGCAAAATATGAGAAGAAATTGTCTGGGTAATTTGCTACAGAACTTTAATCAAAATATCTCAGTCAGCCTGCATTTCCTCCTTTCATCCCCTTGCCCTACATGCCAAGCACAGGCGGTAAGAGTTGCAGGTGGATTTAAAACTAAGATCGACTCTTTAAATTAATGACAGATATGCCATAGGAAGCTGCAAATGTGGATGTCAGGGCCCAAAAGAAAGAAATCATACCTTCTGAGGGGAACATTTAAAAATAAATGGAAGGCCATTTTTGCCTAGTAATGAAATTTACTGAAGTGCTGTAGTCAGAGTAAAGTTCCCCTTACTTTGGCAATTGTGCTATGTCCAGGCTGTCTGCAGGGAAGCATCCTGCCCCATGTCCATCCTCTTATGTGGTGGTAACTGTTATCAGCCTTCCTCACTAGGGAAGGGAACTCTTGTGGAAACAGACCCGCAGAACTGAAAAGAAAACCTATATTAATTTCTTACATTAACCAATATGGTCTTTTTTGTAAGAATGAACCAAAAAAACAATGATTACCAGATATACACGGAATAAAAAAGACATGAAAAAAAGATCATGTTGATACCAAACAATGCAGGAAGAGAACATTAAAAAAAAAACAATAATAATAGCACATTCCAGTGAATTTCTGTGGACAGGCTGGGTAGGCAAAAATATACATTGAGAAACAGACTTAACTATAATAAAGTAAAGAGCAAAGAGAGCAAGTATAATTAGTCAATTTTTGAGTTAAAAAAATCAATGAATATACTGAATAATGTATTGCCAAGGCTAAAAACAAACTCCTTGATAAAGTAAATAGATAATTTTTTAGCAGCTATAATAGGCTAGGAACTGTTCTTTAAATTTTATATATCCCTAACTAACCAATTTTCACAACAAATCCTTAAATTTGGTTCATTTACCATTTCCAGTTCAGAGATGGGGAAACTGGGACAGAGTGAATTTGAATAACTTGCCTAAGATGGTACAGCTTGTAATAAGCAGCCGCATTTTGAATCCTAGTTGTCCTGTGACTAAAACAAACACCTACCAATTGGGCTTCAATGATCTTGAAGACAAAGAAATATCCAAATGTTTAGAGTAAAAATTATGAAGAATTTAAAAATACAAAAAAAGAGAGAAAATACGGAGAAAAGACTGGTGAGTTCAATTACAGCAACAATGTAAGAAAAGTTTCCTGAGTGAAAAAAAAAGTATGCCTTGATATTGAAAGTTTCCATGGAATGACAGAAGCAGAAGAATGTTGAGGACCCACTCTTAAATATAACCATGTCAAATATCAGAACACTGAGGAAGTTAAAAATTTCTAAAAGTATCCAGAGGCAAAGCCAGGTTGCCTAAAATACAACAAAAGTAAGAATAACTGATCTGCTTTTGCATCAGCAGAAGTTGCATCTAGGGCAAAATAAAATGTTCTTTTTGTATATGAAAACATAAAATGTACTGTTAGCAATGCACACATACAATATTTATGTTTTTGGGTTTTTTTTAAGTATCTATAAGAAAGGTCAAAGAATATATTAAGGTTTGGCATTCCTCAGTAAAATGAGTGTAAAAGCATCTGTGTTCAAACTTGTCCTCTCAAATGGGGAGGAATGTATGTACCACCTACAGAGATAAGTCTCTTAACCCTTCAGTAATAAGAAGACTTTAATTTAGGAATATATTTTAAAAATATTGAATGGCATCTAACAATAAGTATAATATTAAAATGTGTATTAAGGGAAATAAATGTCAACCTTTGTGGAGGCAATGTGTTCTGCATTTAGAATGAAAAAGGGACACACGATTCAAGAAATGGTCTAAATTCTGTGTGGTCTAGAAGAGGTAAAATAAATTACATAAAAATTAAAAGATTAATTTGAGACATTCTTTGTAGTATCACCACAGTTTAATCACTTGGTCCCAAAACCATTTCTTTTCTTTGGGACTGTAGACCATAAAAATCATGTAATCTATACATTTGGAAAGGAAAGCTTTATTTCTTTAAAAGAGTTACAACCTGAAGAAACCAGGCACTTATAAGGAGGAAAATTGGGGCAGGACCTTTATGTTGAACAGGTTGGCTAAACATAAATGTTCAACAGGTGGTTTCAAGAGGAGCTATGAATATTCACAAGGGGGGGTTCATGCATGCACAGTAAGGAAATATGTATGTTATATACATCCCATGTTCACTTTGGTGTGGGAACTAAACATTAAAATGCATTAAAATGAGGCTCTATACTTCAAAAGGTAAAGCAGAGGGCACAAAGGTGCTTTGTGCACAACCTCAGTAATCTAGTCAGAACCAGTACCTGGCCAGTTGTCACTTATCAGGAAGAAATGCATCATGAAACTTTTTAACTGTTAAGTTTAAATAACAAAAAGGGAGGGAGTCCATTGTGTCCAGGTCCAGTGATTGGTTGATGTTAGCAAAGGAATGAGTCTTTTGTTCCTTGTTTCTTCAGGGCTGGTTTCTGTTCCACTCTTAGGAAAGAGTATGGTAAAAGCTGGCAAGGAAGGGGATGTACTGAGGTCCAACCAACCTCCATCATGGCCAGGAAACCTGGTTTGAAAAATTGGTATACTTTAAAATAACTGAAAGAGTGGAGTTGCACTGTTCCTAACACAAAGAAATGATAAATGCTTGAGGTGATGGATACACCCATTACCCTGATTTGATTAATACACATTGTATGCCTCTATCAAAACATCATATATATTCTATAAATATATACAATTATGTGCCCATAATAGTTAAAAATAGAAAATTAAAAATTAAAAAATATTTTATGGGGTCTTCTTGTCCAAGGGGGTCCATTCAGTCATTTTCATTTTATTTTCATTTCACAGGACTGATGGCTCGATCTGTGATCAATCATGCAAAAATAATGTTGCAAATTCTACTGATGTGTTTTATAATTTTAGATTCAATCTGTAAAACATCAATAACTTAGCTATAGCTGCAGAGTTAAATGCAGTATTTATAGACAATATAAATATAACAAATCATTTCATATTCTTCTGTACTAGCACAATTTTCTACTATCATTTCAATTAAAGCAGGTGTTACTTTAATTAAAAGAGTCATATATCTTCTAAATGTTCATATTAGTCTCCAAAATTTTACTTATTTTATATATATAGACATGATATTACATAATAAATTTCATGTCTATTATCTTTGTTATGTATTCTGTATATGACATAATTTTTTGAAAATTTTCAACATATTGACATAGAAGAGTGTTGAGAAGCAGGGACTGGAAAGAAATGAATTAGGAGGCAATGTAACTATGCTGCATTGTCATTCAGTTGCAATTGTTTCCACTGTAAACGAGAAATGTTCCTTTTTTGCTTTCCTGTTTCTTCCCATTTCTTCTCTTCATCCAGTCTTCATACCCTAAATTAGGCTAAAATGAAGAAATACAAGCCAGACATAAGAAAAATTTGGTAGAGAATATTATCGGTTTGTTCACTTTGTTTGTTTATTATTAATATATTCCCAGCTCCTCTTCAAGTAAATTGTCTTAATTGCATGTAATGCTCCAATTTCAAGTCAGACATTCAAGTTCAGATAGTTCTCACTCTATTTCAGTTGTCAGCTGATAATCAGTCTATTTTGAAAATGATATACTCAAGTTGAGTAGAAATGGTTAATGTTGTTAAAATGAGATGTATTGTTTCAAGTAATTGAAAAGGGGTTAGGTGATAGAAGGAAAAATAAATCTAATCACCGTTGTGTTGACCTAACATTGCACCAAATTTGAGGCCAATTTACTACAAAATAATTTGAAATTGTGGTGGCGTTTTATTTTCAGTTCTATTTGTAAATATGCAGTCTAATTGCCAAAAAACAGATACTCTTTGGGTTTTATGACTTTAAAACGCTAGGACATAAGTAGATTTCTGTCAGGTAAAATAAATGTAGGAAAGAACAAGAGAATCCATACCTTTTTAGCAGCTACATATTGCCACATTAAGTATTCCAAAGCATCCCTCCCCTCACTCAATAAAAATTGCAGTTGAGTTTAACATACCAAAACCCTTTGACTGCCAGAGGCATTAGAATTGCTCTACTGAAAATACTTTCAGAATCCTTGGGGGATCTCACATGCGGTGAGCACCCTGGTGGTTGATTAATACTTTGTCTTCTAAAATACTGCTAGGCTTACATGTTGTTTATACTAGCCATTCCACACATAACATTGCAGAATCAGCAGAGGAGTTTTGTTCTGAAGTGGTACACCCACTTTACCCAGTGGTAGTAACACAGCTTCTTAAAATATTAGCAACAATCTATCACGGGTAGATTCCATCTGTAAATAAATGAGATTAACGTTGTTGTCCAGTCCATAGTCGCTTACCAGTTTTTGTTGTTGTTTCTCTTATTTTTGAGGGGGAGGTAGGGTATCCTGTAGCTTTTGTGAGAACCACTAACTAGAGGATAAACTGCACTAGCAGCAATATAACCATTTATACTAATGATTGTAACCCCTCTGTTGTGGTTTAAACACAAGTTGTAATTGCAACGTTACTATAACACAGCTTTCAACTATATCATGCTTCAGAAGTGGAATTTAATAAGTATGAGTCTAAAGTGGGGTATGTGTGTGTATGTGTGTGTGGTATTTTGTGTTTTGATATAATATGATGTAGAGAGAATATTTTGTAGGCATCTGAATATTTTTGCAGCTAAGAAAATCAAGTTAAAGATCATGAATATACTATTCTTTCAAGAAGAAAAATTAAGCTGACTTTAGGCAAGGGGCTTCACATATACTGTGGTATAATGAATTCCTTGCTAGGTATACGAACTCTATATGAAAAATAAAACTTTGCTTAGGTTTGTTTTTTCACTTAATTTTAATTCATTTGTTCTGAGGAAAGAAAAGCTTGTGTATAGTTTGGGAAGGCTTTGAAGCATTTGCTAAAGAGATGAAATTTCTGTAATATCATTACTTTGTGTTCTAACACACGCTCCTTTTTTATAAGACTTGATTCTCTTGACTTCCTGGCTGCAAAATGGAGATTGTGGTTTTTATAAGAGGAAATTCATGCATTTTCATACTGGCTGATTAGTTGAAAGGATCTTACAAATATTGTATGTGGACTATTTCATAAATCAAATTAGAGGACAAAGAGGATAATTAGTACATTTTTTTTGGTAGGAACAAAACTCTGGCTACATTTAAAGCATGAGAGATACAGATAAGTATAAAGATGCCTTAGAAGTTGATAGAAAAATAAGTACAAAAACAATAACAGTAATAAATGCCATTTATTTAGTACCAGCTATGTTTCAAATACTTTTCTTACCTATTCCTTCATACTGTAACTCATTCAAACAGAGATAAAAAACAAAAACAAAACAAAACAGAAACCCACTGTCCCAGCTATGGTATAATGAAGACACTGCCATGCAAATAGTCAATTGCAACTGGTGAAGTGGCTGTAAATAAAAAATACAATTGGTGCAGAGCCATAATTTGAAACTAAGTCTTCTCATGCTAAATCCAACTTTAAAAACTATACCTTGCTGATATTCCATAATATAAAAAATAAGTAAATGAATAGATCAAGAACAATACTGCTGCTATTGTTGTATGTCATTAAATTTTTATTTCCTTCTAAGAATTCCTAATTTGAAGTCTTTCTGTTCTTTTCTGATACCAAGAGAGTGCTATTTTAAGAGGATCTGCATTTGCAAGTGGTGAATATACTCTTTCCAGTTTTGTAAGACATGCAATTAAAATTGGTTTTTAATTCTAAGAAGCTTTGAACTAATTTAAATATTGCTAAACAATAAAACTGGTTTTACTCTAATTTTAATGAGGCTTGTCAGGTCCTTGATACACTCTTGCTATCATATATCCTTTAAAAAAATAGACATGATTTCTTTCCTAAGTGTTTGCTGATAAACATTTTAGTGACCCATTTCTTTCACAGGTAAATGAGATTAACTCAAGAAAAATTCCATAGAATCTTTATCTCATATTTGGTTTCCTAAAATGGTATTTCCCTTCATCTAGCCTGCCAAAGGGATAATTATTAATATGTAATAGTATTGGATGATACAATTATAACTTGATGCTTTCTAAATGTCACCTATGACACCAAGGCCAACTGATCACATTTTTCCTTGTACATAGTCTTTTTCACATTTCCTATAGCAATAATTCCAAAGTTTTGCTCTGTACAATAGCCTTACTCAACTTGATCCAGAGAGAATTAACAGAACAAATGTAGTCTTCAACCTTTTAATTTCCCTTATTGCCCTGAGATCAAACTTATCTGTATCTGGTTGTAAATTTTTGTACCACTTGTCTGGTGAGTTTTTGTATTGGGATTGCACTTGTCTGGAGTGTGAGAAAAAGTGGTGGTTGATGGTCCTTGGTTTATTCTGAGCTGTTGGTTCTTTTCCCATGAACCTGTTGTTTGGATCCTAATTTTGATTTGGAGATGCATTCTATTGGGTCCTCTCCATTGCCTCTTCCTGCCAAAATTAATCTCAATTGGCCTTTCTGTGCTTTTGCAAAAGAAGAAACCAAACTGTCTCATTTGTAGATAAATGAACTTTCAAAGAAGAATGGGAAATAAATCCTTTAAAAATAATGAAAGACAAGGAGAATGACCCCTTTCAGGCACCCCAGTTGGTTTATGGCACCTCTACTTGCAAGAATTTGTATAAGGTTCAACGGCATTCCAGGTTTTCTAGGATGGCCAATTCTTGTGCACAAGTTTTCACAATAGGGCAAATTATATCATGGAAAATTCAGAACTCAAATGGTCGACCTGCCACTACAGAGTTAAAATGTGAAGTCTCAAGCTCTTTGCTTGAGATAAACTCATTATCTATGGTATACAAAATGATCTGCGTATGTATGATTTTTGATAGATGAGGTCCTCCTGCCCCCACCAAAACCCCACAGCCGACTGGGATGAGTCACCAAGAGGGGCCACAGCCTGGGAGTGGACCTGGTGGGAGGGACGGACCTGGTACATGGTCAGCTGCTGAGTGGCAAGCAGCAAGGAGGAAGGAATGCCTGCCGCTGCTGCCATCTTGACACCATGGGAGGGGCTGGGAAGGGTGCTGCTTGAACTAGTTCTTCAATCCCACACCCATTAGTTTATGACTCAGGGTGGAGAATGGTCTCTTCTTACGCAGCAGGGAGCTCAATTTGGCCAGAGGGCACCCATAGCTAGGGCAAGGCAATTAGCATGAATCCTTCATGGCTGGTTAATATGGCCTTTAAAATAAACTAAAAGCTGTGCATGTTCCAAGGATCCTTTAAAACAGTCAAAAGGGAAGGCCACCATAGGGTAGGGTACAATCAGTGTGCTTTTTGAAAAAAAAGAAAGATGAAAGAACCCTGCCCAAAATTTCAAAGGGCTCTAGGTAAGGAGGAACTCTCAGGAAAGCAAATGGTTCCTTCAAGTCCAGGTCTCTCCTTTATTCTTAGCACAATTTTCTAGCACTGGAAGGGCTAGTTTTTCTATTTTCAACTTCCTGTTTGATCAGGTTTCCTCTATCCAAAATTTCATTACCGAGTTTTCTAGTTCAAGTCTTGGTTTGATCAAAAGAATGATGAAATTTAGCTTATTTACTTTTTTTGTTATACAAGATGATGACCTCCTCTTCCTTGAGATAATGTGTTTTATGGCTTGGCCTTGGAGGTGGAAGCCTGAAAAAGAATGTTATTTAAAGGGGAAATTAAAATATCAATTTAATATTTTTAAATTATTTTTCCTGTAATATCTCCTTAATAAATGTTGATGGTTCTTTTGTACCCACATGTTAGAGTACAACTTTGAAAACTACAGCCCATTTTCTATTTCTTTAAATAAGGTTTTATGGGAACACAGCCACATCTATCCATTTATATACCATCTATGGATAATATATATTATTATCTATAGATAAATATATTTATCTATATTATCTATTCCCACTACAATGGGAAAGTTTAGTTGTGACAGAGATTATAAGTCCCACAAAGCCTAGAGTATTTACTATCTTGTCCTTTACAGAAAAAGTTTGTTGATCCTGTGCTAGAGGGTAAAATTCAAAGTCTTTTCTACTCTAACCCCAGATTATCAATCCAGAAACATCTCTTGTCCATGTTCCTAATAATCCCTTTTATTAAAATAATTACAGGTGTTTTTTTTGAACACACTATGCTTCTTCTTACTACCATAATAGTTGCATTTATTACTCTTTCTGCTGAAAATATTCTTAATCTTTTTCCCTGCTTATCTCTTGAAGTCTATTCATAGGTCACTGGCCTCTGTGAGGTCTTCTCAGAGAACTCCAGGTTCAGCAAGTTGTTTGTCCTTCTATGCTTTCTTTTTACCTCAGGAATATCATTGAAGATTTATCACAATATTCCCTCATTTCATAATAATATATCTCCCTCTATACTATGTCCTCCTATAAAATAGAGAGTAGGTCTAATACATCTTTTATTACCAATTTTTGGTAGACCTTGGCCCTGGGACTGTAAAATAAACTTCTGTTAAATTAATTAATAAATTAATAATGTTACCAAAAGTTTGGTACTTGTCACCAAGGTCGAATCAATGAGAACGAAGAACAAGGACCAACAGTTTGAGGAAAAGGAAAGAGAAGTTTATTAATTTGCTGGCTAATGAGGAGGGCAGTGGACTGGTATATCAAAGACTGCCATCCTGTCTTTAAGCAGAAAAACGGGGCTTTTTAAAAGGGGGGTTTTCAGCAGTTGGGCTCAGGTCTAAGTAACTGGTGTCACACGTTGTGCCTCTGGGCTATTGTTGTTTAACTATAATTGGTGGTTTCTGTTGACCTTATCTGCAGTAATGACAATCTCCAGGTCCTTATCTGAACAATTCTGTTGAGCCATCTCCTATGGTTTAAGATACTATAAAACAAACAGCAAAGGACATTTTTCTGCCCCTTTGATTACTGGCCTTGGGCAGGAAGGCAGGTTTTAATTCCCAAAAAGAGTGGGGGGGGGGTCTTAAAGAGACAATTCATAAAACATTTCATTGTCCTTTTACAGACCTTTTCCTCTGTTACAATAATAACAATAAAATTTATGCACTTCAATTTAACAGTGAAAACAGAAATTATGTTTATTTTCTCAACACTGTTAATGAATGAATTCATTCAACAAATATGTATAAAATGTTTGTCATACATTAAACATTATACTAAATGCTGGGGATCTAATGAAGATTGATTGATTTTTCTTTAAATGTGAGATCTACCCTGAACAAGCTCCAATAACATTTTTGTGTTCTGGGTTTTGACTTACAACGAATTGTTTCATCTTCATGATTCCTTGTTCAGTTTATTTAATAACTGTTGATGAAAAATATATAAAAATTATGAGAACAAATCCTAAGCATACCCTGGTGAAACATTTATTTTTTCCTGTGGTTCTTATATTCAATTATGATCAATATTATAATTTACAAATATTTAAGTTAAATAAAGATACCTTGACATTTTAAGATCTTATCTTAAAGCTCTTCCTTAAAAGCCTTCTGAATGATCTGTGTTCATTCAGGTATGTATGAATATGTAGAATGATCTACATAGCCATATTCTTGAATTGTTCTGAAAGTAAAATATGGTATTAGATAATATTTTGGACTAAATTATGTTTCCCCTAATGTTCATATGTTGAAGCCTTAGCCCCAATGTGACAGTATTTGGAGATAGGTCCTTTAAAATGGTAATTAAGGTTAACTGAGGTCATAAGGATGGTGCTCTAATTCAATATAACTTGTGTCCTTATTAGAAGAGGAAGAGATACCAAGGATGTGTGCACACATAAAAAATGTAAAATGAGATCAAGCTAAAGAGAGAGACCACACTAGAAACCAGCCCTGCTGGGGTCTTTGTCCTGGACTTCTAGGCTCCAGAACTGTGAGACTATAAATTTCTGGTGTTTTCAAGCCACTCAGTTCTGCAGTATTCTGTTATGACAGCCCTAGTAGACTAATACAGATTCATAAATCAAAAATGTTATTGTAAACATAAGGTCAATTACCTTTCTAGAGATATATAATTCAATTAACTCTCAACTATCTGTTAGGTAGATAGTGAGGGACCTCTGGCTCTCCTAGGGACAAAAGTGAGTGCCCTGCCTTGGTGCTGCCTCCAGCAATTGCCACACCTGGGGAAGAACGACAAGGGTGGGCACCCCACCTTGGTGCTGCCCCACCTTGACCCTGCCCCAAGCAATTGCCACACCTGGGGGAAGGAGGAACGCTGGCCCTGCCAATCTGCAAAAGAGTGCAAGGAAATCCCCAGCCCTCGGGCCAGACTACACAGGCACAATAGGGTCTGGAAAATGACCTAGAGTAACCTAAGGCTAATTATCATTCAAAGTAGTTCAATGGTGGTGTTTGAACTATGAGGCGGGCCCAATCCAGACATATAAAACTGGACCCTAGACTATAACCATGGCCACTTGTTATGACGGGGGGTCTGTTCATCCTCTGTGGCAAATGTATCTTGCTCTTGCTTTATAAACCTGTCTTGCTCTTCCTCAATAAACTTCATTTCATGCTGGCCTTGCTATTGGTGTGTCTGGTCATTCTTTGGCCAGGAGCACACCAAAAACCAAGAACAGACTGCCAACCTGACATATTTATTGTAGAACTTATTTATGGCAATTTAGAACTATTTATGATGGGAAGCAATTTCACACAAACAGCTTTTATGCAGAAAAGAAGGGAGCTATACAAAGCAAGAGTATGTTCCAGAGAGCAACAGGTCAGATTCCATGAGTGGAGAAAGACCTTGAGGACTCCCAGGTAGTTTCCTTTTATTGGCCTGGACCAGGGGAGGGATTATGGGAGGTGTAGGATGTTACCAAATGATTGATATACATGATTGACAGGTGTTCTTATAGCAAAGTTGCAGCTCCACAGTCATTTATGCCTCAAAACCTCATGTTCCTGCTCTTTGCAGTTGTTAGCTGTGTTTTCCTGCAGTCCCTTCCTCGGCTTCTTTGCTCCTAGGGACTGCCCTCCTGGCCTGTATCTGCCACCTGCAGATTTGGTCCCTGCCTAACAGTCCTGGGCATGGAGGATTTTAGAGTCTTTTCTCCTACAATAGGATTTACTTTTCTCTGGTTAATGTAGATTCCAGGGAGAGGGTCTAAGACAACTGCATTACTTCTGGAGAACTTCCTTAGTCAGATAAGCAACTTCAGGAAAAGCCCTACCTTGTGCTTTGGGAAAAAGAGAAGATCAAGAGACAGAAGGGTGGGGGAAGGTCAGAGAGGCCTTGAGGCTGCTTCTTTAGTTCAAAGTCATCATACTTTAGGGTAACTATTTTTTAGCCCCCCAAAATTCTATGGAGTGTATATCAACATCATCGTTTTCTTACTTTTGTTACTTCACATTTCAATAAAAATTTGTTAGTGAGAGAGAGTAAAAAGAGAAAAGAGATTAAGATTAAGAGAAGCTTTATTATAATTTGTTTTCTTATCCAATTACACTCTCTTCTTTAATAGCTATACTAACTAAGGTTTAAAATTTAATTCCTCATTTTCACATGCAATTGATGCTACTTTCCTATGGTACTTTATTGAATAATATGCATCTTTCTTTATAATATTGCAATGCAAGATTTATCTTTCTCCCAATTCTCATGATTAAACACATTTCTAATTTATTTTTACAGAAAATTTTAAAATAATTAAAAAAACATCTTGGTGAAAAGTAAGGTTTAAGTTGGTGCCATACAAATGGCCAATGGGTATATGAAAAAATGCTCAATATCACTAATCATCAGAGAAATGCAAATCAAAACCACAATGATATACCACCTCACCCCAACTAAAATGACATTATTCAAAAGACAAAAAAAAATAACAAATGCTGGTGAGGATGCAGAGAAAGGGGAATTCTTATTCACTGCTGGTGGGAATTAGTACAGCCATTATGGAAAATAATGTGGAGGTTCCTTAAAAAATTAAAAATGGAACAACCATATGATTCAGCAATCCCACTACTAGGTATATACAAAGGACATAAAATCATTATATCAAAGAGATATATGCACTCTCATGTTTACTGCAGCATTATTCATAATAACAAGATAATGAACCAAATTAAGTATCCTCATGATGAATGGATAAGAAAATGGTGGTTATAATCACAATGGATACATTCAGCATAAAAAGAATTAAATCCTCTCATTGGCAGCAGCATGGATGAAACTGGAGGACATTGTGTTAAGTGAAATAAGCCAGGCACAGAAAGACAAATGCCACCTGATGTCACTCATTTGTAGAATCAGAAAAAGTTTCTTCAGATGAAAGTTCTATTTCATAGAAATAGAGAGTAAAATAGTGGTTACCAGAGGTTGGGGAGGGTCGGGGAAGGGAGGGAATGGGAAAAGGTTGGTCAATGGATACAAATTACAGTTAGATAAGAAGAGAAAGTCCTGATGTTTTATTGCACAGTAGAGTGACCATAGTTAACAATATTGTATTGTATATTTCAAAATGACTAGAAGAGAAGATTTTGAATGTTTTCACACAAAGAAATGATAAATGTTATCATTTAAATGTTAGGTAATGCATACACTAAATACCCTGATTTGACCATTATACAACATATACATGTATGGAAACATCACACTGTAGCCCATAGTGTGTACAATTATTATGTATCAATTAAAAATAAAATAAAACTTAAAAAATAAATAGGTAGTTCCTCTTTTTACATTTTTATTCTCCATACTCTATTCTTATTGAAATGCATAGGAACATTAAGAACAGCCAAGTAAAGAAAACAATAAAGGCAGTTTGAGAAATTCATCTCTGTTGTAATAATATAAACCAAATAATATTAGAAGCACAAATTTTACCAATTTAAGTATAGTTTTGTTGTAAATAAGTTGAGTTTTTGAGATGCAAGCCGTGATTTTAGAAAAGTATGGGTTTTTTTTTGTTTTTTTCCTCCCTAAATGTAGTTATTTAGTGTCTATCTGCCAACATTGTAACCAACATGGGAGATTTAAAGATAAAATGATAGCCTAGAGAGATGCACTAAATAGAGTTGTGAACATTGATAAAGTAATAGACACCCAGATCACGATAGTTTCCTTAGAAACATGTGGACTTGCTAAAATGCTTTAATGAGCTATTGAGTTTTAGCACTACAAAGCATTAGGAGTTTCAAATCTTCCTTACGGCTGTGTCGTATAAATCTACCACTGATCTTTTTATAAACCCCATTTAATGTTAATTACTAGAATTGGGTCATCAACAAGCAAAATATTAAATTCTACTCTGATGACAACTCACTGCAAAGTAATTCTACTACTACTAATGCTGTCACTACTTTCTACCTTACTGACATACCTGAATAATAATAATGGTTAACATTTATTCTGCACTTGCTATGTGGTTTATATACTATAACTCATTTAATTCTCAACTCTATGAGGTATGTAAAAGTTTTAACTGTGTTTTATGAACACTAGTTTGCCTGAAGACCCATTGCCATTAAGTAACAGAACAGGGACTTGACCCAGAACTCTGCTACTGATATCTTTTCCACAAATAGCAATAGGTTCTAGATTATAAAGTGGAGAACCTATAGCATGCATTTTGTAAAACTGTCTAGTTAATTTAGAAGTTTTCATTGTCATACTAAATACCGATTATGCGAAGATGAATAAGATTTAAACTCTACCCACAAAAACACTATATTCTAATTGGAGAGATAAGATATACAAGAAAGATGGTTATAAATAATGTAATGGCAGCCCTAAGGATATATTAGGCAAGTCTACCTGGGTGATGAAAAATAGTAAATTTACTATTTTTGAATAGTAAGAAAGAAAAACTCACACACTGAATCTTAAAATATTTGTAAATGACACCTGCAGCAAAGCATATATATAAAGTCTAGACATTCATGGACATATCAGAATGTAAGCCATTGTATTTTAAAGCCCCAAATACAGAAACGGTAGTATATACTGAGTCAAAGTTTTTAATATTAGCAATGACTGGACAAAGCAGATTAGGAACTAGACAGACAGAAAGACAGGGATACAAAACAGATATTGGACATCAGACCACAAAAATGTTAAGGGTCAGTCAAAACAAGCTCAGACTTGCAAAGCTGCATAAAAAAAACCAAGGTACTAACATTACCAAAAATAGCCTAGGTAACTTTGTTCACTCTTGGGTCCAATAGCTCTGCTAGACATTTAATGTGTGGTTGAGAGAAAAAGTATAATACTTGCTTTTTGTTCCTTTTTCATGTTTTTAAAATTATGTTTGAATACATTTAAAATTATATATTTTAAATTTTATTTTTCTTGTGCAATAACATATATTTGTGAACATTTGTGAGATTACTCTATTGTTGGGCATATAAAAGACCAAATCCAAGTATTTGGCCATAAGTAATTTGGGTTTTGCTTAATACAAGTCACAAATTTACACAGACCAGTGCATGCTATAAATAGTTGTATGACTTCAAATAAAGAATTTTGGTATGTATTAATATATAGATTGTGAGTTAAGAACTTTTATAGCCCTACTGATTTCATCATCATAGCATCGCTGCATCATATTTCAATCAAAAGAATTATATTTGTGTGCCCCAAATTATGTTTAATTTTATGAATAACTTAAAAGATCCATGGAAGAGAAGTTTGTCCTGAAAAAGCTTTTGTTTTTCTTGAATTGACAATAATCACTGAAATAAAAAAAGGGTATTTATATCTCCCAGCCATGTAAACTTAAAATCAGAAAAGAAAATTTTAACTGCAACCAAGGAACAGAAGGATACTCCTACCCTTCTGCTGATCTTGCAATTCCCCTACTAGGCTTGGTTATTCCCCACTTCACTCAAGAATAAGTAGATCCCTAACTCATTTCTCCAACAATAATATAGAAACTAGGTAACATAAAATAAAAAATTACAATAACACCCAAAGATAAAGACTTACAATGGGGAAAAAAGATTACAAAGAAGAGAAATATATATTAGAAATCTCTTGCCTTTTGTTACTAAAAAATTCAAATAAACATGAAACATGTTTGGGGATGTGGGGAGAAAAAATGTAGAAAAATTAGTAAAACAATACACTAAATTATTAATTGTTCAGCTGAGAAGAAAAACAAAAGAAAATACATCCATAACTATAGAAACAAAATACAGTATTAGAATTAAAGTTAGTATGAATGGTGCAGATGACTAAACCAGTGTTGTGCAGGAAACATGTAAGAGACAATTATTTTTGCTGGAGAAGAGAAGAGAATGGAAAGAATTGGGCATAAACAACATTTCAAGACATAATGGAAAAATAAAGAATTTTCTGCATTGAGATGTTTCTGTAAATCAAGACTTAACTGTGTGTTAAAGATGATTAATAGAAAATAAGTCATCAGGTACAAATATATTGAACTAAGAATATTTGTACATACATTAAGTATTAGGTAATAATAGACCAAACTAAAGAGCTTTGAAGTGTAAAAGTATAACTGAACAAATGAGTACTAGGCAACTTGCTCTTTTTGAAGGGGCTGTGGTGGCAGGGGAGTAGTAAAGGGATTTTTAAACATAAATGAAAGTATGCCACAACATACCTTTATAACAAAATACTCCAAGACTCAACTGATGAAAATTAGAGCCAGAATTAAGCATTCATAGAAGAGAAATTATTGCATAAAACAAACGATGTCAAATGAAAAAGGAAATGACAGAGATATAAGTAAAAATTAGTAAATTAGATAGCAGAATTAAAAATAAATATAATCATAAAAATAATATAATTATTAAAACTTTTAAAATCCTAGCCAATTTGAGGAAAAGAAAGAAAGAAAATGCATAAATTTAAAACCAAGATTTTATAGAATTACAGTTGAACTATTTACTATACATATTTCAGAAAGTATTTGAAAAATTAGAATAAAATGGAAGATTTTTAGCAAAATATAAAAAATCAGTAGGTCTTACAGAAAAAGTGAGAATAAAACTAGACCTATACCTTTGAATATAATAGAGAAATTTGTCTAATAATTATTTCAAATAGAAAGTACCAAGATCAGATCTTTTTAATGTAAATTCTTGAAAATTTGCCAAGAATGGTTATTTTTTAAAATATATTTTAAAACAATTCCAGTGATACAAAATTTCTAAATCATTTGGTGAAACTAGGAAACTCCTACAACCAAAATTTGATAAAAATAGCACAAAAAGAATCTCATGTTTGAACGTTAAAGGGATCATCTTAGTCTAAAAATATATTTTAAAAAAAGTAGCAAAACAAATCCACAAATACATAGAGTAGGAATTTTTTCTTAGAATTCTCATGAAAGGTAATGTGATCAGTCTTTTAATGTTTCAATGTATTAATACAATTTGTTTCATCACAGGTAAAAGGGAAAAAAAGATATAATTATATAACAGATGATAAAAGTTCAATGAAATCAAATATATGACATTAATAAAAGTTGTTAATAAAATATGAACAGAAAGATTTTTTCATATGTTATAAGGATATCTATTGCCATTCTTATTTAATATTAAGAAATATGTTGGCTACTGCATTAATCTTGAATTTTCATCGAATGTAATAAGATAATAAATAAAATAATACAACTATTACAAAAATATGGTCCCAATGTTCCTTATTCAAAAAGTAAGCTGTTTTATATAGAAAGGGCAAGAATATTGATTCATATACCCTCAAGAATAATGATAGATCTGTTACCAGTATATTTTTACAATATTTATTAAAAAACCAATGATCTTCCATGGTTTGACAAAAATTTATTAAGTAGAATAATAGAACAGGATCCCTTTTTTTATAACTGACCAAAAATATGGATTTAAAAATATTATTTATCCAGAAGTCTAAATCACAGTAGGATCCAAGCATTGGAAATTTTTGTAATTGTTTTTTTCCCCCAAAGCTCATTCATTTTAATGTTATGTGTTTTTAATAATTAAATAATAATTTAATAAAATGTTCAGTAAATGACATGGATGTGATCTGCTCTGTACAGATGAGCAAGTAGTCAGGTCTTTCAGCTCAATTCACATAATAGTGACATGGGCTGCGTGCACTGTAATTAATGGATTATAAATGGCTCTGTCAGAAGCTGCTTCATGTTGCTAAAAAGTCATACATTTCCTAAAACATAGGTCTTGAATTTCTGACTAGATAAACTTCACATATATAGACTGAACTATAAATGTCAAAAACAAAGCTGTAGTTAAACTGATACATAAATTTGTTAAGATCATGAATATATGTTTTCAAAAGTGCCATTGTTTATTTCTCTGATTTTCTGCAGATGTGAAAATACATTCAGTTGAAAAATTATTTTTTAACTGACTTAACATAGGATTTTTTGGTAAACCAATTGCATTATTGATTTCTTAAATTTTTAATGAAAATCAGTGAATTTTGCAAAGTTTAAGTCTTTATACAAGAGCTGGTGGAACAAATGCATTGTTTCTGCTTAAGTCTATACATTTCAGTTTTTTATGTAATATTCTATTTCTTACATTTTCAGGTAAACTAAGTTATTTAAAATGCATGCAAAAATTGTGGAATATTCATGTTTCATTCTTTCATTGAATGATATTTTTGTATGGGGTGAGGGGATGTCACAGATATACATCACTACTTCCATAGAGTACAAGTATAAAAACTTGGGGGAAACAATTTACAATTAGAAAGGTAGTAGAAAGCATGCTGTCCTCTGAACTCTCCTTCTTCCACAGTGTGGAGGGGTTCTGTATGTGTCATGGCCAAGGTTTCAGTAGAGGGTGGCCAGATTCATACAGAAGGCTAGGCATGAGGCCAAAGGACATCAATGGCAAGAACAGGAAAAACACCCCCACATCATATTCCATATTTACAAGTTAGCAGCCTAATAGGAGCTAGGCAACAACCAGTGTCTCTATATGGTGGTATCTCTGATCCAGGAACAGTGATAGGGAATGTGCACCGTTAGCATTAAGAATTGCATACCTGGGCCCTGGGAATAGCTCTACCAGCCAGACACAGTGAGAATAGTTCAAGCGAGCCAGCTCTTGGCTAAGTAACCAAAAGGGAAAAGAAAGTGAGGCTCTGGAGTCATCAAGATCTGATTCTCATTAAATATCTTTACTGTATAAAGAATACGATACAGTTTTAAAACCCTTTAATTTGTAAATTTTACTGTTTTATCTTATCAATGTTGATATTAATATTGAATTGTCAAGGGTACTATGCTATTAGAAAGGAGGTGGGCCTTGATGCTGGATGTGTGTCCCCAAAGCAGTAACTGTGCCAAGCATTAACACTTTAATTGCTGGATCAAGAAAAATGGCTCAAGGAGGAGATGATGATGAGGAATTGAGCAGAGTTGAGAAATTATAAGCAAAATCAAATTTTGGAAGTATGTTAATAATATAGCATCTAGTGTGGCACCACAAGTGTGCACTGGGTGAATTTCAGCCTTGTTTTATATCTTATATTATGCACCATATCTTTTGTGGGAAAATTCTCTTTTTATCACTTTGATCTGGGCTGTAACATAATCAGAATTTGGGGATCTTGGGAGAGGGAGTAAGTGTATTTGATATGTTGGAATAATGCAAATATTAATAATTTGTGAGCAGAGAACCACCTATGGTGGATTAAAAATGGCCACAAAATCTTTGCCACTTTTTTTTCCAAGCAGTGGGATCTAGTTCCCTTCTTCTTGAATCTTGGCTGGTCTGTGATTGCTTTGACCAATAGAGTATAGCAAAAATGACTCTTTACCACTACTTCAGGCATATCCTTTATGAAGCTGGGAGCTTCAGTCTTGGTCTCTTGGACCCTGAAATGCCTTGCATGAGGCATTTCATAAGTGACCATAGGGAGAGGCAAAGATACTAAACGGAGAGGGAGCTTTCCAGCCATCCGTGCTGGGGTATTAGGTATGTGAGTGAAGCTGTCTTGGAACCTTCAGATCAGCCCAATCACAGTTGATACCACCAAGTGACCTTAGTCAAACCTATGTAGAGCAGAATTGGCTACCTAAGTCCTCCCCAAATTCTTGACCCACAAAATCATAGGATATGATAAAATCTTTGTCATTTTAAAACACTAAGGTTTGGGATAGTTTGGTACACACTAATTGATAAGCAAAACAGAATTCTTTTTGAATGAATATCACATTTATATGCAATTGCAATAAAAGTGTCAAGTTTTTTTAATTTGATAGAAATGCCTTACATGGAAGAAACATATGTGAAATCCAAATAAATAAAAGAATAATGTATAAGAAGATCAATGAAGAGCTACATGGACAGAGAAAATATATTCTAAACTTTAAATAATTTAGGGAAACATGATACTGGTCCTACAAAGGACAATAAGAGCAATAGAATTAAACCAAAGACACAGAAAGAAATCACAGTTTACATAACTGATTTTATGAAAAATTTGTCAATCAATGAATAATTACTTTTATGAAGTATCCTGTATAGTGCTATGTATGTGATAGAATTTCTAAATTAAACAAAACTGAAACCCCCCAAAAACTAGAAGAAAATGTGGCTGGATATTAGCTTGGAATTTTCATAGTTATTAAAAAACATATGTTTTCATACATTTTTAAATTTTCTGAGCTGAAAATGTTTTACTGGAAAAAAATCACATATTACTTTTTAATCCTTCACAGAGATTATCATCATTTAATATTGTTCATGAAAAATTTCACATTTTCTTCTAAAAATGAATGTTTCCTTAAAAATGTATTAATGTGATGATTTAGTAATAGTCTTGCATTATATTATTAAAATTTGGACAACTTTCCCTAAATAGTGTAAGAAAAAATTGCATGCAATCAATTTTTGTTCTCCTAAAGAAGGTTGCTTCCAAGAAATCAGAGTATAGTCAGATTTTTGCACCTTTTCTTCAGAAGGCTGTTCTTCCAGTTAATACACTGTCATATAGTAAAAATATATAGTTCCCCATGTGCAAGCTCTCATGATTTTGTCAACCGACATTCAGCAGCGTTTACCTCTTGGCTGCCGATTCTTCACTTTGCATAATGCGTTTTTTTTTCTTACATAAAAACTGAAACATAGGGAGATTTTAAGTTGGCAATGCTCCTGTGGGATGACAGTATGATCGACATCTGTGTAATAAATGCAGACTTATAATGTACAGAGACAGCCACACTTTCACATTCTGACATTTTCACACACCTCAGACTTACATGCTGAAATGCTGAACAATTACAGAAGAAAAAAAAATGCATCATGGAAAAAAGTAGTATAAGAATAGATAACACTAAGTAGAGTTGCCATATGGTATACCATTTACTGTAATGAGAGTTCTATTCTTTCTGGGAAGGTACCTAAGATACTAGTTAGTGAACAAGGCAACATATGAATTTTGGAAGAAATTTATATTTCTAGGCAATATTATAAAACATGTTTTAAATTATAGAGATTGGCTATGTAGCATTTTAACTTGAACATTTTCTTATTTTCCCTGACATATTAGAAATAAAAATATACTTTTCTCCAAATTTCCACTGAATAATATTCTTAAGTGCCTTAATGTGAATGCTAGTTAAGTGAGTTTACAGTATATTAAATTCATGCTAACACTACTACCATCATTTGCCTGCTCACACATACAGCAACAGGGATGAGGGTGGAGCTTAATCATAGATACTTCACACACATTGAATAATGCTACTAAGCAAAGGTGATAGGCCATCAGGTTAAAAAAAAAAGTGCAAGTATAAATAGCATTACTAATTAATAAATAGAGTACCATAATATATTAGAAATAGGAGGGTGCTTAAAAATTGTGTATTCTATTACTTACCTACTTTCTTAACTGTGCTATAAGATTAGAACTCACTCATTCATTTACACAATTAAAAACATTGAGCATCTACTACCCATCAAAACCAATAAGTGATAGGAATTCAAAGATTAATATAGTCTTTGAGGAGATCACAATTTAATAAACTTAGGCTCAGAAGAAGATATATGTATTTTAATATTAGGTTATTAAGTATGAAATGTCTGATTTCCTTAAGTACTAAGTTTGACAGTTGATATCTTTGACATTTCACTTTGACACTTCTTGTTTTATTTTTATTGTGAAGGTACATCCTCATTCTTTCAAACACATGTTTTTCCTTGTGATTATCTTTCAATTTTTTTTAAAGCAATTTTTGTGAAACCATGGATAAGTCAAAAATTCATGTTATTTTTGAATATGAGTTCCATCATGGAGCCAATGCAGCACAAACAGCTCGAAATACCAATGAAATATTTGGGAAGGATGTGGCTGATGAACGTTCAGTACGTGGAGGGTTTGAGAAGTTCCATTCCGGTGATTTTCATCTTGAAAATGGGCCATGTGGGTGACCTGAGGCCAAGGTGGATAATGATGAGCTGAAAGCTGTAGTGGAAGCAAATCCATCTCAACCTACACGTGAATTAGCAGCAAGGTTTAACGTACTATTCCAACAATATTGGACCATTTGAAACAAAAGGGCAAGGTAAACAAGCTGGAGAGATGGGTACCACGTGAATTAAGTGAGCATCAGAAGAGAAATCGTCTCAGAGCTTGATTTTCTTTGCTGTCACAACATAAAGGTGAACACTTTCTACACCGTATTGTTACGTGTCATGGAAAATGGATTCTTTTTGACAATTGAAAGTGCTCGGCACAAGGGCTTGATAAAGATGTAGTGCTGAAACACAGTCCAAAACCGAATATTCATCCAAAAATGCTAATGGTGTTTGTTTGGTGGTCCAGCGCTGGTGCTATCCACTACAGCTTCATGAAACCTGGTCAGTCCGTTACAGTGGATGTTTACTGCAACCAGCTGGATGAAATGATTAAGCTCGTGATTAAGCAGCAGAGATTGGTCAATAGAGACAAGCCAATCTTCTTGCAAGACAACGCTCGACCACATTTCGCACAAACAACGCTGTTCTAACTACAGAGGCTGGACTTGGAAACTCTCTATCATCCACTGTATTCACCAGACCTTGCACCAACTGACTACCACTTTTACCAGGCTTTGGACCACTTCTTGCAAGGAATAATAATCAATTCTCAACAAACTGTGGAAAATGCCTTTCACAAATTCGTCACCACTTGCTCTCCAGGCTTCTTCACCGCTGGCATAAGCAAGCTACCGTTAAGATGGCAAAACTGTGTTGATAGTTTGGGCACATACTTTGATTAATTGTACTGTTTCTTGTTTGATTCGAAAATCGGACATTTCATATTTAATGACCTATACTATTATTTTGCTGAGGCTATAAATCACCTATAAAGAAGGGATATAGAAAGAAATGAAGGGAGGAATTTAATGTAATTAATCCTCTCTGCAGAAGTTTCCTTACCAATTTTAATGAGCTGAGCCTTGAAAGGTAAATCTTGTAAAAACTTCCATACGCATATATACACACACACAGAGACATATATATACACATATACACACACATGTATATATATATATGTATGAAGTAAAATGTATTTCAGAAAGCAAAACCAACAGAAAAGACAATATACAGCATGACTTTGCTAAGAAGCAAGTAGTGTTGGGATGAATGTCTTGAGAAGATAAAGTTGTAATATTAACTGAATCAGATGATGGAAGCCTGGGAAATTTCATCTTTACTCTGCACTGAATTTAGTTTTCTAGTAGAGATGTGACACTTTCAGATTTAGGTTTTAAAAAGAAAATGTTGACAAAACCACAAAGGATTGTTAGGAATTATGGAATCCAGTTAAGCAATTATTGTACAATCCAGGATGGAGATAATAAGCATAAAATTTAATGTACAGGAATTGGGGTTATAAGAAAGAAAGGATTCATCGACTATGTAAAACGTTAGAATTTAAGCAATTGAGACTTTCATAAAACCATTAACTAAGAAAAGAAACTCAGGTCTGCAGGAGAGAATGCTGAGTTTTCCCTGGGACATGTTGACGTCCGGGCACTCATTGTGAAATTGGAGTATGGAGCTTGGAGAGAAACCACATACATTTTGTAATGACATAAATACATGAGCATAGAAATCATGTGAGAGGATGAAATTGCTGTGGAAGAGTTTGTGGATTAAGAAGTAAAAGTGGATATAACAAGACTTAAAATATAGGTGGAGAGAAAGGATTAGCTGAAGGGATCAAGCATGTAGCTGGCAGCAAAGTCAGAGTAACACAAAGAGAGAGCTGTGCTACAGAAACCAAGGAAGAGGCTAAGGGTGGGTGATAGTAAGTGCCTGGGGAGACCAAACAGGTGAAATCACAAAAGAGCCACTTGACTTCCCATTAAGTAAGTCACTTGGTGATCTTTGAGAGCACAGTTTCGTCAGAATTTTGAAATAAGAATCAAATGTCAAAATGTTGAAGAGGGAAAAAAAGAAGGGATAGAAGTTGAATGTAAAGTACTCATCTAAGTTTAAGTTGGGATTTATGAAAATAGGAAAGATATTGATAGCCTGATACACAAATTGATTTGAAAATATACTTTCCCCATGAAAGTAAAGATTGACTGTATTCTTTTTTTATGAGAGGTACCACACTGGATTAATGTAGTCTTATGTCAAGGAAGTCGCTAATGAACATCAGTTTCATGTTTGCTTTGCTGCATTATAAAATCACCCTAAAATAAAATGTGCTTATTTTAAAGTCTCTTACAACTTACTCTTTCTTTCCTATAGTTATTTGAATCTGCAGTTAAGTGTAGGAAAAATATAACTCTAGGTTAATATTTATTTCATAGGTCATAAAAACCATTATTAAACTGTTGTGATTATTTTTAACTTCCCCGGAAAACACATCGTCCTTATGTAATGTTGGTGGGCTAAAGGGATGACAACATTGTTTGGTCAATAGCTAGGAATAATTGTCCAGCTTAATCCCTTTTTATGATAGACATTAATTTCAATTTTATGTAGAGGAGAAAAAGAGGCTGCTTAATAGTAACTTCAACATTTTGGAATAAGAATAAATCTACTTTTTGTCATTGTTTTTAGCTGCTTCGTGGCCTTTTATATTACTTCACAGATGTTATCTATAGCAATGTATTTCTCATTACCATATTAAATGGGTTCAACAAAGACACATTCATCCATCCCCACCTCTTAAAATTAAAATATTTAATGCTGCCTAAAGCATCCTAGTCACTTCCCAGATACAGAGGCAATGAGGGACTGAATATTTCAATATTGTTACTTCGTGTCTTTTTCTGCACTCTGGGTGTGTATTTACTTGTAAGGAAGATATTCTTCCACAGTACATATAATATGCATCACAGAAGAGCTAGATGGTTCTGTAGGATTTGTAGTGTGAGGTATCCACCCATGTAATTATGACTTTTCCTTAATGTTATTCCCATTATTCAGAAGATTGCTTTTGTTGGACTGAATGATATCCACTGGTGCAGTGAAACTTTATATTAGCTTTCTTAGGCTTTCTACACCTCAATGCATGCCTGATCTGTAGGTTTAACTTGTTCTATTGTATTGCAGTGTATTTGCTATCTTGTGGTTTCTCACTGTTTTGATCATATTGAAGTGTAATGCTTTTCTCCCCGCTAGGACATTTTTTATAATGTTTCATCATCAACATGATGTCTGGTACTTTCAGTGAAAGTAGGACCTCTCTTTCTTAAATATATATGCTCTAAAAATATTTTAGAGCAGAGTTAACCACAGGAGTTCTGACCAGTGTTCCTGCTAAGTTGCCTAAAGGAGAACGTAGGATCGTATATAAAGGTCAGTGCTTGGGACTTCCTATCTTCTTTGTTATGGTGTCACACAAAATTAAGTCCTTGATAACCTGTATGATGTTTTCTGATAATGAGGAAGATGATGCAATCTCTCTCTTCATAGAATAAAGTAGAAGAAATTGGTGGAACAAGGGTAGATAATCACCCACTTTATAATGAGGGAACTCCTCTGATAATTCTTTTGTTACTAAAATATAAAGAATTTGAAAGAAGCTTATAGAAATAATATTTTTTTTTCTTTAAAAAGGATGTGGTCCTATTTTGTCTCATCTTACCTACAAGCAGATAAAATGCCCTCTTTAGAGTAAATGTGATTAATTTATGGATTACCATTACTTTAATGTTTGCTCTTGGTAAATTTCTGCAAAACATTTATCATCATCTGCTGTACTCAAGGTCTTTAAGGGAAACCTAAACAAATAAATATGTTTGATTTGACATTCTAATTTTATTGTAATTAAAGATTAGGTTTTGGTTGGGTAAACTTTAAATATCTGGTAAAAGTAACACATGGAAAGGAATATAACTTAGGTGAAGGTATTTTTATTTTCTTTACATTGAAAAGAATATGCTCTTCAAATACACAAAGTAGTAACTCCGATTATCTTAACTGTTCACTATAAACATGAGTAACTAAGCTATTGCTTATATTCTGCTTTATTTGCCGCCTTTGCTAAAAAATTATAAATGCTATGTTTTCTAAAAATCTAATGAAATGTGACTAATACTACAGGTATATGTGTGTATATGTGTGTGTGTGTGTAATTTCTTCATAAGAAATAAGTACTTTAAACATGAAGGCTCTACACTTTTAGTATGTCTGAAAATATTTCATAATCATCATGATGGTAACAAAATGAAGAAAAAGAGAATAGAAGAAAAGTTTAAGTAAATAATATGCTTATTTATAATAACAATATTACAAAAGTGTAATGTTTATAGGAATTTAGAATAGAAATAGGAAATCACTAGAAACCAGCATGTGTCTTCTAAAAATAAATCTCATTTATGATACACAGTTCTTCAGTTTGCTTTTTTCTCATCAGTATTTAGCACAATATCTTGCATGTAAAATATGCTTATTTTCATAATTTGATGAAATTTTATCATGTTAATGAATTGATGATTCCAAAGAATATAGTATACACATTTTCTCATGTTTTCAGACATGTATGTGAAAATAAGTCATAATGAATGTTTGTTCATGTTTATTAAATATTGGTAGTTATTCTTTGGTGAAATTCTCTCTCACATTTGACTATTTATCAATTGGATTTACTGATTTAAGTACAATTGCATGGAATTTTTATGCTATAAAGAAATTAAGTCTGTTTACTGTTTTTACTGTGAACTATTCTCCAAATTTTGTTTTTATAGTTTATAGTTTTTATTTTGCCTTTTTATAGTTTTGGGTTTTTTGGTTTATTTTAAACATACACGTTTTAAATTAGGCATAGACTAAAATCTGTCAATATTTTTCTTTCTGAAATTTTTTATCAGTTTAAAATTTATAAATTATTTTTTCATTTATAATTAACAAATGGAAATTCATTATGAAAATTTAATTTTGTTAGTTTTATCTTAGATGAATTTATGCCGAGTTTTGCTGAATATCTCCTGAATTTTGCTGAATATCTCCTGAATTCTTAAGAGAATTCCTGCAAGTTTCCTGAGTATCTCCTGATCCACTCACTTCTCTCCATACCTTCTGCCACCATAGCAGTTCACTCAACCTAGATTTTCCATTGATTATTGCATTAGTTACATCATTCTCTCCAGTTTGCCTGTCCCAATCCATCCTGCACTCGTCAAACTAAGTGACCTGTTAATTTTACTTTGATATTTAAACGCTTAAGTATCTCTGGTTTTCTGTTGCATAAGCAAACTGCATCTCATGCCCTTTGTGATTGTTGAACTTCCTAACTGTGCCTCCCAGCTCTCTGCTGCCTGCACATTGTAGTTTGCCCAAATGGAATGCATTTTAGTTTCGTGAACGCATAAAACTCTTTCTCTGATTTTTGGCTTTCACCACTTCTTCCTGATAATTTTCTTTTTCGTGCTTGCCTTGATCTTTTATCCAAATTCATGCTTACTATATTCATGCAACCCATATTCATTAAGGGCTATTTTGATCAAAAAAGATCTAGTATCTAATCTTCAGGATTTATAGTCTAAGTGATAAAGAAAAAGTAAAAAAAGAAAAGAAACCTTAAAGTAGATATTTAATTATAATGTATGCCAATTTTTACAAAGAAAGGGATGCAATGAAATAGAATAATAAGGAGTAAATAATTGAGATTAGAAGTACAAAAATTGCTACTTAAAAAGTGGCAGGTAAATTTAGAATCGAGGGATTAGTAGGAGTTAACCAGGATAAGAGTAGAGGAAGAGTATGCCTGTGATTCAACTAATCCTTCAGATATCCCTATTTCTAGGAAACTCCCTGACTCCCTAAGTGGTTTAAACTCTGTGCTTTGAACATGAAAACCTTTCATGTTTTCTTATCATAGCTGGTTCTTATCATTGCTGCTTATTAAATAATAACAGCAATGTGCTCTTCTATGTGACTAATGTATTTTCTATATATTTTTTTCTATTTCCGACTTAAGCTTTCACACACACACATACGATAGTTCGATAGTATACACACACACATACGTGAACACGCACACATACGTTCATATCAATTATAAATTGATAATAATATATATCCATATCAATTCACACCAGAAAGACTATCACATTCTCATGGAAACCTATTTTAGAACCAAACACGTGTGTAAGTACAGGTTAATATGCCCTAAATTCAGATAGGCTCTAACTAGCAAAGCTAACAGATTTCTTTTCTCACAAAGCACTTAACAATGAGCTTTTCAAGCTTGCTTCTTTGTATCATATGAAGATTTTGCTGCCATTCATAATATTTAATACAGAAGCGTTATCCAGACAACCTATCAGAATTCTGAAATTTTATGTGCAGGATTTCCTATTTTTCCTTAATCACTGCATATGGTCAGTATCTTAGTTCATTTTCTGTTGCAGCAACAGAATACCATAGACTGGGTAATTAATAAATAAAAGAAATTTATTTCTCACATTTCTAGAGGCTGGTAAGTCCAAAAGCATTGCAGTAGCATCTGGTGAGGGCCTTTGTGCTTCATTAACCCATGGTGGAAGGAAGGGCAAGTGAGTGCATGAGACAGAGTGAAAATGGGAACCACATTCCCCCATTTTATAACCAACTTGCTCCTGTGACAACTAACCCACTCCCATGATAATGGGCTCAATACATTTATGAGGGCAGAGTCCTCATGGCCAAATCACCTCCTAGAGGCTCCACTTTTTAATATTATTAAAATGACAACTATGTTTCAACATGAAATTTGGTGGGGACATTCAAACCATAGCAGCCAGTGACATCATGCTTCCTACATCACAGCAACTTCTGGGTAGTCCTCTGCTGACCTAGTGCTGAATTAATACATGAGCTATGTTAAAAAATGTTTGGTTATACAGGTATAATATTTGATAAGGCCACTCTGAACTCTTTGCCTCAAGTATTTTCCTGCCTTGTGTTTGCTGTTCCCTATGTACAGCACACTCTTCCTCCCCAAATCTGCATGGCATTCACCATCACTACATTCAGGTGTCAACTCGAATGTTTCCTCATTGAGACTTTTTCTGACCATGTTACTTTCTATAGCACACTCTGTTACCATTCATTCCTTTACTTTTTATTATAGCAGTAAACCCAATACTCTAAGTTTGATGGGCTAGGGTCAATAGGTATCCAATATCTTTTTGGACTTATTGATCATTCCTTAATGGAGATGGTATGTCCTACATGCTAACAGAGAAAGCCTGGTCACTTGTCCAATGAGGGTTTCAACTCTGCCACCTTAACATTCATAATTACCCTAAGCAGCCATTTATTATGTTTTATGCAAAGTCATTTCAACACATCTCTCCATGGCCCTTTTAAGCACAATATTGTTCACATTTAGCAGTACTACCAAATACTTCATATCTCAACTGTTAGGAAATGACATCTTTCACCAGATGATCCAAAGCATTTTCTTAAATATTGTGACCCTACTGTAAAAGGGAAGGCTTGTTTCCCCTTATCCTTCTCCATAATTAGGTGCCTACTAGTAATTGTTTCTTAAGTCTAATTGTGGCTCTCTGCTAGACAACTCAGAGCTTTCTGAATTTGGAGAATAGTATATCTATATCTTAGTTTAGTATTCTTTAATTGACATGAATTCAAATTTTTCAGACTTTTTAAGCACTGCTACAATCACTGATGCATATAAACTCTGAAAAGTGGATACAATACCATTAATTAATGGTTCCTTAATATTCTTTCTTAATTACAGGCCTGTGGAACTCCTGCATTGTTTAATAAAATGTCTCCTAAATATCCCATGATGCTCAGCTCACTTCCCAATGAAGAAGAGAGGACACTTTGCTCCTAGTGTGTAACTTTTCTCAAATCTTCCTTTTTTATTCCTCTGGTATCAGTGAATCAGCAATATCAAAATTCTCTGCTCAGAACTTTGGTACTAATATCCTAGAGTAATTTGCGACTTTCATAACACTTTCCATGTCCTTGTTTATTACTTTCTGAAGGTCTAATTTAGGAAACTGTTCATATGGAGAAGTAGGTAGAAAATTACTCTCTTGTCTATTTCATATTCAAGGAGGAGCAGACATATACCCTCAAATTCCTTCAGAGACTCTGGGCTTATCACAAGATTGTCAATATACAGATAACTATTAGTGCTCTGACCAGAAGGGCCATGTAAGGAGACATGAGAAATCTATCACTAATAAAATTAAGAACTTGAAATTTATTGTGCCTGAGATCCACTGTCAAAGATGGCTTTTCTCCTTTCTTCTTTATGAAAAAACAGTGATCCCATTGGCCTTGAAGAGATTGGCCAAGAAAGGGACAGTTCTTCCATTGGATGTGCCATAGTTTTATGGATCAGAATTAAGCCAATTTTTTATTGAGGCTTGGATAATTCTTGGCAAAGGCTGCACTCATGTTTTCTAAAAGCCACACAGAATGAACACATTTTCTCCAAAACTGGGTTGATAAACTCTCTGACAAAATCAATCTTTCAGTGGACCTGCCACAAAACCAAAAACAGCTTGAGAATTACCAATTTTAGTTGTTACTAGTGCCCTAATTAGTAGTTTTTTCCACACTCCACTATAGAAGACATTGGTTCAAATGCAAGATGCTATTGCAGTCATCTTGTCCTATTATTATTGCTGTGTGTTGTTTGTGTGTGTGTGTGTGTGTGTATGTGTGTGTATGAGAAAGAAAGAGTAAGAGAGAGCAAGAGAGAGAAACCCCTTTTCTGTTTTGTAGTATTCTCAAAATTTTTTTCTCCTTCCATCACAATAAATTTTAATAATAGGAAGAATCCCACGTGGGGCTGAGAGGCTCTCTGGCTTTTGAGTAGCTTGAGGTTGGTCAATCCACATGAGTCCCATTGGCATTCTTTCTCTTTGCCTTGCATTATTCATGTTATTCTACACTGCCATCACTGGATGCATATTTTTCAATCTATGTAAAACTTATTTTATAGAAATAGGTCATCAAAAAAGGGGTAGCAGTTTTTTCATCTTTTCGTTACTTGGGCATCAAGTAGATATTTTTTTTTTTCTTTCTCAGAAATTTCTACCTTACCAAATACTCAGCGCTAAGGAGCCAGTAAAGCTGAGTCCTCTGTCTTTACCCAGTGTTCTAGCTTCCCAACAAGGCCTTCTTAACTCTGCAAAATACACCTAGTCATCACACTTGCTGAGAAATTCCTATCTTGTAACTGTCCTTTAAAGGTGATCCCAAATTTTTCCTCTCTGCCATACATGGTCTCTACCTTCCCCAGTCCCTGCTTTCTACCTTCCTCCCTGCCATAAAAGATCAGTATCTGACTGCATCTAATACAGCTTCAATGATTGTTCTATTACTTGTCATGCGTTTTTTCAGAGTCCCATGTGAGGAGAACCATATTATGATGTCAACTTGGATTCTCCCTGTAGTTTGACTATTTAAATTTTTCCTGTCTTCAAAGTATTTCAAATATATAGAAAAAAGCAGAAAATAATATAAGATGAACAGTTGTATAAATTTTAGAATTCTCTGTGTGTCAATGCACGGGCTTCTCCATAAGTCCCCTTCTTTTGCTATCAGAATACTTTCTGATGAGATCCCCTTGTTTTATTCACACAACGGCACATACAAAGATCAGTCTCAAACTTCTTATTGAAACATCTATCCTTGTACCCTCCAAGCCACCAAAACAATCACCAGAATAAAACCTACATAAAGATGGCAACTGATCTATTTGGTTCCCTAATGTATGTCCAGGACAAAACCAGTGATGATATTAGATAAGTGAATGACAGAATAATGTCAGTTTCTCTCCAGTTTCTCTTTTACCTCTCAGTACTGTTTTTTAAAATTTTTCAGTTATCTAATTATCAAATCAAAATATTTCTGGCTGATGTTGGTGGTATATTTTGACTCTGATTAACAGGAACTAACATTAATTGAGTAGTCATAGTGTGCCAGGCATGGTGGTTCTGGTAAACAATTTACTGGTATTATCTTATTTAATTATCCCTACTCCATGTGTTAGGCAATAGTGTTATCCCCATCTGCAGATGTGGAAACTAAGACTTAGAGTGACTGGCCTAAGGTCCTATAGCAGCAAGCAGTTTCAAACAGATAAAATTCAAATACAACATGACTGACTTTTAGGCCTGGGCTCAGAATACACTATCCTACCACCCATATTTGCCTACAGTGTATTGTACAATTTTCACAGAGTGAAAATAATGCTATCATTAGCACTATTTCATATATAACAAAATAGAAAGAAGTCCAGAAGTTTAAGTGACTTGCTTAAGTCCACAATAAATTGGTGGTTGTGTTTTGTTTCTAATTCTATTTCATTTCTACCCACCCCATCTGCCTGGGTTAGTAATGGGCCCATCAAGAAGTGGCTAAGCCCTGTTTAGTCACAGACAAGTGAATTCTGTCAACTCAGCATCACACTTCCTCTCATCCTAGTACAAGATAACAAGATGATGCAAATTTTCTCTCTTATGGATAAGATGATGCAGGATATTTACCATGTGGAGTGTACAAATAATTGCCCAGCAGATAGCCCTTATACAAGACTTTATTTAACAGATAGGAGGAAGATCATTGATGGGAATAAAGGAGGAGGAAGACAAACTGCTGGTATGCATGTGAAGAAAGTTGTTGAAGAGGAGGAACCCAAAGAAACTCAGATGCAGGTAAGGGAACATACCATATCTCAGGGAGCACAGAAATTGCTTTGATTTCAGCTTGGTAGAGAATGGAAATTATAAACTCAGAATAGAACTGGTCCTAAATTAGTGCAAAGTTCCCCTTTCACCCTGCATGACAGAATCAAACTCTTTGTCTACTCTATGTTAAAATGATTTTTTTTATTGTAAAGTTTTGTGCTTTATTTGTTTTAATATCTCCATTATGATTTAGGAATAATGTCTGGGTAGGTCTTATATCTAAATAGAAAATCCAAGTTTTAGGATAATAGATAGATCTCTGTGGATACTCAATACACGGTAATTGATGGTGGTAATTCAAATTTTGAACATCTCTTGGTGGTTGTAATGTGATTTGGAATTCTATTTTTGGTATGGTTCATGCTTCTGGTTGCATATCAAAGGACGCCTGTGAGGAATAGAAAAACAAACACCACATGTACTCACCATTAAACTGGAATGAATCGATCAGCACTTATGTGCACATGTGGAAATAACATTCATCAGAAATCAAGCAGGTGGGAGGGGGGAAGAAGGGATGGGTAAATTCACACCTAACGGGTTCAGTGCACACTATCTGGGGGATGGGCACACTTATAACGTTGACTCAAATGGTACAAAAGCAATTTAGGTAGCCAAAACGTTTGTACCCCAGTAATATTCTGAAATAAAAAAAAAGAAGAAAAGAGGCTTAAGCACTCAAGGCTATAGCACATACAAAAAAAGATTTCTACCTTATGATTTTAGAGTATGTTTACTTTTATTTTTCATTATACAAAATATATGTTAAAATAAACTATTTTAAAGAACACTAGTATTTTGGTTTTGATCAAACTATAAATTCAGAGTAGAATATTTTATCATGATTCATTAGTTACTAGATTCCAAATGTGTTATTTTTACAGATTTTGTTTGCATTGCTTGTCATGAAATCAGAAATGATAGAGCCAGACATGAAGAGAATGTGCTAAATTATTTTATTTTATTTCATTTGAATAGAATATAGGGCTTCTTTAATTCTTTTTAAAATCAAAGAGAGGATAAACATAGATTATGGAGCTCCAGTTTTGGAAATACCTCCTCTGCTTGTACATCCTACCAAAAGTATTGGCTAATTATATTTAACATGAAACAAGAACATAATTCCCAATGTTTTGACAAGCGACAAATTGCACATTAGTTAGTTGTAAATAAATTTATTAGAAAGAGTTGTCCTTGTTTGCAGATTCTCCTTTGAAAGAATAAATTAATTTAAGACTCATCATTCACAAGAAATGTACTGTAAAATCAAAGCAATTGTTACAAAAAATAAAAACAGACACCAAAGCATACCTACTGAATAGCAGAAGAAATCTGATATTGCAACAGGATGAAAGAAGAAAGTATATGAAGTCTACGATATCAGCATGGTGCCGTCTGGTAATCAGATTTTCAGTCATGATTCATTTGGCTTGATTATTCTGCTAATAATGTTATCTGTGCTATAATACAAACATAATATTGGTTTCCACTGAGAAATGTAAATCACAGATTGTTAAACATTTTTTTTTCCTTAAGGATTCTTTCATTGTCAATTAATTGGTGGAAATGTCAACTTCAAGAAGCAGTACTATGGTCTTTGAAGTATATTCACAACTGTGGGTAAATGGGGATCCTAATTTTTCTACAATAAGATTTGAATAACCTAACTAAAACAGAAAATTTACCTAGTAACTGCCAATTTTTGTGTATCATTATTGAGCTTATACAAAAGTGGCATGATTCAATCATAAATATTATTTTTAACCTGTGGGATGACGAATCAAAATTTGTTTGGTTCTCCTACCAGTTAGTATGTATTTATTATTTTCTATTTGCCAGGTACTGGGTTAACTGTTTTACATGCTTCTTCTCATTTAATCCTCTAGTTACCTTCAGAGGTAGGGTTAATAGCTCCATGTTAAGAATAAAGAAACTGAGGCTTGGGGAGGTGAAGTAACCCAGTTAACTTCACAAGTGGTATTATCTGTATAAATTTCACATGTGAAGGAAATGTGGATAGATGTATTCATTTTCATGGGGTAGGTACCTCAGGAAGGAAACTCTGACACACAGATCAGAATGCTTGTGAAATCATCACCTTTGGAAGAGAAGGGAAGAAAGCAGGACTGTCCCGAAGGAGAATTTAAGTTAAGATGCATGCTCAAGAAGGCCTTAGTTACTTCTCAGGGATCTCTGAAGCTGCGATGGCCTTTCAGAGGTTTCCAAATTTGGGAAAAGAGGCCTGCCCATTATACCCTGGTATCACTCAGTCATTGAATGTGGGCTACCCTGGAAGGGAGCATGGCTTTGGGCAAGAAGGCATCTTCAGCAGAGGTAATTCCCAAAAAGGGCTAAATGCTGAGTGCTCTATGCCAGCAGCTCTACTCCCAGTAGTGGAGGAATAAACCTTTAGTCTTGAAGAGGGATTTGGCCATCTTAACATTTGCTACACTTTGCATATAGACAGAAATGTCTGTTTATAGCTCTTGCACTGGTAAAGCTCTGGTTCTTAGTAGGAATTAATATGTAACAATGTGAAAGTAAATGTATTAAAATAGACTGATACTATTATCATGACTGGAAGATAATTTATCAGTAGTGTAGACTTTAAGCTCAGACTTTAAAACGAAGACAATGGCTTTTATGTATTAAAAAATAAAAGATTACTACAGGCAGTAAGAACAAGTAAAATTCTATCTTTAAAAGTACACATTGAACTAACTAAAGTTGAACTGACTAAAAAAGTAACATGTTTCTTGCTCTTGTTCCTTTCTGGTTTCATAAAACAATAACAACAATAAAAAATGCTTTTAGATTAAAAGTCTGAATGTGCTATATTCATGGATGGTATATAAATACAAAATAATGAAAAAGACTTAAATATAACTTTAATTACAGAGTATTAGAGGAAATATTAGTTGTATTTTTAAATATAAAGGAAAATTTTAATGATAACCAAGCTATTATTCAAACCAAAAGAAGAAATGTATATATGATATATATGATTTATGTATATCTATATTTAATATATATGATATATACCATATTTCCCCCTTATCCATGAAGGATACATTCCAAGAGCCCCAGTGGATGCCTGAGACCATGGATAGCAACAAACTCTATAGATATTATGTTTCTTTTATACATACATACCTACCTATGATAAAGTTTAATTTATAAATTAGGCACAGTAAGAGATTAATAACAATAACTAATAATAAAATAGAACAATTACAAAAATATACTATAATAAAAGTTGTGTGAATGTAATCTCTCTCTTTCTCAAGATATCTTACTGTGCTGTATTTACCTATTTTCAGACAACAGTTGACCATGGGTAAGTGAAATAGAGGAAGTGAAACCGTGGGTAAGGGGAACTATTGTATGTATATGTATATATATGCACACATCATCAATTTTGAAGAGAAACTGTGATATCAAAGACATAAATGTATGTAATATTAATATCTCCAATATAAAGTGCATTCTAGAAATATCTTTAGAGAATAATGGCAGATGAATAAGAACAAAGATTATTTTAATTATAATAAGTTATAATGGGAAGTCATCATCAAAAATGCCTCTGCCTGCTTGCTATTTCCAGTTCAAAATACCATATACCTTCTGGAAAAGGCTAAGGAAAAAAATCTACTTAGTCAGGTGACCAGATTTTCAAAGTAGAGCATGGGGTTTGAAAATATGTTCAAAAGCAAAAGGGAAATATTTTAAAACAGAGTAATGTTTTATAAATAGGAATTATACATTATGTTATGGATAATGTAAAGTGTTTAATTTAAAATCTTATTAAGTTCTTGCAGTAATTTATATCATACATATTTTATCGTTCCCTCAGAAACGTTTGCACAGTGCAATAGAACTTTCTGGCTATTGAAGATTTAATTTAATTTTGATTAATTTTAATTTTAATTTAACTATCCACATGTGACTGACTTGTGACTACTGTATTGGACAACACATTTATAGACCTTTTCTGTCTAAGATCAATGTATACATTGTAATTGTAGTGGAAACAGAGAAGTGATTCATATACTCAGTAAACTATTAAGTTAGTAAAATATTGTGAGTCCTAAATTAGCTATGTAGCTCTAAATTACGTTAGAAGGCTCCTCAAGTGTGCTTTAGTACGACAAAGCAAAAAATGGTGTTATAACTTTTACTGACCACTAGGAGGCACTGATTTGATAACACATGAGGAACACGGAAAGAAAAGCCACTGTTCTATAAAATAAACATTCCAGGTTAAAGGGTCCTGACATTGACCAAACAAGAAAAGATAAGTATTGCTTCTTTGACCATTCACTCTACGTTTAGGTGAATAGTGTCAGTGACCCAGAAATAAAGGTGTTACATAGTATGTGTGTTTTCAGACAAGTAATCCTCCTATAGTATTTCTGCTTTGAACATTATAGGCATGAAGCCATGGTAACTAGAAATATGTAAAAGGTATTAGAGAGCAAAGCTAAGCCACTCTTCAGCTATAACAATACTATACTTGCATTTTTCTGATTTACCCAAATTAAAGCTTTCCAAATCCATTTGTGTAGACCTATTTTTTTTTAGTAATACCTCTTTTTGAAAAATAATCACACCCCCAGAAGACTAGGGGAAAGAAAAAGGGGGAAAAAAAAAGATATTGACCACCTGATGTCCACAAAATTCTATGTGTAATAACAAATATTTAAATGTCTATGAACTATAGTTTGAGATTGTAGTAGTTATTTCTGCACATAATTTAACAGGTGCTTGATTGGCCTTAAACTCAGACTTAGGAAACTAGAACTAACAAAGGAAATAAATCAAAGATATAGAATTTCACAGAAATGTTTCTCCTCTATCTCCAGTCCTTTTTTCCCTCCCAATTCCCTAATTCAAAGTAACTTCTTGACCTAACCAATTTGTATTTTGGATAAGGCTGATTTCTGACACAGTAGAAGCCCCTATTATTAATAGTTTATTTTTGGAAGTATTATGTTCTATATTATACATTATATCAACACTTTGGCTATTAATACTATGGTATTCTCAGTTTAGAACTAAAATGAACTAATGGCATACAAATTTAAAACTATAACCTCTTCTCCAAATGTGAAAGTAGTGGGTCTTTGGTGTGTAGATTGTTGATCCTCGCTTTTGCATCCTCTCTTAACTGAAGGACCACTTAACTCTGCCCATTATTAATTACAAGTTTGCCTTTTCTCATCAGAAATAATAGAAATGAGTTTCTGATAAAATTTTGATCCAACACCTAGGATCCATGATCCAACACCCTAGGAAATCTTTACCTAAGAAAGAATCCAGATTTTATCTCATTTGCACAGGCAAATAGAGTGGAGTGATTAAGCATGGGATCTTTGAAGTTAGTTTGCCTGGTCTGATACCAGCACACTTTCTTTAGTTATACTAGCTTTCCCTCTATATAATGAGGGCTGTAATCACATCTACCTTATAAGGTTGCTAGATAAGAAGTTACCTAGAGTGCCTGGCACAGAGTAAGCCCTCAATAAATGTTAGCTGCTATCTTCATCATATCCATGTCGTTATATTGTCATCATCCTCGTCTTCTTCAAAGTAACTTTTAGCCACTTTAGTTTATGAATAGGGTCTTGTTCACTATCTCACCTCCTTTCGGTAATTTGGCAATAGTTCAAGTAAAAAGAAAGAAATTCATATAATTCATATAAGTACTTATATAAAAACTTAACAAAAAATATGTACTTAAGGTTTTTTTAAAGTTTGATTTATTTTTTAATAGGGTAGCATCAATTTAACATATGAATAGGTTATGAATAGCCTAAGGTCCAAAAATCTTTCTTAATTCCCTCAGTTAGCTTTGCATAAATAATTTTAGTACTCAAATGATTTCCCATTCCAGTGTTGGAGTTTATCCTAAACCTCAAAATAGCCCTGTGGGGAAGTTTGACAAGCTTACACCTACTCATTGTTCTCTGCAAACTAGCATCATGCAGGATGAAAGAGAACAACGAAATGTTTCTTCAGAAAACTTGAGGTTAGTGAAAGAATGTGCATTAAAAAAATCATTTGTAAAATCAAGAAAGGAAGTTTAGCAGAGTAATTCTAAGTTCAGGCTCAGGAGCCAGACTGGGTTGACTCTAATCTTAGCTCTCTCACTTACTGGTTATATGTACCAGTCAGGATATAGTAAGTTTTGCTGCGATAACAAACACATCCTAAATTTTTACTGAATTAAGGTAAGGAAGTTTATTCCTCATCAATGCCTCACTTATCCTTCTGGGTTTGCAAGGGGTTCTATTCCAGATCTTATTCATTTCTGACAAAGGTTCTGTTTGACACATCCTCCATGATCACAGAAGCAGTTAAAAGAGAACATGATGAATTTTACACTGGTTCTGAAAGCTTATGCCCAGAAGTGATGGACCCTTCTTATATTTTATTGGCTAAATAAAGTCACATTGCCATATCTGAATTAAGCAAGAAGAAGCTACATAATTCTACAGGGAGAGGTCTCAAATATTTATAACATAAAATGTGGTCGAACATATTGCATGCTTATGTAGAATACTAACAAGTAGAATTTTTATCCCTCAATTTTCTTTTTAGTAATTTAAGAATCATTATAAAACCTATTTCATAGTTTTTCTGTGAGGACCAAATGAGATGATACTTTTAAAGAATTTACAGATTTATAGGCACAAGACAAGTGGTAAGTGGTTATTGTTATCCAGATCCCATGTGAGAAAAATCATAATTTAAAAACCATGATTTCTAAAAATAACTAATATCTTAATAGTTATTTCCCAAGTGACAATTCACATTAATAGCATTGTTTTTGTGATAGAATAGGTAGTATTATTATTCTCACTTGACAAATGAGACAATTGGTTAAGACTGATCAAATGACTTGTTCAAATCGTGACTCAAGTATAGCTCTGTGATTCTAGATAATGAAACATGTAAAATATGGGGTGATCTCCAGATTTTACTTCCCAGTAAAATGTATATATGCACAAATCTACATACAATTTCAAAAGTTCACTGACTCTCTGGAATATAGGCAGGTTAAGGAAAGAGGTTGATTAATGGATAGAAATATACAGTTTGATAGAAGACACAAAAACTAGTGTTTAGTAGATCAGTAGGGTGACTATAGTTTACAATAACCTACTGTTTATTTCAAAATAGCCAGAAGAGCATAATTAAAATGTTTCTAGGATAAAGAACAAGCAAGTATTTAAGGTGATAAATATTTCAATTACACTAATTTGATTTTTACAAATTATATGAATGCATTAAATTATCACATGTACCCCCAAAATATGTACATATATTATGTATCAATAAAATTTTTTTAAAAGAACCTCTGTTCTAAGGTATATTTTTTATTTCTGGTGGAAGTTCAGTCTTACAGTCAACTTGTACTTTGGACTCTGAAGAAAATAATTATAATACTATTATCAGAAAGGACCATATACATCATTTCATATTAATTGCTTATTGAGATGGAACAGAAATCCATAAATCATTTTACATCTTATTAGAAGAAGGCACACTAACAGACACTCAGGTAGACTACTAGATTTTCTACAAAGTAGTTTTTATTTCTAGCTGTTAATATATACTACTAGCCTTCAAGAGGAGACCAGAAATACCTTTCATTATTTTTTGAAAACTATTTGAACAAAAAATTATAAATTAATGGGCCATCTAACAGAAGTAGCTTTATTTTTAAAAAGACCAAACAATTAGGAGTATGAGTGAAATATATTATTGACTTTGGTAAGCCTAATACTATATTCAAACTCTAGTTTTATGTTCTAATAGGCAACTGCTTCAACTCTGGATCTATTAGTAATCTTCAAATGGAATATTTTCATTCTCAAGTTCTAATTCTTCAAGTTCTAATATTTAACTATGAAAATGGAGCTTTTTTTTTCATTTCATTACAATATAAACATTGCTTGTTATCTACTTATTGAGGTAGGTAATGGCCAAAAAATGCCCAACATCAATCCCCACCTTCTCCCATCAAGATGTGGAGCTTTAATTTCTACCTTTGAATATGAGTCAGCCTTTCTTTGACCAAAAGAATGTGGCAAAAATAATGGTTTCAATTCCATATGTACCTAGACTTTAAGAAGCCTGACAATTTGCACCAATGTGCCCTCTGGGGATGCTAGTCCTCTTGTAAGGTCTATGACTTCCCTGAGACCGCTGTGCTATAAGAAAGCCCAAAAATGCCATGTGGGGAGGCCCTGTGGAAAGAACACTGAGGTGCCAGACATGTGCATGAAGGTGTCTTGGTTCTTTAAGCCAGCCTGGTCACCTGCTGTGCAGCAAGTGAGTGATGTCAGTTGATGCCTCATGTAGCAGAAGAGCCATCCAGCAGAGCCTAATCAATGCATAAAATTTTAAGACACACAAATTGATGTTGTTTCAAGCCACTAAGTTTTGGAGCGGCTTGTTATACAGCAATAGATGATTGAAACAACTATTAAAAATATACAGTTTATAGAGTTGAAATGATCTTACTTATAGGCATTTTTTTTAGTTATTTAAAAAATTACCCCAGGAAACAAAGAGCTTATTTTGGTTGTTTAATAAGATGGTTGATTTATTTTACATTGCTAATATATATATATATATTATGGGTGGGGCAAATTCTTTATAAGATATATAAAGAATGATTTTCTATTACTTACATTGTTGATTTCAGTGTTTTAAAATATGCTGGCCATTAAAACAAAACCTGGAAACTATGCATACAATTTTTTAGACAGGGTAAAAAATAGCTTTTGTATATCTGATTCATAATTTGAAACATGTCACTCATTTACTTGATATCCTTCTATGTCTCTTTCACATGGATTCTAGACAGATTCCTGCCTAAATTTCCTCTCGCATTTTCTTGTATGTATTCCTTTTATGCTAGCAATATTGATTACTTCTATTTCCTTCCACACACATCACACATGCTTTTACACTTTTATGCCTTGCTGTAACTCCCTTATCTTCCATTCTTGGCTTTCTTAAATGTTCCTACTTATTTTCTGCAAAGTTTCTTAGGTCTAGTCTGGTGAGACAGAACATGCACATGAGTCAGGCAAAGTAGATTTATTACTCACAGGTAGACATCAAGGATGCTCAGAAGCCTAGAATCCATGGCCAGCCAGTCCTCTAAAGCTCAGGAAAGCTGCTTAGGGTGGATATAATCTCATCTGCATGTGCTGCATGTCACACCAGAGTTAAGGGCCCACAAAAGCGCTCTATCCTGGGTTTATATACACTAGGTGACACTTGGATCACTGAACTCAAGTGTTGCAGAATATCCTGTTCTTGTAGAAAGGAGGACATAGCCTGAATTGTTCTGGATATTTCCTCCTTATCTCAGCATGTTGCAATCTTAGTGCATTCTGACTAACAATTGCAAGAGAAAGAAGAGCTTGATCAGCCAAGGACATCCAGAGACCTCTCCTCCTATATTCTCAAAAATTGTGCTTAGGTTTAATTCTATTTTTGAAGCTTTCCATGACATCACCTACCAAGAAATTAATCACTCCATCAACCATACTTGTATTATTCATTTATTCCTGTGTAACAACATTACCACAAATATAGTGGCTTGAAACAACCCAGATTTATTGTCTCACAGTTTCTGCGAGTCTGGAGTTTGGGCATGGCTTAGCTGAGTTTTCTGCTTCAGGATCACACAATGCTGCAATCAAAGTGTTGGCCAGAGCTGCATTTGCATCTGATGCTAATCTGGGGAAAGATCTGCTTTAAAGCTCATGAGGTTGTTGGTAACATTCAGTTCCTTGCAGCTTGTCAGACTGAGAACCTCAATTTCCTGCTAGTTGTTGTCCAGAGATCACCCTTGGTTGCTTGCCCTGTGGCCGTTTTCATAAGCCAGCTTGCAACAACATGGTATCTTGCTTCATTAAAGAAGCAAAGTGGAGAGTCTTCCAGCAGGACAGATATTACAATACTGTGTAGCATTATTACTGAAATGACATCCATCATTGTTATGGACTAAATGTTTGTGTCCCTCCAAAATTCATATGTTGAAATTCTAACCCCAGTGTAGCTATTTTTGCAGATGAGGCATCTAAGAATGTAGTTAGTGTTATATGAAGTCATAAGAGCTGGGACCTATCCAATAGGATTAGTGTTTTGTAGGAACACACTCTAAATCAATCTCTCTCTCTCTCTCTCCCTCCTACAAGTGCATGAACTGGGGAAAGGTCATGGAAGTATACAACAAGAAGTCATTGTCTTCAAGCCAGGAAGATAACCCTCATCAGAAATTAAATCAGCCAGAAATTTGATCTTGGACTTTCCAGTCCAAGTCTTGTACAAAATAAATTTCTAGTGTTTAAGACACCAAATCTATCGTATTTTATTAGCAGTCTGAGCAGACTAAGACAATCACCTTTGTAATATTTTGCTTAGAAGCAAGTCACAAGTACCTCCTGCCCTCAAGGGGAGGGGATTTACACAGGCATGTATACCAGGAGGTGGAAAGTATGGGAGTCATGCTAGATTCTGGCTACCAGAACTCCTCTTTTACTTTGTGTTACTCTAGTATGCACAGATCCTGCTTCAGGGCCTATAGTAATCACTAGACTATTCACATATATTTCCATTATACTTCTTGGAACCTGGCAAGATTGTATTTTCTGGCTCTGTTTGAAGTTACTCTTGGTCATGTGACTTGCTTTGATCAGTGCAATGTCAGTGGGAGGTATTTTGTCATTTCTGAATAGACATTTTAAAAGCCACAAGTTTCATCTTGTTCTTTCCCCTTACCTTGGTGATCATGGAAGCATAATACCAAATAAAGCTTCTGTCAGCCTGGATCCTTCAGTCACTATGTTGAGAAGAGCCTCACTCCCCAACTCTACTGGACATGTAGCATCAATAAGGAAATAATATTTACTGAGCAAACCAAATAAAATGTTAGAGACTTTTGCTACTGCAGCATAAATCAAGTTATTTTGGTGTAGGGTTTTGTATATGCTTTTTACACTTGTATGTCTATCATACTAGATTTTAAACTCTGTAGGAACAGGAGCCATGTTTGCTTTTTTTTTTTTTTTAACCACATGACACCAAGTTTTACTAAGTATTTGTTTTATAATGGTCACTTTGCTAACATTTATTAAATAGAATAATTAAGTAAGTAAATTAATTTGACTCTATCTCACTAATTCTTTTATATATTGTATCTCTTTTCCTGGAATATAGTAGATATTACATAATTTTTGTTGAATTATACTGAGTATTTTTTCTTAATAATTTCAACATTTCAAACATTAGACATATGGTCTCTTGATTTATACTCCAAAATAATTTACCTTATTGTCTGTTAAGCAAATCTTTTACATGATCATACTCAGAACCCTCTCATTTTCTGAATTCTTAAATTTTGAATTTCTCCTCCTGCTGTATCCTTACTCCTTTTCTGTACCTTAATTTAACACAGCTGATCAACTTGAGCATGCCCTCTACTCCTTAAGCTCTTTTTAGTTTAGGAGTGCATTAATAATCCTTATCACCAATTCTACCATCATGACTGCTGTCGGTTTACTCTCTTTCCTATCTGTCATGTACATCTCAGTCAAAAAGCATAGGCTCATATACTGCCCCTGGGTCCTTCAGTTTCTAAATATCCCTAAAGTTATAAATTCTGTTGTAAATATGTACTTCCAAAACGGTTGGAAGAATATTTTTTCATTTTCTCCTAGTTCTGAGATGTAGAATTCAATGGAGAATGACTCTTTTGATTGGCACAATTAGCATCTATATGACCTTACAGGATCTATCTTATTATATTGTGAGTGAGTGTCACTATAGACTGACCTTATCAAAAAAGTTTACTTTTTTTTTAATAGAGCAAGGATCTTGTTGTGTTTCCCAGGCTGGAGTGCAGTGGCATGCTCATAGCTCACTGCAGCCTCGAACTCCTGGGCTCAAGTGATCCTCCTGCCTCAGCCTCCCAAGTAGTTGGGACTACAGGTGTATGCCAACACACCCAGGTAATTTTCTTTTTCTTTTTTGTAGAGACAGAGTCTTGCTATGTTGCCCAGGCTGGTCTTGAACTAATGGCCTCAAGTGATCTTCCTGCCTCAGTCTCCCAAAGTGCTGGGATTACAGATATGAGCCACTGCACACACCAGGACAGTTTACATTTTTTATTCATCTGTAGGATTTTGTTTATTTCTTTTTGCCATAATCTAATATAGTAGATAAAACATAATCAATGAATCACTAACAATTTATGAATAAATATATATAATTAAATAATACTAAATACTCCCATCAATAATTTTTTGTATTCCTTATTATTATGGGTTACATATACACATTTAAAAGTTAAGTCTAGGCATCCTTTTTATGTTTTATTTATTGATGAGTGGACATAGAAAATGTGGTACGTATACACAATTGGATATTATTTAGCCATAAAACAACAAAATCCCGTCATTGGTAACAACATGGATGGAATTGGAGGACACTATAAGTGAAATAAACCAGGCACAGAAATATAAATATTGTATGTGCTTACACATGTGGGAGCTAAAAATTGATCTCATGGAGGTAGAGAGTAGAATGATGGTTACCAGAGGCTTGAAATGATAGTGGGGAGGGGAGGATAAAGATGGGTTTGCTAATGGGTAAAAAAATAAAGTTAGATAATAGGAATAAGATCTAGTGTTTGGTAGCACAATAAGATAACTATGATTAACAATAATTTATTGTATATTTAAAAATAACTAGAGGAGTGGTTTTGGAATATTCCTAACACAATGAAATGATAAATGTTTGAGGTGATGGATGTCTAAGTAATCCAGATTTGATCATTACATGTATGCTTATATCAAAATATCACATGTACCCCATAAATATGTACAACTATTATGTATACCAAAAATTTAAAACTAAAAGAATACATTTGTACTGTCATACAATCTACTATTAAAAGACATATCTTCAGAAGCTCATAACAGTTTGCTAAAGCTAAATGAAAACTTATACAGCAGATGATGAGTTACATTTTTAATTAAAAACCTATCATGATGACCTTGGTCAATTTGTTTTACTTCTGTGAGGCTCAGTCTTCTTATCAATTAAGCAGAAGAAAGAAATATTAAATATGTCATTCAGTTGATGTAAGAATTAAATGAGATAATATGTTTGCACATACTTTATGAACTGTCAAGTCTCATGCAAATGTAAAGAAATGTAAACCAATTTCTTACCATTCTGCAAAACCAACTGCCTCCTGAATTTAAGTAATTTTGTTATTGCCATTGTTTTAGCACCTATGTATTTTCTGTCATCTTTTCCTGTTGCTGAATAGAAGACACAAACAGTATACACTAAGAGTGTTTTTTCCCCAAAATTTGAAGGCCTGTAGGTAGAATTTTAAGAAAATGTATACAGAAACAAAACATGACAGGATAATTATATGCCCTCTAATACAGGCTTCAAAAATACTGCAGAAAAACAAAGCTTAGGAAAATAAGCATGTAAGTTCAAAAAGGTGGTTATTTTGATACTATATTTTTAAGAAATTGTATATGAATAGCTCATTTGCGAGACAATGTAATCCCTCTTATGTTACAGAGGTTACAGAATCTTTACACAATGTTGTAACAAACATGGTTTTATTTCTTAGAGCTCCAGAGGCTATTTTTATGTTCCTGATTACTCTAAAACTCATAAAAAAATAACATATCCATTTCTAACTATCCTATGTTTCCTAAGTTACAAACAAAACCAATTTTATCTTTGTTTCAAGGGCTAAATTATCTGTGCCATACAAAAGAATTCCAAAATAAAATAATAATTCAGTTGCTGATGTGATAAAATTGCAAATTGAAAGTTTTATTTTGATATATTTTCATTATATGTATGCAATAAAACCTGCTTAAGGATACAACCTACCATTTTCATACTGTCAAGAATTTTGAAGAGCCTATTGTGTTAAGTTTTCAATAGCTTTCTCTAAAATATGTTAAGGAAATTCAATTTAGGCAAAATTTAATGAGCAATATTATAAATTATTTATTTTATTTATACATTTATATGTGATCAGGCATATAAGCTTAGTAGTTATGTAGTTGTTTAAAAAGATCATAGTTATGTGATGCACTATTTCTCATATTTTAGTTAAAAGATGAAAATATAATGTCCTCACCATATTGGAATAATTTTCAGATCCCTTGTTTATCCTTTAGGGTACTACAAAATAACTATAATACATACCCACAGAGAAGGTAAGCAACATTTAAGAGAAAATGTAGTAAATCACTTCTGTGGCAACCAGTGCCAGTCACAGCTTATATAATTTCACGTAAAATGTTTAAAGTTATCATACTTCCTCAAAGTCAAAGTCAGCCCAATTCCATGTGATTTTACAAAATGATTTTAGGATAGATATCTTAACACAATATAGATAAGAGATCTCAAAACAGCAAGTAGAGAGTCAAGCACACTAATATCTGTTTTGTCAGTGTCTATGAGATTTTGGGCAAAAATATATCTGGTCACTTTTTTCAATTACAAATCAAAGAGTTTATTTATGCTTCTAAAAATATACTCCTTGCTCTAAAATTCTATCAATATTTTGGTCATCATGAACTACAGAGATATTTTGTGGTCATATATGTATGGGGAAGTTGCCAAAAGCATACATCTAGTTTGATCATTGTTCATTATAATAAAGGTAATATATGACATGTGTAAAGGAGAAGAATAAAAAAGTAGAGACAATGCAGATAGACGAGGAATTCACTGTCAAGGAGACTGGGAGAAAGAAGTTAGTCTTTGGCAACCAGCAAACCTGGCCTCAATTTGTACTATGCGTTTTAAAAGAAAACTATTTAACTTCTCTTGAGTTTTATTTCCCTCATTTTAAAAGTCAATATGATGGTCTCTAATGGAATTGCATTGAGGGAATGATACATATATATAAAAATATGTATATAAAACTAAATATATATGTATGTAAAATATGCACACATATGTATACATATATATGCTGAAGATGTTGCTTCTAAGCACACACTGTTCTTATTTTGTTCTATTGCGGGGCAAAAACGAAAAGTTCTAGAATTTTAGTTCGGATATTCTTTGATAAAATGTAGTGAATGTAGAATGAAGGGAGGCATTTACTTATGTCATGAATGCATTAATTTTTACTTTGAATATCTAAAGTGTTTCCAATACTGTTGTCAGTACTACAGAAGACAGAAAAATAACTCCTTAAATTATAAAATCACGGAAACTGCTTGTAGTAGATTTACACTTTATTTGAGAGTCAAAGGTAGTCAGAGTCTCATAAATTAGATTGTTAAATAGTAAGTTACCTCTGGATTAACTATAGAGAGATTCAGAAATATTAAAGAATGGGGTAATTATAGTTGCAAGTGACTTGAGATATGTAGACTCATCAAACATTAATAATGATCATTGAGATAATTATTATTTCATATACTACTTCATTAGCCATAATGTGACATACAAAGGAGGTATTTCAAGGATGAAGGATGGAAGTGGGTTGTGGCACTGAGGTTATAACAAAATTTAGCCTTCGTGCCCTTCATTAGTCCATCCTCCCAGGCACTGATCACTCTTCAGGGCTGACATTCCCTATGCAATTTATACACGACTCTATTCTTTAGATTTATTTTTAAAGGCCTTGCATGAAACCACATAAATTTGATCTCTTTAGAAGCCAGTCAGATTGCGGAGGGCAGTTAAAGGGATAAATGTCATATGGTAAGGTTCAGAAGGCATTGTCCCTGAGAATAAATAATTTTTAAATTTATGATTATAACCCTGCTTTTCACTGAAGATTAGCTTTTCTCTCCCTCTCACCTTTGTCAACTCAGTTATAATTTACAAATATTTCCTGATATGAAGTGCTGTCCCTAAGCATAGTTCGGAGTAATCTTCTACATTATCTACTTCCCCTAAAACATTTGCTTTCTTATTTGCTGACTGAAGACTATTAAGAAAATTGTGAGGTCTTCTTAATCTCAAAAATCAAATAGTGAAGCAAGGAGTGGGCCTCAGGAAATCTTCTTTGTTTTCTTTGATTGGGGCAACGCATAGCAGGTGATGTAGATTTACAGTCACCGTTTTAATACACTTTATCCATTTTCCACTAAATCCAAACTAGCTAGTACAGGGTTTCTAGGGAAAAAAATGCACAAACAAAAATCAAAGTAGAACAAAAGAGACTTGTAGGAGCAAGAACCAGCATATTTCAGGCTCTGTATCCTTTATGGAACTTTGAGTAAAACATTTAAAAGGATATTTCTGGACATTGGAAAAGTAGTGAATATGGTACAAGTGAATTTTTTTGAAATAATCTATTTTCTGTAAATCTAATGATTTTTTATTTATTTTAGAAATTGAAATTAATTTTCCATTTTTGAATAAGCAAAATTGATTATTTACTACCCAGAAACAACGAAAACCTATGTTTCTATACATTATGGGGTTCTTATTTTTGTATGAATTTGTGAATTTATATGCATTCATTTTATTGTAATTCTTGTAGGGTATGTGGTTTTATACAAACTTTTGCTGTCTATATTTTCTCAGAGTTATAGATATTGGGCAATTGAACAGACTCGGTATTTTCTTTAAAGCATAATTTTTATTCCAAGTAACAACCAAATGGTAATAGCTTTTTAAAAATAAATTCATATTTTTGATGGTAGCTAGCAGAAATACATTAATAAGAGTTTTTCATAATCTTCAAATAGATAAGTCTCACTTTATTTCTTTATTTCTAGTAGATTGTTTCATAAATTATAGTAAGAATTATTAGAAAAGGTTCTAATTTCAACTCACAAAGCTAGAAAATTCATAATTGAATTTTCACATCACCTAGATATGTCACTGCATTCTAACTCACACCGTTGCATGAGTTAGGAAACTTTGAGTAAGAGTTTACTAACCAAATTTACTTGCATAAGCATTGCACTATTTCACTGAAATGTAAGGAGGAAAGCAATCAAAAAAGAGGAGGCATTATTAAGGTGGAAATATATTTTTGTATTGACTGAAAGAGTACTAATTTTTTATTTTTTGTATATACCAAATTCCTTTCAACCTTAGGAATCTTGTCCATTCCATTCACTATATTTGGAATTCTTTAACCCCTTCCCTGGACCCCAACCCTTTGCTTTAGCAATTCCTTCAAATCTCAACTTCAATGTCACTTCTATGGGGGAGCTTTGACTAACAACCCAACCTGAATTAGCTGTTTTCTTTGTACACCTTAATAGTTTTCTGCACTTATTTTTCATAGCAAGTACCACCTTTGTAATTAAGCAATTATGGGCATAATCATTTGTTTAAAGAAAAGCTCCTTCAGGCTGTTCACTTTAAGAAGATAGAGAAGTGTATATATACTAGCAAATAGTTGGTATTGCATAAATATTTGTTAAATAAATAATTATGTGTATCTTACATTAGTATTGTGCCTTATAGTTTTAAGGGTTCTCATGTATATTTTAAATAGTAGAAGACTCATGAAAGTCCATAACACAAACAATAAATGCAAGTAAAAATGTACTACTCAATTTTCAGAGAGCTAGCAAAATGGAAAGCCATGCATTTTGTTTCTTATCTGAAACTAGTAGTACATATACAGGCACATATAATCCTAAATGGTTGTGTTCAAACACAATCATTTTAAAATGTTGTATTATGAGGGTCTTAGGTTGAGTTCCCCAAAAGCAGACCTAAGGCAAGGATCCTGTGCAAACAATTTATTACGGAAGTGCTCCCAGGCATATCCAGGGAAGAAGTGGAGGAAGCAGGACAGAGCTATGGAAGAAATCAAGAAAGAAGAAAAGAGAGCAATTTCAGGCCAAATCTCAAAGAGTGTAGCCTGATACATCAGGGAAACTCTAGAGTGTAGATTATACCTCCAAGGCTGTCTCAAACACAGGCAAGTGAGCTGGACTTTCATATTACTAACCCATGAGTTCTTGGCTTGGGGCTGGCAGGATTGTGCGTGTGGGGTGATGGACTGTATCTTCTGAGCAATTCTGGCTCTTGGGCTCTAAGAGACCAAGGTCAGTTCTCTAAAGAGATGCCACTGCGGATTACTGGAAGCAAAAGCAAAAGAATGGATAATGGGGCAGGTATTGAAGCATCGATCTTCTGATTCCTCCGTTTTGTTTTTTTTTAATGCTAGCTAATATTATACCTTTTAGGTATTTGTCCAGGTGACACATGCCTATGTGTAACAAAGAGCTGGGCATATTGATCAAGCCCACCATTAAGACCAAAAGTTTTGTATATCAAACTGAGAAGGGTCAGTTTGCTATCCTGGCCATTAAAAACTCAGGTCCCTGATCTGCATCTATCGTCCTGAATTCCCTGGGCTAAGAATGTAATTCTAGAAACCACTTATTATCTCCCTGGGGGTGTGGAGAGCCTTGGGCTTACATAATTTTTTTTTCATCTGAATCCCTGGTTTTCACATGGTATCCTAATTCTCATAGTTTCATGCTCCCTTGTCATACATATAACAATATTTCCAACATAGAGATGGAGCTGAGTAAGTTAGAAATTTAGGTAGCATAAATTCTTTTACTAGGCAAGATTTATGCACATTTTACTTATCCAAGGAGCAAGTCAAATAATCATGTTATTTTCAAGATAAATCAAGTCTTTATTAGATTTGGCATTTATACATATTTACTTGAACACCAACCCCCACCCAAACACACCTCGTGAAAACTTGCAAAATTCTGAATGACTACATTTGATATAGGATATTTTCTGATTATATTGTCCCTTTTTTCATCCCCTGCCTCTAGAAACCCACAGTTTCAATATTTACTATTTGCTCCAGGTTTGAGGTTAAATTTACTGTTACTATCTGTGATATAGGTAGGATGTGCAGTTGGATTTGTATCTGTCTTTCATGACCCTTCATGAGTTCTGCTACCACTCATTCGTTCTGGTCCCATTATCATCTGGAGAATGAAGCAGGAGTGATTTACAGGGTGACTGAAGGCCCAGGCTTGTGGCCTTCTTTACAGTTTTCCTGTACCTGCCATGTGCATATATATAGATCACACTGACACTTTTTACAAGGCCAGGCATTTGTTTATTAACAGGCTGTTCAGAATGTCTGTGATGGTTCTGCAGTGAAACTGAATTAATTAGACTTTTTCTTTTACTATTAGCATAGAAAAATGATATTGGAAATTTGCTACTGCTTTTTAATGTCCTTAAAATTGTTCTCCGCTGGTATGGGAAGGTGAAACAAAAATAAGTAATCTAATTGTCACACATCTAAATTTAGTTCATGTTGTTCCTGCAAACCTAGTAATTCATCATACTTTGGAACTTTACTGACATTTGAAAAATAAAGTCCTCTGATTGTTGTCAAATATTGTTGTTTCTCAATAGGATTTTAGTTATAACCGTTAATTATTGATCAATAGAAATCAAAAGTTACTTAAAATATGTTTACTTGTCTCATTCTACAAAGATATAGTGTATGAAAGAGCAATTTTGAATAATTTGGAATTATATAAATAGAAATAATGATTCCTTCCACAGACTTCTTAAATTCTTTATTTGGATCAGAAAGTATCAGTATTGGATACTGAAAATTGAAGTTTTATATTCCTACTAGATGTCAAAATATAGATTTAACAATTGCTCCAACTTAATATTAAATTAATAGATTTTTAATTCAAACATTAAATTAAAAATTATTTGTAATGATCTGACATTTCACCATTAATAAAATGTTGACTGCATGTTATATCTTAGTTTATAGTATACCAGTTCTTCTTAATTTCTCAAGATAAAATATTTAGTGATATTTTAAGGTAAGAAGAAATAGATGGAGTTCTTTGTTAGGATATCTTTTGTTGTTTGTCTTCTAAAGATTGAACTAAAAGAAGATAATTACTAAATTTAACTGTGTATTTCTTTCATACGGCATTTTGCTTTTCTTTGACTATTTTATTCAATGACTTAAACATTTTTATTTGTAATTTTTTGATTATTTATTTATTTCTAATTGGAAAAATTGTATATATTTGTCACGTACAACATGTTGGTTGAAATATGCACACATTGTGGAATATACATTACCTAACATATTTTGTGTATGTGTGTGTGTGTGTGGTGAGAATACTTAAAATCTACTCTGTTAGCAATTTTCAAAAATACAATACACTTATTAACTATCATCACCATGGTTTACAATAGCTCCCTTGAACCTATGTCTTTTACCTGACTGAATTTTTTTTCTGTTCATTTTATTTTTTTTGAAGATAAATGAGATGATATATTTAAAATACTTAGCACATACTTAACATGTTAAGCTTTCAACAAATAGTCACTATTATTAAATTATACCCTAACAATCATTCTTTTTTTTTTTTTAGATTTTTAAAAAAAATTTCAGGCCCCATATAGCTAAAGCAACCTTAAGCAAAAAGAACAAATTGGGAGGCATCAATTTACCAGACTTCAATCTATACTACAAGGGTATAGTAACCAAAACAGCATGGTACTGGCACAAGAACAGATACATAGACCAATGGAACAAGACTGAGAACCCAGATATAAAATCATCCTCATATAGCCATCTGATCTTTGGCAAAGCAGACAAATACATACACTGGGGAAAAGAATCCCTATTTAATAAATGGCTCTGGGAAAATTGGATGGCCATGTATAGAAGACTGACACAGGATCCACACCTCTCACTTCTCACAAAAATCAACTCATGATGGATAACAGACTTAAACCTAAGGCAAAAAAAACCATAAAAATTTTAAAAGAAAATGTTGGAAAAACACTTATAGACATCAGCCTAGGTATAGAATTTATGAAGAAGACCCCAAAAGCAATCACAGCATCAACAAAAGTAAATAAATGGGACCTGATCAAATTAAAAAGCTTCTGCACAGCCAAAGAAACTAACTGAAATTTATCCTTTGGCCAACAGCTCCCCTGTCTTCCCCCAACTCCCATCCTCTGATGACCCCCATTCTACTCTCTACTTTTGTAAGTTCATCTTTTGTAGATTCCACATATAAGTGAGATCATGCAGTATTTGTCTTTCTCTGCCTGGCTTATTTCACTTAACATAATGTCCTCCAGGTTCATCCATGTTGTCACAAATTATAGGATTTCCTTCTTTTTTTTTAACTTAAAAAAGAAGGAATAGTATTCCTTTGTGTGGGTGTGTATCACATTTTCTTTATCTAATCATTTTTTGATGGGCACTTACGTTGATTCTATACCTTGGCTATTGTGAGAAATGCTGCAATAAACATGGGAGTATAGATGTCTCTTTGACATCCCAATTTCATTTTATTTGGATATACATACAGTAGTGGGATTGCTGGAGCATATGATAATTCTATTTTTAATTTTTTGAGGACCTTCTGTATTGCTTTTCATAATGGAGGTACTAATTGACATCCCTCCAACAGTGTACAATGCTTCCCTTTTCTCCACATCCTCCCCAATAGTTGTTATTATTTGTGCTGTTGATAATAACCATTTGAACAGACTTAAGGTGGTGACTCACTGTGGTATTAATTTGCGTTTATTTGATTAGGGATGTTAAGCATTTTGTCATATACTTTTTGGCCATCTGCATGTCTTCTTTTGAGAAATGTCTACTCGGGTCCTTTACTCATGTTTTTAATCAGATTATTTAAAAAAATTTTTTTAACCATTGAGTAGTTTGAGTTCCTTATATATTTTAGAGATTAATTAACCCCTTACCAGATGTGTAGTGTGCAAATATTTTCCCACATTCCATAGGTTGTCTCTTCACTCTGTTGATTGTTTTGTTTGCTGTGCAGAAGCTTTAGTTTGATGTAATCACATTTATCTATTTTTGTTTTTGTTGCCTGTGCTTTGGGCTCATATCCAAGAAATCATTGTGTAGACAAATGTCATGGAGCTTTTTCTCTATGTTTTATTCTAGTGGCTTTATAGTTTCAGGACTAAACATTTAAGTCTTGAATCCATTTTGAGTTGATTGTGATATAAGATGTGGATCTAATTTCATTCTTCTGCCTGTGGATATCCAGTATCACAAGACCATTTATTGATGACTGTCCTTTTTCTATTGTGCTTTTGGCCCAATTGACCATAAATGCATGGATTTATTTCTGGGCTCTTCATTCTGTTCCATTAGTCTGTGTGTATGCTTTTATGCCAGTACTATGCAGTTTTGATTACAACTGCTTTATATTTTGAAATAAGGGAATGTAATGCCTTAAGATTTATTATTTTTGCTCATGATTGCTTTAGTTATTTGAAATCTTTTGTGGTTCCATATAAATTTTAGAATTGTTTTTTCTCTATTTTTGTGAAATATATTTTGAAATATTTGTTGAAATTTTTGATAGATATTGCATTGAATCTGTAGATTGCTTTGAGTAGAGTCTTAGTTCATTTTGTGTTGCCATAACAGAATACTACAGACTGGGTAATTTACAAAGAAAATAAATTTATTTCTCATAGTTCTGGAACCTGAGAAGTCCAATATTAATGTGCCAGCACCTAGCAAGTGTATTCTTGGTATATCATCCCATGGCAAAAGACATGATGAGAGAGCACAAAGAGATGGATGGAATGGAAATGAACACATCTTTTTGTCAGGAACCCACTCACACAGTAACTAACCCACTCCTGTCATAGCAGAGCTAATCCATTCATGAAGGCAGACACCTCCTGATTTAGCACCTCTGAAATGTCTCACCTCTCAACACTTTTACATTGAGGATTAATTTTCCAACACTTGAGCTTTGGGGGACACATTCAAACATAGCAGGTTGTATGAACCTTTTAAAAATATTAATTTTTCCAATCCATGAACATGGGGCATCTTTCCATTAATTTTTGCCATCTTTAATTTCTTTCACCAATGTTTTATAGTTTTCAGTGCACAGATCTTTTACCTCCTTGGTTACATTTATTTCTAAGTTTTGTGGGGTTTTTTGGTAGCTGTTGGAACAGAGATTGATTTCTTGATTTCATTTTCAGACAGTTTGTTGTTAGTATATAGAAACACTACTACTGATTTTTGTATGTTGATTTTATGTCCTGAAATTTTACTGAATTAGTTTTTTAATTCTAACTGGTTTTGGTGAAGTTTTTAGGGTTTTCTATATATAAGATAATGTTGTCTGTAAACAGGGAAAATTTAACTTATTCTTTACCATTTTGGATGCCTTTTATTTCTTTCTCCTAACTGTGCTGTGTAGGACTTGCAGTACTATGTTGAATAGAAGTGTCAAAAGTGTGCATCCTTGTATTGTTTCAGATCTTAGAAGAAAGGCTTACAACTTTTCCCCATTCAGTATGTTGTTAAACTGTGGGTTTGTCATATATGACCTTTATAACCAATGCTTTTTAATGGTTTTTCAAAAAACCTGACTTCTAAAGTCACCTCTATTTACTATCGCAGCAGTTTTCACATTTTGTTAACAAGAATCACTTTGGAATCTTGCTAAAAGTAAAGTTTACCAGGCCATATTTGCCAAAGTCTTATTCAATAGGTAGGGAGAGTCCTAGAGATATATACTAGTAACAATCAGTCCAAGCATTTTTATTGTAAGTGATCCAAAAATGACACAGTAATACTAAGATAGAGACAAAAAAATTCAGAATTTTGAATATTTTCATTTGAACATTGAGTTTTTAGGCATTAGATCCCCCATAGTAGAGGCAGCTAAGAGAAAAGTAGATATAAACAGAGGTGGGTCTGTAGTCTTCACTCTTTGCCACAGATATCTGGGGAGTTTTTCACCTTCCAACTGGTCACAATGCTGTGTGGGCATTTCGGGTTCCCTATAATGTAGGCGACGTTCAGGGCCTATTCCTAAATGTTATCTCAATTAAATTTATTTTCTTTCCTACTTTTTCATTTACTATTATAATTCTAGATTGGCATTTTAGCAAGTATGGTAAGCAGAATGATGTCCCCCCAAAGATGCCTATGCCTTAATCATCTGAACCTGTGGCTAGATTACCTTATTTGGCAAAAGAGAATTTGCCTATGTAATTAAGGTTACAGACCTTGAGATGCTGAAATTAAATTTGGTTATCTAAGTAGGACCAATCCATACAGTATTCCTCAAAAGGGGAAACAAACAAACAAACTTTTACTAACAGGGTTAGAACAAAGAGACTGAAGAAACAGGAAGCCTGATAGAGAATCAACCTGGCGTTGCTGACTTTGAAGGTGGAGAAAGGGGACCACAAGCCACAAAATGCTAGTGGCCTCTGGAAGCTGGGAATGTCCCTTAGCCTAATATCCAAAAGGAACTGAATTCTGTCAACAACCCAAATAAGCAAGAAATGGATTCTCCCCTAGAGCCTGCAGAAAGGATCACGGTCCTGCCGACAACTTGATTTTAGTCTAGACTCTCACTGGACTTCTGACCTACAAAAAAATAGGATAATAAATTTATGCTGTTGTAAGCCACCCAGTTTGTGGTAATTTGTACTGCAACAGTAGAAATGCAGAAGGCAAACATATCTATATTATCTTGAAGTATATTCACTGTATTTTTCTTTTCAGTTAAATTTGCAGACTAATGTCTTTTTTCATTTGAACTTACTTGATTCTTTTAGGGTCTAAAGGCTCTTCACCTGTTCATTCCAATAATAGACAACACTATAGGAAAAATATCTTTCAACTATTAAATGCATGTTATTCAGGAAGGCTTCTGGCCACTAAACTGGTAGCTAGCAATAATTTCCTATGAAGGAGTTTCAGCAATTTATTTACTAAGTTTGTTGATGATTGCTTTTGGTGCAGGACTCACAATTCTGCCTGCCATATAAATGAACCATTGATGACTAAATTTTACAGCCCCTGTTGTCTTCTGCTTTGGCATATAAACCCAGCTTCAGTATGTCAGCTGTTGATTTAACATATTTCAGACTTTGACTAGTGTTCCTATTTTCAAGTTCTCTTTGCACACATTATTTCTTCATGTATTCCTCTGGTTCTTTATTGAAGTCTTATTCTCTGCTGTAAATTTTTCCCAATAGAAAACTCAGATGGTTAATAGTCTTACTTGTACTGTTGCTTAAATATGTGATCATAAATCTCTGTTGCAGCTTTTATTTCAGGTTTTCAAGCTTAGTATCATTAAGAAGTTATTTTTCTTGGGAGTAACTAAGTCTTCATTTGTAAGATGTTTGGGCTATCACTTATCTCAAGGGACAGATATAATATAGATGGCGTGGAGGCTTTGTTTGTCCTCACTTATCAAAAATGCAAGGCCTATTATTCATGTTTCTATGATTATTTTTAAAAAACAAAATTCCTATCTTTGGTTAAAAAAAGAGAGAAAGATAGTGGCTTACAACAATTTGTCAGTTTCAGGTGCTGTGTCTCTATTCTACTTATCATCTTCACACCACAGCCCAGATTGAAGGATCCACCATTATTTTGGATAAGATGTTCACATGATGGAACTGTGCTTCAGACCTTCTGAAGCATAATTCCATTTCATCCACATTTTACTGGCCAAATCAAGTCACAAACTAAAGCATGACATCCATGGGGTGGGAAAGACTCCTTCCATAGAAAGTACTGAAGGTGACATGGCGATGGGCTGGGACGTCATAGAGAAAGTTACATGGCAGTGAACTGGGATGTCATAGAGTAAGAAGTGAATAAACAGTAATGCAATCTAGCATAGTACCTTCATAATACATTTAATATATTTCTATATAATGCCTCATTTTCGCTCTCATTTATAGGCAAGGAGTTCCTATAAATAACTCTCACTTTCTGAAATGAATAAACTCTGTGTTAAACCAGTCTTTTATTATCTCAAATATGGCATTAGCAAATACTTCACATCTACATTTCCCATTTTCTTAAAAATCCTTAGAGTAAGAGCTACAAATATGTATTTAGGTATTAGATTAGTGAATGTTATTCTTAGTTATCATTACAATGATTAAGATTTATTGTATGTCCACTGTGTAGATTATCTTTGCATTTGTTGTTAATAAAATTCAAATTCCTAGTTTCAGACTACTGGAAGACTGGGGAAGGAATAGAGAGGAAGTTATATCTTCATTTCATAGAAGAAGGAACATAAGCAATGTAGTAACGTGCAGGAGATTAAGATATAAATGGACCTTTGGGAAAGCAGAATATCATTTCTTATTTTTGGATAAATAGATACAAGAAGCTTGGGGTAAAAATATGTCATTTTGCCCTTGGAAGTTCAGGATTTATGCTGAAGGCCAGTTAATTCATCCCTTGAAACCCTTGTTTCGTTGTACATATGTGTATACACACACATGTGCATGTATATATACATATATATGTACATATGTGTGTCAGAAAACTGGGAATTTTTCCTATTTAGTTTTATTTTTATCTCATTTTTCTTTACAAGAATTATGAGGACAAGCACTTATGGTATGAAAATACCCTTCATGTGTATCACAAACAAAATTCTGTTTACTATATCACATATATAAACAATTGGTGGAACACTATACAGCTCAGAAATACTTACCAACTTTTTAATTTCATAAGTATATCATAATCTGTGAATTAATAAAACACATTAATATCAGTTTGCATATAACAAAATAATATAGACTTTTTAAAAATAAATAGTTAAAATGTCATAACATATTCTTTGTTCATTTGCTTATTTTTGTTTGTTAATTTTTTATCTTTTATAACTCTCTGAGAGAATTACACTAATTAATCATGCATATGATTGTTACTATTTAATATTTAAAAAGCATTAAAGCTGATGACAACACATATTCTAAACATGAGAAATTTCTTTGTTAGCCCAGTAAGCTCAATTATTACGTTAATTCTCTTCAATTACTTTCCTTAATTTAAAAGTATTTAAGAAAAGGAAAATAAAAGAGAAAAGGAAATCAAAATGGGTATGTCATGTTTAAATTCAGATCTCACTGTAATAAATGCTGTAAAGGAAATATAAATTATTTTTTGTATTTTTTATTTTGGGGATCATTCACACTCAGTTTTGAATTACATCCCAGTGGCTGTATGTTTTGAAGGCCAAATACTTAAAAAAAATAAGTTGAAAGGAACTCAGATTTTATAGCATAAAAATAATATTGTCCAGATATTCTTGTTTACTTTGAATATTTCTCTCTTCTTTCATCAACTAAAAATTTAGTGAGTAGTTGACTGTGTTTTAATGATATGTTTATCAAATGATGTACAGAGACGAAAGAAGATATTATGGTTTGTTTGGAAATTATGTGAGAGAGAAGTGGTTTTAGATATTGATGAAATAAGATTTGCCAAGAGTTGTTAGTTTTTTAAGCTAGGTGATAGGTGCATAAAGGTTCATTACACTTTCCTGTCTACATTTGTGTATGTTTGAAATTCTGCTTAATAACATTAAAGTTGTACAGAATTACTTTCAAGCTTTTATTTTGTGCAATATAATCCAAAATTTGTAGTTGAAGAACAATAGCCATTTATGAGTCTAGTCAGTCATATGGGTAATTCTGCCTATTATTGGTAAAAAATAATTGAAGCATCTGCCAACACAGAAATTCCTCTGCACAAAATAGAGGAAAGTAAAAAAAAAAAATCTTTATTATCCATTATACATTAGACTAGACTGAATTGTGTAGGTCTGCAGTAACTCAGCAGCTATGTTGGGGGCTGGCTCATCTAGGGAGTCTTCACTCATGTGTTTAGTGGTTAGCTTGCTGTGGGCTGGTGACCAGAGACAGCACGTGTCACTCTTTTATCCAGCAGTCTAGCCCAAGTTTGTTCACATAGTAGTAGTGGTGTTCCAAGGACAAGCATAAACATGCAAAACTCCTTGAGACTTAGGTTCAGAACCAGCACAAAACATTTCCCTTACGTTCTATTGGTCAAAGCAAATCATAGTGTTAGTCTAGATTTAAGGGATGGAAAAATAGTTTCCATCTTTTGGTGGAAAGAGTTGTGAAGTCACATTACAAGGGGAACATGAATCCTAGAAAGGGAAAAATTGTTTCTGTTCCTTTACAAACAACCTAACACAAATTTCAAAGAAGTTTCATTGTGGTAGAGATAGCTCTTATAATTATTTTATGTAGTTCTCAGATTTCTCATCCTCCCTTGTGATGAGACTGAGACTATGTGCCTAATTCGGCTCAATAGACCCTTTAAACTGACAGGTGTCTCTTATGGTCTAAACAGTCAAGATGAAGATGTGCCTCCTTCACCCTTCTTTATCCCTACTATGGCAACTTTGCAGACCACATGGTCCAATTAGCATAGCTTTATAATGAAGGAAGCCTTCTGACTTGTATGAGTGAGAAATAAGTATTGTGATAAGGCATAGAGATTTCTGAATTTTTTGTGATATCTGGCATTAAATACCTAACTAATAAGACATGTGCCTATTTCAAAAATGGTTCAGAAAATACACAATTTTCAAGGTTTTTTCTAAGTCTGAGATTTATTAGACTTTTCTCCTTAATTCTCATAAAAAATCACTAAGAGATGTTTACAGAGAAACCCACCATAATTCCATTTCATTATTTCACATAGTTACATATATGACCACTTGGTTACTGTGCAACTTAGTAAGTATACCCAGTAAAATCCATCTCTCCTTTTGTCTGCTTGGTGAACTCTTATTGCACATTCAAATACTGCTCAAGATGTACCTCTCTTTGAAGTGCTTTTAAGCTTGCAACTCCAGACAAGATTAATTACTTCCTTATCTGTATTGCTTTTAATCTTGACTACTGCTATTGAATGAAGTATACCATTTTGTATTTAATTGTGTATGTACCTGTCTCTATGCTAAATGCTAAGGTCCTTGAGAACAAGGACCAATCTTACTGCTCTTTATTCCACATTGCATAGTTCAAGACTTATGCAGAAGACAAGGTACCCAATAAATGAATACATTTATTGTGGTTGAAGTTGTTACACTATTAATCACATGTTAATTTTCCAAAAAAGCATAATATAATTAAAAAAACCCTCTGTATATCCAAGATGTCTAATTATATATTTACATATAGATAGCTCTATATACACATATGCTAGAATTTTTATATATACATACATAAATTATTTTACAATAATTTACTAAATTTGTATTCATAGAAAGGCAAGTCTTAATGCTGAAGATATTAATTATATGAATAAGCAATATTCTGTCTAATAATCAGAAAATATTAAATAATAATTAATATATGTGGCATATTAAGAGCCCAAAGAGGTGCAAGGAAAAGGAACAATAGTTAAACACATTTTATCACTACATAAATAATTTTTCAGTAATCACCAATACAGAGTTTGAAAAAAAGCTGAATTAAATAACATAACCAAGGCTGGTAGGCTCCCTGCTTTTTCTTTCCTCCCTTCTTTGCAAAAAGTAAACAGAATGAAAGGCTGGCATTTTCAGATATTCTGGCCCAAGCATGTATGCCTACCACATAAGGATTTAATGTTTTTGGGTTTTTTTAATATCTAGTATTCACAAAGTTGTACAAGTATTACCATTCTCATCACCCAAAAAGAAATCCAATACTCATTAGCAATCACTCCCTCCACCACCCTAAAAGTTTTGTTCAACCACTAATGTATTTTCTGTCTCTATTTATTTGCCTAATCCGGACTATCATGTAAATGGAATCACAGAATATGTGGTATTATGTGACTGGCTTGTTTCACTTAGCAAAATGTTTTCAAGGATAATCCATTTTATAACTTGAAATAGTACTCTATTTCTTTTTATTTTCAAATAATATTCTATTGTGGGTATACCACATTTTACTTATCCATTCATAAATTGATGGATATTTGGGATGTTTACACTTTTTGACTATTACGATTAGTGCTCTGGGGTTTTTTTCTTCCTGACACCAAATATGTTATGTCATTCTAACGCCACTTCTCCACCTCCTTGACACCAAGTATCCTAAACTTTAATTCAATCGTGAGCATATCTAACTGAAATTAGCATCAGATCCCACAAATTTAAGAGCACAATCCCACAAGACTGCCCCCACTTCAGATGCCAATCCCAAGTCCCAGGCCACACATACTTCTGACTGACCAGTTATAGATTGAAGGATCACACAATCCCCTCCTCAGGTTTAATAATTTGCTAGAATGGCTCACAGAATTTAGGAAGGCACTTTACTATTACTGGTTTGTTATAAAAGATAGGCATGAACAGGCAGATGAAGAGGTACACAGAACAAAGTCCAGAACGGTCCCGAAGGCAGGAGCTTGTGTTTCCATATTCTTGGAGTGCGCCATCCTCATGGCATGTGGATATATTTTCCAACTCGAAACCTCCCTGGACTTCATAGATTAGAGGTTTTATGGAGATTTCATTAAACAGGCACGATTGATTAAATCACTGGCTATTGATGATTAGCTCAATCTCCAGCCTCTCCCAGAGAAGTTGGGGACATGAGGCTGAAAGTCCCAAGCTTGTAATAAAGACTGGATGTGTCTGGTGACCAGTCACCATTTTGAAGCTATCTAGAGACCCTCCAAGGGTCACCTTATTCCAACAAAAGACTCTCCGTTCACCCTTATCACTCAGGAAATTCCGATGGTCTTAGATGCTCCATGCCGGGAACCAGGAACAAAGACCAAATATCTTTCTTATTATACCACTGTGCTTTTTGTTCTTTCTTTTTTTTTTTTTTTATTAAGCTTTGTATGCTAGTTTTTGTGTGGCAATATGTTTTTATTTCTTTTAGGTATATACATGGGAATGGAATTGTTCATTTGGTAATTCTATGTTTCACAATTTAAAGAACTACACAACTATTTTCCAAAGCAGCTGCATCATTTTATAATTCTGACAGCAATGTATGAGGGTTCTAATTTCTCCACATCTTCGCCAATACTAATTAGTGCGTTTTTAGTCTTTTTGTTTATACTAGCCTAGTGATTAGGAAGTGGAATCTTGTTATTGTTTTAATTTACAGTTCTCTAACAACTAATAATGTTAAGCATCTTTTCATGAGCTTATTGGCTATTTGCCTAACTTCTTTAGGGAAATATCTATTCACATCCTTTGTGCATTTTGTATTGGGTTATTTATCATTTGATTATTGAGTTGCAAATTTCATTATATATTCTGGATACAAGTCCTTTATCAGGTATATAATTTGCAAATATTTTCTCTTATTTTGTAGGCTGTGTTTTTACTTTCTCATTGGTATAGATTGCAGCACAAAAGTGTTTACCTTTGGTGAAGTAAAATTTATCTGTTGTTTTCTTTTGCAGCTTTTGTTTTGGTATTGTTTAAGAAACCATTACCTAAGCCAAGGTTACAAAGATTTATTCCTATGTTTTATTCTAAGAGTTTCATAGTTTTAAGTCTTACAATTATTTCTATGATCCATTTTTGTGTTAATTTTAGTGTTTGATGTCAGGAAGAGGTCCATTTGCATTCTTTTTATGGGTGTATCATATTGTCCCAGTACCATTTGTTGAAAAAGCTGTTCTTCTGGACCTCCATTTCCATTCTGTGTGTGTGTGGTTGTGTGTGTGTGTGTATGTATATAAAAATATATATAATATAAATATAATATATCCACATATGAACACAACACTCTATTGATTAGTATAGTTTTATAGTAAGTTTTGAAATGGGAAGTGTGAGTCCTCCAACTCTGTTCTCTTTTTTCAATATTATTTTTGATAAACAAATTTCCCTGAAATTCCACAGTAATTTTTGGGTCAATGTGGAAGTTTCTACAATTTTGTTAAATGTGTACATCAATGTGGAAGTATTGCTATCTTAACAAAATTAAGTCTTCTGGCCCATGGAAATGGAATTTCTTTCCAATCCATTTAGATGCTAATTTCTTTCTACTACATTTTGGAGTTTTCAGTGTACAAGATTTGTCTTTTGTCAAACTCATTCCTAAGTAGTGTATTCTTCTGATGCTATTGTAAATGAATTGTTTTCCTGATTTCATTTTTGGATGATCCATTTTTAGTATATAGCAATCCTCCTGATTTTTTTCAATTTTTATTTTTTAATTATAAATTGACAAATTATAGTTATATATATTTATGGGGTACAAGGAGCTGTAATGATTTATGAATACAATGAAAAATTATTAAATCAAGCTAATTAACATATTATCATCCTAAATACTTATCAATTTTTGTGATGAGATCATTTAGAACTTACTCTTAAAAATTTTGAAATGTACAATATATTATTATTTGCTATATTCCTGGAATATATTTAAAAAGCTACTAAAGCCAATAAGAGGATTTATAAAATCAACACCACTGATTTTTATATATTGATCTTCCATCCTGCATACGTTATAAATTCTCTCACTCATTGTAGTAGCTTTTTTGGTATATTCTATCAAGTTTTCTGTATCGATAGAAAGTTTTCTTCAAATAGAGATCTTTTGGGAAAGCTTTCATTCTTTCTTCATTAAGTAGTATGCTGTTTATTTCTTTGTAGATGTCCTCTATCAGGTTAAGGAAGTTACCTACTATTTCTTCTTTTAAAAATTGTTTTTAGCAAGATAAACTATTAGATTGTCAGATGTTTCTTCTGCACCTATTGAGATAATCCTGTATCCTCAAAGGATGTTTGTATCCTTTGTTCTCTTAATATATAATAAATATATTTGTATTATCTATTTTTATTGAGTCAGTTTCAGTAGTTTTTGTCTTTCTAAGAATTTATCCATTTAATCAGATAATCTAATTTATTAGCATACAATTGTTTATAATATTCCTTTTGAAGTATTTTTATTTCTGTAAGGTCATTAATAATGTCCCCTTTTTAATTTCTAAATTAAGTAATATTAAAATCTTTTTTTATTTTCCAATTTGGTGAAATGTTTGCCAATTTTGTTGATCTTTTCAAAGAAGCAGATTTTGGTTTCCTTAATTTTCTTGACTGTTTTCTCTATTGTTTGTTTCATTTGTTTCTGTTTTAATCTTTACTTTTTCTATCTTTTTGGCTTGTTTTAAGTTTTAATTGCTCCTTTCTTTTTTTCCGTGAGTCTTTTTATTTTATTTTATTTTATTTTAATTTCAGAATATTACAGAGGTACAAATGTTTTGGTTACATAAATTGCTTTTGTACCGTTTGAGTCAAAGTTATAAGTGTGCCCATCCCCCAGATACCGTGCATTGTACCCGTTAGGTGTGAATTTACCCATCCCCTCTTCCCCCCGCCCACCTGCTTGATTTACGATGAAAGTTATTTCCATATGTGAACATAAGTGTTGATTGATTAGTTCCAATTTAATGGTGAGTACATGTGGTGTTTGTTTTTCCATTCTTGTGATACTTCACTTAGAAGAATGGGCTCCAGTTCCATGCAGGTTAATACAAGAGGTAATAGTTCACCATTTTTTAAGGCTGAGTAGTACTCCATGTGGTACATATACCACATTTTATTAATCCACTCATGTAATGATGGGCACTTGGGTTGTCTCCACATCTTTGTAATTGTGAATTGTGCTGTTATAAACCTTCAAGTGCAGTTGTCTTTTTTATAGAATGTCTTTTTTTCCTTTGGGTAAATACCCAGTAGTGGGATTGCTGGATCAAATGGTAGTTCTACTTTTAGTTCTTTGAGGTATCTCCATACAACTTTCCATAGAGGTTATACTATTTTGCAGTCTCACCAGCAATATTATGAGTGTTCTTATCTTTCTGCATACATGCCAGCATTTATTGTTTTGGAACTTTTTGATAAAAGCCATTCACACTGGAATTAAGTAATATCTCATTGTAGTTTTGATTTGCATTTCCTTGATGATTACAGATGTTGAGTATTTTTTCATATGTTTCTTCCCAATTAGTCTATCTTCTTTTGAAAAGTTTCTGTTCATGTCTTTTGCCCACTTTTTGATGGGGTTGTTTGATTTTTTCTTGTTGATTTGCTTGAGTTCTTTATAGATGCTAGTTATCAGCCCTTTATTGGATGTATAGCAACAAATTAAAATAAAATTCCTAGAAATATATTTTACTAAGGAGGTGAAAGACCATGTGTTTTAAGGTGCAATGTTATTGATTGGACATCTATCTTCTTTTTTTAACAGGCATTTGCAGCTCTAAACTTCTCTCTAAGTGCTGATTTAGCTGCATCCCATGCGTTTTGGGATCTTATGTCTTAATTTTCATTCATCTAAAAATATTTTCTATTTTCTCTTGTGATTTCTTCTTTGACACAGTGGTCAAAGAAGTATGTTGATTTAATTTCTATAGATTTGCAAGTTTTCCAAATTTCTTTCTGTTACTGATTTCTAATTGCATTGTACATAAAGTATGTTTGGAAAACACATTTTGTACTATTTCAATCCTTTCAATTGTATTGAGGTGTATTTATGTTCTGGAATATTCTCTATTTTAGATATATATTTGAGATGGATTTGAGATGAAAATATATTTAGCTTTTTTGAGGTACATTGTTTTATAGATGTCTGTTAGGTCTTATTGGTTTATAGTGTTGTTCAAGGCTTTTATTTCTTTGCTTTTCTTCTCCCTAGTTCTACCTATTATTAAAAGTGAGGCATTGGATGTCTTCAACTATTGTAATTGAATTGTCTATTTTCCTTTTATTTTTGCCAGATTTTTTTGTCCTGTATTTTGAAGCTCTATTTTTAAGTGTGTATATGTTTATAGTTTTTATGTCTTTCTGATAAATTGACATTTTCTCATTATAAAATGTCACTAATTATTTCTAGTAACATTTTTGGCTTTAAAATATATTTTGTCTGACATTAGTACAGCCACTTCAGCTTTCTTATGATTGCTGTTTGCAGGCTTTATCTTTTTTTGTTTGTTTGTTTGTTTTTATCTTTTTACTTCCAATTTGTCTCTTTGCATGTAAAGTACATATCCTCTAGACAGTATATAGTTGTCTTTTTTTAAAAATCTAGTCTGACAATCTTTGTTTTAAAATCAAATTTCTTAATCCATCCACATTTAATTTTATTATTGATATAGTTAGATTTATATCTGCCATTTTACTTTTGGTGTTTTATTTGTCTCATATCTTATTTTTTCCTCTAGTCCCCCTTTATTGCTTTCTGTGTTAAGTAAATGGATTATAATGTAACATTTTAATTCCTTTAATTTTTTAATACAGTATTTTGATATATCTTTAGTGGTCTGATAAATGTATCTTAATTTATCAGAATTTACACGTTTACTAACTTAATTCTAATGAGATACAAAAATGTTACTCCTGCATAGCTCTATTTTCTCTTTTTGTACTATTATTGTCTATACATTGTATGTGCATATATGTTATAAACCCATTAATACATTGTTTTAGATATTAATTTTTATAATTTTATGTTTTTTAAAGAAGCTGAGAGAAGAAAGGAGAGTAAGGTATGTATTTATAGTGTCTGTATATTAAACTTATTATTTTCCATTTCTGTATCTCTCCCTTTTTTCCTGAGGATTTAGTTACCATCTGGGGTGATTTCCTTCCTCTAAAACAGCTTTATTTCTACATGTCTCCTTGAACTCTTAGTACTAAATATATTACATTTCTATATTTTATAGGCCAAACAGTACAATAAATAATATACATTATTTTATACAATTGTCTTTTAACATATTGACTGCCACACTAGAAAAAAATTTTTCCTTGGGGCCAGGGTGTTTCATTAAGAAAATAGAAAAAAACCTTGTAAAACAAAACAATCTTTTCTAATTTAATGAAAATTTGTTATTTTTTATTGTTTTCTGTGCATGAGTTATATGCAGTTAAATTGTCAGTATTGTAACAATAAGAATATCAACAAGTAAGGTTTTCATGAACCAGCTGCAGTTACACATGCTTCACGAGGCCCTGGGCTCAAAACTAGAGTGAGTTAAATACAACTCACATGGAAGTTAATGTGTTAAATAAGTTAAGAGAAAGGAGGTAAAGTAATATGTATTTATACTGTCTTCTGTAATTATATATAATATACATATATAATTACCTATAATTACCTTTGCTGGTGGTCTTTGTTTTTTCATGTGGATTTGAATTTCTTTCTTTTTTTAAATTTCAGAATATTACAAGGTTACAAATGTTTTGGTTACATAAATTGTTTTTGTACCATTTGAGTCAAAGTTGTAAGAGTGCCCATCACCCAGATAGTGTGCATTCTACCCAATTACATGTGGATTTATTTACCCATCCTCTCCTTGAATTTCTGTGTTTTCACGCTTTTTGCCTGAAGAGCTTTCTTCAGTATTTTTGTAAGTATATTTATATTGGTCTTCTAGCGATTAATTCTCTCAGTTTTTGCTTTTGGATATGTCTTTACTTTTGAAACACACTTTTCCTGGATACAACATTCTTGCCTTCTGGACTCTATTGTTCCTGATGAGAGGTCAGTTGTTAATTTCACTGTGAATCCATTGTAAGTGATGAGGTGTTTTCTTTTGCTGCTTTCAAGTTTTTTTTTTTTTTTTGCTCA